>CAWUFW010007752.1:104609-704609 GCA_963921515.1 Calotriton arnoldi | reverse complement strand
TGGGGAGGAACCATTCAAATATGTAATTGGGGTGCAAAGGAAGGGGTTTCTTCATTTGTTTTTGTTTGAATCTGTTTATTACAGTTTTCTTTTTTGTTGTTGTACATCTTACACATTTCCATACAGTACAATAGCAGGGCAATAACAGTCAGCATGACATGCAAGGACAACACAGTGCAATATGGTCAAATTGCCAATTTTACAGTTGTGACTGAGCAACGAGTTGCAACAGAACGCCCATGTGGGGTGAGAGAATCGTCCAGGTCTCACAATAAAACATGCTAACTAGCTGTATGTATTTGCTCAAGCAAAGGGACTCTGTCATGGTAACCCCTGTGAGAAACTACAGGACCGGCAGAGCGCCGGTGAAGTCATATTAGACAGCAAAAACAGAGCCGTATATTTTAATAAATGTGTAGTGTTAAATCCAAACAGAACAATATATTGAGTCCCACGACTCAACAGCACATCACCAACCTCACCGGTCCTCATCCCCCACAAGAAGAAGTGGTTTCTTCATTGTTAAAATAATTTTCTTTCGAGAGAAAAGAAGTTCTATGTGTAAAAGCACACTTCTGTCATAATTACACAAACAGAAATTTCCACCTTGTAAGAATTCTGCATGAGTGAATGTTATTTCTTGAGGTTTTCATGGATATTCTATGATGATGATAGATGTTTGGAGTACTCCTGGGATTCTCCATGGAGCCCTAAGAAGTCAGACACTTACTACAAACAAATTGGGTATATTTACAAGGGGATAGCACCACCAGAACGTCACTTTTAGCAACGTTCTGGTGGCGCTATGCCCTTCTCCATATTTACAAAGCGGTATTAAGCCACTTTTTGTGACTTGACACCACCTCGTAAATACGGCCCATTTACACGTATCACTTTGTGTGAAAGGGGCGTGCAATGGGTATTGCTGTGGGCATTCCACCGCAGCACCCATTGCTTTTTGACACTGCCCCAGATTTAGAAGGATGTGTAAATCTAAGGCAGCGCCAAAAACTAACGCCATGGGTTAGCTGGCGTTAGAATGGCATAATAAGGAGAAATACTCTTATTTCTCCTCGTTTTTGATTTTTCAATGTGTGCTGCATTCTGCAGCACACATAGAAAGAGCAAACTGCCATTAATGATTGTTTATGTGCAGGAAGGTGTCCCTGTGCTGCATTCTGCATCACACATAGAAGTAACAAATCACCATTATTGATTGTTTATGTGCAGGAAGGGACACCTTCCTGCACATAAACAATCATTCCCTGCAATGCAGGCACCCTTGCACTATGCCAGTGCTAGGGAAAACACAGGGGTGCACCGTATTTGTGTAAATACGGCGCATACCTGTATTTTGGAAATGTCGGAACACGACGCTGCTAAATTTGGCGCAGCTCCACGCTCCAACATTTCCTTATAAATATGTCCCAAATGAGTAATAAATATTAGAATATTTATTTGAGCTTTGTGACTCGGGCCACTAGACAGAGAGAGAGAGAGACAGCCTTGAGTAAGCACCCTTCAGCCATTCATGTGTTTGTCATGCTTTGCCATTTCTTGGATGGGTTGGTTATCAAGTCTATAGCATTTTGAGGGTTTCCACATTGCCCCATGACTGCTCCATTTAGATTTTATGTGTCATCAAGTGTTCATTTTGATAGACTGCAGATACCACATGATATGTAGCTTTTAACTGAGAGCCAGTGTGTGTTCATTTTTTTTTTTTTTTAAATATATTTTTATTTTTTTCCACAAAGAAAAGGCACTTTGGCAAAATGTTACAAATAGGCATCATTACAGTTAGTTGGTATATTAGAGCTACAGGTGAGAATTTCTATTTTCAATTGTACATTTATGGTTATGTAGTAAAACAGTGTGCGTTTATCACATTACAACGCTATTGACAATCTCTTTACAATACTTCCTGATCTTGGGGTATTGTTGGCAAGGTACATAGTCCTCCTCTATAGGTGTTCCACCCCTCCCATAGCCGTATCCACTTTTTCGGGCATCCCCTACTTACATACACAGTCTTTTCTGCCACCATAGCCATGTCCATATCTTAACACCAGTGTGGGGGCGGCGGCAGCTCCCCAATGCCTAGCGATATTTTTTTTTGCTAACATCATTCCTAGGGTTGCCCATGTTTGCCTTGTGAAGTTAAGGTCTGTGGCTTCCCATATGTTTAATAAACAGCGTTTGGGCTCTGGCGTGACTGGGCTTCCACTCAATCGTGTGATTGTGTCCATTACTGATGTCCAGTATATTATTATCGCAGGGCAGTCCCAGATAGTGTGGAAGAAAGTGCCGGTCGCCCCACATCCCCTCAAACAAAGTTGGCTATCAGTTTTCCCTATTCTGTAAAGCGTTGGCCTTGTGTAATAAATTCTATGCAAGATCTTAAGCTGTATCAGGCGGAGTCTGGATGGGATCGCCACCTCCCTAGGTGAAGCCAATGCGTCCTGCCAGTCAGTGTCGTCTAATTCTCCCAACTCCTCGCCCCATTTGTCGCGGAGCTTTTGCATAGGGTCAGGCATGTTATTAATGATTTTTCGATATGTCATGGAGATTGCTTTCTTATCCATATGTTCCATGAGCAGTCTGTCTTCTAGTGGTGAGGCCTCAGGCAGGTTAGTGTCAGGGGGGATTGCTGCCTCCAAGGCATGTTTTATTTGGTAGTAACGGAATTGTTCTGCCGGTGCCATCTCATATTGTGACTGGAGTTGTGCAAATGTAAGCATCTTCCCCCGTACCCAGAGATCCCCGACTTTGGATATGCATATAGCATCCCAGCGCTGAAAGCCCTTACTCTTGCCCAATCTACCCAATCTGTCTGTCACCCAAAGCGGCGTTGCTTGTGTGATTGTGTTTTGCCATCCCAGCTTCCTATGCACTGCACGCCATATCTGGAGCGTGTGGTTCGTCGGGCCCAACAGGTTCCGCGGTTTGTTGTATAGTGCACGTACGGGCCCCCGTCTCCCAGTTCCACCCTGTCCAGACTGTAAGCTGGGTCTGTGTGAGGGACGTGCAGCCAGTGATTAATTACAGTTAGTTGGGATGCCCAATAGTATGTCTGGACACTTGGGAGAGCTATTCCGCCATCATACCATGTTTGGTACAATTTCACCATCACTATACGTGCTGGCTTACTATTCCAGAGGAGCTTGGTGACCTCCGCCTCTATGGCTCGAAAGTAGGACTGGGGGATCTGGAAAGGTGTATTTTGGAGGGCATAAAGAAAGCGTGGTAACGCCATCATTTTGAAGAGCGCCGCCCTTCCCAAGAGCGTCAGTGCTAGCGACTGCCAGTGTTTAGTGTCTCTCTGGAGCCGTTGTAGGGAGGCTTGGAGATTTAGGGTCGTAAAAACCTCTGGGTCGTGCGTGATGTGCATCCCTAAGTATTTAAAATGATCCGTCACTATCGTCACGTTGCACCCAGTTGGCAGTCGCGGCGGAGGTCCATGCAAGAGATATAGCACCGACTTTGCCCAATTTATTGTGTAACCTGAGTATCTCCCGTAGGATTCACAAATGTCCAAGAGACGCAACAGAGATCGTCTAGGAGAGGCCAGGTATAGGAGGATATCGTCTGCGTACAGAGATATAAGGTCTCACAATCGGCAGTCCAGCGGAGCCCGCGAATGACCGGGTCTTGTCGCACCCAGGCTGCCAGGGGTTCTAGTATTAGGGCAAAGAGCAGTGGTGATAACGGGCAGCCTTGTCGTGTGCCCCGATGTAACGGAAATTCCTCGGAGACGTGCCCATTTGCTACTACATGTGCCAGAGGATTAGTGTAAAGTAGTCGTACCCAGGAGCAGAACGTTGGCCCAAAGCCCAGTTTTTTGAGAACGGCAAACAAGAAGGGCCACTCGACCGTATCAAAGGCCATTCTTGCATCTAAGGAGAGCACAATGGCGTCTTCTTGTATAGTATGTTTGCGCCCTAGGACACTATGGAGGCATCTCAGATTTAGGGCCGTATTTCTCCCCGGCATGAAGCCCGTTTGGTCTGGGTGTATTAACTTGGCTAGGTAAGGCGTAAGCCTATTGGCCAGGGTTTTTGCCAGTATTTTGGCTTCTGCGTTTATTAGCAAGATGGGCCTATAGGACGCGCACTCCATCTGTGGCTTACCAGGTTTGTGGATGGCCACTATAGTTGCTATTCTTTGGTCCCGTGGCAGCTCCCCCACCTCCAGACTGGCCTCAAACATTGCTACAAGATAGGGTGCTAGTGTCGTGGCGCTACGTTTAAACCATTCTATGGGGATCCCGTTAGGGCCGAGGGCTTTTCCGGACTGAATTTTGTTGATCACCATTGTTAACTCATCCATCGAGAGTTTTGCTTCTAGAAGCTGGGATTCAGTCTCCGTGAGTTTAGGGAGGCGGATATCACGAAGGAAATCCTCCATCTCCTCCTGTGTTCTCGTGTGTGTGGAGGTGTAAACCTGTTCATAGTGGTGCGCTAAAAGGTCTGCCACGTCCTGCGGTTTCTGCGTGGTATCACCCGCAGGAAGTTGAAGCTCTGCCACCCATCTATCCGCTTTTTCCCGTTTATCGAGCCAGGCCAGCAGTTTGCCTGCTTTGTCACCCATTTCATATATTGTGTGCTGTGTTGCAGAGAGTCGTGTCTTGGCTTCTTCCCAGAGGTGGTCTTTATATTCCTGTTTTTTGAGGAGCAGCAGATGTGCAGCGGCGTCAGAGGAGTCTTGCCCCTGATTCTTTTCTAGGTCGTCTACCTCCTGCTCAAGTGTTTCCACTATCCGGGCTTTTTCCCTTTTATGATTTGTTATCAGTGAAATTGCCTGCCCCCGGAATACTGTTTTATATGCCTCCCACAATGTAAGTGGTGATGAGACTAAAGTTGCATTCTCACTGAAGTAGTATGTGGTAGTGTCTGATAATCCCTTCCCTATCTCCGGGTTCTTCAAGTACCCGGGATATATAGGGTACGTCCTACGTCGAGTTGTGGTCTGCCATGTGTATAGAGTACTGATAGGAGAATGATCTGAGATGCCTCTTGGCAGATGTGAGATTTCTAAGAAATTACCTACTTCGCCCGCCGGTGCCAGTATGTGGTCTATTCTTGAGAAGCTGTTATGTGCGCCCGAGTGGTGTGTGTATTGTCGCGTCTGGGGGAAGCGGTGCCTCCAAATATCTATTAGGCCCATTGTCTCTAAAAAATCGTTGAGGGCCGAGTGTGTACGGTGCTGGTGTCTCGGGGGTGTGCGGTCCAGGGTATCGTCTAGTGTGGCATTGAGGTCGCCGCCTATGATTAAGTTGCCCTGTGGGAGCTGTAGAAGAAACGCTCCAAGCGCCGGGTATGTTAATGAGTGAAGCGCCGGGGGGAGATAAACAGAGGCTATATTAATCATCCGACCCTCCCACTGACACGTCAACGCCGCGAAGCGGCCTTGGTCATCCGTATATGTCTTCTTAACTATTATTGGTTACTGTTTTTTAATAAGGATCCCCACCCCGCGGGAGCCGGTCGTAAATTCCGAATGCACCGCTAATTTATAGCCCCATCTGTCGAGTGCTTTACAAGTAGTCCCCGTTAGGTGAGTTTCTTGCAGCATTGCTATTGCGGGTGCTTTGCGCTTCACATATTGTAAGACTAACCCGCGTTTAAGCTTATCCCGGAGACCATTGACGTTCCAGGAAATCACGGGTAGGGTTTGTGCGTGTATCGTGTCCTGATGGACTATGTCAGGAGCAGCGGCCATGAACTGCAGTGGAAGAGTGCGCTGCGCGGTCGGAATAGTTTTGTTGCCATATATGGGTCGCTGGTATGAGTCTACAGTGTGCCTTAGAACATGAAAAAACGAAAAAACAAATGAAACCAATACTTTCCCAATTCACCCTGGGTCCCTCCCCCCTCCCTGCTTCCCTGCAAGACGGTTTAAGAACTTCCCGCCACCCCAACTTTGCAGAGGGCCTAAATCCCATTACCCGGTACCTCTGTAGGGGGAGAGGATAGCTCTCATGGTGCCCCCTTTTGGCCGCTTCATGTAGGTAATGTCTCTCTCAGCCTGCAATGGCGAGCTTGTATCGAAATGTTCAGTGTCCCCAGCTCACCCACGTCTACAAATCGAGGCCCAGCAGCAGCCAGTCTCAAATGTTTCTCTTGCGCTGATGCATTGGTGCGAGAGTCCGGCGTCCATCCCTCGCACTCGTCCGGTTTGCCGCTGCCTGAGTCTCTCCATCGGGTCGTAGCTTGGCTGAAGCGTTGAATGTACACTAGAACTCCCCTCGGGGAAGGTCAAGAGTTCAGGGTTAGTTCAGTTCTCTGTGGCTTGGCCGCCTGTTTCCGTCGTTCCTTCCGTTCATTCTTGGGATTGAGTTCCTGCCATTGCATGGTTGTTGTTGTCGTTGTTGTGCCCGGATCCATTACGGTAGGGAACCTGTCACCAACCTTCGAGCCATTCCTGCGCCTCCTCTGGTGTGCTAAAAAAACAGGTTTTTCCGTCTGCCTCTACTCTTAATTTTGCAGGGAACATCATTGAGTACTTGAATTCCCGGCGTCTGAGTTCTTGCTTTATGGCAACGAAGTTTCGCCGTTGTTTGGCCACAGTGGCGGTGTAGTCCGGAAAAAAGGAGATCGTGGTTTGCTGATATCGTAGCGGGGGTGCCTCCCTCGCCGTCTGCAGGATGAGGTCACGAAAATGAAATATACGTGCAAGTATGGGCTGAGGGGGGCACCCGGTCGGGGTTTACCTCCGGGAACTCGGTGGGCCCGCTCCACAGAGAAGTAGTTAGAAAGTCCTTTCGGTTGTAAGTGGTTTTTGACCAAGTCTTCCACAAAGAGGTCCACCGCAGGGCCCCCCATTCCCTCCGGCACTCCTATTATTCGGACATTGTTGCGACAAGAGCGACCTTCGAAATCGTCCAGTTTTGCTACCATTTGCTTGTTGTCCGATTCTAGTTGTTGCACTTGTTTCTTAAGTGCGCGCGTGTCTGTGCTCAGCTCAGTTGTCGTCTTTTCCACCTCCGTCCCTCGAGAGCTAAGGTTCCGAAAGTCCGCACATATGAGGGAGAGTTCCGTGGTAACTGTGTCGATACGGGACTCCAGCGACGTATGGACCTTATTGAGTGTAGCCATGATGTCCTGCAACGTGATTTCTTTGGCTGGTGTGGGTCCCTTAGATGTCTCCTCAGCAGCAGCAGCTCCATCTGGATTATTGGGGTCAGGTTTGGAATATGCATATTTATCCAGTCTATTCTGTTGTGTCCCTCTTTGGCCGCGGCCCCCCATGATGCCCTGACCAGGCGCAACGGTCGCCAGTCGCCAGTTGCCAGCCAGTGGTACTCACCGCCGCCTGCCTGCGCCTCTCCGAGATGCGCGCGGCCTGTCGGGTTTCCCAGCAACTGGGTGGTGTTGCGGCGTCTGCGTTCAGGGGGCATGATAATATGCTGCTCATTGGCCGTGTTGATCGTGCCTGTCTGGGTGTCTCTGAAATTTGGTCACTGAGGCTCCTGCAACGACCGGGGATCTGGGCGCCCGGTGTTCCGATAGTAGCCCCCAGTGTCGCCGCAGGGAGCTCGAATAGGATGCACAGGGGGTCCCACAATGGATCAGTGACTCAATCTTGATTTCATCCCCGGCTCCGCCGGTCCAAACTGCTTCTTTCCCCCTCTGTTGATCACCGGGGTCCTGGGGGGCGGAAGCCAGGCTGTTCTGTGCTCTGCGGGTCGTGTATGGGGTCACGCCACCCCTCCGCTGCATCCCCACCTGTGTGCCAGTGCCTCTCAGACAGGATATGGGGCTGGATGGGCACTTGCACCTTGGCTCTGCACTCGTGCCTGTGCCAGCGCGGGCGTTTATTAGGCCGTCGTCCCAACCTTCACCGGTACTCTCAGCGAGCTGGCCTGGAGCAGTCGCAAGCGTTATATGGCTGCCACGATATGTTCTACCTGCATTCACCGCGGGGGGAGTTCCGGATCCAGGAGGGGGAGGGCGACGGACCGCTCGGTCCTACGTTTCACTAATGCTGTGCCGTCGCCGCCTGGTGCGCCTACTGGGTGGACGTGCACTCGAGGCCCCGGTCCGTCACGCGATCTCAGGCCCCTCGTCTATTGCTCATCAAAGACACTGTGTGTGAACGATCTCCGGCCTCGCTGTGCGATCACCAGGTGCCGCTGGGGTTCCGACATCCTTACCAGCAATTCCCGCTGAGTTACGGGCACGGATGACTGTTCGGATATTGGTTGCGGCCTCCAGGGGTCCGGAGCTCACCTAAGCTGCGGCCATCTTCGTTGGCTGCTAGCCACGCACCCGTGTGTGTTCATTGTTGCATTTACTTTGACATAATGACATTTTTATCACTGGTTTACTGCTTATTTTTAGAAAGTGGTTGCTGTTTGGATGCCTTAACCTGTCATAAAGACAATGCAATTAACCAATCACTCTTGTGCTTTCATTTGTTTTATTTTGTTGTGATAAAAAGATATTGTTGGATTTACAGCTTTTTTGTTCATAAAGTAAAGACATTCGTACACATATTTTTACTTAAAGATTCAATGAAAACACTGACAATTATTTGCTCTGTATGTCTTTTTAAATCACCACCTAATATGCAAATGTCATCTTCAAGCACCAATTGTAACACTCTTCTTTAATGGTGCAGATTAACTCTGCTAATGCCATCTGTTCAGCTAAGAGGTCATACTCCCTCTTTCCATATCATTGTAGCTCAGGATGTTACTTAATTTAAGGAGTTTCTTTCTAGGTCAGCTGTGGCAACACACAAATATGCCCCACTATTACCTACACCTCACTAATAAAAAAATAAAGTACATTCAAATTGGTTTTGCCAATGCCTGTTCCAGAATAGAGTCGACAGTATAATTTATTATGCTTGCTATGTAAATACGTGTAACTTAAAGTAAATTGTCTCATGATGCTTTTTTCAATATTACTGCTCAGTGTATAGCTGACAGTTCTTCACTTGCAATATGGTATCCTTAGTTTCTAAAGTAGAAAATGTGTACTTGACCACCATGTTCTTGTAATACCCATAACAGAGGAAAAGAAAGGCATAGTGAAGTTCAATGCTGGGAGGAGAAGGAGAGCTCTCCTTCCATAGTGGTTGTACTTCCACAAAAGAACTTAGACCTTCATCAAATGACATGATGAGGAATTACAGATCCTTAGTTTGAGGCGCTCCTGTGATATTCAAGTACTTAATGTGGTGAAGAAGTTAACTACAAAGCAGCGAGGGAAGAACTGTTCCAACTTGATCGAACGTACTCCTGGCCCTTTCCAGTAGTCTTGCAAGTGCCTCCATTTCTGTTAGTATGCCTCATGCCCCTGATGGAAGGAAACTAGCCATTTTCTATCTGTCTTAGATAATAGCTGAAAATGAATGGAGAAAATCTCTGTGTGTAGAGGACTTCTAGGTGTAAAAGGTTTCCCATGCTATCACGTATGTCCCCCAACCTAACATTCTACCCCATTATGTTACTTTTTACCAAAGACTGTCATTATCTCATCCGTAAATCACCAGAAGTTGGAAAGGTTTGAAGCCAACCTGAAAAATACAGTAAGGGGGTACATTTGCCATGATCTCCAATCAGGGGTCCCTGATCTTAAGGAAAATGTTGGTAAGGTGAAGGTGAAAGACAAGTGTTCAAAAGTTCAGGCACCAAGTCCAGCATATATTGCAAAAGAGAAGAAATGTTTGCCCCCAGTCACTGTCAGAAAGATCTCAGAACTTTTTATGGACAAATGAAACCTAGGTATTTTGGGATGGAATACTCTGTCAAAACGTGATGGATACCTTGGACGCC
Organism: Calotriton arnoldi; assembly: GCA_963921515.1. Taxonomy (NCBI): domain Eukaryota; kingdom Metazoa; phylum Chordata; class Amphibia; order Caudata; family Salamandridae; genus Calotriton; species Calotriton arnoldi. The sequence goes on along the minus strand of CAWUFW010007752.1, from coordinate 694,825 downwards.
ATATTACAAGTGACGCAGGTGACAATGCACTTGCAATACAGTACACAGGACATCCTCAACATTTGTGAAAGACCATGCTGTGTATCAAATTCTAAATAAGGCCCTTTGTCATCTCTAATAATGACCACTTGAATCAAAGGAGCCCCTGGAGCCCCATAGAAATAAATTATTGATGTGAATGATTAATAAGGCTTTGTAAATTAGCAAGGACCTAATGAAAGAAAACTCATTGGTGAATACAGTTGTGGATCCTTCTTGATTCCACTCTGAATTGCAAATCATTCCCTAAAAAAACACTCACTTCCACTTCTTTGAAGCGATGGACAAAACTCGCTGACGTTTCGCCTCACTATTTGGACCATTGTCCCTTTGATCCTTCCTGTAATTACTTGATTTTTTACCCTCCTAACATTATGTCTTGCCTATTTTTATCTGGGTCCCTAATTCACCTCCCACACTTTTGATCTTTTGTGAAGTATGGTGTAATTTATCTCAAACTCACTTCTAAACATCCTGGTATGATGATGATGACTATTAATAGTCTTATTATTATTATTATTATTAACACCATTCTGATTTATAGTAGTAGGAGTAGTAATAGTAGTAGCAAAAGGAGTAGTATTAATTTTTCAACTCCTGGACTAATTATGTGTTGCTTTCTCTATGTTTTCTATGTTTTCTATGTTTATTTTTTGTTTTTAAATATGTGCAGGGAAGGCTCGTAGCCAAAAGCGGGTAAATATATTCAAAATTTCTTCTTCCTACAAACTTTACCCTTAGCTAAAGTACCGATGACAGCAGTAGTCACCGGATCTTTACCACTTCTATAGTTTGCACTAATGCCTTGCGCAATACTCTTTTCAACTGCCTGATAAAGTCCTTCACCTAATAACTATACGCTTTTCAATGTCTCTTGACTCACCCACACTTTTCCATCTGGCAGATGTCAAAGCCAAAGAGAGCCCTATGCTTAACCCAAGTTTCTATATCTGTTCATAGACTAGTTTCCTCCTACCTTGGTCAAGCCATTAATGTTCACTCTGCTCCTAAGCCGTCCACCTTCTCTAGAACCCTGTGTTGGGCACACTCATTTAGATGATTCTCCTTACAACCCTTCTCTGAAAGGCGCTTGAACCTAAGGGACATTATCTCCATCATCATCTTTAAATCTGCAACAAAAAGCTATCTCCACCAAACAAATCGCTCCACCACCAACGCTAAGAAATGCAATACTCTAACTTCTTCACCAACCAGCTCCTAAGTGTCCTTAATGTACTGCACTGTTTTGTTGTTCACTCACCACTCATCCTCTCCACCTTCTGATTATTGGAATTATACCCATGGATAGCGAATATGTATAAAATATTTCAGTCAAATAAATTAAAATGTGTAAATAAATAGCAAAGATAGCTAAACATGTCTCCTTGATTCTCAGTGTAACAGAAGCTTTGCAAATTACTTTAAAATACTTCTCGGTTTGTAGTATGTATTTATGGCATTAGCCAAGACCTTTTGATTTTACTACAGTTATATATTTATTTACTTATATGAGTCTTAAGTCAGCCCTCTTCGTCCACTGGTCTCTTGTTTTGTCATTTTTTGTTTTTCCATCCACTACAACATACAACATGGGACAATGGGTCAACCCACCCCTTCTATTGGCTAACTTCAGGTGAGTGATGTCATTCTGCCCTTTCAGAAGGAGTGCATATACATTCAAAGTGGTTCCGTTTAGTGCTATGACATTGTCTGCGTTTTGAGATAAAACATTTTTTTGCTGCTTTTAGCAATTTTATATTTATATTGGCAAGGGGCTGGCAGCTCCCCTAACAATAAAGTTTTACAAAAATCTTGGCAAAACAATCATTGACAGCGCCAAACGGTTTTCTGCCAATTGCAAACCTATTGACTTTGTCAATTGTTTTTAAGCTTTGTACAAACATATTTTAACAAATATAGATGGTATTGAGATCCAGTACTATGCCCGAAGGTAACGTCATATTTTGCATATAGAGGACCAAAGGTAAAATTTAACTTTTCCTCACTCTTCTAACAGGTTTAGAAATGGATAGGGAACTGCTATGTGGAAGGGGTGTGTTGTAGGCTTCCCTTCTCAATAGCATTTCTTATCCATATGTATCAATTGTTTAGGACCAAAATAGCGGTTGTAACCCATTGAAAAGTTCCCCAACCCCCTAAGTTGTCATGGGAACCCATTTGCAAAAGGGAAGAGGTCCGCTTGGGAACACTTCCCCAGTGTGAATGTTAAAATAAAAACTTGCTGGGGAGTAGGCAGCTGTCCACGGGACGACTGCCAACTCTCAACAAACGTTTATAAAAAGTAAACTTTTCTTTAAAAATAAAGTCCTATTTCCTTTCAGGATTGAGTCGGCATTTGTGACCTACTTAATGAATATTATTTAGGTAGGTTGGATGGTGACTCAGTCCAATTCTAGTTCTTTTTTCCAAACCGATCTAATTGTATATATTTAAAATGTACATATTTACTGTTCGCAAAAATACTGGACACAAAGTGAGACCTGTATTATGCTACCAGTGAAGAGTCTACCTAACTGCAAAAGTCTTAACTAGACAACAGGGCCCATGTTATGGAGAGTACCCCGAGGGCGCAACTGGCGTTTGCGCACTCTTTGCATGCCCTGGGGGCACTATGGTATTACAGATGGGGCCGCAGATGCTTGTGCGGCCCCTTCTGTAATACGCATAGTGCTGCTGCACATAAAGCGACAGCGCTATCTGCAGGGGGTGTTCCCTCATTTGCATTCGGGCATGCCCCATGCAAATGAGGGAATCCCTTTGCCTCAGCGCCTGCACCCTGTGTACAGACGTGGGCGCAAAGGCAAATAAGCTGTCAGGAGCCGCACTGAGAGTGCGCCACCTAAAGGTGGCACACTCTCAGTGGGCCCCCTGAGAGCCGCCCTCTGGGGGGGGGGGAAATGGGGTCCCATGGACCCCCCAGACATCCCATTGCAGGCGGGTGCAGTTGCTGACTACGTAGGATCTCTATGTAATTCTATTTAATAGGGCACACTTTCTCTGTTTGCGCCCAGCGCACCTTTTTTCAGGTGCACCAGGCGCAAACATGGGAAAGTGCACCCTAATACATAATATGGCCCCACTTTGGCAAGTTAATGATGAGGCATGTCTAATGAAATGTAGTGGAGTATCTGATCATAAATCACCTTTGGACAAAAGAAGCAACAATGACATCACACACCTTTCTGAAGATAAGACCAGCTTTGAAGGTGGAGGGAAAATACATTTGTTTTAGGGAAAAAAGAAGCTCATTCATCCAGCACTACTAATGCAGGCGGTGTGAAATAATACCCCTTTACCTTGCCCCTTCTAACTTGGTTGCAATATACATTATTGAATGGCTGTGGAGGTTGGATACAGACAATCCAAAGGTAACAGAAAAGATAGATATGTCAATCAATCAATGCTGTCACTATCGAACCCTCAAGGTCATTCAGCTATCCTAAATGTGAGCATCGTCTAGGGTTACAAGAATACTACCTATCATTGGGACATCTATTGTCCAGCCCCGAACTGTCATTTAAAAACATCTGTGCATTCTAGGAGATGAAGTTCTGGTGCACTTCAGTGCTTTAGCGCCTGAAAACTATAAATTATCTAGGTTTTGAGCTTCGCAGGTGCACTGACTGCAGACCTGCCTGGAGAAGGGGCTTTGGGAAAACTGCAACCTGCAGAGGAATGCTCAGCAGATAACAGACAACCCCCATACAGATGTGGTTTAAATCAATAGCTTCAAAAAATATTTGCACTCCTTTTTTCAGCTTAAAATTCAATGTTATGTATTTTGTGCAATAATAAAAACGCCAGCTCAATGGAATCTTTTTAATATAAATGCCTTTTCAAAGTTCAGACTGATGCAATATATTATGCCATCAATTAAAGAAGGGACAGTTATCTGTTGATGCTAAAAAATATTAATACCCCATTACAAAAAATGACTGCCGGACATTTTGTGATTTATTTCCCACCACCTTATAATCACTTTAAAATCTAATGGACATAAACGCGGTTTATCACCCATCAGAATCTTCCCTGACTGCTGAAATGAGAATCACAAAAAATATTACAATCCAGTTTGGCTTCTAATGTGCATTAATCAGAACTTATAATAAATCCACATGCTTATTTAGACAGCACATTAGTCAAAGAGTTTTCTGTTATTAGGGCGCTGAGTAATGGCATCAGAGTTTGAAGGGTCAATCATAAACTCATCAAAGGCTACATTTAATTGCTTAATTTGGACAAATACAATTTGTTTATGGGAAAGATATCAGGTGTTGGTGAATGAATAATGGCCGTGCAAGCGAGCTCCATTAATCAACAAATAATTTGAAATGGTTCAGGGATTGTTTATATCTAATTTCATTCATTTCGCTTAACAAAGACTACTGTACACGAGCAAATGAAACCATTTGTAAAGAGGCAGTGCACCAATTTCTAAATACATAATAACTAAGCAAAATAAACATATAAGACCAATCTGTTGGATTTATATTACCAAAGTTTGAGTAAGTCCCCTCTTAATGGCATAGTTATTTTGACCCTAATAAACGAAGTTTCCATACAAATAACATTAGCAACTAAAGGATGTTTAAGGTAAATAAAGTGGTATTTAAAAATGAATAAATATGTATTAGAACATTGGAATTTTGGGAGCTCCATCAAAGACAATGAATGGGCTCAGGGCTAGTATGCACCTTCTGTTTCAACATTCCGCTGTTTGTCTTTCTGTATCTCTCTTTTTGTCTAATTTAATGTACTTTAATTTTGAACACTCGATCCTCAGTGAGTGAACTATTCTAATAGCCTTATAGCCCCCACCACCTTGGGCTATACCTGTTCTTAAAGGTCCCCTCCCTCATTATATGCCCCAGCCGCTCGGGTTCATTTCCTTTAACAACAGGTATAGACCTTAGCAGCAGGCTAAAAGGCTATAGTGCAGTGAACAACATAGCCTTCCAAATGTGCGTGCAATTACTTTACAGGCACAGCCTGATTGGCTGCCGAGGAATGAAGCAGAACAGTTGCATTGGTTAGGGTCTCCAAAATCCCCGTGTGTGTGCTTAATTCCACCCAGATCTCTGTCCAGTATGTTCTCAGTAATGGACTCTCCTAAATTATATGCACAATGTCACCATCTGACAACTTGCATCTCTAACAAGAGGGATCAATGGAGAGCCTCGTCTTGTGGAACCTGTATGGGGACCAGTGTCACTTATGTATGACCTTAGATAAGCTGATTTTGGTCTGGCCTCCCTCAAATATTTGTCATTGTGGGTGAGGAAGTATCAGATCAGTCGTCGTCTGTGTAGTCCATGGAACGTTGTGAGGACCACCATTCTTTAAGCTGGTTCCATACAGGTAAAGAAAAGATGGAGTTGATTAGGAGCCCTTAGACCACTCTCTTGAATGTTCCCCACTGTTTGGATGTAGGAGCGTATGGGAAATGTCAGTCGGGTAATGGGTGTGCTGCTTAGCGCGGTGGTTAAAAAGTGGGACACCATTTCGACTTTCACGCTGAAAGGTTGTAGGAGGGGTGGGCCTCCACCAACTATATTAGTTTGCTGCCTTTCAGTCAAAGTGGTGTATCCCCCTATTTCTGAAATCAGTTCATGTGTGTTCTCAAAGTCCTATTTGAACTTTGCATTGTCCCACAAGGTAGTCCCTACATGTAGTCTCTCATCCACCTTTAATAGACTATGGATCTTGCGCCATGCAAACGAGGTAGCCCTCAGGACAGGGTGAGCAATAACTAGCCACTATTTCTCCTTCGCATAAAGCATCACCAGGCATCCCATAGATCTTGTAGTTATCCAAGAGGAAGGGGCTTTGTTTCTTGGCCAGCTGGCTCACTGCTCTCACCTGTTGGTGTTGCAAAAAGCAGACTATTCCTTGACGTGGGGTGTCTCCCGGTTTATTCATCCTGGTCTTGATTCTATGAGCTCTCTGTAGCTCCAGCAGAGGGTGAAATTCCAACTTGGTGAGGGAGGGAATACATTTAGTCATAAAGAGCAACATATCATCCTCCTCTATTTGCTCTAGGATGCCTGAAAAACATAGGTTGCCCCTCCTATTCTGCTCTTTCAACTCTGTGATCTTGTCCATCATGTGCAAGTGATCTTGTTCCCAGTCAGTATTCGCTGTAGGTTTCTGATCCAGGACAATCATTCTCGCTTCCATAGCAAAAAGTCTGGAGTTGAAATTCGGCAGTTCATGGAAGTGATTTCCTGGTAGGTCTTGGAGGTGTTATCAACTATGGAGGTGAAAGTGGTTCGGAGGGTTCCTAACTCCTAGAGGATTGTGTCTAATGCTGAGTCCTTGGAGGTTTTGTCGTGACCTTTGGAGGATTTGGACGCCATCCCGGCGAATTCTTCGCTAAAGAAGAGCTGGTGTACCGACTACAACATAGAGAGAGGTTTTGTATGGGAATCGCCCTCTGCCTTGTTGCGCATAACTGCCTGTAGATACACTTTATTCTGCTTTGCATGGGAGGCAGTGGTGAGGGGAGGCTGGCAGCAAAGTTGTCACTGTGTTGTTGTTGGGTGGGGCCGGTAAGAGGAGCTCAAAGTCGACTCCGTCAGATGCGTAGTGCACTGCTCCCCTAAAGTTTCATAGTCTCTCTCTGCCAGAATCCCCTGGAGGTTTTTGCAATAATAGGGCGCTGGGGTCCCAGGGAATCACTGCCCCACTACCCCATACCTCAGGGTTTGGGTCTAACCACCACTAGGAAACCCGTGATCACTAAGACATACAGGACGCCGTATCTCCAGAAGTGCCAGGATTATGGGTTGTGAAGCAGTGCGTGGGATCCCCCTTCCTGCACAGTAGCCCTCCATGCAGTTCAGAGGAAGGAAAGTCTCAGCGGAAGAGTGCAGTTTCCCCGGTGAAGGAGAGCTTAGTAGGCATGGGAGTAATCAGGTGTGACCTACCAATTTGGTCTTCATTGTATCTCCGCAGTAGCCCTTTTCTTTGGCCGTGGCCAAGGTCTCCCTGCCAGGGTCAAAGGCACTGCTCCCAGTGTCTCAGGGCAGCATGGATGCTGCAGAAGGAATAGAAGGGTGGGTCAGGAGCTCCTGTGGTGCCAGGAGGGTGAGAAGGGCCACGGTCCCGATTTGAGCCCCCACCCCACGCTCCGCTCCAAGGTCACATTAATACAGGTCGAATGGGAGCATTGGATGCCCAATTACAGAAACGGTGAAAAGCTGAGGGCTAAATCATTTCATGTCATGCTGAACATCAACACCCCCCATTAGCAAGGGATTCCTGGCATTTTACCCCTCCTGGAAGAGTCTGTAGAGACCCCGCATGAGGGCCGATCTGGCAGAGCTCTACTCCAGCTCCTCCATTCCCCTTGGTGGTTCGCTCCGCTCTGCCCACTTCTACATTTCTCAAATAGCAGCATTTACAAAAAAACAGAATTTAAGGACAATTTCTCAGGAGTACTGGCAACCTGGGACTGGCTTAGCTTACCAGGGGTAGCCTTAGAAAAGTATGTGAACTTTCAAAAATCGCAGCAGTACATTCACGCAGGAGAGTATGTTTTCAAATGTACTTTTACACTTTTATGTTAATCAGTCCTAATATGTTTAGAGTGATGATAAATCATGTAAACACAAATTAATCCTATTAAATTCCACATTAATATGTATTCTCATTTATTCAAGAAAACCTATAAGAAGTAAACAGTGCAAAGAAATATTGGTGATAGAATACTTGAATAATAACTATTTCAAGTACACCATTACAACTACTCACAAATATTTAATAAGGAGCACAATATTTAAGTGTTCTCAATATTATGTAAAATTTCAGCTACATTACAGTGTACTAAATCATGACCTAAGTCTGGAACAGTGGAAAAACAGAAGCCATTCATGTATATAAATGTAATCGCATCTTTATTGATGAATTCGCCCGTTGTGAACTTTACATCAACCCCGACTCAGAAATACGTAGTTAGGCAGGCCCTGAGACCCAGGCCCCAGGTCACTGTTTGACAGATCAGGTTGGGTGGCAGGTAGCCAGCAGACAAACTCATGAACTGGAAATCTCTGCTCGATCCCACAGATAGGTGCAGAGACACCACAATGGTCCAGGGAGATTGGCCCCAATAAAGCACACATGACTGGAGGGGTGCACGCATTCCCAAAGCACCATAAAGTTAAATGCATCATGAAGTTAGGAACACTTAGCCAATCAAGACACAGCCCACATAGTACACGCATTGATCACACGCTCCCCAAGCCGGACATCTGGACATGTTACCCACTGGCTGCTTTGCGTGCATGCAGGTCGAGGCCCACCTGTATTCCTCATCCAATACCTTAATTTATGGCTCCAAAGACAGAGGTATACACTGCGTACCAAAAAAGGATTCCCTGAAACATTTTATTGCAGTCAATGAACTGTATGAAAGTCTATGTTAGACTGATTGTAAATTGAGACAGTCATCAGACACTATGCATGTGACTGTACTCCCAGCCATAATTTAATTTAATTAAACAAACTGTTCCTGTTTTGCCAAATCCCTCTTGTCTCTTGTTTTTCAATGTATTTCATGTTCAAGCAACATGTTGGCAAACCACCATCAGACCTGATTGGTACCTCGAACCTGACTGCAGCCAAAGGAAGGTGGCCCTCCCGGACGTATTCACATTTGCGCAACAAGGAAGGTGAGGAGACACCGCAATTGATTGGAAGTTCTGCTGAATCTGCGGGGTGGAGGTCTGTCCGAAAGCAGCTATCACAGAGGGTAAGAGACTACTTCAGTACCTTAGTAAAGCATGTGGCGTATGGCAAAAAAGGGAGAAGTATAAACAGATAACCTGAGCGACCAGCCAATGGCAGAAATCTGGCAAGTTGCTTATTTAAATTGCCTAGATGAGCAGCTTCCAGGTGGCCTTGGAGGCGATCCTGGTGAAGCCACCTTTTTTCGATAGTCAGAACGCTAGGAAATGTGAATATTTATTGTATTTGAGAGGTGTTGGTCGCTTGGAATGCTGGGAGTAACACAGATGGTACGATTATTCCGCTGGGCATTACACATATGGCACACGTAGGCTCTGGGTGTGATTCAGGGTGCAGTTTTGACATTTAGGGAAAAAGATTTGAACCAGGGAGATTAGGTGTAACTTGTATTTGGCCAAGAGAGGGCTGTTCTCGAGTTATTCCTTTTTTACGTGAATTTTTATTATTTTTGTCCTGGAGCTGTTATTAACTGGCTATCAGGCTCCCTTAGTCTCATGTACTGCGCAGAACTTCCCCTGGTCACAGGATAGCATGCGCTAGGAGCGGGCTAAGGATTTTTTTTTCGACAAAGTCATCATTTGTTCTCTGTCAGTTTTTAGGTGTTGGTCGCTTGGACCGCTGGGCATAATACAGATGGTACACTTAGCCCCTGGGTGTGATACAGGGTGTGATTGTTAATGTGAGGTATATGTGTGATGTTGTGGTGCTGTTAAATTACTGTAAACTGTGTCTTGTCCTAAGTATTGTGTTTTTGTTGATGATCCAATGTTTCATATGAAGATGCTGCTATTTTGCACGAACCATAATTGATGCCAGAAGTAAATATCATTCAGACACTGTTTTCATTGACAAATTGCACTTTTTCTATGTTGCTACCTTCATATACATTGTTATTTGTGTTCATGAAATGTTCATGTTGAATTGTTGATGCATCTGTACATAGCACTGAGCTCGTAGTTCAGCAGCAGCCCGTGCAGGTAAGAGCAGTGGGGCGGTGGGGTTGAATGGGGGGATTTTGACAGACGAGGGAAAATGTATTTAACTTTCACTCGTGGTCGTTTTGTCGAATCCCCCCCAAACAGGCCCCGCCGCTCTTACCTGCACAGGCCGCGGCTGTAGTTACATAATTAGAAGCAGTAAACCCCTGTGTATATTTTCCGCACGATTCAGATTGAAGCCAGAGAGTACCTAAAACAAATAAGCTAAGGAATCTTGTCCTCTAAAGCTACCGAACCTACCAAGGAGACACCATTAAAACACATGCAAACCCGGTTCCCCACACAGGCAAAAAAACTTAATAAGGTTTGCCAAGAATGGCACGCACACAAGAAGGCACATACATTTCTCTGGCTAAAGGAGGGAACTTTCAACACTAACATACTTGCACACATGAGAACATACATACAAACCAAATACACAGGTCAAAAGAAAGAGAAGAGAGAGGCATTATTAGAGCTATGGGCCATCTTCAAAGAGGCCCAGATTGACAGTTCTGCACTACAGATAGCAAACAAGGCATCAGCACCTGCCAACCATATGCAGGTGCTATTGCCTGCCCCCCTCGCATTAGGATACTTTAATCCACTAGTTGAAGAAATTTGCAGGCCCCCACCAAGCAACAAGCAGTTAGGCCCAGACACAAGAGACTAACAGGCCAGAAGGCCCAATTGATAGAGCAAGGTCTGAAAGAGACTTGCTCGGAGGCAATCCACTCGGTTAATGAAATGAAATTTGTACTTGTAAAGCGCACCCATACCCCCAAAGGGGTGTCCAGGCGCTGTACGCATACCGCTGTGGAACCCTTCCTGGCTTTTCCCTGTGAAATGTCCACTCCTGGGCACACCCAGGGTGAAGCCAGGCATCCCAGCACTGTTGGGGCCGTTGTGGAGATTAAGCAAGCTATTGCCCAGAGTTGCAGAGTGGGACCCATGATTAGAATAGGCACCGAGGTGAGAATTATCAGGTCCGAGGAAATTGAGCCCAAGACCCGCCGAGGCGGGAATTGAACCCTGGTCCCGGGCCAGATCTCTGCATCAGGGTCTGCCACTCTAACCATTGAGCCACACTTCTCCACTCATTAACAAGTTATTAATCATGTTTGTGAATAACTAATACGCACCACATGAACACGCGGGTTAGTGAAGCTTGCATATGTGTGTACTAATGTGGATAACAACGAAGACGGAATAATACCGCTGTAAACGGGGAAACTGTTGTGCGCATGCGTCAACTGCATCTACGTAGTATGAGGAGGTAACGCTTGGAGGGAAATTCTAGTGCATGAGCAGAAGATACTAAAATGGAGTCTTGAAGACTCGCGTGCATGGCATCTGCTTAGCTGAAATGAAAATAAGCTATTTTACTAATGCTAATGCGGGAAAAGTATTAATAAGAAAAGGGGAATAGAGTAGAGGTGGGAGGTATACAGTGCGACCATTTATTTGTGAAATTAATATTTGTCTTTCTGACTTTATCATTAGTGCGCATTTGGGCCTCTCACGCATAACTGAATTAAGCTGAGTAATGAAAAGGCTGCGCATGTCCACTGAAAGTTAACCCGGAATGATGACTTAGATGTTGAATGGGAGCCAAGGACACGAGTGACATACCCTGAGAACGGATGGTGAAAAGTTCAACGATGTGGACTCTTAATCATAATGTTTCAAGTAAAATGTGAATGCGTATGGGAACTCAATACATGAATAAAAATTATGGGGATAGGTTTGCGAACAATAGTTGAACTGATTTTAATGACATGTAAGCATGGTGTGATGGAGCTTCCCCCCTTGCCTGACCAATCATATTTCGTATTTTTACGATATTGAAACTTTAGTGGGTGGAACTTGAAGAAACGAAGGTATAACTAAGGTAGCTTTAGTTAGTTAGTTAGAAGAAGGTCCAGATGCTGTGAGTCGGAGATGCTGTTGCTGGGAGAGATGCTGTGAGATGCTGATGAAGAACCGAATGCAGAACGTGAAGGAGAACTTTCTATCCTAACTTAATTGGGTTAGATCAGAAGATCGCGGAAGAATCTCGAGGAGGAAGAGAGTGTCAGAGAGGGGTGCAGCACAATCGTCGGTATTCTAGAGAGGTCAACTATCCTGTCCCGAATCCTGTCCTGAAGTCTTTGTCTCCTGACCTATCCTGGGGGACCCTTACCAGCCCTTTGGCCAGAGGGTTGGTCTTTCACCCCATTCTTGGTAACTATAATTTCACGTTATTTGCAGATGTTCTTTTCTCTCTGTCCTCTCCCTTTCTGAGCATTAATTATTGTATGAGTCCGAAGTATATGCTTGATGTTTAATCAATTGAATTTTCTCTCCTAAGAATGACGGTGACTGCACTGTATTTTGAAATGGTTCACATGCATTTAATTTAGATAAAGATTTTAAACCTTCCTGAGTCTGTGATCATTTACTTCAAATAAAAGAATAGTTAAGGGTTATGTTAATTATCACCATCAACTAGTTCAACTAATGGTCCATCGACCAGAGGAAAGAACTTTTTGATCAGAGAAAGGTTAGTTAGGAATATTAAATAGCTAATCCTGAATATTATGAAATATATATATAAAACTTCGACACTCCAGCGGTTTACTCAATTGTGTGTTTATGGGCCCAGATAAGTATATAGTAGTGGAGTATCTGTTGTTGGTATACCGCTGGATCACAAGCAGTCCCAGAGCAACACAAGTCCAGTGCACGGGCTCACAGAAGTTCGACCCCCACGTCTGTCGTGCCCGACACAAAGAAATCCAGCAGCACGGAGAACACGCACCCTCACTGATTTAGTCGAGCATACATGAGAGACAGGGAGGTTTTTAGCAGTTCTAGACAGTGATACAGCTAGCAGGAGTGAGGTAGGGTGCCCCAGTCCCTCATGACACGATGATGAAGGTGGAGCTACAGGACTTGCCCAGGTAGCCAAGGAAACAACAGAGAGTGAATTTGAGAGCAAAGCCTGACCGAAAAGAACAGCTCAGAGCGAAGAAGGCAACCGAAAAGGGATGTAGAAGAAAGGTGTGAGCTAAGGAAGAAAGAGAAAGAGCTCACACGCAGGAAGCACAGTGAGAACACAGAGCAACACGCCTCCTGCATGAGGAGTCAGCTTCAACACAATTGTTCACAAGGAACTCATTTAATTCAGGATTTTAAAGTATCGCAAGTTTCTTATTTCCTGCAGCAATTTAATCGTAGTTAGCAATTGATACAGACAATATGTTCAAAAATTCTCATTATTTAAAGTTCCATTTAATCTATGACTAGAGAGAAACATATGACTGGAAAGAAAACAGCCCAACAGAGATTATTTTCCACACTCACTTCAGTCGAAGTGGGTGCTATTTATTTGCAATTGCAAAAATTGTTAATAATAAACTATACACTCACAAACTCCACTGTATATTGACACTATTTACATACCTATGAAGAGACAAAACACGTGACTTATGTGACTCCAGTGAAGTGACCATAACCAACAGGTGAATAAGGCTAAAGTGACGATTTTAGAATAAGGGGTTTGTTATTGGTGTTTAAAGGATGTCCTTTAAGGTTTCTTAACAAATCATAGAGTCCTAGAGTGTGTTCTAGTGTTCTTCGGACTATCCTTCATCACTTGTCGACGACGTTTTGATGCTCTAACGATATCGGGGTCTCTTCAGGACTGGAATTCTGGGGACTGTAAGTATGATAAGGGGTTAGTGAGGCTGTAAATAAATAGTGTGGGCTGCAAATTAATAGTGATGACCTGAGCTTACCCAAGGCACTTCAATGTATGACAAAAGGCGCCATAATATTCAGTCATCCAAACATCAATAGATCGGTTCCGAAAGTTGCGAACCTTCCAAGGAACAGAGTGCCCTCAATAGGTACGTAGGATATCCTAAATACAAAAGGTGAATAAAGTTTTTTTATCCACCCTGAATATATTTTATATATTTTTTTAAAAAGAAGACACAGGCGATAGGCAGCTTCCTGATTCACCAGGTATAGAATGAATCTCAGAAGGAATAGTTACAGTAAGACTTGCTCCAGTATATTGCAATGCAGTCTTACGAACGTATAATTGATGGAGCAAGGTTTCAAAAATGAAACTTGCTTGTACGCAATCCTCCTCATAGTATTAATTTATTAAACTTGTATTGTAAATACTAACCTTTGCATTCACAAACACAAGAGGGACAGAAGCTTGCCTATGTGTTTTACTAATGAATAACGCTTGTCTGTAATCCAAAATGTCCGCTAAAGCGCGGGAACCTCAATGCGCATGTCGCAACCTGATCACATGGTGTGACGTCTTTCTTTGCTTGGTGGGAAACTTCTGCTTCTGCGCAGTGTGCACTAAAATGGCCGCTAAATGTTTTCACATGCTTCAGCTTGCTCTCATGTCATTATTAAATTGTCGTTTTCTTAATGCTACTAATGCAGGATAGTATTATAATTAATTGGGAATAGAGTAGGGAAAGTGGGCATACAGTGAAACTTTTTATTTGTGATTTTAATATTTTCTTCTTACACTTTTAGTAATTCGTAAACTTGGGCCTGGGTTGATGACTTGAAACTCGAGAGACAGATGGTTCTGCGCATGTGTCCTGTGTGCCTGCCAAGTGAAGTCAACTTGGACGTCTTCCAAGGCCATGACCCATTGGCCGAAGATGCTGTACTTCATGTTTCCGGAGGACAAAAATGATACTTTTCCCCTGTAAAATGTATAACATTTGTCATGAGACGGGTGGGAAATAAAGTGAATGTATTAATCTGAAGGGGAGGGAACGTAAAGACAATAGGCTTTACAATTTAGGCCAAATCGATATGGTGCGAGAATCCACCCCCTGTCCCTGTCCAATCAGAAGTAGTGGTCCCATATTTTAGCAACATTAAGGGGAGGTACATGGGCGTAGAAGGGTATAATAGAATATAGCATTAGTTAATTAGTCAGAGCATGCTTCACGAAGAACAGGCGTCCATGCTGTGAGAGAGCTCTTAGCTCCAGACTGACATGCTGATCGGTTGCTGACTGAATCCCTGTCCAGAAGAGGTCCTGAGGAGGGGGCGGCGGAGTCCATTAGAAGGAAGGCAGGGGAGAATCGAGAGAAGTCGAGTATCAGAGAGGCGAACGGCGCAGGCGTCGTTGTAGAGAGGTCACCGGTCCTGTCCTGATCCTGGAAGAAGTCTTTGCTCTTCATCCTTCCTGGGTCCTATCTTTTCCAACTCCTTGGCCAAGGGGCTTGGTTCTCGCATTTAGGTAACTATACTGCAACCTTTAGTTGCGCTGCTGTCTCTATCTTCTCCTCTTCCTTAAACACCGTCATTTATTAGAAAAATCATTTCTATGCTTTTTTCTTGGGTATCTCAATCAAGTACCGTGTTTTCTGTATTTTACTCTGCTAAAACTTTAGATAAACAATTTTAAAACTTCCTGACTCAGTGATTATTTCAGGATTATGTACTATAATGAATGTCACTCATTTTAAACTTCCCAATTAGCAAAGGATTCATTGGTAAGTTATTACTCTTCAATCAGAAGGTAATTGGTAGCAGGGACTTTGATAAAAGAGTACATCTGACACCCAGCGTAAAGTATTAGTGTAGTGTGAATGTATGGGCCCAAGTGAGTATATGGTGTATGAATGGTGTTGGCTAATATTGCGCTGGATCAGTTTTCTGGTAAGCAGAGGACGGTTATGGTTACTCTTTGTTAATTGGGTAATGAGAATTTTTATTTGTATTTTTATGAACTAACATTCGCTTAAAATTTTGAGTTTGTTATATGTTGTCCAGAATACCCCGGGGTAAAAAGAATAGTGGGTGGCAAGTGGAAGCCATACTGCAGTGAGGTTATCTGTCAGGCAGAATTAGTACTGAGAAGTTAAGCAGGACTTTCAGTACTCGTTAGGGACTCTATGCGTGTGAGTAATAGCAAAAGGGTACGCTGATAAAAATTTGATGTTATATCACCTAGTAAGGGTAACATTGGAGAAGTAACAGGTACTTCTGGAGCTTGTGTGAAGAGTAGACGGAAGTGTTTTACTCGTAGTATATGTTTTAGTAAACGGAAAAGTTTTACTAAGTGTGAGAAGAAACTATCTTTTTCGAATTTAGAAGAAACTGGCACGATAGCGAATGTTTTATGTTGTTACTGAAATTTAATTAAGATTTATAAAGAAAATAAGTTTGCGTAAATTTTTGTAAAGGGAGGGTCAGTTGCCGGAGAGGGAGCTGACGTCACAAAACGCCGTGCTGTGGTAGGTTGAAACAGCGGGTGTGGAGAGACACTTGTAAAGGAGGGGTTAGTAGTCAGGAGTAGTACTGACGTCACAGGTGCCGCGCTGGGATTGGTTAAACCAGCGAGGACAGAAAAGAGCAGATTGTAAAGGAGGGGTTGACAGAGAAACGTCATCAAAAGGCGGCGCAAGGATTGGCTCGAAAATAAAAGATAGCAGACATTTGATTGGTCGAAATTATAGAAGCAAAATTCTTAGTGGATCAGGATTGCATGTTATAACGCGATCCGACTTTAACAGGAACTCATCCGGATAGGAGATTCCTAGGTTTTGCAGAATATAATTTTGTACACAGAAGATTAGATAGAATGTACGGAGAAAGGAGAAAAATGTCATTCTTACAAAAGATTAAGAATTATTTTAAAAAGGACAAACCAATCAAAACTAGAGAAGGAATTATTATTCCACCAGCTAAAACGCCAGCATCATTTATGATGATGGAGAGAGGTTATCATACTTGTGTATGGATGGAGAATTGGATAGAACACACCAAAAATGATGGAATATTAGCATTTCCCCAGAATGGCACGTTCAATGGGCGAATTCTTCAGAACTTGAGATTGAGGATGAATGACTTAGAACCCAGACCTAGATTAACTCAGTACGAAGCTCTAGAAGAATGGGAAACCGAGGCATTTGAGCGGGATAGATCTAGAAGTAATAGGAGTTACCCAGGATTTTACCCCAGATATTTACGTGAGTCGAGAGAAGGTCAGATGAAACAATGGAGAAGGGCAATGATTACAGAAGGACTGTATCCATTATTCACAGAAGGAGAGAAATCAGGAGGCAAATGTACAGAAAAGACAAAACATTTAATGAGAAATGAGGAGTCTGAAGACGAATTTATGGAGGAAATGTTAAGAAATCCCCCACCATATCAGGAAGGGACAAGTGAATGCACCCCAAGTGCACCACCAAAAACTCCATTAGTGCCACAGGTAATGCATGAATTCACCCCGAATAGAATACTACATGATAAAGAAAAAGAAGCCATAGAAAAAGCCAGAGCAGAATTAATACAGAAAATAACTCAGATAAAAGTACATCCTGATTCGTTAACCATACCTGTAACAATTGGTCCAGTAGTTCCATTATATGGTACTCAGGGAAGTTGTCCTCTACCGATACTTACACCTATTCCTGTGAATAATCCCAAACCTGAAGCTCCAGTTATAATTGAGGATCAATTTAGTGACTGTGAATCCACAATATCACTTATGGACTTGCCTATTCGAGGTTCTGTAAATAGTACTCCAAGAAAAGATGTACCTGGAGGTTCAAAAGATGTAAGTTTAGTAACTTCATCGGGAGCAAAAAGTGCTACCATAGTAACACCTGAAGATCTAGAAAGATGGGTGCAAGGGTCAGTTAAACAGTGCACACCTCCGAAAATAATGGACATTCATAAATTAAAAGTCGAATTAGAAGAAATAATAGCAGGAAATGTAGGACTAGAACGCTTAAATACCTATGATGAAGAAGAATTATTGTTCCTATGCAGGAGTATCACCAGAAATGTAAGGTTATTTCATGAAAAATTGTCCAATTTAGCATTACAGATGGGAATAGAAATAGGGAGATCAAAAGTACTACAGAAACCCTATAGAGCAGAATTTTCAGACAAAGACTTAGAAAATATGAATGCCTCTGGAAGAAGATTACAAATAAGAGAATTAATGTTAGTTTTGCAAAAATGGGAGACCTAGATAAATGGAAAACTAGGTGGGCCAAGAAAAAGGAAGAAGCACGAACAAGTAGAATAGCATCAGAATATGTGATAAAGGAAACAGGGAAAGCAGACCAGATGTATCCAATGCGAGAAGTTGCGGGAGGAGGATATGTACATGTCCCATGGAGCAGACAGGATATTTTGTCATTTACGAATGATTTTCCAAAATTGAGAGAAAAACCAATTGAATGGTACAAGCAGGTTGAAAGGTTTGTGAAGGTGTCAAAGGTATTGTTGAAGGATTTGGATGGTCTGTTTGACATAGTGGTACCTGCCGATTTATGGACAGATTGTAAAATTACAGTCGATTGGCCTAGTGATGAATATCCTAGAGATCCGAAGACAGGTGCCCCGTCAAATGATGTAATGAAAAAGTATCACCAAGTGATAACATACCTGAAAGGGAAAATACCACAGAAAGAAACAGATTGGGTAAAAATAGATCGAACTACCCAAGAAGCTAGTGAATCAGTACATTCCTATTATGAGCGTCTATTGCAGGTGTTTAAACAGTATAGTGGATTTGAGGACATTGGAGACAAAAACATGAGTCAGTTTGTGTATCGGTTTGTTTACGGTCTGAAGCCAGAGATTTGCCAGATGATTAAACAGCATATGCTGTGTTGGCAGGGAAAGCCCATACATGAAATTCTGAAGTATGCAAAATATTGTGGAGACGATATTGAGGATAGACACAAGAAATTGCAGGAAAAAGTGATGTGGGCACAGGTGAAAATGGCTGAGAAACAGGGAATTAATTTGGAAAATCCGAGTGCAAATCAAGGAAAAGATTCTGGAACGAGTGGTGATACGGGAAATGGTGGAAAATTTAGAGGACGAATGAGTAGAGAAGAAGCTAAAAAGAAATTTCCTTGTCATGGATGCGGAAAATTGGGGCATTGGAAGGACGAATGTAAAAAGATTCGGAATAATAATGGCCCAAATCAAAACTTAAATCCACAGACGCAGAATGACTCACAGCAGGGTGTAAATCCCCAGAGTCAATTACCACCTCCACCTGTTCAGGGTAATGTAAGCAGAGCAAAGCATGGTACAGACATTGGATACCCAGGAGGGAGTGGTAAGAATGATTATATGACATCACAATTTCTTTTGCAGGACAATTACTGTGAATTCAACTCATGACGGTGCCTAGGAGAGGGGAAGAAGGAGTGCGTACTTGGCGCATCCTTACAGGTAGATCAGTCTGGTCCATATGTTGAAGGAAATGTGAAAGGTAATGATATTACTTTCCTTTTGGAAACTGGTGCTACCAGGTCTACGGTGAGATCAGCAGATATCCCAGACCTTCCTCTCTCTGGTGAAGATAACCAAGTAGTAGGGGTAGCTAATCAAAGAATTAGAACACCTCTTACAGAACCAATGGAAGTCAAAATAGGAAACTTCAGAGAAATGCACCAATTTGTAGTGTGCGACTCTAGCCCAGTAAATTTATTAGGTAGGGATTTATTGTGCAAAATGAACTGTACAATTTTCTGCACGCCAGATGGTGTGGCAGTTCAGACACCAGATGAGGACCATGTATACAAAATTATGGTTGCAAAACAAGGTACAGAAATAGACGAAATGTTTTCGTTAATAACAAGAGATGAGTTACCAGAAGAATTAAAAGGTACAGTAAACCCAATAGTATGGGATTTCACCGAAAAGAAGTAGGACTTATGGCAAAAATAGATCCAGTTCAAATTACGGTAAAAGAAGGTGCAATTTTCCCAAATACCAGACAGTACAAAATGAGTGCAGAAGTAAAGGCAGGAGTCATTGAAGAAATAAAACGAATGGTAGAACAAAACATCCTAAAAGAAGTAATGAGTAGCCCATGTAATTCACCAATCATGGGACTAAAGAAACCTAGTGGAAAATATAGGATTGTTCAGGACCTGCGAAAAATAAACAAGATTGTGGAACCATGTTGTCCCATAGTACCAAATCCTGCAGTAATTCTATACCAGATCCCTTGGAATGCAGGATGGTTCACAGTAATTGATTTGTGTCAAGCATTCTTTTCAATACCATTGCATCCAGACAGCCAGTATCTTTTCTCATTTAAATTTGAGAACAAGGTCTATGTGTGGAATCGTGTTCCTCAGGGGTACACAGAAAGTCCTTCCATCTTCAACCAGATACTGAAAAAGTGCCTGGAAAAACTAGCGATGGCAGGAAGCTCAGTCTTAGTCCAATATATCGACGACTTATTGGTGGCGTCGACCACCAGAGAAGACTGTGTTGTTGACTCCATAGCATTATTAAATCTTTTGGCTGAGGAAGGGCATAAAGTCTCACCTGAAAAGTTACAGTTTTGCAGGACAGCTGTTAAATATCTGGGACATCAAATTGAGAGGGGAAAAGAAGAATAACCTCTGAAAGAGTAGAATTAATAAAGAGAATGCAAATGCCTGTAACCCAAAGACAAGTGCGAATGTTCCTAGGAATAGTAGGCTACTGTCGACAATGGATACCAAATTTTTACATGTTAGCTAAGCCCTTAATTAACATGACGAAAAAGAAAGCAAAGGACCCTGTTGAGTGGGAGGATGAAAGTGTAGAAGCTTTTGTAAAATTGAGAAACGCACTTTGTTCAGCACCTGCCGTAGGCATGCCTGATTATAAAAGAGAATTCGCATTATTCTGTCAAGAGAGAGAAAATTGTGCACTTTCTGTCCTAACTCAGAGACATGGACTAGACAGACGTCCTATAGCGTACTTTTCTGCTACATTGGACCCAGTAGCAGCCGCGTTGCCAGGATGCTTAAAAGCAGTGGCAGCAACTTGTTTGAGCATTGAACAAAGCGAGTCAATTGTGATGGGACATCCTGTAAAAGTATATGTTCCACATGCAGTTGTGATTCTGTTGACAAGAACCCGAACTCAGCATCTTACTCCTAGTCGGCTGACTAAATATGAGAGGATAATAATGGGTGCTGAAAATGTGACCATGGTAAGGTGTACAATAATAAATCCAGCAACTTTATTGCCGGACCCATATCATGAAATAAATAAAGATGACGAAGAAGATGAACATGATTGCGTACAAATTACAGAATTATGTACAAAACCACGCCCAGACATAGAGGAACAGCCTCTTAAAATGCCAGACAGGGATCTATTTGTCGATGGTTCATGTCAAAGACATGAAGATGGTAAACTAACTGCTGCCTATGCGGTATGTGAATTAACTGGAATAGTCGAAGCATCCTATTTACCAGGAGTAAAATCTGCACAAGTAGCTGAATTGATTGCTTTGATAAAAGCTTGCAAAATTGGGAGGAATCAGAGAGTGACCATATTTACAGATAGTCAATATGGTTACGGGGTTGTGCATGATTTTGGCCAACTGTGGTTGCAGAGGGATTTCATGACTTCTTCAGGATCCCCCATTAAAAATGGACAATTTGTAAGGGAATTGCTAGAAGCAATACAATCACCAAAAGAATTGGCTGTGGTGAAATGTGCCGCACACCAGTCAGGAGATGACTGGGTGGTAGTCGGCAACAGATATGCAGACTTGGTGGCTCAACATTGTGCCAAAAACAGAACGTCAGTCAATAAGAGGGTGGAAAGAATGGGAATCAGCTGCCAACTTATGCTGTATATGCCACCTGAAACTTGGAATGAGGTGAAGAAATTGCAAGATGAGGTTGATGAAAGTGAGAAAAATTTGTGGATCAAAGTGGGTTGCTCCCAAAGAGGAGAAGATGAAGTGTGGATCAGTACAGATGGCAGACCAGTCATGCCAGACTGTTTACTCTCACAAATGGTCAGAATGCATCATGGAGACACACACATAGGGAGAGATGCAATGATTAGGCTGTTCAGACAAAATTGGTACAATCCCAAATTCAGTGCTGTTGCAGAGAGTCTTTGCCAGAGATGTCTAACTTGCCAAATGCATAATCCAGGCAGGAAAACGATAATTGGGTTTGGAAAGATTGGAAAGGCAGAGGGCCCATTTATAAGACTCCAGTTCGACTTCATACAGTTACCACCATGCAGAGGACTAAAATATGTACTAGTCATAGTATGTCTGTTTTCAAAGTGGGTGGAGGCTTACCCTACTAGGAGAAATGATAGTATTACAGTTGCAAAACTGTTGTTACGTGAGCTCATACCTAGGTTTGGTTTCCCAGTATCTTTGGAATCAGATAGAGGAAAACACTTTAACAGTGAAGTAATCAAACTAATTTGTGAAGCATTTCAAATTAAACAGAAATTGCACTGTGCATATCGCCCAGAGGCTTCTGGAGTGGTTGAACAAATAAATGGCACTATCAAGTCAAGATTGGGAAAAATGTGTGCATCAACATCATTAGAGTGGCCAGACGCATTGCCACTTGTCTTGATGGGACTCAGAAGCATACCTGACAGAAACACAGGATTGAGCCCCCATGAAATAATGATGGGAAGAGCAATGAGACAAACACATGTTCCCACAAACAAATTAGTAAATATATCTGATGATATGGTTCTGGATTATTGCAAAGGATTAGCTGACCTAGTGCGTTCTGTCTCTCATCAGGTTGGAGAAGACGCAGTTTCCAGGCAGCCTGAACTAGAACATGATCTGAATCCTGGTGATTGGGTGGTAGTGAAGAATCACACCAGAGAAACGTGTTTATCACCCAGGTGGAGCAGACCTTGTCAAGTTATATTGTACACCAATACAGCAGTGAAGTGTGCAAGATTTCCTAATTGGATTCACGTAAGCCACACAAAGAGAGTACCAGACCCTGAAGAGGAGAATTCACAGACAACACCAATCACTGAAGAAGCTGAAGGTTGCCCAGCTGAGGAATCTCAGGCTAGAGGTTCGAGAGAAGCTGACGGGGAACAACCGAGCACAAGTCAGGATTGGATACCAGTGGTAGAAATTCCTGAAGTATACCACAGAACAAGAAGTCAAGCAAAATTGGAAGAAATAGAAGAAGATCAAATAGGTGAAGAAGAAGCAGCTCAGGTACAAGAAGAAAAGACAATAAGAGAATCTGAGCAAGGTCAGATAGGGAAAGAAAATTGGACTCAAAACAGTGAAGATTTAATAGACTTTACACAGGGAAAGACAGGTTTAGAAGAATCCGGTCAGGCTGCAGAAGTTCACAGTGCAATAAGCCCTGATCAGAAGCAGTTAGATCAAGAAGAATTCACTAAAGAAAAAGGGGTTGATACAAATGAACATAAAGAAATAAAAAAGGAACAAGGTCAACATCTTGAAAGTCATTGTGGAGCTACTGAAGAGAAACCAATCAGACCTGAAAAAGAACAAACAAAAGAGGCAGTAATCAAAGAAAACAAAACAGTATTGAGCAGTGAAAATAACGAGATCTTTGAAGACGTAAACAGAGAAACAGTGCCAACCAAGAAAACAAGAAAAGGAGATCATTGGCCAAGTGTCATTAAAAGAGTAAAGTACCACATAACAACCAGAAGTGAAGATCCAGAACAAGTACCTGAAGTGACAAGTCAAACTGAACAAGAGAAAAAGTCAGGAAAAAGAAAAAGTAAAAGACTGAGACTTGTGAATAACAAATTCAAGGGTCCTGACTGGACTTATATTATTCTTGAAGATTTTGAAAGCTCAGAGTCAAGTGACAGTGGTGGCGAAGGAACAAGTGCAGAACTAACATACGAAGAAGAAACAAGACCACCCTGACTAAACAAAAGAATCCTCTAAAGAAAAGAAGAAGAGATAAGAAGAGCAATCTTCCTTGTCGAAAAATGCCTGATGATAGAGTTACTGGGAGACCAAAACGAAATTGTTGTAGGAGATGCTGTGCAATCTGCATATGTAGTCTAGTATTGGTGCTTATAGTATGGTTAGTCCTGATTGTAGCAGTTCCTTACCTTATGATAATAGATAAGAAGATAAATAATGAAACTAAAGGGAGGACAGCAAGCATGAAGGGCAATAGAGTAGAATTAATGGCAGAAGATGAGGCAGAAATTCATCATGAAATAGCTGTTAACGACACTAGTTTAAATGTTTTCACAAAGTTATTGTTTCAGTATGTAGACACAATGGAAGTTAGTAATTGTTATGTCTGTATGAAGTTACCCGAATCAGTAGCGGGAGGATTAACATACCATCATTTACCACTGACATATGGCATCTCATGTAGTGTATTAACAAGTTTATTTTATAGAACAGGTAGGCTACAGTATTATTATTCAAACTTAGATGTGATATTTTCTGAGGTTCCGATTCGCAAGAATATGAACCCAGTGCTTAGTAGTCAAGACGCACATTTTATGGGAGAGTTTTTCTTAACAATGAAGTCAATAGACATAACACATGCACATAGACACAATCTAACATGTTCTTTACTAGAAGAAGAAAAGATATTTTTGAATTTAGTAGAAGATAGAAGACATGATTTTCAAAAGAAAGCTTCAGAGCATAAGGCTCAGTTGCCACCTTGGGCGGAGAAAGAAGGGAGTTATACACCTGGTAAAGCTCAAGCTGCAATGGCTCTGGATTTCGTAAAGAAAGGGAAAATTTGTCTTCAAAGGTTAAAGACTGATTATAACAATGTTTTCATCGGTACCAGTGAATGTGAACACAATTTTTTAATTCTTGGAGGTTGGGGACTCAAAGGAGGAACAGATTCAGTTTTTCCTGGAATTTATTATGTATGCGGGAATAAGGCTTACTTTAGGCTTCCTGCACGATGGTATGGAAGTTGTTATTTTGGAATAGTTTTTCCAAAGATATACCACGTAAAAAGAAACACTGGAAGCAATGAAAACAATAATGAATTAATACGTAGTAAAAGAGCTAGTTTTTCAGAAATTGTAGGTGATATATTTGGTGCATTGATACCTTCAGTGAGAATAATTCTGAACTCAAGGAAAATATGTAAATTGTCTACAGTGGTTGATCGTTTATCAACGGATACTGCTGGAGGTTTTCTAATGATTAATACGGAGATGGTTGCGATTAGATCTATGGTGATGCAAAATCGACTTGCTCTTGACATTCTATTGGCAAAAGAGGGAGGAGTCTGTAAATTATTGAAGACGAAACATTGTTGCACTTATATTCCTGATAAGAGTGCAGAAATTGGAACGTATATTCAGAACATAACTAAACTTGAGAAAGAACTTAAACCACTGGAAGTTGATAGTGTATGGGAAAGATTGACAAATAGTATCTCGTCAATTGGAACCTGGTTTTCTAATATAGGAAAAGGACTTATAGGTCAAATATTAGTACCCCTAGCAGGGATAGCAATAATAATATTGGCAATAACAATATGGTGCAAATGCTGTAGAAAGAGTGGAACATATAAAGTAACAGGAAAAGGAAAGAAGAGAAAACTAGATGAAATAGAACTTGAAGAATGGAGAAGTGATTTATACAAAAAGTTGAAAGGGGATGTGAAAAACAGAAAATGTAAAAATGAGAATGAAACGAATTGCTAGAAGTTGGCATCTGATTGAGGGTAGTATTTTTGATGGCTCAGAAACGCCATCAGAGAGGGTATTGATGGAGCAAGGTTTCAAAAATGAAACTTGCTTGTACGCAATCCTCCTCATAGTATTAATTTATTAAACTTGTATTGTAAATACTAACTTTTGCATTCACAAACACAAGAGGGACAGAAGCTTGCCTATGTGTTTTACTAATGAATAACGCTTGTCTGTAATCCAAAATGTCCGCTAAAGCGCGGGAACCTCAATGCGCATGTCGCAACCTGATCACATGGTGTGACGTCTTTCTTTGCTTGGTGGGAAACTTCTGCTTCTGCGCAGTGTGCACTAAAATGGCCGTTAAATGTTTTCACATGCTTCAGCTTGCTCTCATGTCATTATTAAATTGTCGTTTTCTTAATGCTACTAATGCAGGATAGTATTATAATTAATTGGGAATAGAGTAGGGAAAGTGGGCATACAGTGAAACTTTTTATTTGTGATTTTAATATTTTCTTCTTACACTTTTAGTAATTCGTAAACTTGGGCCTGGGTTGATGACTTGAAACTCGAGAGACAGATGGTTCTGCGCATGTGTCCTGTGTGCCTGCAAGTGAAGTCAACTTCGACGTCTTCCAAGGCCATGACCCATTGGCCGAAGATGCTGTACTTCATGTTTCCAAAGGACAAAAATGATACTTTTCCCCTGTAAAATGTATAACATTTGTCATGAGACGGATGGGAAATAAAGTGAATGTATTAATCTGAAGGGGAGGGAAGTAAAGACAATAGGCTTTACAATTTAGGCCAAATCGATATGGTGTGAGAATCCACCCCCTGTCCCTGTCCAATCAGAAGTAGTGGTCCCATATTTTAGCAACATTAAGGGGAGGTACATGGGCGTAGAAGGGTATAATAGAATATAGCGTTAGTTAATTAGTCAGAGCATGCTTTCACGAAGAACAGGCGTCCATGCTGCGAGAGAGCTCTTAGCTCCAGACTGACATGCTGATCGGTTGCTGACTGAATCCCTGTCCAGAAGAGGTCCTGAGGAGGGGGCGGCGGAGTCCATTAGAAGGAAGGCACGTGAGAATCGAGAGAAGTCGAGTATCAGAGAGGGGAACGGCGCAGGCGTCGTTGTAGAGAGGTCACCGGTCCTGTCCTGATCCTGGAAGAAGTCTTTGCTCTTCATCCTTCCTGGGTCCTATCTTTTCCAACTCCTTGGCCAAGGGGCTTGGTTCTCGCATTTAGGTAACTATACTGCAACCTTTAGTTGCGCTGCTGTCTCTATCTTCTCCTCTTCCTTAAACACCGTCATTTATTAGCAAAATCATTTCTATGCTTTTTTCTTGGGTATCTTAATCAAGTACCGTGTTTTCTGTATTTTACTCTGCTAAAACTTTAGATAAACAATTTTAAAACTTCCCGACTCAGTGATTATTTCAGGATTATGTACTATAATGAATGTCACTCATTTTAAACTTCCCAATTAGCAAAGGATTCATTGGTAAGTTATTACTCTTCAATCAGAAGGTAGTTGGTAGCAGGGACTTTGATAAAAGAGTACATCTGACACCCAGCGTAAAGTATTAGTGTAGTGTGAATGTATGGGCCCAAGTGAGTATATGGTGTATGAATGGTGTTGGCTAATATTGCGCTGGATCAGTATAATAGGTAATCAACTTAGCCCAATACAAAAGGATCTGGCAATGTTCTCCACGGTTCCAATTTCTATAAAAAAAAATAATTAGACAATTACTGGCAACCATGTATCTAGTTGTAGATCTAGCAGCTGGCGGTCGAAAGGGGAGAATATCCGGGGCAGAATTCTTACCTAATTACGGAACAGAAGTCAAATGAAGATCAAAAGGCTCACGAGAATGTAATGCTCTAAGTCGATCTGAACTCTTCCTTCCAATTATAGTAGAAATGGAAAAAAGGCGAAGCGCACTGTGTCACGCATGGGCATAGACACCCAGAAGTTGGTTGCCTGTGGCGGCCATTTCGAACTAGTTACTTCGTGCAAGAAAAGGTACCAACTTGTGTTGACAACCGTTCGTATCTTTACGAATTGCAGTAGTGTTCCTCAATTATTCAGAATAAACATACAAGGATAATTAACCAGGAGAATAAAAGAGTTGGCAAGGACTAGTGTTCATTCATAGTCAACCAGGAATTAGGAGCCAATGGCAGCCAATGAGCTAGTGCTTCATAGCACCAAGGTAACAATTGTGATGAAAATGCTCTTATTTTTTGTAGTGTCACCGTGTTCCACAATTAATGTCGGTTTTAACAAAAGGATATACGGAGTTGGCCAAGACTAGAGTTCAATCTTAGTTAACCAATAGGGAATAGAGGATTTATTAATCAACCCATTCAGTTCAGCTAATGATTGATAACTGTATGATACACAAATCCAGATAATCTCTCAGTATTGTCATCATATGAACATTTGTATAAAAGTTCATGTACAAGGACAATAGACCTTATTTGTACGACATACATGTAAGAAACACATACAACACCTATATGAGAAAACAGTATGCATTACTTGCTGAACACAGTCACTGTAAGAATTAGGCAAAAAGGAATAAACGCCTAATGGAATATCATAGTGTGTATGTCAGGTAGATTGTTAATTGCAGTAGGGCTCTTATGCAATGACCCAGGACAACCATAGCATAGTACCTTGCTCGTATTAGTTTTAGGCGTTAATGCACAGAGAGAGGTCATATACTTCATTGCTCATGTATGCACTAGTGAACTAAAAGGTGGAGCTAAGCATCAGTTATACAGACACTTTGTATCTTCTGCGTTACTCACTAATCAGTTCAGACTAATGAACTTCCGCCATTCCTCCAGACTGTTCAACCCTAGTCGAATTGAATTACATTTGTCAATCCATTTACATTCTAAGGACTGAAGAATCAGAGACATGTCTCCTCCCCTTGGTGGGACTTTTGCTTTTCCAATAACCTGCCAATGTATGTCATCTGCTGAATGAAGGTTTTCTTTATAGTGCTGTACCAATGGTGCATTTTCTGCAAGGCAGCGTATCCTGCTTCTATGCTGGCCTATCCGTGTTTTCACTGGTTGGGATTTCTTCCCTATGTATATTAGATTGCACGGACACCATATGCAGTAAATGACATTGGGAGTGGAACAATTGGTATGGTCATGCAAAGTCATTGTGATTTCCCCATGTACAAATTGGTTAGTATTCAAGGTGTACTGACAAGCTATACATCTAACACATTTAAAATGGCCTTTGATGGGTGGTAATGACCAAACGTTCTCAATGGTACCTTCTTGTTTATAAATACTTGTGTCAGAATGTACTATGTGATCTCTTATATTCTTTCCTATATGAGAACATTGGCAGTTCTTTAAATGCCTCCATGGTGTTTAGTGTAGGCCAATGTCGCTTGATGGTTTTCACAATTTGGGTGGTTGTGGGCAGAATGTGGTGGCGCAGATGTTTTTTTAACTGAAGTCCTTTGTTTGCATTTAAGTATTGCTTCTCGTGGGCTATACCAGGCCCTTTTCATTGATGTTTTTATTAGTCTTTTGGGGTATCCTCTTTCTCTCAGTTTGCTACTCAAAATGCTCCCTTCTTAAAAGAAATCTTCTTTTTCAGTGCAGTTTCTTTGCAATCTCAAAAACTGACCATAGGGGAGTTCATCTTTTAAGAAACGAGGATGAAATCTCTTATATCATAGCAGCATATTCGCTCTGTAGGTTTTCTGTATAGAATCACAATCAATTGATTGTTTTTATTCTTTATTTCCAGATCGAGGAACGGAATCTTGTCTTTGTCAACATTGTAAGTGAAAGTAAGGGAGGATTGACAATCATGTAGATAGGCCACGAACAGTTTCCATCTGTCTACCGTGCCTTCCAAATCAAAAAGATGTCGTCGATATATCGTTTCCAACATTTGATGTTATCATGGAATGGATTGTCCAACGTAGTAATGTATTTGGTCTCCAGATTACACACGTACAAATTCGCTAGATTCGGAGCAAAAATGGCCCCATAGATGTTCCTGAGCACTGCTGATAATATGTCGAATTAAACATGAAGTAATTAGTTGTTAAGGCAATTTCTAATAGATCAGTGATGAATGTCGACGGGACAGAAAACAGTGCTTTCTCTTTGGGGAATGTTAGTATACAAGGATTCTATGTCCAACGTCACTAACAAATCCTCCATGGGGTTATATTCCATCCCTTTGATGAGATTGATCATGTATGTGCTATCTCTCACATACGTATCTAGAACTGGAACAAATTCCTTGATAAAGCTGTTTATATATTCACCCAATGGCTCCAGGTCGGATCTACAACCAAATAGAATAGGTCAACCCGGAGGATTGGTCGCATTTTTGTGAATTTTTGGCAAGGTGTACAGAACCGGGGTCCTGGGATTTTTTTGATTGAGGAATTTGAATTCCAACTGTGTAAGGAAACCCTCTTCAAGGCCATTTTTAGTCACTTCTTGAATCCGCTGTCTGGTCTCTGTCTCTGTCAAGGGATTTCTGTTTAATTTTTTATAATGATGGACATTCCCTAGTTGTCTCATTATTTCTGTTTCATAGCTTGTTCTATCCTGAATAACGATACCTCCACCCTTGTCCGCGGGTTTTATGATGAGTGCCTCCTCTTTCTTTAACTTGAGTAACAACTGTCGTTCCAGTAATGAGATATTATCAGGAGTGAAGGTCTTCTTGGATTCCATTTTATGAATATCTTCTAGAACAGCTTTCTTGAAAGCCAGGCTCTCCGGTGGCATCAGGGCATTCGCTGGTATGAAAGTCGATTTGGGTCTTAAAGTAGAGTTTAGGACAATCGGGACAGCTTGGTTGTCCTGGAAGAAAAACCTTAATCTCAATGTTCTAAAGAACTTATGTAGTTCAGTTTATAACTTAGAGAAATCCGTTCTTTCTGTCATTACGTATGATAACCCTTTGCTCAAGAGGGATAGTTCACTGCTATTTAGCTGATGGAGAGAGAGACTGAAGATAGGAATACTACTTTCTTGGTTGGTGAACACTGAATTTTGGGTCTCAACCATCCTCTGGTCAATGCATTGTAATTAAATTCATCCACGTTACGTTGAATACGGAGCCGAATTTGTGCTTCCATACAGCCACACAGGGCATCATCGTATACTCAGAAATAAGGCATCCAGAACATTGGTGCAGTGTAGGTTTCTATTGAGCGCTGAATGAATCAGTCTACCCGTGACGCGTCCCATTAACAATAAGCCTTATTAATTAATTATATCCATCTATTAAGGTCTCAATTCATTTAGGACGCAAGAATGCGCAATCCCTGCTTTTGAAACTCAAAAGAAAAAAAGGTTCTACTACAGGCTGTGCACTACCAAATATATCGTCCTGAGGAAGACCCCAATGGTGATGTCATTCAACCACACTTGCATGCCTTTCGGGTGTCGAAACGTCAACGTAATCTGAATAAGTGTTCCATTTCCCAGCAGACACATCTATGTTAGGATGAAAAAACATATGGCTGTCTAGAGAATAACGGCTATCTGGACATTTGAGCTTTTCATGCATTTATGTTTGTTTATGTGATTTTATGTCAAATATGTATATTTTCCATTTTGTCCAATGTATGTGTAATGTATTAAGCATATTTGTTTGTAGAGTCTAAATGTTATGCATTTGTCCTGTTTTTGGAATATTAAGATGTATCCACGATATACAATATATGATTCCTTAATATATCTTTCACACACTTTTTCAGTTTTGAGTGTCGCTGTGATTATTTTTTCTGTTGTATTTTTGATGCATTTCAATGTAACATTGATAGTCAGTCCTAAGTAATGGTGGATTTACCAAGTAATATACAAGTAGTCACTAATTGCATGGCAGAACCACTGTCTATATACTGATAGTGCTCCCTAGGTTCTGCATGTTACTGGGATACCCTGTCATGTGGTTTGTGGCCTCCTGTTCTGCCTTGCTACGTTGGCTTAGGCCTGGCTGCCATGATGCTTTTTTGCGCACGTTACTTTGTGCCTTTGTTTTTTCAGCCTCTGCTTCTGCCCGGCTATTTTAGAACTGTCTGCATTTCTGTCTTTCACCTTTTCTCCTGTTCCCTTTGGGTTACTTCTGCACAACATGTACAAGGTCGAAAAACAACGTCCCTTGTTCTTGCTGATCTGGCCAGTCCCTCGCACTTAGACATAACACTAAGTACAGCTGCACTGGAGAAATTCGTGTGCTTTTAATATTGTGATTTCACGGTTAGAGGCACTTGGAGAAAAACCTTTCCAGAGAGAAGAGCTGTGCGTGTCTGATGATGTAAACCTTGCATCTAGATATTGAGGTATGGGGGTTTGCCTGACAATGCCCAGAGGTCTTCTGTTTTTATAATAAACTAGCTACTAGCACGGGGAGGGTGGTATGGTCATTTGGCCCTATATCCACTGCTTTATGAAATGCTTTCCCCGTTTGTATTCTATGGAATTGTAACTATGCTGATTATATTATCCCTATGCATTATGCTGATAGTACTGGCATGTGTACTGTATCTTAGAGCACGGTAGTTGAAATAAATATTTTGAACTATACAGTGTCTCTTATTACGCACGTTGTGGACAGGTATGAGTGAGTTATGAAAGGGTGTTCTTGCTCCCACGAGTCCTGAGAGAGAGAGATACCGTGGTCTGGGTTGTCTAATCATTGGTAGCATCGCTGCTCATGAGACACTAAAGCTAGTCGGATTGGGATTGTGGGTACTAAGGTTTATGGTTGGCTCACCACTATACTCCGAGGTCCTATTATCCTGTGCATAGCTCTGTGTATGTGCAGAATCCCTACAACAACCCCATTGTTATTAATGGGCTACAGAAGGTCACATTAGGCTCCATCTAAGAATCTCAAATGGACAAGGAATGGCTAAGGACAAAGTTACCGCCATTGCTGGATAGAGCGGGGAAATGGGTCTCATGCTTTGAGGGGAATAAACCTAGCGAAAGATCAAAAGTCTGCTAAGTAGTCTTATCGGAAAGCAGACCAACATGGTGTTCGCCCCAGGCTCATATCCTAGAAATTATGCTGACAAACACTGAACATGATGGGCTGAATTCAATTCATACAGGCATCAAATATGGATGGCCCTGAGGGAGATGTTCCCTGACTGCCCTGAGGTAGGAGGGCTAATGGCGGAGACTATAAAGCCAGGGGGACAATAACTGATTTTCTGGAAAGGATGAGGGAACGATGGGGACAGGAGATAGGACAGCCTTGGACTAACACAGGCCCACAAGTCGCATTTGTTTACAATATTCTCAAAAAGGGGCTGCCCACTAAGATGCAAAGCAGATTGGACAGCGTGGTTGGGTTAGACATCAAGCCCTGGTGTGAGATACAAGCCCATATATTGCATTACCACAAAAAGAAACAAGAGAAGGATAGAGAAGGATAGAGAAAAACAGGAGCAAGCCCATAGAGACACTGCTAACTCATCCAACACAAATTGAAAAAGACTGTTGCGGGGATTCTGCACATATACAGAACTATGCTCAGGAAAACAGAACCTCGGTGTATGTGGTGTACCAACCATACACCTTGGTGCCCAAAATCCCAATCCGACTAGCTATAGTGTCTCTATCCGTTCTCCGTACTACAGCGAAGCTACCAATGATTAGATATCCCAGAACACGGACTCTTTCAGGAATCGCGGGAGCAAGAACACTCTTTCATTACTCACTCATACTTGTCCACAACGTGCGTATTAAGAGACACTGTATAGTTTAAAATGTTTATTTCAACTAATGTGCTCTAAGACACAGTACACGTGCCAGTACTAGCAGCATAATGCATAAGGACAAAATAGTAAGCATTGTTACAATTCCATAGAATACAAACGGGGACAGCATTTTATAAAGACAGTGGATAAAGGACTATAATGCCTTGCCACCCTCCCCATGCTAGTAACTAGTTTATTATAAAAATAGAAGACCGGGGGGCGTGGCCGGGCAGGATGGCCGGACGGATGTAGCTCGTCTCGGCTCCCGGTCCGCGCTTTAGTCCTGAGCTCTAACCGGCACTTAATTAGAGGGAAACGCGCCACAAGAATCACCGCTGGACTTCGGAACGTGGGGGGCATGTAATGCAGCCCTGACAACCTTCCTATTTTGCCCGGCGACCTGACACAGAGCCTTAATAGGGAAGGCCCAGTGCGTGGCAAAATGGCGACCGCCACCCTGTGAGAAGCACGGACTCTGGGCACACTATACGCCGAGTGCCGAGCGGATGCGGTGACTGGCACTGGCGCCAATGAAGGAGGCTGGAACTGCTGCGCACTGGGGCGCATCGGCAGAGACACGCTGCCGCTAACGAAGCCGACCTGGGAGGCTCCGACGGACGGGGTTGAGATGCGATGCCCCCCAGGTATGTGGACGATGTGAAAGGTGACCGGAGCACTCCCCGATCCCTGCCGGCAAAGCTAGAGACAGAGGCCTCCCCTACCTGCCACCCAAGGGCTGTCGATTCCTCTCGCTGCTTGACCCCACGTCATGCCTGACCCTAAGATGGCGGCTCAGCACTGACAGCGTTCTGCGAGGGAGGCCTTTTCCCTGCTTCTGCGCCTACACCGCAGCGACATCAAGACACCCTGCTGATTGAGGATTGCTTCCTGGGCTGCTTCCCGAAAGATCGCAGGGGCTCCCAGCTACTGGGCCCCGGGACCATACCGACTGCAGTGCACCCTGAGCGGAGACGGAGTGTCCTTGGGTGACTGGGGGGGGTGAGACATGTAGCGGTGAACTGGTCAGCCGCTGAGTATCCTCCTGATGCTAGAGGGGCTCCCACACGGGAACTATGCGCAGTGCCCCGCTGAGTGTCTTGCCGCCCATCGCTTGCAGGTTCACCCTTCCTCCGGGACAGCTTCTACTGGCTTTGCTGAGATAACACCCCATACGCAGAGGTGAATGGCACAGAGTGGGATATCTCTCAAGTGATCAGCTTACAGGCCCTGACCGGGATGATGGCGGCATCACCCATTAACTACTGAGCAGGATCTAAGCTAACGTGGGCACCCAGCACTAACACCTAGGCCCCGGCGCGGGGGATCTCCACGCCATCTGCTGCCGCACCCCCTCAGTTCAACCGCCACAGTACGGGGGTGCACCTGGACCAGCCTTTATGCCGCCAAATAAGTCAACGAGTAAGGCAACAAACAGGGCCTCTGATTTCTTTGCGCCAACCGATAAACGCCTGCCATCTGGAAGGGACGAAGGCGCGGACGACATGGCCCTCACTAAGGACGATCTCCTGGCTACGCTACGGGAATTTAAGACGGAGCTTAGGAACGAACTGGGTCAGGATCTCAGGGCCTCTATCGACCAATTGAAATCTGATCTCACCGGACGACTCGCCTCCCTTCAACAAGATGTGGACTCAGTAGGCACGAGAGTACTGGACCTAGAGGCGCAATCCCAGGATGTCAACAAACACGCTGCCACCATGCGGGAAGACATCCGTACCCTTCAGGACCAATTGCATCAGACGCAAGTGAAGGCCGAGGATCTCGAAAATCGGGCTCGAAGGGAGAACCTGCGAATCCGAGACCTAGAGGAGGGAGCAGAGGGATCGGATCTGGAGGCTTTTTTGGAGGGACTGTTCGCTGAAATCCTCGGCCCCCAGACCCTCAAGAACAAACTGGAAAGAGTGCACTGAGTCAGAGGTCAGCCGACTGGAGAACGGAAGCGGCCGCGAGACGTGTTGGCTAAATTCCACTCCTACAAAGTCAAGGAAGCAGTCCTGCTAGCTGCCAGGAAAAAAGGAACTGTCTCCTTTCAAGATCATTCTTGCACCGTCTTTCAAGACCTGGCGCCGGCTACTCTGGCTAGGAGGCAATTATTCAGGCCCATTACGACAAAACTACGTGACGATCACATCCGATACAGATGGACATATCCGTTCAGATTATCCTTCGAATACAACAACAAACAGAAACATATTTCGGAATTGCAGGAAGGATTAGATCTCCTAGGCCTTCCCTCCGACGACCCTGAATCCGCCAGTGGCAAGATGCCAGACCCGCCAAGGAGTGGCCCTTCAACGTATAAATGGTCGGCTGGCCCCCGGAGGAACCGCAAATGAGGACTGACAAGCTCAAATCTCTCTTTTGTTAACTGTCACCGTAGAGGTGCTGCAGCCGAACGTTGATCCTGCCAGGCCACGGCGGTGTCAGGTATACCTCATGCTTACAGGTGTAAGCCTTCCCGCCGAATTGATATTGCTGAGCACACAGATCTCTCCTTTACGTTGTGCTACCTATTTGGCTATTGGCAGCTCTCTATGGCGGACACTTTCTGCAAACAGGGCCACCGACCGCTTATCACTCAAGGAGGCCTCACTTCAGAACTCGACAAGATCCATGGATCTGATTTAGTGACACTTTGAGGCACGATTGGCTCCTATCTGACGCTTGGGCTGAGCTACTCTGGGCTCGTCTTGCCAGGATATACAGACTGCGCCACAAGTCAGATGCTGTACGAACGATTCAGGACGGGCGCGGACGGGGACCTTGGTCCTTCTGTCCCCCCAACGTACACACCGGAGACACTTGTTCTCTGGTCAGGACACGTTCGTTGATGTGTCCCCAGCTGTTGTTGGTAATGTTGGTTTTTATTTTATTTTTGTGGGTGGGCAGGGGAGGGACTTGGCGATGGTGGCGGCTTTTTAGTTGGGATGTGCAGGCATATGCTCTAACCAGGATTCCTATCTCACAACCACTCTGTAGGAGAAAACCGCCATACCTGACTGGTTTGGCCGGCCCCCCCAGGTATGTTCCGCAGGTCTAGAGGGAGGGGAGGGGAACCTACAACGGTTAAATGGTACTCTCTATAGGCTCATGGAACGTGAAGGGTCTTAATTCCCCCCAAAAGCGGCAGAGGATCTGGAAATACCTTACAGATTATCACCTTGATGTAGTAGCTCTCCAGGAGACCCACCTCTCCAGGGCAGAGGACTCCAGACTTCGCCACCGACACTACCCATTGATTTACTGATTCTCCGCACTTACTAAACACCGGGGGGTCGCTCTTCTCTTTCACGGCTCCACGAAATTCCAGCCTAGGGATATTTCGACAGACAAGGACGGTAGACTAGTTATGGTCAAGGGCACTCTACGGGGGATATTATGCACCTTTATCGCAACATACACTCCCAACACGGGGCAGTCACACTTTTTGAACACGACCCTGGGGAAAATACGAGACTTTGCAGAAGGGAAGACGATCATTTTGGGTGACTTCAATCTGACCTGGCACACAGACATAGATAGCACCCACCCACGTAGGGCAGACCCTAACTCTTTCTCTGCAGTCACTAAACAACAGCTCCAGGACATGGGTTTTTTAGACGCCTGGCGCACCCTCTAACCCCAGACACGAGATTATACTTTCTATTCCCATGTACATCACACCTATTCCAGACTAGATTATATTTTCATCAGCCAGAACCTGATGGGTGCCTTACGGGAGGCCAAGATCTTTCCCCTCTCTATATCGGATCATTGCATGGTCTCGATCTGTCTGTCCTGGAATCATATTGCATTCACTACCCCCAAATGGTACTTCCCGGCTTCACTCACCAGGGACAGAGCATTCTGTACTGCTCTTCGCGAAACCATCTCAGACTTTTTATTTTAAATGCACCTGAAGATACTACTGTCTTTAATAATTGGGATGCCTTTAAGGCGGTTTTTAGGGGGAATTGCATTGCTTACAACTCCACCCTGAACAAACAACGGGCCAAGGAACGGGTGGGTTTGGAAAACGAATTAGAGATAGCTGAAAGGCAACACAAAGCCAACCCCTCTAGGGAATCCCTACGCACTCTCACCGCACTCCGAGGGAAACTTAGAGCTATCTATAATAACAGGGCAGAATTTACCCTCCTAAAATTACGTCAAATATCCTATTCCCAGGGTAACAAGATAGGTAAACATTTAGCCAGACAATTAAAGGAGAAACAGGAACGGGAATACATAGGGGGAATTATCAACGAGAAGGGAGAGCTGACTCACAAAGATCCTGAGAAAGCTGTTACCTTTGGGGCCTTCTATCGGACGTTGTACACGGGGGGCTCAAGAGACCCTGACCTACAAGATAGCTACCTACAAACGCTACAACTCCCCCGTGTCTCCCATGAACAGAATGCCATTTTAACAGAACCCATCACCCCTGAAGAGGTGAGCTCCGCCATAAAATCCCTTAAACTCCATAAAGCCCCTGGGCCCGATGGATATACGGCACACTTCTACAAAACGTTCGCCCCGGACATTATACCCCATCTCACACGCCTTTTTAACAAAATGGCCACGGAAGGCATAGCCCCCCCTCTCGATGAGCGAGGCACTAGTCTCGGTCATCCCCAAGCCTGGGAAGAACTCGCAACTTTGCTCCTCATACCGCCCCATCGCTCTCTTAAACCTCGACGCGAAGATCTACTCGGCCATCATAGCTGCTCGGTTGAACGATCTCATGCCTGACCTAATCCACCCTGATCAATCCGGATTCATTAAAGGCCGTCAGACCCATGATAATACCAGACGCATAGTGCATCTGATAGAGAAGGCTACCAAACGAAAGATTCCAGCGGTACTTATGGGTCTGGATGCCGAGAAGGCTTTTGATAGGGTGGATTGGTCCTTTCTTTTTAAAACTCTCACGCACTTCGGCTTCGCGGACGGCTTTCTTACTATGCTGCGCACTAACAATACACAGCCGAGCTCTAGAGTGCAGGTGAATGGGATAGTTTCTGCCCCCTTCTCCCACACCAGGGGCACGCGTCAGGGTTGCCCGTTCTCCCCTTTATTATTTGCTGTCAGTATTGAACCGCTGGCGATGGCCATACCGCAGGCACCGGATATCAAGGGCATCCCCTTTAGTGGTGAGAGCCATAAAATCTCGCTCTTTGCGGATGATGTACTTCTATCCCTTACTGAGCCAGCCAGCTCTCTCCCTACACTTCAGACTGAGTTGGCGAGATTCGAGACAGTCGCGGGCTTCAAAGTTAATTTAGACAAATCGTACATCCTTAATCTGACGCTCCCAGAGAACGAGGTAGAAGGACTGCGCCAGCATGCCCTGCTCCAATGGACGTCGCGCTCTCTCCAATACCTGGGGATCCACTTGACGCCTCGGGTGGAGGAGCTTTATAAAGCTAACTTTCCGCCCGCCCTCAGCAAGCTCCAAGCGGACCTCACCAGATGGAAACCTCTTTTTATTTCCTGGCTTGGCCGCGTACACGCGGTCAAAATGACCGTTCTTCCTAAGCTCCTGTACCTATTCCAGGCTCTACCCATAGAACTGGATCGGGAATTCCTCCCTAAAATTAAATCTCTGATCCTACGCTTCATTTGGCAAGGGGGCCGGGCACGCTTTTCTTACTCGATACTTCGGCGCTTACGAACAGACGGAGGGGTGGGCTTACCAGACTTTGGCCATTATTATAAAGCTGCACAATTACGGGTGGTGACAGAATGGGCTAAACGTGAGTCAGAGAAGCATTGGCTCCATATGGACCGCTCTATTGCGGGTCGGTCTATCTGGGACCTCATCTGGTGCCCCAAAAGGGACAGACCAAAGAATGCGTACATAAGCACTCCCACACGCACCACACTGAAAATATGGGATACCATTTCCGTGAATGACCAGTGGACCACTTTCCCTTCGCCCTATACTCCACTACATTTTAATCCGGCTTTCCCACCAGCTCTTCGGGAGGGACCTTTCGATGCCTGGAAGGAGGGTGGATGCTTGGCACTGACACACCTCTTCCATAACTCTGACATCCTCACCTTCGAGAACTGCAGACGGGACTACGGGCTGGACCCGACTGAACATTTTCACTACCTTCAACTCAAACATTGGGCCACCTCACCCCAGCTTCGTGACGCAGCCACCCGACCTCTCACAAAATTTGAAACATATATACAGAACACCACCTCCATGAAAGGGGTAGTTTCCTTCCTCTACAAGTACTTGCTTACCACTATGCGCACCCCGCGGCCTAGATATACACACAT
Source organism: Calotriton arnoldi (assembly GCA_963921515.1). Taxonomy (NCBI): domain Eukaryota; kingdom Metazoa; phylum Chordata; class Amphibia; order Caudata; family Salamandridae; genus Calotriton; species Calotriton arnoldi. Next base: position 655,512 of record CAWUFW010007752.1, on the reverse strand, counting down.
GTGGGAGGGGCTCCTCCAACGCGACATCTCTGTCAGAGAATGGGAGGGCTTATGGTCGGACATAACAAAATTTAATCACTCCGTGGAGCTACGAAAGGCTCATCTTAAAATCATGATGGACTGGTACTTATACCCCTCAAAGCTTAGGCGTATCTTCCCCAACACATCGGATCTATGCTGGAGGGGCTGCGGGCTGGTGGGAGACTTTCGCCACATTTTGTGGGACTGCCCTACAATACGTCCCTTTTGGGAAGAAATTCTCGCTCACATTAAAGACATGCTGGGTTACCCCATCCCGACTACTATGGCAGAGACATTGCTAGGTCTTCGCGACCCCTCTCTGGAACATCAAACTAAATCAGATAAGGCCATTATGTGGACATGCATTGGAGCGGCTAAAATAGCGATAGCGGCCGCTTGGAAGAAGAAGGAAGCCCCCGCTATTTCACTTTGGCACTCTTGGCTCTGGAGGCTATTATGCCTCGAGAGACTATCTGACAACTTCCGAGATGAATACAAAAATTTTGAGTACTAATGGGGCCCACTAGTAACCTTCCTCACCCGGGGACTACCGCAAGCCGTCTGTCCTCCCTCCATTAGAAGCATGCATCTTTTTCAATTCTAACAACATACCGGATCGGATCCTGAGTTATCCTGACAATAGGTTGCCGCCACCATTTTATGTGGGTGGGTTTTAGGGTGGGTTTTTCTTTGTTCTCATTTTGTTTTTTGGGGACTTATTTAGTTTGTTCAGGGGTTTTACTCTTTCTCCTCGGTGAACCTTCCCAGTTGGGAGACGCCGAGCTATAAAACTTGTCGCAAAAGAAAGACGGGTCGAGTGTACTTTTCTTTCAATAGAATGCCTCCAAGCTCGCACAATACTGCAAACTGTACTTTTCTTTTAGGTACTAGAATGAGGAGAAGCTTGGACTATTCGACTTGTGATACACTGCAACCCGGGCCTTAGTAGGCACTACTATGTTTTGTACTCTCATTTTTCTTTGTTCTCCAGCTTATCTGTGACATTGTACTGCCATTTATGACGTCAATAAAAATACGTTTGACAAAAAAATAAAAATAGAAGACCTCTGGGCTTTGTCAGGGGGACCCCCATACCTCAAGAACTAGATGCAAGGTTTACATCATCGGACAAGCATAGCTCTTCTCCCTGGAAAGGTTTTTCTCCAAGTGTCTCTAACAGGTACATTGCAATATTAAATGCACTCAAATTTCAGCAGTGCAGCTGCGCTTCGTGTTATGTCTAAGTGCGTGGGGCTGACCTGAACAGAATAACAAGGGAAGTTGTTTTTCGACCTTGTACATCGTGTGCAGACGAAAACCACAGAGAACAGCAGAAAATGTGAAAGACAGAAATGTAGACAGTTCTCATGAACATAGGCACATGCAGAGTCTGGAAAAAACAAAGTCACGGAGTAACGTGTGCAAAAGAGGCATCATGGCAACCAGGCCTAAGCTAACTTAGCAATGTCGACAATGAGGCCACAATCCACACTACACCCTCCCCTGGTCAGTCCCTAGGACAAGACATAGGACGAAAACAGAGTTCAAATAGATCGAGCAGAATGCAAACGTCTATAGGTGGGAAAAGTTTTGGGAAAAAATTGAAAAAAAAGTCTAAATAGGGCCAAAAAAAAAATGGTCACTTAAAGAGGATAAAAAATCCAGATTTGCAGTTTGTTGAGAGCCAACACAACTAATCCATCAGAGTGTATGTGCAGAAGACTGCAACACCTTCCAAAAAGACATCATTGTCATCGTTTGAAAAAAGAGATGCCATCCACTTCAACAAATCAAAACTGCATTCATGTTCCTCATAATAGGGAGCAGCGATCAGCATTGCGGGACAACTTGTGTGATATTCAATATAACTGTGTTGTAGGAGATTCTGAGCAGCCACACAGATATCCCATTGTGCCAAGACTCCAAATGCAGCCGCACGCGCCATTAATCCATCACCGGAACATTCCCGTTCATGGGCCATTAAGGGGCCCATCAACTGGTCGAAATCCGGGTCCGAACAAGACGTATTGGAGAGGCAAACATCCAAGGACCATGAGAACGGACATCGTAAACAGGACAGCACAGGTTGCACGCAAGTGAAATACGCAAAGCAAAAAGATAATCCATAAGCCACGCTGAGTGTTGCCAGTGGCAGTGTACCGAAGCTTTCATGCATACGGTCACGGAGCATCCGCAGTTGCCCTGGGCTGTGTAGGCCCACAAGAGGTGCAGCCATTGCGCAGCAGGCAAAGCAAAATCAATATTCCAGCAGCTAAGGCTAGGATCAATGGGAAGCCACCAAAGACGCTGGAAAAAATTGAATGAATAAAAGCCGGTATTACACCAAATATTGTCTGAAAGGACGTCAGAAGGCCAGAGCCCACAACTTTAAAAAAGTGTACAAGGCCGTTGGTATTAGATGCATTAAATATACGGTGAATCAGTTCGCCGAAATGTTGGGGGAGGTTAGTATTCAAAAGGGCCTGTATTTCACTGTGGGCGCTGGCCACCTGGAGGACGAAGGTCTCCCGTACGGAAGTTAGCATAACCTCCTGGTTTAATAATAGCGCCTTTATTCTGCTCAATGTATTGAAATCTGCCTTCAAAGTCGGTATGTAAGGCCAAATGGAACTATCTAACTTCCCACGCGGGGGTGGAAAAAGCACATTTTTGCAGCATACTACACGTTGCGAAACAGTTACAATGTAGGGTATGCCAGCTTGCAACCCACAGCAATCTTGATTATTCAAAAGCAGATAGCTACCGTTAGCAAGCATAGTGAAAGTAGGTGATATTGCTGGAACAGGAATACCCTTTAAAACACACGCAAGATTCGGGGCGGAATTATTACAAGCCCCGTACAATTTAATGTTTTTACAAACAAGGGAATGACCCACTGTAGAATCGCAAGACTGCCCTGTGAGGTATACCTCTTTGTCATCCCTAAGGCATCTGTATGTGAAAGGCAAAGACCACACTTCATGCAGAAAGGTACTGCCCAAAGGCTCTAAACGGCCAATCGGGTAATGTTTCATGCAGGAACTGAATTCAAACAAAGAGAAAGGCAAAGTGATACCCCCGTGTATGAGCCAAACTGCAGAGTCAGTTTCCGCCACAGAGAAAGGTAAAGGATCTATTTTTTTGATATGTAGAAGAGTGTATGTTGCATCTTTCATGGACATGAACTGCTGTTTCTCAGTCAAATTAAACGGCAAAAACAATGCAGAAACGTTTAACCCCTTGCGTGCGCGGCGAATGTTCGCTCTGTGCGGGCGTTTCTATTAGTGGGCGGGATTCGGACGGCCGGGGGCCGTCCTCCGCACACGCCCACCGTGACGCATGACGGCCGGGGGCCGTCATGCGCATGCAAGGGGTTAAGTAATCCCATGGCACGTTCCCCATTTTCAGAGTTTGCAAAGTCCATGCAAACTGCATCACTGAACGCAATTGATTCTGACCATGATATAACACAGACACTTCATCTTGTACAATATCAACAACAGAAGAAACAATATTATCTAATGTGTAAATGCGGGAAGACAGCGTGTTAATACTATTGTCAACAACAGCAAGTACTTTCTCTAGATTTGCTTGGTCTATTTCGCGTAAACGGGAAGCAGCTTCTATTTGTGTATGCTTCCAGATTTCATTGTAAGTCGCATAAATAAATCTTTTTGGTCTCGGACCTGTAGGTCCCAGAACAAAGTCGGCCAGATCGATGTTACCGGATAACCGGGATAAATGTTGTTTCACGGACTCTAGTGTAGAGTGCTGCAACCACTGTTTACATAATTTACCAACTAAATATGTTGTAACCGAACGTGAGTTAGAAAAACGTGGATCAGGTCTATCCTGTTTGTAACCAGGAGCAGAGTTATGAAAACACAGTTGGCAGGCATTAGAAGCTATCGGCCACACTAACCATTCTGAGGGATCTAATGCAGAGACATTAAATGAATTATTTTGAAACAAAGCTTGCAACTCATCAAGGGAATAATTTAAATGCAAGGTCCAGTTAGGCAATGAAGACAGCGCAGGAATGGTAGGTGCATTCAATTGTTTGGTAGTTGCCAAACCTAAACATGTTGTTTGGTATATAGTACTATGTAAAAATAATATTTGGGTCGGAATGAGGCAAGCGCAATGTAAGGCCTCGGTACCGCGTACCTGCCAGGATTTAGTGCCCCAAATAGATTTCAAATCAATGGTGGCTTTCCAGTGTTCATAGCCACCAACAGCTAATGCGTCCATAAAGGAACTGGAATACAGTAATTTGGTGTGGGTTAACCTCACCTTTGGATATGAAGAAATGTTTAATTTAAAATAATAGGACCCTGGGTTTGACCTTTCAAAGTCAGTAAAATAAGTACATTTATTTATCAGAGTTTGGGAGCTCCCTTGCCGAGGGGTGGGGCAATGTTCCCACTGGGTATAATTAAAACTACCTCGAAGTGTACTAGATTTATGCAGGAAATGGTTACCATAATGTTGGTAACAATACAAATCGGCATAATTAGCAGAATTCAAATACAAATCCTCAGCATTAAAGGCAGCATAATATTTCAAATCAGAAAACAAGGATTGAATTGCATGCACATCCCAATCATCTGAACGTATGTTTCTTTTTACCACATCACCCATGGAAACACGAAGTACATTTGGTACATTGATAATTTCTGTCGGTCCATGAATTTGGAAATTCACTGCATCCCATACGATGCCATCTGCGACTGGAAAGGCGGAAATGTTCACAAATGTCTGGTCACGCTTCATGATGTGTGAAGAAGAGTGCAGAGCCAAAGTTTCAGCAACAGAGTTCACCGCAGAGCGCTCTGGCAAGTAGTGGCCATTGATGAGTAAGAAAAAAACTGTCACAAATCCAATGGACATGAATGGGAAAATCAGAAATAGCACCAATCAGATGTATGTCCATGGAGGGACCAAAAAATTGTCTCTAAACCAGGATACAAAAATACTGAATTTGGTTGGGACAAATGATGAAGTGGAAGTCGAGTCAAGGAAAAACGGGACTGGTTCAGTGGTGTTGTAGGCAAACCAGCCAATGACTCGCTTGTGGGATAAGCATACTCAGTTTCCTCATTGCTGGAGGAAGCTGGTGGGTCGAGCAGGCGATCTGGTAGAGAGACCATCCCAATGGCAATATCGTTACACGTGGTGACCGGAGGGCCACCAGCTGGATTCCTTGAAATTGCTGGACATGATACAGCAGGTGTTACACTATTCAGAATCGGCCAGATGTTGTAGCTTGACATTGTCCACTGAGATGTATCTGTTGTCTTTGCGACCAGGAAGCGGTGGTAAGATGAATGCACGAGTACCCTTCAAGCCGAGGATTGCAACCAGTGCACGATAAGAGGGGCCAAATTCTTTTTTGTTCTCCACCTTCTCTCGGACCATATCTCCAATTTTCGGAAGCCAGCCGGCAACCGGAATCTGCAGCGCAGCGTCAGTGGCTGAGGGTAAGTGTTCACTTGCAAGTCTGTCACGGGTCTCTTGTAAGTCCTGTAACATAGTAGAATGATTATCTACGTCAAAGGTTGCGGCAGCTGCCGCCATGTCTAGACCATCAAGGTCTGGCACAAACATCTGTATGCCAAAGAGCATTTCGTATGGGGTCTGCCCACCCAGAGATCTTCTAGGGAGATTATTAAGTGCACGTTCCATGCCATACAAGTGGGCCAGCCAGTTCCTGCCAGCACCTAAGACTCTAGCTGTCAAGTATTGCTTTAAGTCACGGTTCATTTGCTCCACAATTGAGTTGCCCTCAAGCCTGTATGGAGACGAAAATTGCACCCAAAGACCTCATCGCATCCTTGTACGCCTTAGAGGCGAACGCTGGACCTTGGTCGGAATGGAAGGTGCCACAGGCAAAAATTCCCACAAAGACACGCAAATCCCTGATGACATTTCGAGCGTCAGCACTGTGTTGTGGCCAAACCCAGATGAAACGTGTGCATGAATCAACTGCAACTAAGATGTATTTATATGCAGTATCAGAAGAAAATGGACTGCAGTGATCAAGATATACACAACCAAAAGGTTTATTATAAATGCAGAGCTGTGTTTGTGGCGGACGTGTAACCGTAGAGGGCTTAATTTGCTGACAGATGTCACAAGAAAGGACATAATTACGGGTCTGTTTATATAAACCACGCCACCAATAACGCTGCTGCAAGATTGAAACAGTTGCAGACACGCCAGCATGGGCCGAAGCCAAGCCTTCGTGTGCGGCTGTTATCAAAGAATTTCTGCGGTCCACGTTGGGAATCAGCCGATCACCAACATCTGGAATTCTTACATAAGGAACCTGGTCGGGACTTAAGTGATAAGAGTACTTGGAAGGGAAACCCTGTGGGTAATTGGAACCTTCCTTAGTAGCAGCAATAGCTGCCAAAATCTCATTATCTATTTTTGTCATGGATCTTGTAACGGCTGCTACTGAGCACGTGGCTACTACTGATTTGGCAGCTTCGTCCGCCAAACTGTTACTGACCGCGTGTGCGCCCACACGCTGGTGGCCAAGAGTGTGAATCACCTGTGTGAGAGGCAGACGTCGTTTAAGATCTGCTACTCGAACCCAAAGCATTTTATGCTTAATTGCGCTGCCTTTAGAATCTGTATAGTCGTTCTGAGACCAAAAGAATAAGTTGTCATTAAAAGACTGAACACAGTAGTAAGAATCGCATACAATGAGAGTAGTCACATCTGGGTCTGCAAACTCAAGTGCCAGCACCAACGCACGCAGCTCGGCCAATTGGGCGGTACTGCCTCCCAGTGCCTGCGTGTGCACAACACTCAATTTGAACTCACCGTTCACCATAGTACCTGCCACAATAGCACATGCTGCTGAATAAGCATGCTTAGAACCCGTGGCCGGTTGCGCTGAACCATCGGTGTAAATGATACATTTGTACTCCTCAAGCGGCAGTAAAGACAGAGGAGGAGGATGAACAAATTCATACAGCAAGAATTCCTGTGTCTGAAGAGAGGAATCAAAGATAAATGTGACATCAGAAGACGTCAAAGAAGTAGCCCATTGTATCCAACGGGGGTGCAAAGCCTTAGAGTTCGGTACACTTGCCTTTGTCACTGCCTCAAGGGCAGGATATGGTGTTACCACCAAAATGCGTTTTCCCTGTGCCAGTGCGCATTCTTTAAGAATCGCCATTTGCACTGCAGTCAAAACTTTTTCCACAGTTGAAAAGCGCAACTCAGCAGAAGTGTAAAGATGCGACTTGTATGCTATAGGTACTGTGTCACCTTCGTTAAACGTCAAGTATGTGAAACCCACGGCGCCAGGCACGATTCGAATCACCAGGTTTGTGTGGTTATCACGAGTCAACAAGAATTTAGATTCAAGTAGATCAGAGTGCAAAGATTGTAGAACAACTGAATGTTCCGGAAGCCAGCACGACTTTGAAAAGGTTGGTTGTATCAAGGCATAAAGAGGCTTGATACTCTGGGCATACTGGGGAATGTAAGAAGCCCGAAGTTCAAAAATCCCAGCAAAGACTGAAGTTTTTTCCGGGTTGTTGGAGGGCGCAAAAGTGCGCATTTCTCCAGGAAGTGGGGAGCTAAGCCCCTACCTTCATTGTTGAGCTCGTTGCCCAAAAACAACACAGTGTACTCTGCGATGTGTGATTTGGCAAAATTAAATTTGTAACCGAAGTCCGCAAATTCAAGAATAATGCGGTCTACTCGGGAAAGATGCGGCCATAGTTCGTCGTCTGTCAGATATATATCATCCACGTACGAATACGCATCTGGGTCTATGCTGTCCAACAAAGAGACAACACGGGCGGCGAAGACCCCTGGGCTGTTCTTGTAGCCCATTGGCAAACTCCGTAATTTCATTTGTTTTCCACCGGAAGTGAACGCGGACCATTGACTGCATTCAGGGGACAAATTGTGTGTGTAAAATCCATTGGAAAGGTCAAGTGTCGTTTTATATCTTTTACGAACAAGACTGTCTACTAGAGCAGAACTATGAGTATTCTGTATAGGGGTGGGCGGAATTTGCGTAGTCGCGCTACACAAATTCTCGTGAAATTGTAAAAAATCTCAGCGAGCACGCGGAAATTCCGCGAACACGTGGAATTGCTTGTCCCGCCCGTTTGCGATGTGTTTTTGCGTGCTCGCGGGGAATTCTATCGCTAACTTGCCCATGCGGTCGCTAATGGGCGCGGCCAACTTGTTTTTCACTTGTCCCGCCCGCTCGCGACGCTTATTTCCTGTTCCAGTTCGCGTATTGCGTGCTCCCGCCCGTTCGCGATGAGTATTTCCTGCTCGGGAACGCGATTACGTATTCGCGATGCTTTTTGCATGCTCGGGGGAAATATCGCGCGAACTTGCCCATGCGGTCGCAATGGGCGCGGCCATCTTGTTTTTCAGTCTATTGCTATGGTTCTGGGCCTGCTTTTCTATCCTCCCTCTATCTTTGCAATCCTTTGTTTCTGTACACTTTTTTAAAATCTTTTTATTTATTATCTAGCTCTATTTTCCTGAATCTATATTTTGAGTTTTTTTTACTTTTTTGTGACTTTTTCTACTACTTTTTCACTCTTTTTCTATAACTTGCTTTTTTCACTTCTTTTACTTACTTTTCTAATTCCTCCCTTTTCTTTTCCACCCCCGAGTCCCAGAACCATGCCCAAGGGAGAGAGCGGGGGCAGCAAGGGAAAGGGCAAGGCTGCCCGTAGCTGCGACCGCCTTCCCTGCGGAAGGCGGCACCCAAAAGGGGAGCAAGAACGGGCCTTATTTGGTGAGGCAGAGGTGGCCGCACTTGTTTTTTTGTGCAGCGCCACCTCCCCTTAACCCTAGCAGCAGGCGGCAGGCCTGGGTCCGGGTACAGGCTCCGGGAGCATAGCCAGCGATGGGGAAAGGTACGCCAGGCAGTGTTTCGCAGCTCTGGTGTCCGGCGCACCGATACCCAGCTGAGGCACCGGTGGTCCGATATCCTGGACCGGGAGCAGGACCTGCTGGACCTGCTAGGAGTGGAGGTCCCGGGGCTTGGTGAGTAGCTATTTAATATTACTACTTTGTGTTCTTCTGCGCTGTGTTATATATTGCGAATATTTTTTTTTTCCGAATATCAAGAATGCTGCTGCTTACATTGCAGGTAAATTACGTTTAAAAATCTTCTGTGATTGTTATGACACAGGTGCTCGGCGCTACTAATCTTACTTGTTTGCAACTTTGCGCTCGCTTGGCCTGATTATGTAAGAGTTTACTTTAGAGAACTTAAGTTAGGTAATGCTAGAGAGACTCTAGTTCTTCCTTTGTCCTCCTGCCACTAAGAAGAGATAGTGGTGGATTGATAGGTTTAGTTACTTATTATTAGTAGGTAATTTTTCAGTGGTCTGCGTGACGCATCCTCTGTCACGTCACGTGTTGCTGAGTGCAGCTTACCCCAGTCCTTAGCAGAACCTTTTGTAGTTTGTTTAGTGAGTGGTAATAGCCTAGGCTTATCACTAGCAGAACATCAGCAGCAACCAACCAACAATTTGGTGTATGCAAAAATGTATGCATGTGTCCTCCATCTATGCATTTTTGAGGACTAAAATAAATGGAAATGCAGACTTAGTGAACAATTGGCCCGTCTGGAATAGGTGGGCTCAGTCAGGTGGTACTTAGGCTTAGTTAGTATTCTGGAATCAGAATGGAACACTGGATTAGTGTTCATAAATAATAACCAGACGGTCCGCGAATCCCGAAATACTAGTCGACCAGATTAGATAGGTCAATTTTATTGCAATTGTTGTTTCCATAAATGTTTGAGCGTTTTTAAAAATATTTTATTTGTTTCACACCAATCATCCATGTTTGTCTCTTTCTTTCTTACATCTTTCATGATCAGCACCCAGGGGCAAGAAGACGGGGTCGTCGGAGTCGGCGGCAGAAGCTGATGGCCAGGACCGCTCCTCTACCGAGGGCTCTGCTGCTGGCCCCAGTAAGTCCTCCTGTTGTTAATATTAATAATTATACTTCCCTAACTTTTACTGCACCTTATTTTTTCCGAACTATTATTTAGATTTCCTAAATCTATATTTTACAAAATCTTCTTCGATCTACACAATCTGTTTCTAAATTCTTGTTATCCCTGGCTCTAACTGCCTCTGCTATGACTCTCTGTACTACTACTATTAGTCTGTCTGTAGCTAAGCTTGCCCAGTTGGCCACTCTTTATTTAAAAGGTTTTAAATAAAACTCAGATTCACCAATCGCTCTAGCCACTGAGTCCCATCCTTTGGGTTGTCCTCTTCTAGTCTTCTTAATCTTGAGGCTTTTCGACAATTCCCACCAACAAAATGCCCAACCAGATATTTTACTATTTTTGATAGAATAGGAGATACTACTACTGTTGTAGGGGTTCTGCACATACAGAACTATGCACAAGAAAATAGGACGTTGGTGATAGGCGGTTGGACCTTCCTCACACCTCACCCACAATCCCCTGACCGACTAGCTATAGTGTCTCATTAGCTCTCCGAACCCCCAAAGATACCCAATGATTAGACAACCCAGAACATAACAGTCACTACACTCCCGACCTCTCAGAGTCGTGGAAGCAATGCACACCCTGTTGCTCACTCACTCGTGTAAGTCCACACCAAATATCACAGAGTCTATGTAAGTTCAAAAGGTTTATTTTCAACTAACAAGCTCTAGCCAGCACCAACAGTAAAATGCATAAGATTAAAACAATAAACATTGTTACAACTACAAGTCCATAGAAGACAAAAGGGGAAATCAATCATGATGATAACTGAACAGTGGTGGAAGAACCACCCTCCCCTTGGTAGGAATATAGTTTATATAAAATTATAAATGAAGATCTCTGAGCGAATTCTGGGGGACCCCTCACCTTAGAAGAAGCGTCCTAGAAGTACTGGTTACATCATAAGCTCTGCAAAGCTCTGGTTCGTAGAAGGGAATCTTCCGTCTGTTATGAGAAAAATGGTGCGCGTTAGTATTTTGCAAGCATTTCTCAGTCGTGCCAAAAGTGTAGCATGTTATGGCTAAGCAATACGGACTGACCACCAGAACTCCATAACAAAGTGGCTTGTTTTTCGACCTTGTACGCAGCGCTCAGACAGTAGCAGTATGAGCTCATGTGGGCTCAAAGGCGTCTTACACAACAAGCTGCGAGGTAACGTGCGTAAAAATAAAAGACACAAAGCTAAAACGGTTGCATGGCTCAGGCTAACTTAGAAAAGACTGGAATGACCCTAGGGACCATGATATAACACTACTAGTGTCTACTGTACTCTAGTACCCGATTTGTACTAGTGATGTATGTTGTATATGTATGTATTAACTTTTTTTCAATCTTGCTAGTGAAAAAGAAGAAATAGGGGAGGTGTATATGGCATCTAAAAAAATGTGTAATGTTTTTCTAGGCATACTATCGACCACCAGTGCCGGGGCCAGTGGCGATGGCGACGCGGCCATTTCGGAGGGAGCAAGAGATGCGGCACAGGCAGTTGCAGGAGCTGCAGGGGGTGAGCCAGCAGCAGTGGCGGGTGGTGGTAAGTTATATTCCTTACTTATTGACATTACACTCGCTGCAAGAGTGTACACTGTACGGTTGAGACTTAGTAAGAAGTTGTTGTTGTGAACAACGGTTGAAGAAGACACCCTTTACTTAGCATTAGCAATAGCATTACCGGCGGGAGTTGAGTAACCAATGGCCTCTTCTATCTGACTTCAACTCAGCTGTGAAAGTTTTATGGAGAAGACTAAAAGTCAGATCAGATGACCTTGATGGGTGTGTTGAACGAAAAGGGAAAGAAGGGTGGAAGGAGGAAGGATGGGCGTGATGTAATATTTATGACTGGCAGAGAAGGATACGTGGGATGCATGCATAGGTGGCTGATAGGAATCAGATGCATGGGTGGTTGAAGGATGGGTGGAAGGTGAAAGAAAAGATGCCTGCCTGGGTGGGTGAAACTGTATGGGTGGAGGATAGCAAGACTCCTCAGTGGTGTTTGGGTCAAACTCAAAGCCAAGGCAAGCAAGGAAGGAAAGGACGCATGGGTGGTTGTTTAAAAAAAAAAAGAACTAATGTTTGTTGTTGGTGAAACAAACTAAGGTTTGTTGAGAGATTAAGAAGAATGATAGACGTTTACTTTGAATGGATGGATGCCTGGATGGTATTCATCATAGATAGCATAGGTAGAGACTGTCACTGGATGAAGAGTCTTAGTTTGAAGAGAATGTGAAAGAAACCACGCCAGAGTAGCAAAGCCGAGGAGAATATAAGTTGTATTTTCAGAATACTCCCTTGACTCACAGTAGTTTGCAAGCACAGCATATATATTGTGTATGTATGTAGTTATCATCAAGCGCCTTCCTCTGACTCAGAGGACAACTCCCTACCTATGATAATTTTTTTTCAACTGGGTCAGCCAGCCTGCCATGGGTGGCCTATCGGCTGGTTACACAATCAATCAAAACAAAGTACCTCATGTCGCCCCATATAAGCAATGATCATTGGATCAGATATCATCTGCCTTTTTCTAGTAGTCAGGGCAGGGTGAAAGTGAAATTAAGCAGTTGCCCTTGATGTAACAGAGTATGGGCAGTGCCACCCGTAATAGAAAAATACGAGCTTCCCCACCTGCAGACAGTAGTAAATAAAACTAACGTGAGTCTGCGTCATCATGACTCTAGTATGTTTGTCTTGGGCGCAGGCTGACTGAGCTGGCATGCCGACTACAACAAAGTTACGTTAATTTGGCAAAACAAGAGAGAAGAAGAAGACTGGTGTACTGTGTACTCAAGTCCATACATAGTGCTAGTATAATGGCAGAAACTCCCACAAATGTTAGAGGCCGAGGAAGTGGGAGGATAGATACATACCACAAATGTTATGTACTGTGCTTGCTAGTGCTACTGTGCCACTATGTGTTGAATTAATTTGTGTTACTGTTTTGCTAAGAGTATTGGTTAATAGTTTTTTTTTCTTTCTTGATATAGTTACTCCTTCACAAGCAAAACCATCCAGGAAGGAGTTGGCAGCCATGGCCCGGCGCCAGAAGCTCGAGGCCATCTGCCAAGAATACCAGCTGCTGGTGGCTCTGGCGGAGGAGGAGGCGGCAGCTGCAGCCTCCTCCAATGCCCCGGGCCCCAGCCAGGTACCTCGAGTGGTACGGCACCACGGTCAGGCAGCCGCCCGCCACCGCCCTTCAATATCCAGCACTGCTGCCCCCCCCCTGTGGATGCAACTGCAGGGCATATGCGCGCCGCATGCTCCTCCGGAATGCGCGTCTAGAGGAGCAGTTAGAGGAGGTGAAGAAGAGGCTAAAGGTCCTGGAGAAGCCAAGCCAAAGATCCCGCCAATAATTTGACCCCGTTGCATTGCCCCTTTTTTAATCCTTTTTTTTGGTGGGTGGGAATTGGGCGTTGCGTTGGGGTTTATAGACATTTTGGACATGGTTGGACTTTATCGTTTTGGACATTGGTTGGGGTTAGGGAGAGGGGTGGGTTCGGGTGTTGTGGGATTTTTTACATAGTTTATTTTTGTTAGGGTATTAAATTATATTTCTACTTAAACATAGCAATACATTGTTAATGTTTTGTGGGGGGGGTTACTGTTTTACGTCACAAACATGGCTTCCTTGCTGCTGCAGGGCCGCACCCAGTGTTGGGTTTAATAATCTGCTGATTTTGTAGCACACAAACAGATAGATGTGGTACCCCTCACTGAGTGACTTGTCCTACTAGTACTGTCAGTCTCTCCTCCTAGTCCATTATTATACCTCCCCCAAACTTCTTATCTTACCTGGGATTGATGTTTAAGTTAGGCACAGCGATGGGTGCATGGCGATGATGGTTTTGTTTCCCAAGAGAATGGAGATGCCATGGCTGTGGTGGTAGTAGTAGACACTGGCAGTAGCATTTGGAAAAAAAGAAAATGAGACAGTCAGTCGCCTGAGACTCTGGGAGGAGTAGTAGAACAAAGTAAATAAAACATAATGGTGGCGGGGATAGCCTAGTACAACAAGTTACAAACTGTAGTTGTGTTGAGTCACTCGACTAGGCCTACACTCGACAGAAGCGTAACCTTTAGTGCTGTGTGTAGTAGGATGAGAAATCCAATCGATGCCAGCAATTAATGCTGATGGATTAGTTTCCTTTGGTAAAAAAATACCCCGCAAATATACTGCTCATGGGTGGGCAAGCAGAAGAAGATCCTCGCCCTGCCTTGAAATTGAATTAGTGTTGCTTTCGCCACATCCACCCCAGCAAGCGTGTGATCAATTATTGGTGTACATTTAATTTAGTCACACCTCAATAAATCACACAGCCCGGGGAAAGAGGGTTAGGGTTTGATGAATGGTTGGGAAGGGGGGTTTGGGGAAAGGTTTGACAAAGAAAAACATTACGCATGGACAAACAACAAAACACAATCTTGGCAGACGACCATATCCATAAATCTGTTAAGGGAGAAAAAGGAAATGCATGCATGATGATGATAACTTGATGGTTAATGATAAGTAGTACTTACTAACTACTACTAGACAATTAGACAGTACAGGGCAGCAGTATATTATGCAATTTGCCTTGCCTGTCTGCCCTCAGAGAGACCCGAATTACATACAGTTTCTGTTCTGTTGTACCGGGCTTACTTTTAAACATAGCAAAGAAAATTCAAAAATAGCTGTAGGGATGAATTTGAATTATAAGCAGAGAGCAAACATAATAATAACAACACACAGTAGTAATGATTGAAGACAAAAAATGAATAAAATTATTTAAAAGATGATGAAAGTTGATACTGTTACTGTATGTTATCCTGGTCAAAATGGGGAGTTGCAGCTCGGCATTCCTCTTGGTCCTCCCTTCCATGGACGCTCCAGCCATCAATCTTGGGTGACGCCACTGCCTGCCTGGCAAATGTAGATTCATTGGTAAGGTAAGTGTGAGTTGTTTTTCCCAGTATAGCACAGGGTAAGGGCCGGCCTGTAATTGTAGATGGAAAAACAAAAGGGATATTGAAAAATCAAGTAGAAAAAAAATGCATAAATTACGGTGGAGTGCAACAAGAACACTTTCAGAGGCGGCATGGATACATCATGTCTACTCTAGTCTGTTTCCAGCATTAACCTCCAACAACAACAGGACAGAGCAGGCCCACGGCACCCGTGACCCATCCTCCATTTAGCGTACATTTTTTGACAGAGGCAGACAAAGCACGTATACAGCAACATAGCATTTTACAAATTAAGTGACTAAATCAATGCACCGCTGTCAGGCATACCACCACACTCGACTCTACCACTACACAGACATGTAGGTCTGCAGTGGTTGTTGTTGACTTGTTTACCTTTTATGCCACTCATGAAACGCCCTGACTTATTCCATCAATCATCTCGGATCCTACTGAGTGACTGCAAAGATATTATGTCACTGTGGTCATCATCATGCTTTTGTCCAACTCAGTGTGCAGTGTACAGATTGAGTCCCCTTTCCATATTCAAAATGCAATGGATCGGCCTGCAGTAGAAGTTCAAGTTTGTTATTAAAAAACAAGAAGGGACATAAACATTGCCTTGAGTTACTTTTAGTGTGTAGATTAGATAATAGTACACAATGAATTAACTTCATGCACAACGAACAACAACAACACAAATCACTCAGTCAGCGTCCAATGCATGGCATCATTCATTACCTGTTCCTTCTCATCTTCAGTTAATGGGCAGTCTCTCTCGGCTCGGAAAGGAGGATAGCTATAGTAGTCATCATCATGTTCCACTTCTTTTGGAGGGACTCAACGAGGCAAGATTTTCTTTTTTCTTCTATTATGCTACATCCAATCATCATCTGGCTTGAGGGCAATAGATTTAGGGTGATTCAGGAGGATGGAGGAGCAGGACTCAGAGGAGTGGACTGAAATGCAGACAGCTGAAACTCATATATGGCAATAAAAGTCTAGAAGACGGTGGTGATGGATTTGTTGTGATTCAAAGTTTCCCAACCAGAAAGACAGGCACACAAATAAAAGTAAATAAGGGAGGAAGACAGTAAGAAGTAGAAGCCTAGTTGTCAGGGAAGTATAGCTCGTCCTCAAACTCTGGGGGTTCAACCAGAAGTAGGTAATCATCATTGTGAGAAGTTGGCCTGGTATATGCTGTTCACTAATTAAAGTGGACACCTTGCACCAGGGCAAATCGACTCTTATGGTAGATAGGTTTAAGACAACCTTTTAAAGAAAGCTATCCTAGTGGTAGCTGTGGAGAGCAGCCTTCAGGCTAAGTCTCGGAGGAATGTAAAGCAGCTTGTTTTACCATATAATCTCTTGAATCACCAAATGAAAAGACACCACACAGGTATATATATCAAATATATATGTATTTATTTCTAAATAACTCTCTACTAATCTCTTTATGAGATTAGAAGACAAACATATGCACAAATCAACGTTTCACAATAAGTTAAGCACAAAATATGGCTGGGGCCCTAGGGGCGTACCAGACCATATACTAAGTAAGAGACTTAGAAACAACGACTTGCAAGGAGACAAGGCCTAGGGCCTTCAGAAGTGCTGGGGCCTCACGAAACCACCCAAGGCAGGTAAGTAAAGGACCCACGGGGGACGCGTGCAGTGTGGATACACAGGCGCGAATCGCCGTTAACTTCAATGGGGCAAGTCGCGGTTGGAAATAAAGAGTTTTAGGATACTTCGGGAGAACCTACAAGCAAGTCACTTACAGGGTAAGTAGTTCTAGGGCCCACACCCACAGGAGCACCGTAGTGCTGGAGTTACCTCACCCAGGGAAGCCGGGTGCACAGGTGTCCTTTGGTGTCGGGTCGCGGCGTCGTTTTCAATGGCGAACAAAGAAGACTTGCTGCTTGCGGGAGCTGAAGAAGTGTCCGGTGGAATCCAAGCCTGGATTCTGAAGAAGGATGACCTGAAAGCAGAGGGGACAGTGTTCAAAGTCACTTGGCAGTGACCCGGGGCAAGGAAGATGGATGCCCACCGTCGTCGGTCGCTTCAGGTCGGTTGCAGGTGCCTTGACTCTTCAGCCACGTGGTCCAGGAGGCGTCGACGACGACCAGGAGCTGGATTCGGTGTGTCCCTCGACGTCTGCAGCTGACTGCGGTGTCGGCAACTCGATCGGAGCCAACAAGCCTTGGCAGCCGCAAGTCTCGGGGAGATGAAGAAAAGTCGATGGCGCAGACCAGCAAGGTCTGAGGGACTCACCCAGCGAGGGTAAGTCAGGGCAGGCCTGGAGCAACCAGGGGAGCCCTTTGGTTTCTTTAAGAAGTCTTCTGGGGACCCACAAGCCAGCGGGCAAGGGATCGCGAAGACACCTCGGGCGGAATCACTCAACAGGGGCCCACGGTCACTCGGGACGGTGTAGGCCTCTGATCTTCGGAGGGATTCCTGCTGGAGGTCGGGACCACACGTGGTCCAAAGCACAAGTTCGTAGAACGTTGTGAAGGGGTTGCACTCGACAATAGTGCACGGTACCCAGGGGTCGCGGTTCCTCGTTACTCGTGGGGTCCACTTGCCTCAGCTTCGCTGGGGACTCACGATGGCCTGGGAGAGGTCAGGAAATCCACTTCTTGGGCTGCAGGGACTTCGGACTCCGGCGGGAGCGGCGTAGTTTGCGACCGTCGTTGTCGTTTTTGGTGCCTGCCAAGCAGGGGAGTCACTCCTTGACTCCAAGGGAGATTCTTCTGTCTTCCAAAGGTAGTGGAACGTCGAAGGGCCAGGATTCTTCTGTAGAGCGTCGTCCAGGGGTTATCTGCTTTGCAATGGCAAGGTTCCCCCTCTTATACTAAAAAGAGGGGATGGACTAGCTCTATGACCCCACCTATGGGAGGGTCAAGGGAGGGGGTGGCTACACCCACTTCCCTTTGTCCAGTTTCGCGCCAGAGCAGGGGCAGGTAGCCCCTGAGCTGGTTTGAACTGGCATATGCACAGAGGAGCCTTCTGCTCCCTCAGTGCAGGACTTCAAAGCACTCTAAGAGTGCACCCACCCAGCCCCAATACACTAAACCCTGTCTGGGAGGTGGTTACACCTCCCTGTGACAGGATGCCTATTGTTGGGCTTCCTCCACTGTGAGTTTCGGTCATCAGCAGGAGGGCAGCCCAGTGTCTGTGACTGGTGGCATCCATTTTGTGATGCCAGGGCTCTTTAGGATTCTACCGCGTTTCCACAGCAGGTACATGTCTTATCCCTCTAGAAGGGTGGAATGCTACCCCCGCCGCCAAGATTGGCGGGGGGTAGTATTCCAAGATGTTTGACACCAAACACGACATGTTTTGATGCAGCCATTCCAAAGTTAGCATTTACCGCGAGGATATAATGCACTTAAATAGTATATGGTTTAACCGCATCCACAAACAGCACCAGAGAATAGACTCTGAGAGCTGCAGAGGGGCCCTGCTCAGGCAGAGGCACCCCCTCACATAGAAGCCAAGCACCCTGCCCTCAGGATTGATAGGGCCTGCCTTAGGGGTGACTGATAGGTTTATATGTGTGTGCAGGAGAGATATAGGAAACCTATATCTCAGTGAGGGGTGCTAGCACCACCTCACCCAGGCTGCAGTAGCAGGCCTGTGGTGTCAGATTTAGACTGCTTCCCAGGGGTGGCATAATATATGCTGCAGCCCCTGGTAGGCCTGTGAAGTACCTATGCCCTTGGCACCTAAGGTACCATATACTAGGGACTCATAAGGCACCACAGTATCCAATCACTAGTGCACCTAGAGTGCACTCCATGTCGTTTAGAGAGAGCAGATAGACTGGGGCCCTGAATAGCAGGGTCCCAGTCCAACTAAGTCATAAACCAGCAAAACACCATAAAAAAAGTGGGGGCAACCATATAGTCAGATTCCACCTTCCTACATAACCCCCCAAACGAAAGGAGATAAGGCTAACCTTGGCCAGTTGAGCCTTTATTGACTAAGTGGCCATATAAGGAAGCACCTGCACTAGCATGGTTGCCCCCTGTCTTATGGTCCACTAAGCAATCCCTCACCCTAAGGGTATGAGAGGGTCTCCACCATGGGGAATCACTACCTGTGGTGTGCTTTGGTAAAGTACCAGGCCGGTGAGGTGTCTGAGTAGGGAAGTGTGGCCCTAGGAATGTTGGCCTCAGCTTTCTCAGCTCACTGGTCACCATGTATGCCTGTCTTTCCATGACTGAGTGGTACTCTGCTCTAAGGGTCAACCTTTGACTGCCTACAGCCGGGGGTTGGGTCCCTTTGGGTGGAACACTGGAGGGACATGGCATGTTTGGAACCTTTTGGTCCCAGGTTTGCCCTTGCCTAACAGAGTCCTTCTGGGGGAGGTCCCTACATAAAGGTATGGGGGATCCCTCAGTGGGTTGAGGAATTTCTACCTGGCTAGGGCTACTAGCCTGGGTGCCCCTAATCTGCTGATGGGGGGTTCCTCTGGACAGGGGGCCCTGGGGGGTCCACTGACCTCCCTGACCTCTGCAGCCCTGGGCTGACTGAGGCAGGGTAGAGAGGGGCAGGTTACCTGCTCCAGACTGGGTACCACCTTGTAAGGGTCCTCTGCCATCAGGGGGTGGCCAGGCCAGGCCTGACTACCTCTGTGGCAGTTCCTTCACTAGGGGTAGGGTCAGTTCCCTGAGGAGGCTGACCCTTACCTACTGTCTGGAGGGAAGAAGACTTTTCTTCAACCCTTGTGCTCTCTTCTGGGGGAGAGTGGGCCATTCTTCCAGGCTCCATCTCTCCAAAATCTTGGGCTGGGGCTGTGGCCATCACAGCCCCACTAACCTTTACAGGGACACCCAACATCTTCAGATGGGTTTGGTGTTCAATTTCAGCCCAGGCTGAAATTTCCAGATCATTGCCCATCAGGCAATCTACAGGTAAGGTTGGGGACACTGCCACTCTCTTTGGGCCTGTGACTCCCTCCCAGCTGAGATTGACTATGGCCATGGGGTGATCTGTTCTGACACCATCAATGTTGGTCACCTGGTATTTAAACTCAGGTAAAAGCTGGTGAGGGGGGACTAGTTTCCCTGCCACCATGGTGACACTAGCCCCTGTGTCCCTAAATGCCACAGCTTTCTGACCATTAATTATTGGCTCCAGTCTGTACCTGCCCAATGCTATGGGACCCATGGTAAAGGTGGCATATCCTACACCACCATCAGAATCTGAGGAGTCTGTTGAGGGGGTCCTGTCTAAACTAGGGCCCACCTCTGTTCCTCTTGCAAACGCACCTAACTTTTTGGGTGCACTACTCCCAACTGGAGGATTACTACTGGTAGTACCAGGAGGGGTGGTAGTAGTTGTTGGAGGAACATTTTCTTTATTGCCATTCCTGGGACAACTGGGATCAGATTTCCAGTGCCCAGGCTTTTTACAGACATGGCAATAGGGTTTCTTTTCAGGAGAGGAAGGAGTTTGGGACCCACCCCCAGAAGAGGAATTTTGGGGCCCTGTAGTGGACTTATCCTTGGATTTATCCCCACCTTTCTCTTGGGACTTGGTAGAATCTTTCTTGTGGTCACCACCCTGATTCTTAGGCCTTACCCTGGTTCTGACCCATTTGTCTGCCTTCTTTCCCAATTCTTGGGGAGAGGTCAGATCAGAGTCCACCAGGTACTGGTGTAAAAGCTGGTTTTGACAATTATTAAGGATCTGTTCTCTCATCATTAGATTATAAAATCCTTTGAAATCAGTAACCCTACTGCCAACCAGCCAACCCTCCAGAGCCTTGGATGCACAATCTACAAAGTCAGTCCAGTCCTGAGTCTGTGCCTTCTGGGTATCTCTGAACTTCAACCTGTACTGCTCAGTGGTTAAGCCAAACCCATCTATCAGTGCACTCTTCAGGACTTCATAATCATCAGCATCCTCTTCTCTAACAGTGAGGAGCTTGTCTCTTCCTTTATCTGAAAAGGAGAGCCACAAGATTGCTGCCCACTGCTTTTGGGGGACCTGCTGTACTCTACAGGCCCTCTCCATAGCAGTTATCCACTTGTGGATATCATCCCCACTCTGGTAGGGAGGAACAACCTTGCTCAGGTTCCTATGGTCAGGGACATATTCTCTGCCTCTAGGGACACTGTTGCTGCCACCAGGGGGTTCTAACCCCTCTTTTCTAGAAGCTCTCTGGATCTCCAGGGCTTCCCTATCCAGTGCCAACTGCTTGGTTCTGAGGGCCACTCTGGCTTCCTCATACTGGAGCAGTTTGCACCTTCTCTCAGAGGAGGTCTCTCTTAAGGGAAAGTATGAGTTCCTCTGCTGGACAAATTCTCTGCCAGAGTGATAAGAGTGGTCAGATTCCCTGGAAGGGGATCTGTGCCTCTCCTCCTCTCTGTCAGTTCTCTTATGGAGAATTCCTCTGTCCTTTTCAGGCCCCTTGGAGCCTGGCCCTTCAATCACAGAGTCTTGGTCATTCTGATTTTCATCATCTGACCCAGATACTATGACTGACCCACCCACTGATTCAAACCCTTTAGCTCCTAGAGCCAATCTAAGGTCATCTGCTGTCAGCAGATCTATCAGGTGCAGGGTTGAGGGACTCTGTCCTATCCTCAGGTGTCTGTCAACACACATGGCTCTCAAGTCAGAGAAAGCCATGTCCTTATACTGAGGCTGAGTGGATCCACTGGGTCCACCCTTTAAGGACATTCTAGTGTTGTGCAGTGTTGTACTACCTACACTAGTTTGTGGCCTACTGATCCTAGCTTGAGCTGTGGAAAGGGTGTGCTATCCCTTGGCACACAGCTCTAAGTTCAGTAGAACTTATTGATACTAAGCTTGACTTTATATGTACCTTGAGTACCTATAATGGTTTTCAGTTAGTAATTCAAATAGAGATTTTCTGGTAAAACAATGGCAAGCTGGAATCCCACACGCTGCCCACCAATGTGAGAAGTTGGCCTGGTATATGCTGTTCACTAATTAAAGTGGACACCTTGCACCAGGGCAAATCGACTCTTATGGTAGATAGGTTTAAGACAACCTTTTAAAGAAAGCTATCCTAGTGGTAGCTGTGGAGAGCAGCCTTCAGGCTAAGTCTCGGAGGAA
The DNA here is from genome assembly GCA_963921515.1 of Calotriton arnoldi. Classification (NCBI taxonomy): domain Eukaryota; kingdom Metazoa; phylum Chordata; class Amphibia; order Caudata; family Salamandridae; genus Calotriton; species Calotriton arnoldi. Next base: position 633,446 of record CAWUFW010007752.1, on the reverse strand, counting down.
TGTAAAGCAGCTTGTTTTACCATATAATCTCTTGAATCACCAAATGAAAAGACACCACACAGGTATATATATCAAATATATATGTATTTATTTCTAAATAACTCTCTACTAATCTCTTTATGAGATTAGAAGACAAACATATGCACAAATCAACGTTTCACAATAAGTTAAGCACAAAATATGGCTGGGGCCCTAGGGGCGTACCAGACCATATACTAAGTAAGAGACTTAGAAACAACGACTTGCAAGGAGACAAGGCCTAGGGCCTTCAGAAGTGCTGGGGCCTCACGAAACCACCCAAGGCAGGTAAGTAAAGGACCCACGGGGGACGCGTGCAGTGTGGATACACAGGCGCGAATCGCCGTTAACTTCAATGGGGCAAGTCGCGGTTGGAAATAAAGAGTTTTAGGATACTTCGGGAGAACCTACAAGCAAGTCACTTACAGGGTAAGTAGTTCTAGGGCCCACACCCACAGGAGCACCGTAGTGCTGGAGTTACCTCACCCAGGGAAGCCGGGTGCACAGGTGTCCTTTGGTGTCGGGTCGCGGCGTCGTTTTCAATGGCGAACAAAGAAGACTTGCTGCTTGCGGGAGCTGAAGAAGTGTCCGGTGGAATCCAAGCCTGGATTCTGAAGAAGGATGACCTGAAAGCAGAGGGGACAGTGTTCAAAGTCACTTGGCAGTGACCCGGGGCAAGGAAGATGGATGCCCACCGTCGTCGGTCGCTTCAGGTCGGTTGCAGGTGCCTTGACTCTTCAGCCACGTGGTCCAGGAGGCGTCGACGACGACCAGGAGCTGGATTCGGTGTGTCCCTCGACGTCTGCAGCTGACTGCGGTGTCGGCAACTCGATCGGAGCCAACAAGCCTTGGCAGCCGCAAGTCTCGGGGAGATGAAGAAAAGTCGATGGCGCAGACCAGCAAGGTCTGTGGAACTCACCCAGCGAGGGTAAGTCAGGGCAGGCCTGGAGCAACCAGGGGAGCCCTTCGGTTTCTTTAAGAAGTCTTCTGGGGACCCACAAGCCAGCGGGCAAGGGATCGCGAAGACACCTCGGGCGGAATCACTCAACAGGGGCCCACGGTCACTCGGGACGGTGTAGGCCTCTGATCTTCGGAGGGATTCCTGCTGGAGGTCGGGACCACACGTGGTCCAAAGCACAAGTTCGTAGAACGTTGTGAAGGGGTTGCACTCGACAATAGTGCACGGTACCCAGGGGTCGCGGTTCCTCGTTACTCGTGGGGTCCACTTGCCTCAGCTTCGCTGGGGACTCACGATGGCCTGGGAGAGGTCAGGAAATCCACTTCTTGGGCTGCAGGGACTTCGGACTCCGGCGGGAGCGGCGTAGTTTGCGACCGTCGTTGTCGTTTTTGGTGCCTGCCAAGCAGGGGAGTCACTCCTTGACTCCAAGGGAGATTCTTCTGTCTTCCAAAGGTAGTGGAACGTCGAAGGGCCAGGATTCTTCTGTAGAGCGTCGTCCAGGGGTTATCTGCTTTGCAATGGCAAGGTTCCCCTCTTATACTAAAAAGAGGGGATGGACTAGCTCTATGACCCCACCTATGGGAGGGTCAAGGGAGGGGGTGGCTACACCCACTTCCCTTTGTCCAGTTTCGCGCCAGAGCAGGGGCAGGTAGCCCCTGAGCTGGTTTGAACTGGCATATGCACAGAGGAGCCTTCTGCTCCCCAGTGCAGGACTTCAAAGCACTCTAAGAGTGCACCCACCCAGCCCCAATACACTAAACCCTGTCTGGGAGGTGGTTACACCTCCCTGTGACAGGATGCCTATTGTTGGGCTTCCTCCACTGTGAGTTTCGGTCATCAGCAGGAGGGCAGCCCAGTGTCTGTGACTGGTGGCATCCATTTTGTGATGCCAGGGCTCTTTAGGATTCTACCGCGTTTCCACAGCAGGTACATGTCTTATCCCTCTAGAAGGGTGGAATGCTACCCCCGCCGCCAAGATTGGCGGGGGGTAGTATTCCAAGATGTTTGACACCAAACACGACATGTTTTGATGCAGCCATTCCAAAGTTAGCATTTACCGCGAGGATATAATGCACTTAAATAGTATATGGTTTAACCGCATCCACAAACAGCACCAGAGAATAGACTCTGAGAGCTGCAGAGGGGCCCTGCTCAGGCAGAGGCACCCCCTCACATAGAAGCCAAGCACCCTGCCCTCAGGATTGATAGGGCCTGCCTTAGGGGTGACTGATAGGTTTATATGTGTGTGCAGGAGAGATATAGGAAACCTATATCTCAGTGAGGGGTGCTAGCACCACCTCACCCAGGCTGCAGTAGCAGGCCTGTGGTGTCAGATTTAGACTGCTTCCCAGGGGTGGCATAATATATGCTGCAGCCCCTGGTAGGCCTGTGAAGTACCTATGCCCTTGGCACCTAAGGTACCATATACTAGGGACTCATAAGGCACCACAGTATCCAATCACTAGTGCACCTAGAGTGCACTCCATGTCGTTTAGAGAGAGCAGATAGACTGGGGCCCTGAATAGCAGGGTCCCAGTCCAACTAAGTCATAAACCAGCAAAACACCATAAAAAAAGTGGGGGCAACCATATAGTCAGATTCCACCTTCCTACAATCATCTAACACGCTACTTCCGTCACCTGAGCCGCTGTCCTCATCTTCCTGCGTTGATTCATGTATTGTGTAATTCGGTGGTATAAATTGCTGATTCATTTTGATCATGGTTAACCTCTCCACGTTTTTGGGCGAGAGACTGGTCCTTTTTACTGTTACAATGGAACCAGCAGCACTGAAAACATGTTCAGAAGAGACACTTGCGACAGGGCAAGCCAGATAGCTTATCGCTAGCCTGCTGAGTACTGGCCATTGGCCCCTTTTGCCATACCAATACCGCAATGGGTTTTGATCAATGTAGACCTCTGTTGGGTCATCCAGATAGGCCTGGACCATCTGCTCAATGTTCAGGGGTGCTACACTTTGTTCGGCCGCTTTTGTCTTTGCATCAGCACTGGACCTAGCAAGTCCTTGCTGTAAATACCAATCCTGTGCCGTTTTTACTGGGGCTGATGATCCGGTTCTTGCTGTTGTCGATAGTGTTGGTGTTGGTGACAGCTGTGAGCCAAACGCACTGCCCTCAGGCTCTGAAGTTGAACTTGACGCTGAATGCCCTGCTGCAGTACTTGTTGTGGGTTTGAGTAGAGGGCCTTTAATTACCAGCCGTTCATTTTCCAATTTACTGGCTGCCTCAGCTATCCAAGTTTTATACCAGGCAACATCCACTTCTGAAAAAGGAAGTAATGTCTTATTGTTCAGTGCCGATTTGTACAGTGGAACCAGAATTGTGGCACAAATGTAATGTTCTTGTGACAAAATCTTAGTTTGCACCCTGGCATTTTCAGTTAAGAGACAGGATAAGCTCTCCACCAACTCATATGCTTCTTTTTTTTCCTCCACACCTATGTACGCTTCAGACACCTCCTTCAGCTGTTGCTCTAGCATGTGCAACAATGGGATAGCTTGGCCCATAGTACAGTCCTCCTTGCTGACTTCACATGTGAAGACCTCGAAAGGAAGAAGCATCTCTGTCAGGCATTTAACTAGGCACCATTGGTCCATCTGAAGGGTCATGCCTTTCACAGTAGCATCCGCCCTTTGCATGACATATTCATTGATTGGTCTGTACTGCTCAAACAGACGGTCAAGCATGTAATACGTTGAGTTCCAACGTGTTGCCACCTCTTGGATGAGTGCTTTGACTGGCATTCTATAGTCACGTTGAATGATCCTCAGCTGCTTCCGGGCTTTAAAAGAATGGTTGAAATGAGTGCATATTCTGCGGCAGGTGGTCAGTAAGTTGCTGACTATGGCTTCTTTTTCAGAAAGTCTTGAACTATAATGTTAATGCAGTGCGCCAAACACGGGACCCTGAAATAGGCACCAACCTCCATGGCCTTAAGTACATTACTGCCATTATCCGTGGCAACAAAACCAATCTTAAGCCCTCTTGGGCGCAGCCATTCAAAGACCTTGCTGTTAAACTCTTCCAAAATGTTTGCAGCAGTATGAGATTTCTCCATGGCGAACATGGCTACAGTTGCATGTTTCCGAGTAGCATTAAAAATCTCAGCTGTGTCAACAGCACCTACTTCAGATAGCTTTTCTCTAACCCCCACAAAAGAGACCCAGTGTGCAGTGATGCACATGTAATCAGTGGCTTGGCAACTGGTCCACATGTCTGTTGTCAGGTGGATATTGTGAACAGCACTCTGCTGCAAAGCTTGTCCAACCAATTCCAGCACATCGTGATGTAGTGTTGGAACAGCAACTCTGGCGAAATAGGACCGGCTGGGAACCTTCCATTTAGGGAAGATGGCTGACACAAATTCAAGGAAACCCACCCCTTCCACAAATGAAAAAGGGAGAAGGTCCAGCGCTAACATTTTCGCCAGCTTCGCATTGTACAACCGTGCCGTTGGGTGGTTGCGTTGGTACTGCCCCTCCGACCTAAGCATGCTGTCAATGGTAGGCTGGATTATTTTCCTTTGTGGTGCAGCTGTCTTCTTGAACCCAGTTAGGCTCAACGACGCACTGCTTTTCATTGCAGTACTCGGTTGCCTTGGTGTCTCAGTCTGAGTCTGACTCTTCTTACTTTTACTACGGTGCCACTGAGATGTTGCTGAGGATGTGGGCGGTACCACTACAGTGCTGGGGACAGGGCTAGAAATGTCTCCCTCTGGTTGACCTTCCGCCGCGATCATATCTTCTTCTACTTCTTTATCCCCACCAACAGCAATGGGGGCAGTTTTACTTTTTTGTAAGCGAAGTAGGTGAGCCTCCCACTGGATGATGTGGTGTTTTTTGAGATGACTTGTTTGGCCTCCGGTACCATAGTTTGTACCAAGCTTACCCCGCCTAACAGCTTGTCGACAAATTGAGCATATAGCAATGTTCTCCTCCTTACTGCTAACCGAAAAGAAGTCCCAAACTGGGGAGCAGAACTTTCTGGCGCCGCTGGAGGTGCCACTTTCAATACCAGATGAACTGGAGGGTGTGCCTGGAATTTGACTCTGTGCAGTTACAGTACCACTACCTACTGAGATGGTGGTTGAGCTGGATGTAGCTCCCTGCCGGGCCTTTGCAAATGCAAATATGGAAGCTGGAGGTCGTATTGGTGTTGTTACCTGTGTTGGTGGTATCCGTGCTACATCCCTCGCAGCGATTTTGGATAGTCTAATAATGTTGGACTCCGTCTCCTCTGGGCCGGGAGTGATGTTCATGATGACTGGATCGTCATCATCACCCTCCTCTTCTACATCTACCTCCATAACTCTAAGGCTTTCTGGAACCTTCCTTTTCACTAGCCTTGTCTTGTGGCGTGCATCACTCTCAGACTGAGCTGGTGGCTTCCAAGTGGCATCTCGATCATCAGAAGCGGGGCTTGAAGAAGAAGTTGATGGACTAACCCTCCTTTTCCTTGCTGGGGTTCTGGAAGACAATGGATCTTCTGAAACAGTGGCTTGCTCCTCTTCATCTGCAAAAAGCTCGATTTCCTGAACTGCCCCTACTTCAGGAGGAACAACTAGTATTGTGGGCTGTTGTTGTGGCTGTTGTTGCGGCTGTGGTTCCGGCTGTGGTTCCGGCTGTGGTTGCGGCTGTGGTTGCGGCTGTGGTTCCGGCTGTGCTTCCGGCTGTTGTTGCCCACTTATCTGCTGAGTTTCCGCCTGCGAGTGCGTTGATTGGGTACTACTTTGCGATAATGACATTTCAACATCACTGCTCGTTAGTAGACTGGCTACCTCCGCCACACTCATGGCCTTGGACCTAGGTTGGTGTGCTGGACCCGCTGATGCGGAGGTACTGCTCCCAGCTTGTGCCCCGCCGGACACCGCTGCTGCAGGCGTAAGTTTTTTTTTCCCAAAAAACAACTCGGGCGGCACACCAGTCTTGGAAAGTGCCACTTCCTTCTTCTGTTCCTTCTTCTCACTGGCAACTTTCTTGGTACTGAAGGACCTGGTACCTTTCTTTGGGGCCATCTTCTTCAGATGTCAGCAGGACGCAGGTGCACAAGTTGCAGAGATGTCTGTGGTCACACGTGGACGTGACGTGGTGCGCAGCTGGACTTCTTTCTGGCAGTACAACGGGTGATGATGACACCTCCTCCTCTGTGTTTTTGTGCACCTAAAAGCAAAGAAGCCAGGAGAAGAACATCAGTGAAATGTTGTATTTGTTGTTGTGGTTCAATTACTACTAGTACAAACAAACAAATAAAATGTATAACTTAGTGTAGCCATTGGTGAGACTTTGTCAACAAGGGCTTTCATGGTAGACTGTGTACACTCTCAGGAAGGATAGGAAAGAAGAGGAACAACAACAAAAATGCAAATGTAATGGAAGTGGACCCTGTTTGGCATTAAATTATTTGCTCATCACATCATTCAGGAGCTGCAGCTGGCAAAGGGGATGGATGGAAGCAGTAAGCCAAGAGTAAAACCATGCAGGCCTGTATGGCAAAAGCAGCACACTTTATAACTCCTACCAGAAATGGCCACCAGCCACATGGACACTCACAAATCACAAGCAACAAGCAGGCGGCCTGGAAAACAATGTATTGAAAACAGGCCTATAATAGCCAGGCAAAGGCTGCATGCTAAACCACACTGCTTTGCCTGTAATGCAATAAAATGCAAAAACGAAAATTCACAGGGCTAAACAAGGTCTGCAAGGTACACAACACACCACACACAACAAAGACATTTATTTAACACACACCCAAAAACTGAAATACACCCAAAAATACACATTTTGCAATTCAATCCAATGCCATCCATACCCTAAATGATGTTTAAATTCAACAGAACACACAGAAACAGTTGTTTCATGCACCCCTGACTACCTCTCAGCCTACTGGATGAAAGGCCTGTTGGCAGACTAGGCACAAGCTTGCAGGCCTATGGATAAAAGCACACTACCGGGCTTCAAAATGGCCACCAGCCACATGGCCAGGCCCACAACAACAAGAAACTGAAGACAGACAATGCAGGCCTATGGCAAAAAGCACACTGCCTGGATTCAAAATGGCCGCCAGCCTCATGGCCAGGCCCACAACTACAAGAAACTGAAGACAGACAATGCAGGCCTATGGCAAAAAGCACACTGCCTGGCTTCAAAATGGCCACCAGCCTCATGGCCAGGCCCACAACAACAAGAAGCCAAGGCCACAAAGGAAACACATGCAGGCCTATATGGCAAAAGCAGCACACTTTATAACTCCTACCAGAAATGGCCACCAGCCACAGGGACACTCACAAATCACAAGCAACAAGCAGGAGGCCTGGAAAACAATGTACTGAAAACAGGCCTATAATAGCCAGGCAAAGGATGCATGCTAAACCACACTGCTTTGCCTGTAATGCAATAAAATGGAAAAACGAAAATCCACAGGGCTAAACAAGGTCCGCAAGGTACACAACACACCACACACAACAAAGACATTTATTTAACACACATCCAAAAACTGAAATACACCCAAAAATACACATTTTGCAATTCAATCTAATGCCATCCATGCCCTAAAAGATGTTTAAATTCAACAGAACACACAGAAACAGTTGTTTCATGCACCCCTGACTACCTCTGAGCCTACTGGATGAAAGGCCTGTTGGCAGACTAGGCCACAAGCCTGCAGGCCTATGGATAAAAGCACACTACCGGGCTTCAAAATGGCCGCCAGCCTCATGGCCAGGCCCACAACAACAAGAAGCCTAGGCCACAAAGGAAACACATGCAGGCCTATATGGCAAAAGCAGCACACTTATAACTCCCACCAGAAATGGCCACCAGCCACATGACACTCACAAATCACAAGCAACACGCAGGAGGCCTGGAAAACAATGTACTGAAAACAGACCTATAATAGCCAGGCAAAGGATGCATGCTAAACGACACTGCTTTGCCTGTAATGCAATAAAATGCAAAAACGAAAATCCACAGGGCTAAACAAGATCTGCAACACACCACACACAACAAAGGCATTTATTTAACACACACCCAAAAAATGAAATACACCCAAAAATACACATTTTGCAATTCAATCCAATGCCATCCATGCCCTAAATGATGTTTGAAATAAATAAATACAACACACAGCAAAGGAACAGTTGCACCCACCTATGACTAGCTTTGGGCCTACTGGCTCCCGCAACTATTTTTTTTTTAAAATGATGAAAAGTACCAAAATTGTAGTTGCAGCAACTGCAATGCCCCAATCAAACAAAAAACAACACCAACTTACTTGTAAAATCTCAAATCCTAAAGTCCTCAAATCCAATGATAATGATGCAGCAGACACAAAGAGTGATCCTTCCAGCTCAAATCCAAATGAAAAATGAACAGGAGATGGACAAAGCACTGGGAGAGCCTGCTGGACAGGAACAGGAAGTTGTAGACTCTGTGGCACTTCCTCCCCCCCCCAAAGAAATTTGACAAAAAAGGACAGCCAAATGTCAATCTGAGGAGTTTTTTTCATCCAAATCATCATTTTATAGAAGGTTTTATGCTGCTTGAGATATTATTCTTCTCCAGATTGAAAATTTTGCGTATTCGGGATCGCGAGCCTCACCAACATTCCGCCGGATGTCCGATGGCGTGTCCGAATGACGTGTTTGCGATCACACACTCTCGCGGGATCGCGCGGCCGGCTACCAAAATCTCGTGGCGCACGCGAACGGATAGGAAAACACGTCAGCGAATGCAGGGATCCCAGTAAGTCGCTATCGCATGCGCTAGAACGCATTTTTAAAGCGCGAACAAGAAAATAATTATGCTACGCCGCGGTTCGCGGGCTTTTTGGCAATTTCGCGTTCTCCGCGGCACACCGAATTGCCTAAATTCCGCAAATTTTGCGAGTGGAGCGGAATTTAACGCCCAGGCCTAATTCTGTACTGCAAAGGTTCGACAATGAGAGTTCAAATGCCGGTAATCAAAAACTAAGCGGTAAGACCCATCAGGTTTAGAAACCGCAAAATGGGGTTATTCATTGGTGACACGCATGTCTCAATCACTCCTTGATATTCTAACTGTGTCAGAATGTCTGAAACGGGACCTTTAGCATCCCGCCGGAGGGGATATTGGGGTTGAGCCTGTGGCATAGACCGCAAAGGTATATCATGGGGGGGAGAATCTGTATCCCAGCCCACATGATTACGGTACAGTGCCAGGGCCTGGGCCACAGCCCATTCAGCTGCGAAAGCCTCCGCATGCTCCTTGGGGACATAACGTGAAAAACTCGGAAGTATTGCTTCCTCCCCTCTCGGAGCAGCGAGAACAACAAGTGGTGGCCAATCCGCCTCTGCCAATAATATGTCGTAAGAAGAGGTCAGATTTTCCCCAAAAATCCCTTTAATAATACGCTCAATGTCACCTTCAATTAGAAGGACTATTTCATATAGTCTGTCAGGGGGTGCCACTCGGGTGTCAGCTGTCTTGACAGTAATGAAAGTGTCAGTTGCTGTCGCCTCCACATGAGGACGTAGTGCCTCCCACACTATGGTAACTTCCGCGGCTCTGTCTAGCAGCATCACTGCCCACGTCCAATTCAGGAGTCTCGTTCTCATCGTCTGTGGCATATCTTGCTGTTAAAGCTGCAACTTTTTTCTTCTGAAACTGAGGGCGAGAATGTGGAAATTCTTCTTGTTTCCCCTTGCCTCTGGTCTGACGAGGTTGGTCCCGTCCTTGTGGGGCGTCGCGACCCTTGCCTCGATCCTGGCGATCTCCTCCACCAGCCTGTGAGCTCGATGGTGCCTGTGAAGAATGAGGAGAGCACTGTTCAGGGACCTGAAATGTGTCAGGAGATTTAATTCTCGCTCGGTCGCGCAAATCATAAGTGCGTTCAGAAGACTCGGAAGCCGGTGACGCAGCACGCAACCCCGGTTTCGGTTGTTGCTTCTCCTGCTTCTTTAGTTTCCAGTTCTTTTTAGAAAAGAACGGTTTCTCATCCTTATCAGACTGAGATTTTTGTTGTGTTTGTGTCTGAGTTTGCATTTTAGCAAAAGGCTTAACTCCCAAACTATTGCGGCCAATGGTTTTATAAGCCTGTGCAATAATTTTCGGTAATTCGCAAGGCTTGTCCAGCTCTGGGACTAAAGCCAAAGCTTTAGCTACTTGAAAGTTAACTGCATCACCCTTGACATTTGCAAGGATTAGATCATCCACTACATCGAATTCTCCCACTAGTCTCATCCCCAATTCTACAGCCGCTTCAGGGCCATGTTCGTCTTGAACACGCTTAATCACGGCGGGGAGGACCGTCATTGAGGGAGTGCCGAAACACTTTGCATACACTGCCGCAAATACCTTACCCCAGTTGTTGCATTCTGTCAACTCGGGAATTAAGTCTTTTGGCAAACTTATAGTCAAAATCCTGTGATTGTCCACAGGAGAGGTATTCGGAAACATCGCCTCCAGCTGGTCAAATTTCCCAGCAAGCCAATAAGGCAAATCATCCTTATTCTGTGGGCGCTTGCCCATCACCGAATTAACCATGACGGGACTTATAGTTACACCGCCAGGCCCAGCTGGTTGCGCTGCAACTTCAGGAGGGGCCATCTGGACGTTGCCTGTGACATATTGTACTAAAGCTCTGTGCACACGGACCGAAGACGTATGCAGCACGCGCAGTTCATCTACCAGAACCGCTAAATAACATGGATGCGGGGTGTACCTGGCCAAAACAGGCCAAGCGGCCCCATCTACCGATAAAGGGCCTTAACGAATCTGGGTGACCGGGTGTGGGAGGGTGCCATTAAACCAAATTCGGTGTTCCCATGCTGTGAGCGGAACTTCAAGAGCCTGATAAGGCCGATAAGCATTAGGAAGGGCTGTGGCAGTGTACACATGGAACAAATTATCAGCTCCATCCACTGCCGGAAAAGTGACCCATGAATAAAACACCTCAAAGTGGTAAGCCGGATCAGCTTGCACCACAATGATCAGAGCGACACCCGCGTCAGGCACTCCATACGCTGTCAAATGAGCTCGGAGCGCAGCGCGGCTATGTGCCGGAATATTTATATTCACAGCCATTAAGACCAAGAATGAGTAACAACCTAGTGCGTGGCAGCGCAATATAGGGTTAACAATAAAGAGAATACCTTTTAATAACTTCAAGCTTGAAATAACCTATAAAAACATCAATATAGGAGGTTACACCCTCACATCTGTTTCTGGAAACAGAAGTGAGGGAATTGTGGACAAGCACAAGCACTACTCAAGCGTCTCGCAGATAAGAAGCGTTGGTGGCGCCATGTTGCGGGGATTCTGCACATATACAGAACTATGTGCAGGAAAACAGGACCTCGGTGTATAGTGGTGTACCAACCATACACCTTAGTGCCCAAAATCCCAATCCGACTAGCTATAGTGTCTCATTCATTCTCCGTACTACAGCGAAGCTACCAATGATTAGACATCCCAGAACACAGACTCTTTCAGGAATTGCGGGAGCAAGAACACTCTTTCATTACTCACTCATACTTGTCCGCAACGTGCGTATTAAGAGACACTGTATAGTTTAAAATGTTTATTTCAACTAACGTGCTCTAAGACACAGTACGCGTGCCAGTACTAGCAGCATAATGCATAAGGACAAAATAGTAAGCATTGTTGCAATTCCATAGAATACAAACGGGGACAGCATTTTATAAAGACAGTGGATAAAGGACTATAATGCCTTGCCACCCTCCCCGTGCTAGTAACTAGTTTATTATAAAAATAGAAGACCTCTGGGCTTTGTCAGGGGGACCCCCATACCTCAAGAACCAAATGCAAGGTTTACATAATCGGACAAGCACAGCTCTTCTCCCAGGAAAGGTTTTTCTCCAAGTGTGTCTAACAGGTACATTGCAATATTAAAAGCACTCAGTCAGTCAGTCAATAAACTTTATTCGGTTTTTGTTTATAAAACCATAAAAGTTACACAAATACAATACATACAAACAAAGAATTATAGCATAAAGGACTCCATTACCACACGATAAATCATCTAAAAACATGTCTAAATAAATAGACTCTACATGTCCATAAAGTGCCTAGATTTCATAGATGCCTTTAAAAACCCTACAATAAAAATGATACAATCATCCTTCAACAATTGGAGAAACATTAGTGCAGGTCTGACCTGATTAAAATTCAATTTCTTTAAAATAGGAACTGAAAAATGCCTCCTGGGGACTTCGTATAGTTTACAAAAAAACAAGTGCAGCAAGTCCTGAGGAGACTTTCCGTCGCAGCCACAGGAAGCTAGCACTTGACCTCTGGAAGCCCCCTTGGGTCTTGCTAACAGGAGATGGAAGAGATTCATCCGGAACCTAGTTAAAAGAAATTTTTCATGTGTCATCAAGGACCCCATAAGGTATGGTTCAGACAATGGCGTCGATTTGAGCAATAGGTATGCCCGAACACTAGGTTTCCGTGCCTCTTCTGCTTCCCGATCAATTTGCCTTCTGCTCAAAAAGGCTGACTTGGTTAATTCCACGTCCTTTCTTACAATAACATCTGGCTTAGAGAATAAAAGTCCCCGCCCAATCCATTCAAATCCTCTTTTAATATAATTAAGCCAGGGGATACGAGCCACATTATCTAAGGACAGGCATTCTCTTAAGATCAAATGAGTGAGGATTAGATCTTCATTTAACCAACACGTTAACCAAAAATCAAGGGACGCAGAGCAAGGGTATCACTTAGGTAGGAGACCCCCAATTTCTCATGTACCGCCATGTTCGAGGTTCCTTGCGGGACACATAATAACCTTTTTAGAAACCCATTTTCCACAACCTGGAGGGGTTCTGTTACCGTGTATCCCCAGATCTCACTACCATAATTTGCTATAGCTAAGCTTTTTGCTTGATACACTTGAAGCATAGCTCCTGTCGGTTTCTTTCCCACTTTTGAGGCAAAATTAGACATTGCAGCATTGACTCCGCACGAGTTCCCTTTTTTTCTTTTAATTAAGGGGTCCCACCTGAGTTGATCATCAAATAAGACCCCTAAATAAGAGAAAACATTTGTGCGGGAATCTTGTCATTACCGGTTCTGAACTGGAAGCTCCTTTTCGTATTTTTCCCTACTTTCATGACATAGGACTTTGAGTTATTAATGGCCAAGTCCCGATCTGTCATGAATCCAGAAAACGCAGTTAAAAGGGTTTGTAAGCCCAGTTCGGTTCTGGATATTAGGACGGCGTCATCCGCGTAAAGCAGGACGGGAATGCCCCGCCGTCCTACATAGGGGAAATCCGCTCCGGTTGCCCTCAGCACACTATCTAATTCATTAATATAAAAATTAAATAAAAATGGCGCCAGAATACAACCCTGCCGGACACCCTTCATAATCTCAAAGTCCCTGGATACCTGCAAATTTTGTGAGAACCTGACATTGGCTTTAGTTGATGAATGCAGGTCCTCAAGAAAATTAACAATACTATTTTCTACCCCGGTTGCCCTCATGGACTGCCATAGCTTGGCCCTATTTACACAGTCAAAAGCGGATGACAAATCCATGAAGGCAAGGTGGATAGTTCCAGGTTGCGCAACAGTGTATTTATTCAGTATCATAAATAAATTAAGACACTGTGCGACTGTGGAACGCCCCGGCCGGAAGCCATACTGGACGTCCGACAGGATCCTATTCTCATCTGCCCAGGTTGTTAATCTCTGTAAAATGACACGACTCACCACTTTGACCACTGAATCAATAAGCGAGATTGGTCTATAGCAGTGAGTACTATTTCTGTTGCCCTTTTTAAAAACTGGGACTATGGTTGAAGAAGCCCAAGACTGAGGACACCCCTTTTTAGCTGCCGCATTAAATAGTGACTCTAAAATCGGAGCCCAGAACAAGGGGTCTGACTTTAAAAAATCCGGGGGGATCCCATCTGGACCTGGGGCTTTGTTAATAGTTAGCCCTAGAATCCCTTCCATGATCTCACTCCTATCAAAACATATCAGAGCATCCTTCCTATTTTGGGGTTCACTACGAATAGGCTCGAGTGGGCAATCAAACATAGTTTTAAAATGAAGTACCCACTCATCCTCTGTGATGTGAGCCACAAGGCCCTCCCCCATCCTTAACAAACAGGGGCCCATTCACAACACTCCAAAACCTCGAACTGTTCCTCAAAGTGCTAGAGTCAATCAGCTCCTTCCAGGCGTCTTCCTTCAGTGCTCCCTTACGTTTGGCCAGGGCTATCTTATATTCCCTACGACAAGCACAGACCTCACTTTGGATTCTTAGTTTGGCTACCAGAGCCTCCCTCAGCCGCTTAGCTGATTTGGAGCAATCTGAGTCAAACCATCTGGGGACATGAGAGGCAGTGCCTCTGGCAGGGGCACTTAACAGTTCGCCCACTGTTTGCGCTATTGCGTCATAAGCAACAAGGATCTCATTGGGAGTGGACCTCTCAGATGTACATAATGACAATTCATGGGCACAAGATGTTTTCACCTTATTATAAAAACTGTCGGGAGACACCTGGGACCATTTTAATCTTCGCTTTCCATCCGTCGGTTTCAGAGTGCCCCCGATTGAAGCATCCCCAGTTTTTATCAGTAATGGGCCTGACATATAGACTGTTAAAGGATTATGGTCACTAAATTCACTTGCTGCAATGTTAAAACCATTAAAAAAGGATAACAACGACGAAGAAATTTAAATAAAATCAATAAATGATCCTCTTCCGTTTCCTTTAAACGTTGGTACAGGGAACTTGGTATGAGGGTCAGTTAAAGACATCGTGACCACCAGATCTAGTTCGTTTAACATATTGTTCAACAGTTCTCCTTGGGGATGGTGGGCAAAATGAAAGCCCCTCATGCGGGGGCATCCCAACTCCGAGATACAGGATATTGAGGGATTACCGCAAGGGTGTATATTAAAATCACCAGACACCAAAAAGTTATAAAATCCACGACCCATAAGTTGTTTTATGAGTACTCCCAGGTTGGTAATGTTACACACCTCATGCGGACAAGCCACCGAGTTATAAAAATTAAAAATTCCCCATCTAGTATCCCCCCTAGTTATTAACAGTGCCAGAATTCCCGGGTATGTGGTTGGGATCACCTGCAGCTTACAGTCAACGGCCACAGAGATATAAGTAACTAGACCACCCCTTGGCCGTCCGCTCGCCGAAGGAATGGCCGGGACAAAAAATGCCTTGTAGCCTTCTAAAAAAAGATCGCAATCCACCGACCATGTTTCTTGAAGACTAATTACAGTGTGTTGCTTCATATAACATACCCACCGGGGACCTAGGAACTTATTAGCCAGCCCTGCAATGTTCCAAGATAAAAATTATTAGACCTCACAGCTGTATGCCTCACAGCTACCACCCTGGGGACTGAAAAAGTGTGACTGATTCTGGTCCAGGAGGTACAGAGGCCCTTAGCCAATCGCAGTTATCCAGTCCGGATAAAACTGCAAATCTGTTATCTAGCGCCAATGTATGGGTACTGGAAAACTGCCCATCAGCCTCGGAGGTTAAGTGGGCTAGGGCGGGAGATTGTTGCCTGGGAGCTGGTTTGTTTAACCATCCTCCTCGTTGGTGCGCCCTATAACCGTTTTCTGACAAATCCCTATTGAGGGCTGGCTTATAAAAATAACCCAGGGTAAAGCCTTGACAACAGAACCAGTTAACGGAATGAGACTGATGTCCATAGATAAAATACGCCCAGCAGTAAAGGGGTTGTCAAAGTTTACGATGACGCAGTCTCCAGTATCCGGTTTACGGGAGCTCCCTATCCAATTAACCCTGCGTGCCATGAGGATGTTTTTAGATACTCGGTGGCCCAGGGTGGTGGTGTGTGTAAACCAGTGATTTAATTTATTTCTCAGCTGCACATAATTTTCCTCTACCCCATTGGGGAGAGGAGGTACATTCCCCAACACCACTACATATGGGGTAGATTCTGGTGGAAGATCTATAGTCGGAAGACTCAGTGACTGGTGGTCCCTACCCTCTGACCCCCTTTCCATACGTGATCCTGCTCTGCTAGGGTGCTGGCATGTAGTAACCAGAGTATCTAGACTTCTGGGCCTGGTACTAATAAAACTATTTTTATCTTGTGCCTCTCCATTCACTGCAATCCTTACAGTGGGCCCACCCCTGTTCCTTCCCACACAGCTTTTTTGCCCCTCGTGGCTGTGTCATCTATGTTTGCGGGTGGGCTAGCTGTCGGCCCAGCTGGAGGGTTACAGCCAATAGACCCCTCCAGTTTGGCCAACCTAGCTTCTATCACACTTATTTTTTGGAACATCGGATCTAATAAGGTAGATAACATGGTTTCTAGCCTGCTCCAAAAGTTCCCCTCCATAGTGCTATCAAGTAATTGCCCTGGCACAGTTTGGATCATAGAGGTAAAATTACCCTCATTAGCACCACTTGTGGGGGGGACAACTGATACTAACCCTCCTGGGATTCCCTGTACGTTTTTTTTTTATTTTGTACACCCTTGGCCCTTTCTTTTTGTAGAGAAAGATTCATTGTTACGATCTAATTTAAGCTTAGCTTTTTGCCCTCTGGTAGTTGCCTTAAATTGCACGGGGGTAGGTTCATGCTCCTTAGAGGAGCAGGAACCAGAGTTTATCATTATAACTGGGGGTGCAGATAAAGGCGAGCTCAACCTGGCTGGGGAGGCATCATGATTCAGTGCCGGCAAGGAATCGGGGAGTGTAGGGGTTAGGAAGAGTCTACCTAATGGGGAGTGTGGTTCAAGAGATAACCTTCGTTCTGTCAATTGTATTTCGTGAATGAGGGCGGATTCAGCCCTCAGAATGAAGGCGTCTAAAGTGCCGACCACATTTTTCCCCTTGCTCATTATCAACAGCCTGTGTACCCACTTTTAGAGAATACACCAGGCCCAAATAAAATACAAATCTAAAAATATTGACCGGTTACTTGAAGCAGTGTGCAAAATACAATGTGCAAAATACAGTGTACAGGACACTGATCAAAAATTCCTCAGAGCCTTAATTATGTTCCTCAAAAAAGTGCTATGCGCATTATAAACTAATTAACAGCATCAATAAAAACTGTTCAACAATAAAATGGTGCAAAGTGCAAAGTGCAGTGCAAAATCCGGGCAAATAGGACAGAGTCTTTAGTCCGATATCTCTTGCAGAGACACGTTTAGAGTGTGACGGATTGATCACGCATTATCCATCAAGGCAAAGTACATTGGGGATTATCAAATAACAAAACAGCACCTTTACTGCCAACCAAGTAAAGTTTTGATAGCACAGGAAAGGGACAACAGTACCTGTATGGAGGACCTTAATCGTAATTGAAAAAATGGTGGCCCTGCCCTGCCTCTTCCTGGCAATGACGGGCAAGGACAGGCCCGCCCTTGGCCCGGGCTTCGCCCGGGCACGGCCCACGCGCGTCCCGCGCTGCGGGGAGCTGGTGCTGTTTAAATGGTGCCTCCAAGTGCGCTCTGCCGCGTCAGGACAAGCGGCGAAGCAAAGGACTCTGGGGATTGAAGTCCCAGTCCCGAGGAGCCGGTAAAGCCGTTCCCCTCACGGCAGGCAAATGATGGTGTCTGTGGCAATAGTAGAGATGGCCGTTGCCCTCACGGCAATCTGGAAGCAGCAGGACCTCAAGTGCTGCTAATCCCCGCTGGAATCCTCCGTTAAGCGTGTCAATTTCAGCAGTGCAGCTGCGCTTCGTGTTATGTCTAAGTGTGTGGGGCTGACCAGAACAGAATAACAAGGGAAGTTGTTTTTTGACCTTGTACATCGTGTGCAGACGAAAACCACAGAGACAGCAGAAAACGTGAAAGGCAGAAATGTAGACAGTTCTCATGAACATAGGCACATGCAGAGTCTGGAAAAACAAAGTCACGGAGTAACGTGTGCAAAAGAGGCATCATGGCAGCCAGGCCTAAGCTAACTTAGCAATGTCGACAATGAGGCCACAGTCCACACTACAAGACCTCCCTTGAGGGGCCAGCTTTGGCCATGAACATGCAAATGGCACCAGTCTAAAAGGGGGCTCCAATGCAAAACTCTAGAGGGTTTCAACCTAGCTACAGCGGCAGAGGCCAAGGAGGTTGACAGCAACCAGGTCTTAGGGAATGTTACTATTGCCACAGGATGGACAACCTGGCAGACCGATGCTGGTTAAAAGCATAACACGGAGAGCGATGGGCCAGGATGAGCCATCACAAAATCTGAATCCACAGAACTAAGCCCAGCGAAATCCAAATACACCTTACATTCAGCCGCAGGGAGGCCAGTCATCTGCCACACTCCCGCAACTGGGATCAGGTAGTTGGACGAACATGTGGCAACAGCAACCGCAGACAGAGAACTCAGCCCAACAGGGACCGGGCCACAGCCTCAGCAGGGAGGGGTAACTGTCTGGGGAGGTAATGCCTTCACAAAAACATAGAATCCAAATGTGTAGTAAAATAAAACCCCAGCATAAAATACCACCCATTCACCCGCATCCCGAGATTTAAGTACACCAAAACCAAAAGAAGGACCAATGAGTCAAGAGTGGGAACACAAACTTTTACTTGCATCTGGGATTCAAGGCTGCTATATGTGTTCTGCCGATCGAGTATCCTCACTACAGTCTGTCATTAAAGGCACCTGCAGGAGCCAAGGCCCCACTTTGCTACTGGTCCCCAAGGGTGGGGTTGGCTGGCTACACCCCAGTGTGATGGCAGTCTGATGAGGGGGCAAGCAGCTCCCAGACCAAGAACTAAAAAGCAGGCACCCAGGTCCCCTCATTAAAAGTCAAATGGGACGGGTTCCAGTAATAAGTTCAAAAGGTCCCCATTCTCTGGCATTTGGCCCTGGACTCATGTTTCCTGTATGGTGTACAGTTCCAACAGCACCCCCAAAAACTAGAAGCCTCCAACAAGATGGAGGCCCCTTTCAGTTTTAAAACGCAGCTATCCTCAAATGGCGGGATCCAGGATTCCCGTATGCCTGGGATAGTGAATATCTCACAACCTCCACAGCACATGCACAAGAGTCAGTAAGTTACAAGGCGCCCGCATATCGCTCATTCGGTGGAGAGTTTTGTCAGGTTAGCCAGACATCCCAGAGTTGCGAGGCAGATCCGGTCCAGATATCATCCCTAGGCAAAGTTTGTCGAGTGTTCCTGGTCTTAGCCCCGGGCTCCCCACGTTCTTATGAGCTTGGTGATGTTTTCTGCTCTTTCCTTCGTGTTTCTTGAATCCGAGGTCTGGTCACAGTGCCATACCCCTCCAAAATAAGCAGCAGAAGCACTTTCACTGGTTGGAAGTCTCTAGCCACAAGCCGGGAACCGCAGATCCAAATACGACTTAGAAGACATGGTACGAGTAAGAGGGGTGTGCCTGGGAAAAGGCAGGCCACAAATTCCAACACATCTCCAGGTGAGAGTAGACTGCAGAATGCTCTCACCCCCTGTATCAGGCCTAGCAATTGACCAATGCACCGGGCCTCACATACAGCATCCGGAGAAAGCAGTAAGCCCTGACTGACAACACAAGGCATGATCAGGGGTATATGAGAGCCACGGAACAACTTTCCGACCCCCTCCACCTCATGATAATCGAAATAGCAGATCGGGCGAGATCAAGGGAAGGGCCCAAAACCCAACAAAAGTAGCCCAAAGTTATCCCAAAAAGAGAAGCCTTTAGAGAACCGGTGGAACCGAGATATCTGGTGCCACAGGAGGGGAACATTGCACGCCTCATGCAGAGACATATGTGATTTCATGGCGCATTGCAACCACCAACAACACTTAACAGCGAACTCCCCCCTCATACAGTTCCATGCATGTGTAGGTTGAAAGTTATGCGCATCAATGGTGCACCCAGGCACACATCGGGAGAGACCGGTCTTGGGAAACTGGCAACGCACATAAATCCCTAGATAAAAACTGATAGATCCATCCCTATTATCACAAGAAAACTCCATAAAACACTAATCCAAGCACCCAGTTAAGTACAAAGACTCATAAAATAGATTCATTTGCAGATTAGCCATAGGCTACCTTTTAGCTTTTAACCATCAAAAAGATACCACAACTGGGACCACCTTCAGGTGCCCCACAACAACAAGAAATGGAGTGAATGGAGTGTGGAGATAGATAGATAGATAGATAGATAGATAGATAGATAGATAGAGTGTGGAGAACACATCCCTGAGGGAAAAACAGGAACCAAGAAGAAACAATCATTAACAACGGTGCACATGCAATGTTTTTCTGAATGAACAGATGAACCAAGGTCTTATCCAACAGGTCTG
Source organism: Calotriton arnoldi (assembly GCA_963921515.1). Taxonomy (NCBI): domain Eukaryota; kingdom Metazoa; phylum Chordata; class Amphibia; order Caudata; family Salamandridae; genus Calotriton; species Calotriton arnoldi. The sequence goes on along the minus strand of CAWUFW010007752.1, from coordinate 613,177 downwards.
CAATCGAACCACCAAGTGCACCACCTTTCAGCTACCACGTCATCACCCCAAAGCAGATCTAAAGTGTGTGAATCAAATTTACGAACTGCACTGTGAACTTTTTGATTGAGCTGTTGAACGAAAATACCCACTAACCAGAGGAACACAGACATCTCCCCAGGATCCATATTAGAGACCTGCAATGTTCAATCACAAGTTAAGAATTTTTGCACTTCTATGTACCCTCTTTCTAGTTTGGGTGCTGCTACACCTATCCACTGCCAAAGAGCGGCCTGGCCAAATGGAGTCTGTTCAGAAACTATCACAGCACTTGCGTAGGGATCTCTCCTATGTCACTTATAATTACACCAACCCAAACACTAGCATTCCACATGCACTACACAGTGCCCTTTTACACAACACCTGGTATCAGCACATGACCGCCACAGCTCTAAGACATCAGCCAGGTCATATTACATCTGTTCACTGATATCACATGCAGTACGCAATGATAGACTTTACTTGTCCCAAGAGGTAGCCCCCGAAAAAGTAAAATGCCTTCTCCAGTTATACTTATGCAGGATCAGGGCAAAAATCCAGCCAAACAAGGTAGAACTCCACCGAGTAGTAGTGAATCTGACCTAATATGAGACCAACCCAACTGCTCTATATCTTTTCACCAAGCCAAGCGATATTCAAATTGAGCTAGACAGGATGTGCAGGAAAGGCACCATAGGGGAAGATACTGTTTGACTAAAAAATGTTTTAAAAAATCTGACTGACTGTTTGGCCCCGAGACTTCCCACAGGTAGCAAAACCCCCAACTCAATGCACAAACACATCCACTCCACTCATTTGAGGTCCAAGGGTGGCCCTTAGTGTATCCGGGGCAGTCTTTTATAACAACAACTGGACCCCCGACATGGTTTTCCTGTGTAGGGACATCCAACTCGATTATATGAAGGGAAATGGGTCTCATAGGGGAGGGTTGAATGAAAGCATAGACACCCCATGTCAGGAAATCTGGGATGACCAGGTAGGTGGATAAAATTGGCTAGAAGGGAAGGGGCAACCCCTAATTGTATGAAAATTTACACTGTATTCCTTATGTTTCAGAAGTAAAAGAATGCTTTCACTGGGCACAAATGAAAACTGTGGCAGAGTTGTGTGCACATTACGGATATGCAATAGGGCACCTCCATGCTGATGGATTTGTACTGGCAGAGCCGCGAGTTTGCCTACACTCAGCTCGTCCCCTGGTGGTATGTATTTTGCTCTCTCGTCACCATACACACCCCTACCCTGGTCATTCCCGGAGAAGAACTATCGGACTTCTTACCAGCAACCGCTAAGAAAGAAGACAATCGTGCTGCATCCGTTTCGTGAAAAAAGAACTGTGGATTATTTTGTCTGTGCTCAGTATTAGGACATTCCAGAAGAATTTAGACTGTATTCGGACTCACAAGTTTCGGCGGGAGGGCCCATACCCTTATTCACTGTGCAGACGAAAGCAAATGCCCGCTGGCTTCAAATCACCAGATGCGAAATGCTTATAATGATGAACAGCACTGAGCTTGGCCTTAATTCAATCAAGGAAGAACTGAGAGCATTCTGCTTCATGTTAATGCAGCCTCAGTATGTGTTAGACTTAATGACCATGATGGAGGGAGGGGTGTGTGCCAAGATTAGTGCATCCTGCTGCATGTTTATCCCAGGGAATGTCCTGGATAATGGGACATTGACTCTTGCCATCCAAGCACTGCACAGTTTACAAAGAGACATGCGTGAGGAGGGACTTTCCCGTGAGCAGGAGGGGTTCTCGAATTGGTTCTTCTGGCTTCCCGGTGGCTTTCCAAATTGAGCACATCATTGCTACCTGTTTTCATCATGTTCTTGTCTGTATGTGGCTCCGTGTAGTTGGGGATTTTCTGCTGTAAAAACACAGTCCTAGATTTGATAGAATGCAAGTAACTAGGAAAGTAATAATTGCCAAAACCGAAGAACAACAGTCCCCCAATAAAGTAACTGTCATGTAGTATGGGTTAGATAGTGCAGTTGAAAATTCAACTAGAGGGGGAATGTTAATATTGAAAAAGTCGATGTCAATATGAATAGCGATACATTCATGTATAAAAACAAAATCGCATCTTTATTGATGAATACGCCCGTTGTGAACTCCACGTCAACCCTGACTCAGAAATACATAGTTAGGCAGGCCCTGAGACCCAGGCCCGAGGTCAATGATTGACAGATCACAGGTGGGGTGGCACATAGCCAGTAGACAAACGCACAAACAGGAAATCCCAGATCGATCCAACAAATCGGTGCAGCAACACCACAATGGTCCAGGGAGATTCGCCCCAGTAAAGCACACATGGGCAGAGGGGTGCCCGCGTTCCTAAAACACCATAAAGTCAGATGCCACATAAAGTTAGGAACACTTAGCCAATCAAGACACAGCACTCACAGTACACACAGTGATCACGCGCTCCCCATGCCGGACATCTGGACAAGTTACTCACTGGCCGCATTGTGTCCATGCAAGGTCGAGGCCCACGTGGATTCCCATTCCAATAATTTAATTTATGGCTCCAAAGACAGGGGTACACATTCCTTACCCAAAAAGGATCACAGGAAACATTTTATTGCATTCAATGAACTGTGTAAAAGTCTGTGTTAGACTGATTGTAAATTGAGATAGTCCTCGGACCCTATGCCTGTGACTGTGCTCCCGGCCACATTGTTTAATTAAACCACTGTTTCTGTTTTGCCAAACGCCTCTTGTCTCTTGTTTTTCAAGGTATTTCGTTTTCAAGCAACATTTTCGCAAACCACCTGCAGAGCTGATTGGTACCTCGAACACAACTGGAGCGAAAGGAAGGGGCCCCCGAGACGGATTCACATTAGCACAACAAGGAAGGTGAGGAGACACCACAATTGACTGGAAGTTCTGCTGAATCTGCAGGGTGGCGGTCCGTCCTAAAGCAGCCATCACAGAGGGTAAGAGACTACTTCAGAACCTTAGTAAAGCATGTGGCGTAGGGCAAAAAAGGGAAGAGTATAAAAAGATAACCTGAGCGCCCTGCCACTGACAGAAATCTGGCACATTACCTATTTAAACTGCCTAGCTGAGTAGTTGCAAGGCGGCCTTGGAGGCGGTTCTGGTAAAGCCACCTTTTTTTGATAGTCAGAATGCTAGGAAAGGTGAATATTTATTGTATTTATTGACAGAGTTGACACCTCAATTTTATTTTTTAGTGTAAAAGGATTTCTCAGTGCCACTGGTTTTCCAATGCTGTTTGTTTCTGAAAGAATGAGAGGTGTTGGTCGCTTGGACTGCTGGGAGTAACACAGATGGTACAATTTGTCTGCTGGGCATGACACATATGGCACACTTAGCCTCTGGGTGTGATACAGGGTGCAATTTGGACATTTAGGGAAAAAGATTTGGACCTGAGAGATTAGGAGTAACTTGTGTTTGGCCAAGAGGGGCCTGTTGTTCTCGAGTTATTCCTTTTTTACGCTAATTATTGTTATTATTTTTGTCCTGGAGCTGTTATTGACTGGCTATCAGGCTCCCTTAGTCCCATGTACCGGGTAGAGCTTCCCCTGGTCACAGGATAGCATGCTAACAAAATGTAAATGACACTTTCACAGACCAATGGGTGAAGAGGGCTAACCAAAATGGCACTGTAGTTATATATTTTCTGTTATGACAGTTAAGGCTGTCTCTAAGCTTGACCTAAAAATGGTAGTGAAAATGAAAGGAAGATTGTGGTGAGTAGGAGCATTCCACTTCACTCACAGTCCTCTTAAAACCTTTGGTATCTAAAATACAGTGTGTGATGTAAGGGCATTAGGGTGATTTGAGGCATGCCTGATCAGCTTTGTTCTAGCAGGGCAGTAGTTTGCCATTCAGTTCATGGCCCACACTTTCATGTGCAGGGTGCAAATCCAGCTAGGCTTTTAGGTTTGAACTGACTAGGGTCCTCCAAACTAGGCCCGCCGTTGGGAGCGATACAAAGCGCTATGGAGGTTTTTGCCATATTTTACCTAAAATTTGCTCTTTTAGCCGATACGTAGGAGTTGACAAATTCAGTGCCAGAAACACAGGGGCAACAAATGCAAAAAGAACAATTGATGGACCCACGCACACAAGGCACTCCACAAAACTGGCCCAGCCTACCTCAACAGACGGCTCTTCTTCTACGTCCCCAACCGCCAGCTCCGCTCCGCCAACCTCTCCCTCGCCACCGTCCCCCGCATTCGAAGAACAACCACCGGCGGCAGATCCTTCTCACACCTCGCCGCCAAGACCTGGAACACCCTTCCACTAAGCCTACGAAAGACCCAAGACCTGCTGACCTTCAGGAGGCTACTCAAGACCTGGCTGTTCGACCAGTAGCAGCATCCCTCCCCCCCCCTTCCCTCTCCCCAGCGCCTTGAGACCCTCGTGGGTAAGTAGTGCGCTCTACAAATTCTGTGATTGATTGATTGATTGATGGACAGAATGCAGAACAATGTCATACATTCACCCCAGTACAGAGATCTGGGCCTAAATCCATCGTTTTTTGCTCACCATGCCATTCCAGTTTGAACCCAGCCATATGCAAATCAGTCTTGACCCTGTGCCAAATGGGAACAGTCCAGCCCGAACTGCCAGGCCAGGTCCTCCCTGGACTGGAACCAAGCATCCTAGGACCGGTTTCGGGGTTTCACCCCTCATCAGCCAGGATAGCTTGACTCCAGTGGCATGGAGAGCACGGGACCCACGTCTGGGCATACCCGTAAGGCATGGAGAGCACGGGACCCACGTCTGGAAACACAGGGGCAGCTGGACCTTATGGACATTGGTTGTGGCTGCAATATCCTTGACTTGTTTTTTTGTCAATTTTTATTAAATTAATAGTGAATAATAACATATTTTTCACTATAGTGTAATATAAATGGTGTACAATTAGCTGGAATAAGACCCTCCCTAGCAATTCAGGTCAATAAAAAATTATTTTAAATGTATGTTGTGTGCATGCGTACAGGTGACATCATTTTTATGTGAGAGAGTGTGTGTATGTATGATTGTGTGTGTATGTGTAAGCATGTGTGCGTGAGCGAATGTAAAGGTCAAATGGCATGTGATGTCACTTCCGCTACCCTTTGCTTTTGGGTGAATTGACTTTCATGGCCTGGCTTAAGGTGTTCAAAGAATGATACAACACAGACACACAAATCCCAAAGTACATGCTAGACAAAACAACTCACCGACAACCAACACAGCACCAACAGAACAATACACTGGGGAATCTCATTGCCCCCAACATCACTTTTTACCAAGACACACCACATAGGACATCCAACAAAGAGAACACACACCAATCGATTTGGGGAAGGTTGAACATTTTTTGTGTGGACAATGGAGGAGAAATGCCCGTGTGAAAGGATGGAATACTGCAGTCATTAGCTCTACCTCTTTGTTTTTCTTTCTTTTCAGTGATGATGAACCACATATGTAATTCTTGTTTTCTTGTACCTCATCTAAATATATTGTTAGATGATGTAATGCTAAGTACTTTAGGGCATTCTGGGGTATGTAGTCTCTGTGGAGAGTCTTGAGGTGGGGGACTCAGGGGACGAAAGGCAAAACAGTATCGAGAGGGGTAGGCGAATTAGAAAACATAGGATGGGAGGAGTGTGATAAGGTGGGAATGGGAAAGCCACCCTGGTGGTTTTCAGTTCTTGACCTCTCTACCCAGCCTGGTAGAGCTTGAGAAGGCATGAATTATTTGAAAGTGACTGTGCAGCCTATTCTATTCATGGTCATGCATAGCGACAATGCTGTTCATGGTTTTGCAGAGTGCCTATGCTGTTCATGGTCGTCTATGATGTTCATGGCCAGGCAGGATGTCTGTGGTGTTCATGGTTTTGCAGAGTGCCTATGCAGTTCATGGTCTTCTATGCTGTTCATGGTCAGGCAGGATATCTGTGGTGTTCATGGTTATGCAGTGTGCTTATCATGCAGGGTGCCTATGCTGTTCATGAGCATGCAGAGTGGAGCCTAGAAAGGAGTTTCCTTTCGTATAATGTTCTTGGTACATTGTGGCAGGCTGTCATGGTTAGAGGGTGCGGAACGGATGAGTTCTACTACTGCCAAAAGTAAAGAGCAAATGTGAGATTCCCACTATGCAAAGACCTCCAGCTTCATATTTATGTGCATTTATGTAAGATCTTAATCACTTAAAGCTACATTCCTCATATGGACCTTGGAACAGATATTACTGTAAAGTATAAATTATGCAGAAGTCCCCATAACAAATGTTAACACAAAAATATTCATTTGTATAAAATATGTAAACAAACAATACAATAAAAATGTAACACACCAAGTACCCCTCATAGCATAAAATCAATAGAAGCAGCAATTGCATAAGAGAAGCAACATATCAGGGCATAAATAATCAATCAATCAGGGAATTGTAAGCGCGCTACTCACCCGTGAGGGTCTCAAGACGCTGAGGGGGGGGGTCCGCAGATCTGTTTAGCCGAAGAGCCAGGTCTTGAGGGTCTTCCTGAAGGTGTTCAGGGAGGGAGCGCGTCTGATGTCTGCCGGTAGCTCGTTCCAGGTCTTGGCTGCAATGTGAGAGAAGGATCTTCCGCCTGCTCTGGCTTTGTGGATGCGCGGGGTTTCGGCCAGTGCGAGGTTGGAAGATCGGAGGTTTCTTTTGGGTACGTGGAAGTTGATTCTGTCGTTGAGGTATTTGGGTCCGTTGTTGTGTAGGCATTTGTAGGCGTGAGTGAGGATTTTGAAAGTGACTCTTTTCTCCACGGGGAGCCACTGGAGACTTCGTAGGTGTTGGCTGATGTGTTCGTGTCGGGGGATGCCGAGGACGAGTCTGGCGGCGGTGTTCTGTACTGTCTGGAGTTTGCGGAGTAGGGACTTGTTGATGCCGGCGTAGAGTGCGTTTCCATAGTCCAGTCTGCTGGTGATGAGTGCGTGGGTGACTGTCTTCCTTGATGCAGGGGGGATCCACTTGAAGGTCTTGCGGAGGATGCGGAGGGTGTTGAAGCAGCTGGAGGTGACGGCGTTGACCTGTCGGTTCATGGAGAGTGATGAGTCGAGTACAATGCCGAGGTTCTTGGCGTGGTCTGAGGGGGTAGGTGGGCTTCCAAGGGCGGTCGGCCACCAGGTGCTGTCCCATACAGAAGGGGTGGTACCGAGGACGAGGACTTCTGTCTTCTCGGCGTTGAGCTTCAGGCAGCTGTTGGTCATCCAGACTGCGACGTCTTGCATTCCTTTCTGGAAGTTGAGTTTGGCAGTGGTGGGGTCTTTGGTGAGGGAGAGGATGAGCTGGGTGTCGTCGGCGTAGGATACGATGTTGAGGCCGTGTTGTCGGACGATGGCTGCGAGGGGGCCATGTAAATGTTGAAGAGGGTGGGGCTCAGTGATGAACCCTGTGGGACTCCGCAGGTGATTTTCGTGGGGTCAGAGAGGAAGGGTGGGAGTCTGATCCTTTGGCTTCTTCCAGTGAGGAATGATCGGATCCACTCCAGGGCTGTTCCTTGTATGCCTGCTTCGTGTAGTCTGACGACTAGTGTGCGATGGGAGACGGTGTCGAAGGCCGCTGATAGGTCGAGTAGGATGAGGGCTGCGGAGTGGCCTTGGTCCAGGAGGGTGCGGATGTCGTCTGTGGCGGCGAGTAGGGCGGTCTCTGTGCTGTGGTTGCTTCGAAATCCGGATTGGGACGGGTCGAGGACGGCGTTTTCTTCAATGAATCGTGTCAGTTTCCTGTTGACTGTTTTCTCTGCAACTTTGGCTGTGAAGGGGTGGAGCGAGATGGGCCGATAGTTCTTGAGGTCGGTGGGGTCAGCTGTGGGCTTCTTGAGCAGGGGTCTGACTTCTGTGCGCTTCCAGTCGTCTGGGAAGGTGCCTGTTTTGAAGGTGGTGTTGATGGTGCGTTGTAGTTCGGGTGCGATGGTGGCCACGGCTCTGTGGTAGATGTGAGGGGGCAGGGGTCGTGGGGGCCCCCGAGTGGATGCTTTTCATGGTCAAGGCAGTGTCTTCGGCCGTGATCGGTGTCCAGTTGGAGATGGTGGGCTGGCTGGTGTTTCTGGGGGCGGGGGGCCGTCTGTGGCGCCTGGTGGATGGTCGATGAAGTTGTCGAAGAGGTTTTTGATCTTGAGGTGGAAATAGGTTCCAAGCTTGTCGCAGAGGTCTTGGGATGGGGTGATGTCTGTGGCTTCGCTGCGTGGGTTGGTGAATTCTTGAATGACACTGAAAAGTTCCTTGGAGTTGGTGGAGTTGGCCAGGATTTTGTTGTGGATGAAGTTCCTTTTGGTGGCTCTGATCTGGTTGTGGTAGTCTGTCATGGCGTCCTTGTAGGTGGTGTGGTTTTCGGTTGTCTTGGTGTTTCTCCAGGTCTTCTCCAGGCGTCTGCAGGTGCGTCTGGCTTCTTCTTAAATAATGTCCCACAAACAACAAGTATATGCAAATAAAAATACATATTGTAAGCAGTTTATGGAATTCCTCCAAGGATGTTCTTACCTAGCTGATCTCCAGCAATGAAGTTTTCTATGAATGGGCCCAAATACAGAGAACCGTTTGTCAATGCACCTCATAAAATTAAGCAAAGAATCTACCAACAACAGGAGCTGAGTGAAATGTAATGCCAGTGGATGTGATCATGTCCTAATGTTGACACTATTTGAGTATTTAAAGAATATGTGCAAAATCTTTAAAAAAATATGGCTTTTGCTGGCAGTAAGCTTGAAATGTTTCAAAAATCAGACACTGAATGAAGCTTGTAAAATATCAGCAGTGATGGAGACGATGGCGTTCTACAGCCTTATCATCTTACATGGAAGAAGGCCTGCCTAAAGTGCATTCATGTTATATCTTGGAGGTGAGGCTGCTGCATACATCAGATCCCATCCCCTGGCTCCCAGGTAAGCCAGTGGACATAGCCTGCGTGGCACAGGATCGACAACCTCATGAGGGCACATCAGCTGCCTCCACAGCGGCACCATGAGTTGGTAGGGAAGGCTCCCTACAGAACATAAGTGAGGAGCTGTCTCCATGGGGCTCGCCATGCATCTGCATTAAGCAATTACAGTTGAGTGTCTGGTACCCACGCCATCCTCATTGCTGGCTCCTCGCACACATATCAGGACTTATCCAGAGTAGGACATAAACTGACCATCAATGAAAGACTGCGTTGGCTGAAAAATGATGCTAAATTTGTTGTCATCTAGGCGCATATTTACTATGATTTTGCATCAAGGTTGCGTCACTTTTGTGGCGCAGCTTCGATGCAAAATCATTTTTGGCATTTACTAAGCCACACAAAGCCACATTGCATGGTTAAGTAAATAGAAAGTAACACAATGCACTGTAGCACAGCCTTGCATTACTTTGCGTTGGGAAGGCATTACTTGGCTGGAGCATGGACGTCCCTATGCTTACCCCCATGTATTTTGACACAAACCCAGATTTACAAAGACTTGTAAAACTGGGTTTGACCCAAAATCATGTACCAACCAGACAGAGGCATAACAAGGAGAAATATCTTTATTTCTTCTCATTACTTCCTCTTTCCATGTGTGCTGCATTCTACAGCTTGCATAGAAAGAGGAATAAGCCTATAAGGATTGGTTTTGAGCAGGAAGGGATCCAGTCCTGCACAAAAACCTTATAGCCTGTCACACAGGCACCCTTACACTATTATGCAAGGGTGCCTGTATTGGCGCTAGGCAGCAGAAAGTGTTCTAGCACATGCAGAGAGTAGAAATACTCTGGGGCTTATTTACAAGCCTCATGTGCCACCAGTGCATCACCTTTTTGGTGCACCGGCGGTGCAGTGTGCTGCCGCATATTTACAAGGCCACGCAAAGCCACCCTGCATGGCTTTTCATGGCCTTGTAAATACGGCCCCTTTTCACGTATCACTTTGTGTGATACGTGGGTGTTTCCACGCAACAACCATGGATTCTGCCACATTCCCAGATCTACAACATTTCGTAAATCTGGGAATGCGTCAGAATCCTATGCCTCCCCAGGGGAGGCATAAGGTGGCGCAACAAGGAGAAATACTTTTATTTCTCCTTGTTTTTTTTCTCTTTCTATGCATGTTGAATTCTGCAGCACACATAGAAAGAGGAAAACATCATGAATGATGTCCCTTCCTGCACAAAAACAATCATCCCTGCAATGCAGGCACCCTTGCACCGTGGTGCAAGGGTGCCTGTGCTGGCATATGGCAGCCAATTGTGTGCCCACACAGGAGAAAGCACAAGGATGCATCATATCATTGTAAGTGTGACGCATCACTTTTAAAATACGCATATCGGTGCAGCAAAATGGCATGCAGCTCTGCGCTGTGCCATTTTGTTGTAAATAAGCCCTTCTGTATCTTTCTAAATATGGAGGATTTCAGCTACCTCCCTTTCATGCAGCGTGCAGCACTGTGTGAATTATTAATAGAATGTGGCCCCTAGTTCACAACATATGTTTGAGGTTAGCATCTGTGACTTCATGGAGCCCTTTTCTAAGCTTCTCCAAAAAGGATGCGCCCAAACAGAGCATGTGCTGCTCTCTCCAGCCAAACCTTAAAAAGCAGAGAACAGTTATTTCTAGAAAATGTACATATCACAACAATAGCTCTTTTTAGCATGCAAATCAAGAACAGAACTATATCGAGATACGTAATATGCTCTATCACTATTCAACTCAATGTATGTTTGTTATCAACCTCAGAAGGATGAAAGGCTGTGATAGACCTGTCAGCCTTAGGGTGGTGTTCCCCCCAAATGTTTTTGTTCCTCCTCCATTTTTGCTTATCTCGTTTTTGCTGGCCTTAGGACTATGCGCACTTTACCACTGCTAATCAGTGTTAAAGTGTATGTGCTCACTCTTTAAAACATGGTAACATTGACTTATCCCCGACTGGAATATTTAATTTGCTTATATGTCCCAATTAAAGTGGTACTATATGTACTCAGGGCCTGAATATTAACGCTACTTGTGGGTCTGTGGCACTGATTGTGCCACCCATTTAAGTAGCCCTTTAATCATGTCCCTGGCCTGCCATTGTAGCCTGTTTGTGCAGGTTTAAACTGCATTTCAACCTGGCAAAAAGAAACCTTTTGCCAGGTCCAAACCTTCCTTTTTAATACATATAAGTCATTCCTTGGGTAGGCAATGGATACGTCAGAGAGCAGGGTGCTGTGTATTTAAAAAGCTCTGGATGCACTTTTAAGATTACATATCCTGATAGTGAAAAACTTGTACATTAGTTATTCACAATTGCAAGGCCTACCTCTCCCATAGGATAATATTGGAGTTACACTATTACATTTAATCAGCTGTAACTTCCAAATGGGAACAGGTAAACAGTTTATCTTTGGTGTCTTTGAAATTGTAATGAAAAATCCTCTTTTATGGTACAGTCGGATTTTTGGTTACAGTTGTGAAAATGCCACTTTGAGAAAGTTGACATTTTCCTGCCTTAGACATTTAGTGCCTGCAGCATGTCTCTGGGTCACATGACTGGGTGTAGCTGACAGTTTGTTTTTGTGTATTCCTCCCAGACAGCCACACGCAATAGAGAGCTTATGTGTGCCTGGATTGACCATCACTGGCAAGATGGGAGGGCGGAGTTGGGAACAGCCCTACTTGCACTAGAATAGGCTGTGTCCTGCCTCCACACAAAGGGATGCATACCCCCTGTAGTTAATCTGGAGCCAGGGCAGGGGAAGCAGGAAACATGTGCACTTCAGAGGGAAACATCTAGAAGCTTCTCCCACTTCAGAGGTGGCGCCAGGTATAAATAGTGGATCTCAGACACCACGTCTTCAGTACATTTCTGGAACTGTAGAAGACTCTACCAGGAAGAAGGACTGCTGAGCTGTTCAAGGACTATCACTCTGCTGGACTACTACCCTGAAAGACTTTTGCCTGCAATGTTGATGTACTGCCTCCTGTCCTCTTGCCTGGGTGAGAAGGACTGGACCTGTAACCTGAACCCAGGACCACTTGAGTGACTCAAAGGGCCAGTCTCTTTCAACCAGCACCTGGACTCTGCAACTGTGAATCCTGCCCTACAAAGTGGTGCCACTTTTGGTCCTGGACCCTTGGAAGTGGGTCTGAACTTGCTCTGCTAGCCCTTCTGCGGATCCAGCAGAACCAACACATCACCTCTGCAGTCAGCACAAGCCCGAACAGAACCAACGCATTGCCTCTGCTTAGAGGATTCTTCTAGCGCAAGGACTCCGCATCGACCTCACAGCACGCAGCAGCATCAGAATTGCCACTGCTCGAAGTATCCCTGACATGGGCCCTTGCATTGCAAACCTCTCATCGACGGCTGCCTCGACAGTAATACAGATCTTCACATCACAAGTCTCACAATGTCTTTGGAACCAGCAGGTGCACACCGCATCCTCGATGCAGGACCTCATATAGCAATCTTCCGTCTTTTACAACCTCCTCAACAATGTAGGACCTCACATCACAGCCTTGCAGCTCCCTGGAACCAACACATTACCTCGGCTGTGTGGCGCTTCCTCGACGCAGTACCTCACAACGCTCCACAACCAAGATTTAAGATGCACTTGTTTAGTGGGGCTAACTGGGCCCCTGTACCTGACCAGCACACCATCACGGTTGGCCTGAACTTGTGACTTTGTCCTGGTCCGGCACAACCACATAACTACGGTTGGCGCTTTGTGCTTTTGGGCGCTATTTTCACCTAAATCTTTAAACATGCATATTTCCAGTTCCACTCATTCGTTGTTCGTCGTTTTGGTCTTGTTTTATTTATTAAAATGTACTCGATTCTTCTGATCTGGTATCCTTTTTTCACTGTGTTACTGTTTGAAGTGTTGCACAAATACTTTACACATCGCCTGTAAGTTACGCCTGAGTGCTCTATGCCAAGCAACCAGAGGGTTGAGCACAGGTTAATTTAGTACTTGCTTGTGACTTCACCCTGACTAGGATTGTGATTCCTTTAGTATGGTTTCACACCCCTCCATGAGTAACCTGTAGTGTTGTGTGAATTAGAAATGACAGAACCTTTTTGGATCCTGATCGACTCTATAGTCCTGTGACGTAAGTGTTACAGCATAGTAAAGTGAGTGCAGAGTTAGTGTTGAGTTCATTTTTACACACTGATCATTATAGACATGTAAAACTACCCTCCATTTGCGGCATTGTCATTGATGAGTGTTGGGCTAGGGAGGACGCTACAACTGGCAACGAGATAGGGGATAAGAAAACCCAAAGATCGACAGTGCTCTCCCAGAGAGTTTGCTGTGGTCCAGCAGACTAATTGTGCATAACACGTGTGCCTTGGTCAGAGTACAGAATTGACGTTGGCATATGTGGAGTCACAGTGCAACTCCAGCCCCTATAAAGCATTTGAAGATAAAGAAATATTAATTGAAAATTTTCATATCATTGGCCAAGAACCAGATGAGAAGGTACTGCGCTACTATGCAACTTAATGCTATACATCACACAGAGTGATAACGCTAAAAGGCGAGTGCAACCAGGTTCTGAAAGAGCAGCATATAGTGATAGCCACAGGCAAGTTAGAGCCGTGATCAGATGTGCTGTGAGGCAGAGAGCAACTAGGTGTCAAACAGTACCAAGAGACACCTAAGCGCAAAGCCGTTCAAATATGAAACAATTGTCTACTTATCAGGACTGAGTAAAAAGAGTCATCACATTACCACGCTGGGTGAAGTGACCCCCTGAGGAAGTGTTGAGGTTGTGCTTATGGAGCTGTCCATACATGTAGCGGCACACCACCAAGACTGCCAGGTGGTCAGTCCATGGGCCTTCGAAGATTGAAAGCCGAAAGTGGTGCTCAGAATTGTGAACATTTCCTTTTCCAATGGAACTCAAGAAAGAAATCACATTTCCTGTAAGTATCAAAGATGACCCCGAGGCCAGCATGTCACAAGACCTCAGAGATGGTTTGCAGAAACAAGATCACCAAGCAGCGTCAGAAAGAAATTTACTTTCCACATCAGCAAGTTCTACCTATGAGTATAAGTACAAGGCCAGGTGGCAACACCAGCGAGGCAAACTCACACCAAACTAAGTCAATCAGCATCAAATTCATAGTCGAAAAGTTCTACAGTATCACTATCAAGTGAAAGTGAAGATGATGGTTGTGCAATGTTGATGTTCACTTCAGAGAAACGTCCATATGTGGGACTGGTCGCATGTGAAGAAAAGCATAGGTCAAAGAAGAATGGACATGAAAAAGCACCAAAGTCATTCAAACATTGTCCAAAGATGACCCTGAAGGTAAATGGGTGTTCCATACCTTTCATCATCGACAGTGGTGCGTCGATAAATATTTTGCCTATGGAGTAATTCGATTAACTATCTCCATTGCCCCGACTTATGCCATAGAAAACGAAAGTGTACACATGGGCTGCATCAACGCCACTAAAAAGTCAAGGTTTGTTTCTAACCATGATGCAGCACAAGAAAACAAAAGTTCAAGCAACCATTCATGTACTTCAAGGTAAGGCGTCCAGCGCCTGTTTACGCAGCTTCAGCACAGCTGCTGATATGGAACTGATATCAGTGAACTATAACATGAATGCTCATCACGAAATAGTCAGTTCCCTTTGTTGTGTCATGGGTTATGTAGGACTTGTTTTTTTTTGGCTAAAGTTCCCTAAACTTTTTGCTTTCCCCCTAGACCGTTTTCCTGACATAGAGTTGCCAATTTAGATGCTTTGGGTACTTTGCCACTGCTGATCAGTGTCAAAGTACAAGGGTTCCCTATGTAACGTACAATGGTAATTGGTTGGCCATGATTGGTATGCTTGCCTTACTAGTAAATGTCCCTAGTGATGTGCACTGTGTGTGCAAGGGCTAGTAATGCAAAGGCGCGTAGAGAAGGGAACTCAGGCCTTCAGTGTAGGGCCTGCGCGCAGTTTGCTAAGTTAGCATGTTGTCCTGACAAGTGCAACCACTTGTCAGGCCTTACTTTCCCTTTTGCGTACACTGTGGGCACCCCTGTGGTAGGTCCCGGGTAACCCCTGGGCAGGGTGCAGTGTAGGTAAAAGGCAGGACATATACTGAGGTGGTTGCTATGTCCTGACAGTGAAAAAACACTCCATTTCGTTTTCACTGGTGAAAGGCCATTCTGCCCATAGGACAGAATGGGGGAGGCTGGGTATGGTGTTTTGTTGTCGTAGTTTCCTATAAGTTTATAATGGAGAGGTGAAGTTTAGTATGTATGAACTCACAGTGTCATAACACATCTTTCTATGAAAGTGGTTTTGTCACTGTGTGTTCAGAAACCAGTCTTTTAGAAAGTGGCTGAGTTTTGTGCTTTAAGCATTTCTGTGTGTCTCTGCTGAATGTGGATTGACTGTCTGGATCTGAGATGGGAGGGGGTGAGATGGAACCTGGCTGACCTGCATCTGGAGAGTATGCGAGGAGAGGCCCCAGGAGGTGAAGAGGCCTGGGTTGCAGCTATAAAACAATTGACCCATCTCCTGCTGAGTGATTAAGGGTCCAGACCCCCAGTATCAAAGGGAGAAAGGTGACATTGGGAGGAGACACCCAGAACTGATTTAGGCAGGGGTCAGGGACCCCTGAGCACAATGAACTTCAAAGACATGAAGGGGTATAACTAAGAGAACTGAAACCCCTAGAATTTGGTGTAATTTTGAATGGCGAAATGGACAGGTCGAGTCTGCAAAGGCTTTGACCTCTTTCGTGGTCAAGAAGAACCTCTGCCAAGGAAGAAGTTGCTGAAGAGACTGCTGGATAGGACTGACCCTTGCTTCGTGATCTGGGGCTGGCCTGCAGTTTGTAGCTTTTACTAAGTAAGAGACTGAAGGGACATTGCAGTGGGTGGTGTCCCCCCCTTCTTGAACAGGACTGTGCTTTGTGCTGTGTCCTGAACCCCAAGGGCCCGAGGTGAGCTGGCTCCCTGTTTGGAAACACAGGAACATAAAAGTTTCCGGAGAAGCCCCAAGCAACGCGGTGTGCGCGTGCTTTTGCAGCTTGAGAAGTTGTGCCTTGTGATCATGGGCACGCAGGAGTAAACTGAGTCTCGGACGCGCAGGGTGCATGTCGTGGTGCAAGCCGAGGAGTTGGTGAGGAGCACCTGGTCGTTGTGTGCACCGGGAGAAGAGGTGAGACTCGGACGCGCAGGGTGCGTGTCGTAGTGCAAGCCGAGGCGTTGGTGAGGAGCGCCTGGTCGTTGTGTGCACCAGGAAAAGAAGTGAGTCTCGGACGCGCAGGGTCCGTGTCGTGGTGCAAGCCAAGGCATTGGTGAAGAGCGCCTGGTCATTGTGTGCACCGAGAGAAGAGGTGAGACTCGGATGCGCAGGGTGCATGTTGTGGTGCAAGCCGAGGCGTTGGTGAAGAGCACCTGGTCGTTGTGTGCACCGGGAGAAGAGGTGAGACTCGTACGCGCAGGGTGCATTTCGCGGTGCAACCAGAGGCACTGGTGAGGAGTGCCTGGGTAGCGTGTGCACCAAAATCGAAGTAAGTCTCCACAAGTGCTGAGGGCGGTTCTCGGTGTCCACTGAGACTGCCGGAAGGCGGGCCAGGGCATTGGGCCCTCGGAGTGCAACAATAGCGGCCCGGACCGGCAATCCCGGAGGAGCAGAGTCGCCGGCCCGAGCTCGCCATGCCCATTGACGGAGTTCTGGATCAAGGCCCAAGTCGCTGAAGGAGGGGAGGAGAGTGGGGTCGCGCCCCCCCAGGTAACGTGGATCACCACCTGGGGTGGGGTGCGGGCTCGGAGGGACACTCTCTCGGCCTCTCGCTCCTGGCAGCTGCGTGAGCCTGTTGCTTCGGCTCGGATCGAGGCCCGTGCTGGCCCAAGGAGCCAGAGTGAGAAGCGGTACTTTTGTGTCATCATTGATCCATGTCGGGGGCAACTGTTAACGGAGCACCTAGACTGTCGTATTACACTTTGCATTATTGCGGCTAACGAACTATCGAACTGTCGTATGACGCCTGACTCTATTTGTGCCTGATGAACTACATGCTGGGTGCGCTACGCACTGTGTTATTTTCCCTTGCAGAGTACATGATTGTAAGCGTGGCGCATTGCATTATTTCTTCATTGCACAGTACCTGATTATAACGTGGCGCATTGCATTATTTCTTCAGTGCACAGTACATGATTGTAGCGTGACGGATTGCTTTGTTTCTTCCTTGCACAGGGCATGCTGGCGGTGATACGCATTGCATTATTCCTCTATTGCAAAGTACATGACTGTGGCGCTACGTATGGCATTGTTTCTCTATTGCACAGTTCAGGAGAATATCGTTACGTATTGCAGTATTTCGTTTCTTTTGCAACGTGTGTGATTCTAGCAATACGACCTACCTAACATTTTGGGAACGGTTAGAAGTCAGCTTAACTGTTGGTTAGAAGCGGTGGTTGGGATTAGAACCTACCAATCCACCGGAAGAAATACTACCCATTATTATATGTTGGTTTTGTATCGTGTGGTCATATCGTATATCTTCTTGTATAAAGATTATACTCGTTTTATAAAAACTCGTGTGGAGTCTATTTGTGGTGACATCATTGGGTTGCTGTGAGTGTGGTTGCACATACTGTACACTCGTGCCTTGGAGATAAGCCTGGCTGCTCGTGCCAAGCTACTAAGGGGGTGAGCAGGGCTATCTCAGACGGTGTCCTTACTTAGCCTAACGTTGAAACGAGGGGTCCGGATCTCGCACCTGGCAACAGCGGTGTGGGACAGGGACTCACGCCTCCAGCATTTGATGGCGGCGGTGAGGGATAAGGACCCCCACTTCCAACAGGTTAGGAAACTTAAGACTATGAAAGGACTGTTACACATAAATGAGGATGCCCATCTCATTGCTTAGAGTCACAGATGGATTGCATTTCATTTACAGGAAGAAGTTGAAAAAGAACTTGAACCGTTACTCAAACATGATATAATTGAGTGTTCCACCGTTCCAACGCCAAGGGTTTCTCCCATAGTAGTACCCAAAAGAAAAAGTGAAGGAGCTGTATGCCTCTGCGCTGATATGCGTCAGGCGAACAAGGCAATTGAAAGAGAATGACACCCAGGTCCACATATTGCTGACATGATAACGTAATTAAATGGTGCTAAGGTTTTCTCTTGCATTGATTTAAATAAAGGATATAATTAGTTGGAACTCGAGGAGAATTGCATGTACATTACAACCTTTTCACATATTGGTTTGTTCTGATATAAAAGACTCCGTTTTGGTGTGTCATCTGCTGCAAAGCTTTTCCAAGACGTCATTTGTTAATGTTAATGTTACTTGCTATTTATAAAACGCTTAATACCGGCAGGTCTCTAAGCGCTGACAGAGAGTAGTCACAGCCAGCCCCCAAGTGTGAATGGTTAGCCCCTGATCAGTCTGCGTTATGCCCAAGCCTCAGTGAAGAGGAGGGTCTTCAGCTTTTTTCTGAAAGAAAGAAGGGTTTTTTCTAACCGGAGGTGGCCCGGCAACTTATTCCAGAGTTGCGGGATGAGGACAGAGAAGTCTCACCGTCCTTTAGTTGTGTGGTTGAATCGTGGGCAGGCTAGTTGGCCTCCCTCGGATGACCGGAAGGTGCGGCCGGGGACGTATTTCCCCAGTCGCTCTTCGATATATCTTGGTGCCTGTCCATGCAGGGCCTTGTGGGCGATACAGAGACCCTTGAATCTAGCCCTCTGTTTGACGGGGAGCCAGTGGAGTTTTTGCAGCAGGGGAGTGGCCCGTGCACGTCTGGGGAGCTTGAAGATCAGCCTGGCTGCATCATTCATCGCAACTTGTAGTTTGCCTAGCAACTTTTCCGGTAGTCCAATGTAAAGCGCATTGCCATAGTCCAGTCGCGATACGATCAATGCTGTCACCACCGTCCGCATGACGGAAAATGACAGGAAGGGTGATAGTTTCCTTAACTGCCTCAACAAGCCCATGCAGGTCCCTAACACGGTGGTCACTTGGTTGGTCAGTGTAAGTTTGGCATCGATTTTAATATCCAGATTTTTTACAACTGGGGCTGGAGACGGTGTGTCTCCCAGCTCCTGACGCCAAAAGTGGTTGGTCCACGGGTTGCTGCCAGTAGTGATGGCCAATACCTCAGTTTTATCTGGGTTAACCTTGAGTGAGTTGGCCGTCATCCAGTTGACCATGTATCTGAGTGTATCTTGCACACGTGTGTGGGCTAGTGGGGTGTTGTCAATTTGCAAAATAATTTGCGTATCGTCGGCTATATGCTGTATCATACAGCCTATCATGAATGCTTTAAATTATAGTGATGACATATTGGTTTTTAGAGCTACCCAGAAGCACATGGCAAAGCTCTCACCAAGTGTGTCATTTGCTAGCTGATGCCGGTCTTACTTTGAATGCTGATAAAAGTGAATTCCGTAAGACAAACTTAGAATTCTTTGGCCACATTTTTTCTGATGGGGGTATGACACCTGATCCAGCTAAAGCACAAGTGTTGTCTACTGCCAATACCCCACAAGATAGTTTTATATTACTTTAATTCCCTGGCATGGCCAGTTACTGTTCTAGATACATGTGAGACTTTGCCACTGTCAGTGCTCCTCTAAGAGACTTGATGAAAAAGAACATTTCATTTCATAGGTCACATGAGTGTGAGCACAGCTTCAAGAAAATTAAACAAGCCATAGAGAACGCCACTGAAATAGAATACTTTGATCCAAAGCTTAATACAGAGGCTGTTGTTGACGCAAGCACCGTTGGGTTAGGTGCAATTCTTGCACAGCGGACACCCAAATGCTCAAAGACATTTTGTGGCATATGCAAGCAAAAGTTTGTTCCAAACTGAACGTGATTATGAACAACCTGAGAAAGAAAGTTTAGCAGTGGTGTGGGCTTGTGAACATTTCCATGTATTCTTATATGGAAAGCCTTTTACACTTGTGACCGATCATCAAGCGTTGCTGACCATCTTTGGCAATCTAAAGGCAAAAATGCCTCCTCACATTGAACGTTGGGGTTACAAGAGTACAATTACACAATCATGCACCATCCAGGGAAAGATCAAAACCCTAGTGACTATTTCTCACAAGTGCCATTGCAGTGCCCTGGTACCCCTTCCAAGATGGCTGAAGCTTACATAAATTTCATTGTAAAATCAAGCAAACCGGCTGCCATTTTGTTGGAACAAATTGTCACTGCCATGAGTCAAGATAGTGACATGTTAAAATTGAAAGACATTATTACCCATCAGTCTTTTAACCAGCACTCTGCTATGTCCCGTATAGAGGCCCTAAAGTAGACCCGTTCATACATGCCCTAAAATGGACGTATTTGTATTTGCCATAATACGGTCATATTCGTACTTCGCACTATTATGGTCAAAGCCGCATATGCCCTATAACGATCATAACTGTACATGTCCTATTATAGTCATGATTCCTTATATAGGCATGATCTTTCACCTACATTGGTCCTCGCTAGCTCACAACGAGCTCTGAGGGCTGAACGTTATCTAGCCTGTGGTTTTGAATACAGCAGGGTTTTTCCCAAACACAGGCCCACACTTTACTCATCAATTATGCATGACTCTCTAGGAATACACCACCTGCATAATATGTATGTACAAAGTTCACCCCTGACGTCTTCCTCAAGTCTAACAAGGGCCAATACAAACCATACGAAGCAACTAGAGTCTTCAGGGTATAAATACACCACCTCTTACCCCGGTAAGACAGAGGGAACCGAGACTTCCATGCTGACACACTGACCAGAGACACTGAGGCTCCTGCATGCAGTCGCTCCAGCTGACAGCGGTCTACCACAGCCCTTGCGGGGTGTCCAACTCGAGACCAGGACGGGGTCCCACACTCTCTCTATTCAGGTATGGGGGTTCGACTAAATCCTAGAAAGATTCTTGGCTCTTAGGCTTTTAGACCTACACATATGCTAGGTACACTCAGGTACATCTAGTTAGGCATCGTAGGAGTACGTGCACTTTCATAAGGCTTTTTATATTCATGTATGTATTCATGATTATTGCAATATGGTAGAACTGTTCTATCTCTTCACTTTCATCGTACTGCTGATAATATATCTCTGCTATTGTATGCTGGTTACTGCAGCACATATATTTTACACTAGAATAACAACTGTTCAATAAATACTTATTGAAACGCCCAGACTGTTTATTCTGTGTAACTCTCTGAGACAAACCAAATAAGTAAGCACGAGTGACTGAGCGAAAGGTAGTACATTGTTTCCACGATTCTGAGGAATTAGGGTTGTCATGGTCTAAGGTTGCCAGGAACTAATCTCTCCCCGATAAGAGGAGATTCTAGTGGCACTGTGAGCTAGCTAATGCAAATCCGGCTAACATATACGGTGGGGGTGCACAGAGTCAGTCTAACACCAAGCCCACAGTTTATGTTATCCAAACGCACAGGTCCTGCATGGGTACTATAGGAACTACACGACATGGCGCCGCCAACATTGGTTGGGTACTTATTTAACAGTAGAATCTGAGTAATTCAGTCATGCTATTCTCAGAGAACCTATTCACAAAACCCCAGAGACGTCTGGAGTGGGTGGGCACAAACCCCGCCACAGCTGAGTAGTACGAGAATACTATTTATTGGCTGTTGGTTAATCAAGCTTGAAGGACATTTAGTTCCTAAATTGTGCATAACACCTCATCTTAGTTCCCTTTGAACACTTCTTCCTCTAAACATGCCTGATACCGAGGCTGGGGACCAGAGAGTGGACCTCTTCCTTTTAGAAGGAGGAGAAGATCCTGAAGATGCAAAACTGATTGCACCAAAATTCAGAAGGACAGTCACCCTAAGACTATTAGAAAATGGTTTACAAGCGGGGGTGGCATGGTAGTTTTCGTGATTGAGGCACACGAATCAAACAAAACAGAGGTGTTCTATTCATGGGTTACATTCCCAGCAGCAAATGCCATAACAAAGACATTTCACTACTACATAGCAGGAAATGCACCACGGGAATATTGTCCATTTGAGGACATAGAGATTCCACTCACTTACCAGGAACATTATTACTGGTTTAATGGCGCCCTACCCCACGTACGAGAAAGAGTAAGATTAGGCCCGCTCGGAGGAGAAGGGGCCACATGGCCAATACTAGCGGCTTACACACCGCATCCTTTCATTGGAACAATGCCACAGCCAGAATTACTCATACAACACAGAGATTTAATTAAAATCTACAGAAACCTGACACAATTCGTCATGAGGACTTTACCAATCCAACCTGCACCAGGTGCAGCAAATAGTACTCCAGCTCAGGGTACAGGAAATAAAATTACTCCTCAAACATTACACGCGGTAATGGGCAAAATGCCCGCAAAACACGAACAAATACCATTCTGGATAGCTCAGAAAATAACTCAGCTTGAGGTGGTATTCCCGAATACTACCACCTATGAAAAACACAGAATTCTAACAATCTGCTTGCCCATGGGGATCACACCACAAGTAGAGGATTGCACCTCTTGGGGTTCAGTCTTTGCTGCCATATATACCAGAACACATGGTATCCCTTCCTTAGCAGTAGTGCCAGATGTATTGAGACAGATACAAAATGAGTACGGAGCAGAGCCTGCCCTAAACTTAGGGATGAAGTTACTAAATAACTTTGACCAGGTATCAGCCATAATACTAGCTAACATTAAGGGGGAAGCAGCTTCAGTGGCGATCCACCAACGCCTAAGGGAGTTCAGTCTAGTGGATCAACAACACAAACTACCCAAAATAATTGAAACTGCATATGCAGAACTAGGCAGAGACAGTCTAGGTGGGAAAGCATTAAAACCACAACTGGTGGGCAGTCCTGAAAAGGACACTACTTCTTCTAAAAAGAAGTGGGAAAATAACAAACAACAAAAGTCTGAAGACAACAGATCTTAATCCAGAAGTAAGTCTCCTCAACAGGAGCCCTCTGAAAGGAGCTATAACCTCAGGAATAGGGATAATATTAAAAAACCTGACAGGTATCAGGATACTGATACTCGTTCCTCTCGTTCCTTTCAGGGTTCATCAAAAATCAAAAAACTCAGAGAGGGAAGGACGGTCAGAACACAGACAAGAGGAGCGTACAAAGTCCAGAGGCACGCAACGCTGCTGCGGACTACGCACCTAAAAAAGAAGATAAACAAAAACCTCAGTTCAAAAAGGAGAAGGTAGCAGGTCTCAAGATCAGACATGCCCAGAATTCTGAGGAAACAGCTTCTGAATGGAGAATGGGCTCTGACGATGCTAGACAGGGCGGCAGAAGTAACAATAGCTCGCCAGAGCCTGAAGGAATTTCTGGTGACAGTGGAGTTGAGTGAGTATATCACGGTGGAAACACCTGATACTCGGGTAAGTGTTCCACATAAGTTACATGAGATAACTCCCTGGATGGAGGGGGACAAGCCCAGAAAAGTTAAAGGTCTATTTTGGAAAAATCTGTCATCTGGATATGACATCCTATTAGCAGAACAAGACTGGCCGCCAGCATTCGTCATGGAGTGCCCTAGGGGAGAAACTGTAATTTTTCCAGCCTTTTCTGACTTCGTTCCTATACATTTAAAACATGCATATGCGCATGAGTGGGTGGTTGCCCTAGCTCCAGCATTGTACAAAAATCATGTTGGTTGGGATGAGGATTCAACCCACCACGTGATCCCGTTAAAAGGTTCCCCAAATGCTCAAAGGCAATACCCTATAAAGCAGGAAGCTAAAAAACAAGTCAGGGAGATCCTAGATCAACTTGAATACCAGGGGGTGATAGAAAATTGCACCTCACCTATGAACAATCCTTTGTTTCCCTATCAAAACCTGACAGCACATATCGTCTAGTTTTAGATTATAGACATTTAAACTCCTGCACAAAGACATTTGCAGTTCAAAATGCACACAGTGCCGCATTAATGAATAACATTGTGCGCAAAAAATACAAAACAACACTTGATATCTCAAATGGATTTTTCTGCCAAAATATAGAGCCTGAAAGCAAGTATCTGACCGCATTCAGTGCGTTAGGGTCCCAGCGACAATTTTGTCGACTAGCCCAAGGGTATAAAAATAGCCCCGGGGTATTTTCAGCATGAGTAACAGAGTTACTTCAAATTTTGGATGAAGAAGCATTGTCCTATGTAGATGATATTTATCTGACGGACGATGACTTACCGAGGCACTTGACCAGGGTGAGCACCATTATTATGGGATTCGCCTCTGAGGGCTATAAGTTTAATTTAAAAAAATCAAAAATTGCCCACCTCAATGTCCTATTTTTAGGGTATGAGCTGTCAAGTGAAGGAAAAAGCCTAGTAGCAAACTTTTTAGAAAAATGTGCGCTGCTTCAACCTCCAAAATCACTAAAGAATTTACAATCAATTCTAGGATTCCTAAATTTTGGTCGAACATACATTTTGGATTACGCAGAAAGAGTAAAACCTTTCTACGACTTAATAAAACCTGATTTTTCAGTCAGACAATTGACACAGGAACATACAAATGTCCTACGTTCACTACAGGATGACATGATAGCTTCTAAACATTTACAGACACCCGTAAACGTACGCAACTTAGTGATCCGAGTAATAGCGGGTCAATGTGGGTACACTTATTTAACTTTTAATGAAGGCGAAACGGTACCAATCGCATACAAATCACACCTGTACACAAACGCAGAGATGCGTTTTACTTCAACAGAAAAATCCTGACAGCAGTGCAGACCGCTGTAGCAAGAGAAAGAGCTCTGGCTCAGGGTAAACGCATAATTGTCGTGGACTCCCAGTACCAGCTTTAGAAGCTGTTACAAAAGCTAGCATTCCAAATGCGAAAGCCTTACATCCCAGATGGATACAATGGGCTAATTCTCTTACTGCAACGGATGTTGAATACAGATTTGATCCAAATTTAAAAACACAAGCATTTCTGCAATACGAACAAGAATATCCTCTTCCAAATAAGATTTTGCCTCTAGATCAGTATGAATACATTATTTACACTGGCGGATCTCCTAAATCAGCCATAGGGAGTAAGCAAGCTTACAGCGCAGCGTGTGCAATCATTAAAGGTTGCATGCGCGATGGAAAGTTCCATCCCAGTAGCACTATAACGCAATCTCTAGGAGACTGCACGGCTCAGTTGGCAGAATTAAAAGCACTGATACTGGCACTTGTAAATACGGAACACGAGTTCCCCACACTAATTGTGTGTAATTCCTTTTACTGTGTACAGTCGTACAATGAATATTTACATCATTGGGAACAAAACGGGTTTAAAGATGCAAAAGGTGGCACAATTAAGCATAAAATGCTATGGGAACACGTAGTGGAGTTGAGAAACAAACTACCAAGGGCTCACGTGATACATACACTGAGTCATCAGCGTGATGGCGTTCACATTGAAGGGAATTCATTGGCTGATGAAGCCGCAAAGGGGGCTGTACGAACAGCAGCTGCAGTTACTCGTTCAAAAACAAGAATAGACGGCGAGATTATGGTAGCTGTCAATGCTTCGCGCAAAGGCAGCACAGCAGTACCAAAGAAATTTCCACTCAAGTACTCCTACAAGTTAGATGCACAAAACATTCCATATGCTCAGATTCCTGGAGTGGGGGATAGAGTAATACCAAATATGGATCGTAGTCAAGGCTTAATTCTAGCAGCACACAAGGGTTTGGGTTCTGCGCATACAGGAGTTACAGCGACTATTTCTTTACTGAAACAGCGCTACTGGTGGCCAGGGTTAACAAAGCAGACCAAAGACTATGGGGCCGATTCCGATCTCGGCCGGTAGGGCTCCGAATCGGATTCGGCTTAACCGGATCCGATTCGGAGCCCTATTTCCCGACCGATTCGTACGCGCGTCTGGGCGAGCGAGTACAATGCGTATTCGCCGACCGACTCGTCCGGGCATCCCGACCGCTCCGACCGACTCGATCCCGGGTCGAACCGCACCGACCGACTCGCTCGGACCCGACTCGCACCGCGCAATGGAGACGTTCCCCGGCCGGGTAAGTACGATGCGCGCCGCGAGCAGTCCGACCGAGCTGCGCACTCTGGCTCGAAATAGCTGTCGGAGCCGTACTTTGGGGGTCCGTGTCGGACCCCTCTGTACGCGTAGCCGCGCGAGTCGCACACAGGGGGGACCCATGGGTCCCCCCTACCTGTGCGTGTACGGCGCGAATCGCTTCGCCGCGTACACGCTGTAGGAGGCGCCCTTGTCCGCATCGCACCCATTGAGTCAATGGGAGCCCGCGTACGCGTTAGTACGACAGGCTCCCATTGACTTCAATGGGAGTCCGACCGACTCCGAGTCCGATGGCATACGTGCGCATCGTACTCGTTCGGTCGGGCTGCACGGGTCCGAATCGGTCGGAAATCTCTCCGGGTCCGGCTCGGTCGGAGAGATTTCCGGCCCGAATCGGAATCGGCCCCTATGACTTAAAGTGCGACATCTGCCAGCAGATGAAGGGCTCCACAATAACACGCCCAGCACAGACACCATTGCTAAAATCAGACAAACCACTCGCATGTGTGTATTTGGACCACTGCGGACCCCTACAATCTGATGGGGCAAAGAAATATATCATGGTTGCGGTGGATTCCTGCTCTAGATTCCTATGGGTTTGGCCTCAGCGCTGTGCTGACGCTCGAACTGTTATAAAAGATTTGCGAGTCTTTATCGGCACATACGCAGTTGGCACGTTACATTCTGACCGTGGCCCGGCGTTTAGCTCTCGGGCTTACAAAGAGGCCATGGAAGGAATGGGCGTAGCATTGCGGTACTCCTCTCCGTACCATCCTGAGGGAAATTCGTTTGTGGAGAGGAAAAACCGGGACTTCAAGCAATCTTTAATAGCTAGGGTATTAGGCAAATGCGGTAGATGGGTCGATCACCTTTATGGGGTCCAACGAGCAATAAACAATCAGCCAAGAAGTTCTCTAGGGGGTGTCACTCCTTACGAAGTCCTATTTGGGACAAGAATGTGGGTACCTGATCTTGATTGTGAAGGCACAATGGCGGATGAGAAACCATTTGATATCCATGATCGTTTGGCTGTTTTACAGGATCTAAATGAATCCAGGACACAACAAAACAACGTCCACTTAAAACAGACCGCCACTGAGGAAGTCAAGGCAGTAACGGCAAGACCTGTCTGGATCCCAAAAGTCGGGTATCTGGTCAAAGAGAAGATTGCAGACAAGAAAGAATTCGGACCATCCTACAGAACAGCTGTGCCGGTCCTAGCAATCCAAGGCACAAGAACTGTACTTCTGCCGCCTCTTGCCGGGAAAAAGGAGAAAAGATTTGTCTCAATTGACTTAATCAAACCACACTATGTGGCCGATACTAAACAGTAGGCCTCGTGGACTCGACAGTAGCAGACGCCCTCCTCTCGCTACAATCCAAGAAGTCCAAACAGAAAGACTCATCACGTTTGAAGAGCCACCTGTACGGAATGAAGGACTAAGCAACAATGCTATGGAACTCGTTCCACTTCAACAAGAAGAAAATCAACTTAACAACCAAGTTGCAATCAGACCGACTACAGACATCTACGTCAACATGCCTCTTCAAGAACAAAATCCAATTTCAACAAATCCCGATGCAATTCCAACAATTGATCGAACTGCTTCTGGCTATTTCATGAACTTTGATACTTTTTCACTGGATCCAAGCGAGCCGGAAACGACGCCAGCCAAAAAATCACAGAAACTCATTGACTTTTTGCACTTATTTAGAAAGACTTACCTGGTGTCACCTTGGCCAGAGCTATGGTATATCACTGGGATTTTATTTTTTCTTTTCTGGCTAGGTGTAATAATAATTTTTAGTATGCTTATTAATGGACGATACCTCCAGCAGAGCTCGACGGCCCAAAGAGTCAATTTGATTTTAAAACCACACCAGTCTTCACATCGTGAACCAACAGACTTGTCTTCAGTGAACATCACAGCAGTTCCTATACCGGACGGTATAGTATGGGACAAGATTGATTATGATATATTCGGTCCGACTGAACTTTTAAAGCTTAAACATGTATTTAAAATTTCTTTAAGTGATATCATTACCTCCAGTACATTTTCTGATGATTGGGACACTGAAACTGTAAATGTTATGATGTCTAATTTAGAAAAAATTGCTGCATTTCCGAACAATGAAATGTTAGAAGGTACTTCAGACTATGATACATTGTACTGTTACCAACATTATGGTCATCATTTCTTACACAAATCTATAACACCTAGAAATGTATTTGAATACCACCAGTGGGCACACTGCCCAACACCTCCAAAAGGTAGTTCGCAAACTTTTGCACAGAAATTCACATACTTTTCAGGGTTTAATACATCTGACCCGAAGTCATTTTATTACAAAGTGGCAAAAACATCAGCACAGAAAATTATGTTAACTAACACCAAACAGATTTACCCTGCTTCCTTTATGGCCCAGTTGTCTACACAGGGTTTTGACCTATGGAAGGACACAATAGATTTAAAATCAATCTGGGGTTCGAGGGACTGGCAAGTCCAGGGTACAGAAGCGCTTTTTAGAGCATGCCTCATTCCACAGCAGATGATATTTCTAAATGACACTGTGCAGCAGACATCCTGCCTTGGACTAGCCAAGAATAAGGAACTGAACTCACCCGGGTTTCTTACACCATCACAGATGGTTGGGGGGCAGAATTCAACTACACAAGGGGTAGGATTAGATGACATTCTCCAGTACAACAGATCATATCCTGATTGGACGAAATGGCTGATTTGGCCCATTGACACAAACACCTGTCAACAGAGATTTATGAATACAACAGAAGGGTTTAATATCCATAGGCCAGATACACACTATGTACAGAGACAACACCCAGGGGTAGTGACATCCTATAGTGTTGGGAAGTTGTGCCTTGATTGGCTAGAGACCTCAACACTCACAGAAGTGAAACATCACTTGACCATACTCACACCTGATGTAGACCTTAGGGATTTCTTGTTAGGCCCAAGGAAAACACGTCAGAAACGTTTCATATATGCTGGCATTTATGCCTATTATAATGAAAACTGGAAAATATCCCAACAGGAGGCCGCAGAAAGAATACGGGAAATAGACCGTATTAACTTAGAGAAGGCATTAGCTGTAGTGGATAATGGGTTAACAACTTTGACCTCCAGGATCTACTCCTTAGGCAACATTGGGGCATATTCTCAAGAACGTGTGATAACTACCACAAATCCAGCTTAACGCAATACTTCACATCGCAGTCCATCGCCGGAAAATAACGCTGTGTCAACGTGGCATTCCCAACACGGCGGTACCATGCGATAGTCACAAGATAACGCGTCAAATAAACGCGTTAAAATCAACGCGACGCCGCAAAAACACGAAACCCTAACGCGAAAATAGTAGCAATGACGCCAATCGCGATACAAAAATTTGCGAAAACCAGCCACAGGTCTGCAATTCCCACACGTCATGCGGGAAAATGCACCATAAAAGTAGAAAAAAAACATACAAACAAAAGCCAAACAACAGCGATGCACAATGGAGGCATCCGGAGCAAGTACAGAGGACAACCAGAACCCCACAAGCACCCCGGAGGACCAGCTTGGTACCTCGGGGTCAGGGAAGGGCAAGGACAAGAAGAGTAGGAAGAAGCGGTTCAGTCCGCAGGAAAACAGGATCCTGATAACTGAGGTGATAGAACACCATCAAACACTGTTCGTCACCTCCACTGTGTCACTGGCCAATAAAAATGGAATATGGCAGACCATCGTGGACAAGGGAATGCAGTCGGAGTGCGGAGGAGGACAATGGACGAGGTCAAGAGGTGCTGGAATGATGTGAAGCGCAAAACCAAGCTGAAACTCGCAAACAACCGGAAGGCAGCAATGCAGACTGGAGGTGGGAGTCCAGAGCCACAGGAGGAGCTGGACGAGATGGAGGAAATGGTGTCCACAGTCATCAGTGGGGAGACGGTGGCAGGAGTTGGGGAACCGGACACTGTTCAACATGACCGGACACAACAGCAACAGGGTGAGTAACGACCAGGGATTGGGGGTACGGGGGGAGATGGGCACAATGGCACACATGCACAATTAAGCATAGCACATCTGCGGACAAACCATGCCCCAGACCCCCAACTCCCACCAAGAGACCAATGCACACAGGTATGCAACATCTCAGCACCGCATAAGCACAGAAGCCCGAGGCACACCGCATGTAAGGGATAAGGGGCAGCTACATCAGAGTTGCAGGGGCGACTCCCCCAAAATGCGGCACACACACATAACATGCAGAGCACATCAACATTGACAATGATGTGGTACAAACCGCAATACGTCCACAACAGAACAGAGGACACAACTGGTGCCGCATGTGAGTAGAAACTGGCCAATCACATTTGGCATTGCAGGGAAATGTTAGTTGGCAATGTACAAGTACAAACACACATCCGTGATGTAGTCGGAATGTCCACTGTCCTGCATCAAATAGGCAGCACCCCCAAACAGTCACAATGTACATTGTCATGCAGTCTGAATGTAAACATGTACAATGCATAATACATACATGTGAACACAATGTGAAACTGCATCTCATCTTCACATTGCAGGGGGAAATCCAACACCTCCTGCGGAGCAGTCCGAACCTCTCTACTCTGATGACGAAGAGGACCACCACACCTTCGACTCCGACGCCCTCCAACAGCTCGTGGACAGCCTCTGCAACCCACTTCGAGGAGCAGGGCAGCCCAGCTGCCACGAGGAGAACCCACCCCCTGCACAGAACACACAGCAGGCAGCACCCACCACCACGGCTGCCTCCCAGGACCCCCACGACGAACACATGGCCTTCCAAAACCGTGTGTTGGGTGCCAGGAGAAGCTGGCTGAACAGGTGCAGGTGGGGTTCGACCACATGGCAGCCAAACTAGACACCATACGTGGGTGTCTGAGTCCCATTAGGGACTACTCACAGTCCCTAACGGACACCCGCTCCATGCTCTCCAACAGACCATGGCTGACATCGCTAGAGTCCTGACTCTGCGCCAAGAACGACTGTCTAGCCAGAGTGCCTCCAGCGATCTCGCCCGGGAGTTGGGACACATGCGGAGGATCATGGAGAACATGGAGCGGACGCAGGCGGAAAGAGCGGCTGCCACAACTGCACACCAGCGAGAGGTAGCTGGGTCCCTCAATGCCCTAAAGACTCTCCTCATGGCATTGCTGCCCCAAGGCCTGGCGCTGATGCATGCTGCTGCTACCACCCCATCCACATCTCCGGCCCCTGATGTGTCAGTGCCACACAGTGCGGCAGACATTTCACCTCCGGCCCCTGAGGTGTCACTGCCACACAGTGCTGGAGACAGTACACCACCACCCACATGTGAGGCACATGCAACAGCAGAGGACGAAGATGCGGATTAATCTGCCTTCGTGGTCAGAAGGACGCAGTAGCATTCTTCTCCGCCATGTGGCCTGTTTCTGCTTGGTTCTGCCCTCTGCATCATCACCTTCCCCTGTCCCCCGATGCACTCAGCGACACTCACCTTGGACCTCGACATGGACTGCCAAATTCTGTTTGGTCACCAATGACACAGCTATCAGACTGCGGACTGAACTCCTCCTCTACTGATGTACCTGTCATTCCCTGAAGGACTCTGGCTGGCCCTCCACAGGCCAACAATGTAAAGTGGGGTCACATGGCCCTGTACTGCTCCAGCTGCAACACTCCACTGAATGTGCAATAAACATTCATATTCACACAGATGTGTCATGTCTATGATCTTTCAAGTGTGGAAGTATGGATGAATGTAGGGTCAGTGATTCCCCCTTACGTCCATGTTGCTCATGTTGTGGGACTTTTGTCACAGGGTGACAGATTGCCGATTGCGGTCCGGGTGGCGCCGACACTACAGCAGAGACACATCCATTAGTCACTTCCTTGTCCAGGCCAGGACGGAACCATGCCCAGAGCTCCGGGGTCATTGTTCACACCCTTACGCTGGACTGGCATACGCCAGGACAGCCCACTCCGCTTACGCACTCAGGGGGGACGACAACGCCACATGTCCCAGGTCTTCACTGTAGGGATCTGCAGCTCACAGGTCTAGTTGTCAGCATGCCACAGCCACTCCCTCACGGCTGGTGTACACCCACACCACACCCATCCAGCACAGGCATCACAGGACATGTGACCCTGCCAATAAAAAGGGCCTGGCGCACGTGCTGGACGCCATTTCCACTCTCTAACTGGGTGTCTCCGTATAGTTCTCATGTATGCATGAGGGCCTAGGGTCCTGCCACCTCACATTGCCCAGTGCCGGGGGTGACATGATGGCGTCTGCACCACGGAACTCAATCATTAAGGGTCCATGGCTAGCGGTGCACAGACTTGGTGGCACCGGATACACTGCGGCAGGCACAGGCACACCGCCACGGGACGGTGTCTTGCGGTGCAGTGAGATAGGGGCACCCAAAGTGCTGAGCGGGTGTGCAGCCTACGATGATGCGCTGTCCTGGTGGTCCGGACTGGCAAGGATCAGTGTGAGCCCTGCTGGACCACAGTGTAGGCCTGAGCCAGCGGGCAGTGCGGGCCTCCTGCCACGTGGCGTTGCCTCGCGGTTCACAGAGTTAGTGGCACCTCAAGCGCTGAGCGGGTTGTGCAGCCTGCGATGATGCCGTGTGCACTGATGTGGTCTCTGCCATTGCGAAATCAAGACCCAGAGTCAGGTGTGTGACCTGGTGGCCCATGGTGAGGGGCTGCATGATGTGGAGGGTACCATGGTCGCGGGCCCCGGGCTTGGAGATCGCACCGGAATGTTGTGGGCCCTCTTGGAGACACGCCAGTGGCGGAAGGTGAGCAGTGAGGCCTGGTTGCGCAGGGGCGGGAGGTCACCACTGGGCAGCGGGAGGGGCTGGGGTGCAGCAGTCTGTGTGCGCAGGGGCGGACAAGCGATGTTGGCGTGTGCAACTGTATGGACTCTGCCATTCATGTCTCTGGACACTGTTTCAGATAAGGGACCTGGGGGACTGCAGTGTATGCCGGCACATGGTTGGAGACACACCGGTGGCAGCAGGTGAGCAGTGAGGCCTAGGTCCACAGTGTCGGCACTCTCTCACCCTCTCTTTCTCTCTCCCTCTCTCCCTCTCTCCCTCTCTCTCTCTCTCTCTTTCTCTCTCCCTCTCTCCCTCTCTCTCTCTCTCTCTCTCTCTCACTCTCTTTCTCTCTCCCTCTCGCCCTCTCCCTCTCTCTCTTTCTCTCTCCCTCTCTCCCTCTCCCTCTCTCTCTTTCTCTCTCCCTCTCGCCCTCTCTCTCTCTCTCTCTCTCTCTCTTTCGCTCTCTCTCTCTGTACTTTGATGGGCGCATGGCACACCTTCTTATCCAGATTTCTGTTATGCAGGCTGTGACTTACAGAATGTCCTGAGAAGACCCGCCATGCCTCTTCGGAATTGTTGTTTTTGGTTTATTCTGTAATAAACGTATTATTTGGATATTATGATATGGATGTATGATTTCCCTTTTTCTGACCACACATGTATGTTAGGTGTTGTGATTGTGCGACTTCTGGCGATTTGTTTGGTTCGTGGTTTCGTGGAGTTGATGTGCAATATCTTTGTCCAAAGGGGGGGTGGGGGTGCCCGGGGTGGTAGGGTTCTGGGGGTGGTGGAGGTGGGTGTTGTTGCCGTGATCACGCTGGTTTTCGAGCTGCTCTCGAATGGGAGTTGCTTGATGCTAAATGATCAAGGTTGCTGTGGGATGCTTCCGGGCGTCACCTATCTGGTCACCGTTAACTCAAGTATTGTTTCCACCACTGAACACAGTCAGGGAGGCGACGCCATGGCCTTCACTGAACGTTTCTTTCATACAATTGGATACTCTGAGCAGACTGCAAGCCATGCTTTTACAGCAACCCGTGCCCTTAACCTCCGCTCGAGAAACCTATGAACTTCAAGTTGCAAGGACCTCGAGTGAGATACAGGCACTCATACGTACAAACTGCCCCATTCATTTTGCAGAAATGGTGGGTCGTGTCTTCAATATGTCTGATACGAGCGGTATTGTACACCTATTTAAGACCATAGGGTCAGGACTGTTAAGCACCTTTCAGACAGTCCTCGGAGTAATCCCAAATTTTATACACTCCGTATTGGGAGCGTATTTGGAGGACTCCCGCTTATCCTATTTCTGATTGCGGGGGTCCTGTTTATAATACTGCTGGTATGCAATGGACGGCCCAATTCCCGAGGGAATGGCGAACATGCTCCTGGAGCGGAAATACCGTGAACGCATGGTACAACTTCTGGGCATTTCTTGCCTGCGAGAACTCAATACCTCCTGGTTTCTATCCTTTCGACCAGTCTGGGTAGACTGCATCTTACCTGTTCTTCGATGCCTGTTTTGCGGAGAAGAATGCACGTTGGATCTTTGTCTATCATTTCCATCAGATGCGCCTCCGGACACGGATGCAATGCTGGACCCCATAAAGGCCCACGCTCTGCGTTGTCCCCAGCGTCTTCCGATTCTGATGAACGCATTCCTTGAGAATCCACAGGTGCCGTTTGCTCCTGCTGGGTTAGGTGACTCCTCCACAGGCACCCAGGTAACAACTGCCGCACAAGCTGCCGCAGCACCGACTATTGGCAGTGCTACATACCATCTATGTGCGATTGACGTTCTCCATGAGGCGTTGGATTTGTCGTCTGCAGTAGCTCACACTGATAATGTTGTGCTTCCCTGCCAGGACACTTAATCTCAATTGGGCTCATCGCATCCTGGGAAAGAATTCGGCTTCTCCACTCGTTTTCATAATAAACGAGCAAATTTGGAACATTTCCTAAATTGACACTTTCACTTGAGAAAAGCATGGCCTTCTTCCGCTTTGAGTGAAGCAACTTATATAGAGAAACAAAATAGAAATTATTTTTTTTTTGTGGCAATTGCAAATAGCTGAATTGTAACATATTTGAATTTTTTTAACAGTTTTAGAACCATGTTTTTACTTGCTTTTAAAATGCTTTTAAATTGTCCAGATTTTAAGTATGGTCATTGTCATCCTGTTTGGAAGAGGAGTGGGTGTTATGTCCCGTATAGAGACCCTAATGTAGACCCGTTCATACATGCCCTAAAATGGACGTATGCGTATTTGCCCGAATACGGTCATATTCGTACTTGCCCTATTATGGTCAAAGCCGCATATGCCCTATTACGGTCATAACTGTACATGTCCTATTATAGTCATGATTCCTTATATAGGCATGATCTTTCACCTACATTGGGACTCGCTAGCACACAACGAGCTCTGAGGGCTGAATGTTATCTAGCCTGTGGTTTTGAATACAGCAGGGTTTTTCCCAAACACAGGCCCACACTGTACTCATCAATTATGCATGACTCTCTAGGAATACACCACCTGCATAATATGTATGTACAAAGTTCACCCCTGACGTCTTCCTCAAGTCTAACAAGGGCCAATACAAACCATACGAAGCAACTAGAGTCTTCAGGGTATAAATACACCACCTCTTACCCCGGTAAGACAGAGGGAACCAAGACTTCCATGCTGACAAATTGACCAGAGACGCTGAGGCTCCTGCATGCAATCACTCCAGCTGACAGCGGTCTAACACAGCCCTTGCGGGGTGTCCAACTCGAGACCAGGACTGGGTCCCACACTCTCTCTATTCAGGTATGGGGGTTCGACTAAATCCTAGAAGGATTCTTGGCTCTTAGGCTTTTAGACCTACACATATGCTAGGTACACTCAGGTACATCTAGTTAGGCATCGTAGGAGTACGCGCACGTTCATAAGGCTTTTTATATTCAAGTATGTATTCATGATTATTCCAATATGGGAGAACTGTTCTATCTCTTCGCTTTTATCGTACTGATGATAATATATCTCTGCTATTGTATGCTGGTTACTGCAGCACATATATTTTACACTAGAATAACAACTGTTCAATAAATACTTATTGAAACGCCCAGACTGTTTATTCTGTGTAACTCTCTGAGACAAACCGAATAAGTAAGCACGAGTGACTGAGCGAAAGGTAGTACATTGTTTCCACGATTCTGAGGAATTAGGGTTGTCATGGTCTAAGGTTGCCAGGAACTAATCTCTCCCCGATAAGAGGAGATTCTAGTGGCACTGTGAGCTAGCTAATGCAAATCCGGCTAACATATATGGTGGGGGTGCACAGAGTCAGTCTAACACCAAGCCCACAGTTTATGTTATCCAAACGCGCAGGTCCTGCATGGGTACTATAGGAACTACACGACAACTTTTGACCTCTCACCAGTGATAGTGAACACCTGAAGTTCAAAAATGTCAAAGATGAACTGTCCGTTACTTAAGAAGGCCTAATCTTGAGAGGTTCGAGAAGTGTTATTCCAGAGAGTCTGTGACAACAGATGATCGAGGTGGCCCATGAAGGACATCATGGAATCATTGCCACAAAACGAGCTCTTTGAGACCGAGTTTGGTTTCCTCATCTAGATGAGAGGGTTGAAAGAGAGTTGAAGGCCTGTCATATATGCAACTGCCTTTCATAGAAATCCACTTAACACACTTTAAACATGTCAGCGTTGTTAAAGCATGCATGGGAAAGAATATGTGTTGACTTTTTCAGTCCACTTGACAATGGACATCACTTGATGGTGAATGTTGATGAATACTCCAGTTTTTCATTAATAGAAGATATTTCATCTATCACTCAAGAAAGAGTCATTGAAAGAGTAGATGGCATCTTTGCGACATGGGGTGTCCCTGTGGTTTTAAAATCCGACAACGGCCCACCTTTCCACAGTCGAGAATTCAGAGACTTCCTCAGTCAAAGTTTCAAAGTTTATTGATAGATCGAAATACATTATTTCATCGCCAAACAAAAGATAAAAACAATACCACTTTGCTTCATCATTTAAATACATTAATTAAAAAAACATTAAAAGATAGCACACAAATAATAAAACAAATCTCTGATTTAGGAACATTCATAAAATGGGATGCTTTAAAATGCTAAAAATAATAATCATTCTGTAGTAGCACTCAAGACTTCTTCGGCAAAGCCATTAGAGTTTCAGTAATTATTTTTATCTCAGGACCCAGGCTGCAAAGAGAAATTTAGAAACTGAAACCATTACCACTGGGGTGGATTCACTTTTGCAGATCCTGAGGGCATTGACTCGATCTGAGATTGTCAAATGTCTGCATAAAAAAGCGATCCAGCTGTTTCTAGGCAAAGTGTATTTTGGGCAAAAGAAGAGTAGGTGTTCATCTGTTTCCTCAGTGCTGGTACAACATTTGCAGCTCTTAGTGCCACCTATAGTATAGAGGAAGCCCAGCGTGCAGTGAATGCAGCAAAAAGGAGGGTACCGTACCTAAACTTCAGAAACATGGTGCAGGCATGTGTTGTTTTGATATAATCCAAGAACTCCTCTGCCTTAAATGCTGCTTTATGCATTAAAAACATCTAGTCAGTGTTCCTCTACAGCTGGCCTGTTCAACAGGGGGTCATGCCTTCTCCCAATATCTCTGTTTAACCATTGAAGCAGCATTTGTCAGGATAGACACTGGGTCATCCCAGGACTTTGGTAATCCTATCTCCGTCAATGAACTCCTCAGATTCTTTAGCCACTACATTTTTTATTTATTTTATTTAGAGTGTTTTATAAAGCGTGAACATGACCCAAGGGTATTAAAGTGCTGTAGATGCTGTATTAAGGGTGTCGTCCATTATGTGAACAATGGCTGATTCAGTGCTGTATCCTGTTCAAAATCCTGATTGAAATTTGTCGAGTAGGTTGAATTGGTCAATGTGCTTCCTCAATTGGTTGTGCACACATTTTCCCGACAATTTGCT
Organism: Calotriton arnoldi; assembly: GCA_963921515.1. Lineage (NCBI taxonomy): Eukaryota > Metazoa > Chordata > Amphibia > Caudata > Salamandridae > Calotriton > Calotriton arnoldi. Next base: position 575,343 of record CAWUFW010007752.1, on the reverse strand, counting down.
AGAAAGGGGATTTCGACACCGGACGAAAGTTGCTCAGGATTTTAGGGTCTGCTCCTATTTTTTTCTAGAGGTGCGTCACTTGCCCAGTCTTTAGGCAATCTGGGATACTGCCTTGTTTTAGTGATTAATTTACTATCTTCGTCAGTTTAGGTGAAAAAAGGTGACTGAGTTCCTTCAGTGCTGTGGAGGGGATGGGGTAGTTGAAATGTGAAGTTAGTTTCATGGATAATAAGATCTTGTGGAACTTGACCTCAATTAGAGTTTTGAATTCACTCTAGACAAATTGATTTTTGGTCTTGGATGGGTGGTTCATTGTTTGGTCTTCCCCAGGGGATGTAGGTTCCACGTCGGGTGGGTGATCATTCTTTATAGTGGCTCGCAATCTTTGTTTATCGGTTACAATTTCTTTTTCGCTTTCAAATCTTCTGCGTTGCTTGCTTGTACCACATAACATCACCAAAGCCAGCCCTATAGCTTTGCAATTCACTAGTGATCCATAGATGGACACAATACAACACTGGTCCTAAAGCTGCAGGCTGAGTAACAGGATGCATTCCAAGGTCTAGTGTTAGGGGAAACAGGGGGGTCCCCTTCCCCACCCCTGTGATAGCTCTAAGAAAGTTGTTCTCCTTTACACCCAGAGTGCTCAAATTTCACTGCCCTCAGAGTTCTCTCCCAGACAGAGCTGCTCCCCTTACCTGCATTTTATAGATGTCAACCGGAGGATTAACTGCGAACCACTGTGCTTTTTTGTCATTCTAATAATTGTCCCTGCTCCGAGGCTAGTAGAATGAGAACTTTTGATTATCTGAGGGAGCCAGGATCCTAGCTAATCAGTCTCAGTGACCCTTTCCAATATCTCATTGTTCAATGTAACCACATCATGCAACCTCCTTTTTTTTGTGTATACCATCAGGTTGGTCTTGGTCACATTAGCTTCCAAGCCAAAATATTTACAAAATGCACAGAAGCTGCTTAATAAATTCTGCAAACCAATCCTAGAGTTGGCTAATAGAGGGTATTGTCAGCATAGGTCAAACAAAGGATTGTTTGTCCCGCTAGTAAAGGGGAATCATTAGCACAATTGGTTAGGTGCCCTATGCAATTGTTGATGTAGAGGAGAAAGAGCGTATGCACCAGAACACAACCCTGAGGTATCCCCTTTTTGACAATTACTGTGTCTCTGAGTTCACCCTTGGTGCCATAGTGGTTCATGGTGTAATTCCATTCATGCAAACAAACAATGATGTTTGAAAGCCCATCGGGACCCCCATTCCCTGGAGGGTAGCCCACAGCTTCCCTCTTGGAACTTAATCAAAAGCCACATGGAGATGTACAAAAGCCACAAATAGATCTCTGTCTTTCACTTAATCTGCATAAATCTGAATACTTGGTTGATGGAGCTAGTTGAAGATCTAAAACCTACTTGGAGATTTGAGATTGTTTCGTTCTCATTGATCCATTCCACTAATCGATCCAAAATTTGTTTACAGAAAGTTAGATGGATCACTGGAACTTCCCTTTTTAAATATGGGCACAATCTCAATCCCCTTCACTTTTGGGGAATTGGTGCACCAGCAGTAATCGTGTTAGTAATGCTATTGATATATGGCACTTAGATGACTTTCTCAGTCATCTTAAAGTGAAACATTAGAAGAGCTCCCCTCTTTGACCACAGGCCAATGGCCTTGTTGAACGTTTCATGGGTTCTTTGAAGAAAGCTGTTCAATGTGCTGTGCTGGAGCAGCTTAACCTTAAGACTTTTTTGTATTTCCCTCTTCAAGCTTACCGTTCGACCACTCACTCGACCACAGGTGAAATTCCAGTGACCTACATGTTTGGGAGAGCCATTAAGACCAAGTTACCTCAATGGATCAACCATAGATCAAGTACTGTGAAGATAGCCGTACCAACTACTTGGATGTTAAAAATAAAATGTAGGCCAATGCCAAAAAGCTACAACATGCAACAGATGTTACTTTCACTAGTGATCGAGTGCTTGTCCGTCAGCCTTGAAAGAGGAAATCGGATGCTCCCTTCGATGCTGAGCCCTTTCATGTTGTGACCAGCAAAGGACACATGGTGACTGCCCAATGTCCTGGGAAGTCCATTATGTGAGATTCCTTGCACTTCCGACATGTGGGTCATCTCTCAACGAGCTTTGATGTCAACTTAGAGACCGGGTCTGAATGGATAGTTAAAAATCCATTGACTGCTGTTGTTTCTACATCGCCAACGCAGATCACAGACATTTCAACTGCCTGTCCCCGGTTTCCAAAGACACGATCGGGAGGTGTGATTACAGCGCCATGCTGACTCATTGAAGAGCAATAATTATATATGTATATATATATATATAAATCTGTACAAAATTTACTTTTTTATTTAACAAAAGCAGAGATGTAGCATTGTGTGAGTTAGAAATGACGAAACCCTTTTGACTCCTGATGGACTCCGTAGACCTGTGACGTAAGTGTTAGAGAATAGTGAAGTGAATGCAGGTTTAGAATTTTGAATTCGCGTTTACACTCTGATGAATAAAGACGTGTAAAACTACCCTCTGTATGTGACATAGCCAATGACGAGTGCCAGGGATGGGGAGGACGTTACATTACCTAAATTTGTTTACAGACTGCTCTGGACATGGGGATCCCTTATCAGCAGTTCCGTCTTTCAATCGATACTCAGCCCACTAAGCTATCTTCACAAATTATAGGAAAAGACAAGCATGGTCATGGTTCTACTTTAAAGAGTATCATCCTTGACAATTCAAATCTCCTTGTGGTGTTTTAATTTAATTCCACCTTAAAATACTTTCAAGGAAGTTGGGTCGGCTTTTAATGTTCTAGGTTTTCTTTGGCTCACTTTAGCAGTTATTTTGCTAAATGTCATTCCTGCTTAACGTGAAAGGGTTCGCGAGCTGGCATGCAGAAATTTAGGTGGCTCGATTGGTGCTTGGAGAGGAATGATTTGCGTTTGGTATTTTCCTGAAGAAGCAACTGTCTTCACAGTTTTTTATTAAAACGTTCATGCCTGTGCTTTATAATTTGTATGCACAGCATGTCTGCCTGAAAATATAGCGATGCATGTTTTTCATTCCCCAAGGCCAGTTTTTTGCAATGTAGTCATTCATTTTCCCCCTGAGTTTTGTCTATCTCCTGTCCTTTTAGGAAGAATTATCTTAAGTTTTCACAAACTGATGTACCCAAAGCAGGATTAAGAATGGAAACCTGCATTGGTTATTCATATACAACCTTTTACGTCGAATGCCTATGATCCAGCGCTAATAATAACATTTATTCTCCTATATGACTCGGTCATCCAGGTACAACTATCTCTCCAATACACAGATTATATCCATATGACGGTGGGGCCCATTGACACCGCATATATATTCACTTACTCATTTATTTCCCTGGATTACCTCCGTCCTTAACCTAGGAGAAAAACGATTCGCTGGAAGGAGATGGGATACCTCTTTTTAACACGACATAATGTTTCTCTTTGCTTTTAAGGTATTCCGCTCATTGGTCGATGGACCAACTAGTAGGAATCAGTTGATGGTGATTAAGACCAGCTCAATCACAATAAACTCTTTAACATTTTACCTTAATTATTGAGCTAAAGAATCACTGAGTCATTTGTTTAAAGATAATAAAGTTTATATAAAGTTTTTAGAAACAATGCATAAGTTTAAGTTTATCACTCAGTTATTACATTTATCGTCATTATAAGAAATAAATTGAAAATACAATGCATACCTATTGGATGGAAGATAAAGTTTGTCACAGCAAGAACTCCAAAAGACCAATCTATCTGTCTTCGAAAAATCTAATAGCTTTAAATGAAAAATCTATCAGGAGTAAAAAGGTTCTCCAAAAGCAACATCTTATACTCAACTAAAAATATAAAATAGCAGCAGCATCAGCTCGTCAGCATCAGCAACCGCAACTTCACCCATCTACAGCATCCACTCTCTCCAGCATCTAACCCCTCCCCACCAAGAGTAGGTCTTCTTATACCCTAATTCTAGCTTACTGAATAAAAATGTTGCATCTCTATGGCGTGATTCTCTCTCATTGGTTCATTCAAGTCCATATACATTTTAATCAAACTTCCTTGTCTTAACCAGTTCTTTGTGGAATGTCCATGCTTGCATCATTTCCCACAGTTCATAACATTACTCATCAGTTTCGATCAGTCCAATTTGTATCTTTTTCTGATACTTTTTAGATTCAACAGTTCCGTCCATTTATTCAGTTTGACTTCTCACGCTTCTTGCTGATCATCTTGGCACACATTTGCACAGAAAGGTCACAATAGCCTTGACCATACTTCCATCTTAGGCTCTCAGCACGAACACGTGGTCATTCTTTTTCACAGCCTGTCTCCTTTTTCCCCACGGCTTCTTGGACATGCGTACTCTAGCTTATGGCGGCCATTTTATATCGCTGCTCAACAGGCCTAAGTGCACTATTTTCAAAGATAAACAAAATATTGTTAAAATAAAGAATATAAACCCTTTCGTTTCCCTCCCGTCTTTTTACTTACCCCAATTAGGTATTACCTAGCAAAAAGCAACATATAAAGCCGTCCCTTACTTACCATCGCTTTATTTTGCCACCACACATTTTTTTTCAAAGCACAAATCATGCGTTTATTATTTTATTAGTACGCTAATATTAAATTATGTTAGACACGTCAACAATTATAAGTAGATTAATTTGCACACAAAAATAGCGTGTTACCTTTAACCCTTTACATGTAACATACATTGTTGGTTATTTACTTAAACGAACAATTTATTAATTATTTTACGAAAATTATTAGGAGGTTAACATTTTTTCATTTATCCTGCTCCATCAACTCACCCCTTTGGTGATTTTTAATATCACCACAAAACCCAAGTTATACAATTTTCTCAGACAGCATATTTCTTTTATCCGTTTGCTTTTGTTAGTTTACACAACTGTATCCCTTTCAACTTGTCTCTTGGTCTTCTTGTACATGTTCTCTTTTATCTCTTCTAGCTCTATCTCACCCATTTCTCTCTCTCTCTCCTTGTTTATCATGTTTTCTTTTTCTATTTCATTCTGTCTTCTTATTTTCTTTATACATGTAATTACAAGCTTCAGCACTAAAATTATTATTATTATCAAGGTTGCTATTATTATAACTTTCCCTATTATTAATCCACTCATTCTTGTTAACCAATTTATTACTGACGAAAACCCTTTACCAAGTTTTCCCAATGCACTTTCAACCTCCAGTGGAACAAGTTCTTTGTGCAAACTTGTAATATTCGTTATATACTTTTGTATATTTTCACTTTTATCTGGAATGTAAGTGCAACAATGTTGGACTTTCAGCATTCCACAGACTCCACCCTCTTTTGCCAAAAGAATGTCAAGGGCAAGTCGATTTTGCATCACCATAGCTCTCATGGCAACCATCTCGGTATTTACCATCAAGAACCCTCCAGCAGTATCTGTAGATAAACGATCTACCACTGTGGATAATTTCCGAATTTTAAATGCATTCAAAGATATTCCCACTGCTGGTATCAATGCACCAAAAATATTACCTACTATTTCTGAAAAACTTTCCCTTTTTCTACGTGTAAAGGTATTTATCATTTTGTGTGTTCCTTTCTCTTGTCTATCCATATGAAAAATCTTTGGAAAGACCAGGCCTAAATAATATGACCCATACCAATGGTCCGGCAACCAGTAATAAGCCCTATTACCGCAAACATAATAGATCCCTGGAAATATTGGATCTTTTCCCCCTTTGAATCCCCATCCGCCTAAAATTTGATAATTGTCATGGCAAATACTGGAACCCACAAAATAATTGTCATATCTTGTTTTATTTCTTCTAATGCACAACCTTCCCTGTTGGGGCCAATCCAGAGTCATAGCTGCATTTGTCTTTTTCTTGTCATGATTGTCTTCCTCAAACGCCCAAAGAGGTGTTTTTGTCTCTTCTATCACTTTTCTTTGAAATTTCACTCTTCTTTCTTCAACCATCTCTAAAAATACTTTTTCTTCCTTCTTCAACTCACAGGTAAGGTTGTTTTTAACTATATTATCTAATGTTAAAATCTTATCTTCTATAAAATATTCACCAAACTTTTTCCCTCTTTTATTTTGTTTAGCTCGGGAACTACAGAAACCTTCGCAAAAATCTTATCTATGTCAGTGTAATAATATTCTAATCTACCTGTTTTATAAAATAAACTCGCTAAAACACTACATGTTATTCCATACGTCAAAGGAAGGTGATGATAAGTCACACCCTCTGCTACAGACGCAGGCAATTGCATACAAACATAGCAATCTCTTACATCCATTGTTACATACTCATATAATAATTTAGTAAAAACATTCTTTGAAAAATCTGTTATTGATTTGTCTTTATGTAACTCTGCACTACTTTTTAATATAACTGGTTCTTGAGTGTTAGCTCCTTTTTCTTTCTCTGTGTTATTAGACGTTTCTGCTACAGCTAAACTAATTGGAATAGTGATTGCTAAAACCACCCATACTGTCATTAATAATCCTGTACAAAAGAAGCACATCTTACACCATCTACTTAAAAACTCACATTTACATTTTCTATCTCTAGTATCCTCCATTTTGTTTTATAACCTTATTTATTTATTTTCAAGAAAATTGTGTCACTACACCTCAGAAATGACTTATTAGCCACTCTGCACTCCAATGTTTTTGTCTTTGCTTGGTACTTTCTTTTAATTCTTTTCAGAATTCTTTCTTTGTCAAATCCAGTATTTTGTCAAATCCGGTAGAAATTCGTCAGATCCAGTGTTTTGTCAAGTCCGGTAGAAATTGTTTAAATTTCTTCAAGTTTGTTGCACCTCACCTTCACCCATTAGGTTTCTTTGTTCTGGGTTCTCGTGAGTGTTCTTTTCTTCTTTGATATCAGTCAAAGCAAGATACAACCATTCAGGCGATCTATACTTCGGATTTACCTTCTTTACTCTTTTCGTTTTCTGCAAGTGTTTTCCACCTTGTTTTTCTTGCTCTTTCTGGCTTGTTATTTCATTCACTTGTTCAGCACTTTTTCCATCCAACCTTATGATCCTGTATCTTAATTTTCTTACTTCGTTGGGCCAATTGTCTCCTTTTCTTGGCCTTTTTGCCTCACTTTCTTTTCCCTCTCTTTCTGTTTTTCAATTCCTCTTTCTTGACTCTAGTTTTTGGTTTCTTTCCTCTCCACTTTCTTCAGACTCTGTTTCAGTTTTTTCTTTATTGTCTCTTATTTTGAATCTTATAATTTCATTTTCTTCCTCTACTTGTGGTTCTTTTCTTATCTTCCTTCGTTCACCTATTTCTGTCCCTCCTCGAGGTTCTTCCGAATTTGTGTCAATCTCTCTATCTGCTTCTAAATTTCCCTGTTCTTTTGTTTGGCTATCTGTCCCTATTGCTCCTCGGGGATCTTCCGATTTTTCTAACTTTCTGTTTGAAACTCTCCCTTCTTCATCTATTAATATTATCTCCGAAGGATTTTTACCACAACTTGTACTTGGTTGCTCACTGTTACTATCTTCGTGCTCAGTTTCTTCTCTTATGCTTTCAAATTTCCAATTTCTTTTCAGAATTTCCTCACAATCCGAATGATCTGTATCAGATTCTGAACTGGTATCTGATATTTCCAGATGTCGACTCACATGTCGATCTTCAAGTTCTGGAACTTCAGCTATTTCTTCTACTTCTTCTGTCGTTGCACTTGTAGTTGGGTCTTCCAGATGCCGATTTACAGGTCGATCTTCAGATTCTGGCACCCTGTTTGTTTCTTCTTCTGCTTCTGATGCTGAACTGTTATCCAATACTTCCAGATGTCGACTCACATGTCGATCTTCAGGTTCTGGAACTCTGATGGTGTGACTGGCATGCACCCAGTGTTTTACTCCTGCACATTTGACTGCAGTGGTTGTCACCAGGATCACTTGTCGTGGTTCGTCCCAGCGAGGAACCAAACAGTTTCTTCTCCTGTGGACCTTTATGCGGACCCAATCTCCTGGATTCAAGTCGTGAGCTGGTTTTCTTTCAAGAGTGGTCGCATCCGGTCCAACCTGATGAAACACAGAACGCACCACATCAGCCAATCCTTTGCAATAATCCAGCACCAGATCATCAGTTATAGTCAGTAGTTTGTTGACAGGTACATGTGCTTGTCTCATTGCTCGTCCCATAATTATCTCATGGGGACTGAGTCCAGTTTTCCTTTCCGGAATACTTCTGATTGTCATTAAAACTAATGGCAAGGCATCTGGCCATTTGAGTCCTGTAGCTTGACACATTTTTCCTAACCTGTTCTTAATTGTTCCATTCACTTGCTCTACTATTCCAGAAGCCTCTGGTCTGTATGCACAATGCAGTTTCTGTTTAATACTAAGTGCTTCACAAATTAGCTTAATTAATTCATTTTGGAAATGTGTTCCTCTATCTGTTTCAATCGTGACTGGAAAACCATACCTCGGAATGAATTCTCGCAGCATAAGTTTTGCTACCGTGATTCCATCATTCCTTCTGGTCGGGTATGCTTCCACCCAACGGGAAAACAAACAGACGACTACGAGGAAATACCTTAGTCTGTTGCTTGGGGGCATTTCGATAAAATCCATTTGCATTCTAGTGAACGGACCTCCTTCTCGTCCTATTGTTCCTAGACTCACTACTGTCTTCCTTCCTGGATTTAACTGATGACAAATAAGACATCTTTGACAAAGACTCTCAGCTGTGGCTCTGAATTTTGGATTATACCATGTTTGTCTAAAAAGTCTGATCATTGAATCTCTCCCAATATGGGCTTGTCCATGGTACATCCATGACATGTCAGAAATCATGCTATCAGGCATAACTGGTCTTTCATCTCTGTAAACCCAAACATCATTTTCCTCATGTTTTCTACATCCTGCTTTTATCCATGTATCTTTTTCCTCATCATCTGCTGCTTCCTGTAACTGTCTCACTTCATCCCATGCCTCAACAGGGTTAGTAAAAAGCAAAGGACAAGAAATATGCTCTCTCTCTCGGTTCCTATTCAAAGAAACCACATTCTTTGCACAGTACTGTGCAATGTCGTCAGCATATTTATTGCCGACAGTTATGTAGTCTTCCCCATTTTTATGTGCATTGCACTTCACAACAGCAATCTGTTTAGGCAGCTGTATCACCTCAAGCAACTTTTTCACAAAATCTCCATTTCTAATTGGCGTTCCTGCAGACGTCAAGAAACCTCTTTGTGACCAAATCTGACCGAAATCATGCACCACTCCAAAGCCGTACTGGCTATCTGTCACAATCGTAACCCGTACATTTCTTCCCAACTTGCATGCTTGAATCAGAGCTACTAGTTCTGCGACTTGGGCAGACCGTATCCCTTTCAGACAAGATGCTTCCATTACAGTTGCTACTGTGCAAACTGCATATGCTGCACTTAGAACTCCATCATTCGTTCTCAAGCATGAGCCATCCACAAACAGAATATAATCTGATTCCTTTAAGGGCTCATCTCGTATGTCTGATCTCGGTTTTGTACAATATTCAAGCACATTCAGACAATCGTGATCTACTTCATCCATTTCAATCACACTCTCTTCATCTGGCAATGATGTCGAAGGATTCACATTCATACATCTGTCAATGGTCACATTATCTGCACTCAAAATTACTTTTTCATACCTAGTCAGCCGACTATGTGTCATGTATTGGGTTTTCGTTCTTGTCAAGAGAATTTCCACAGAATGGGGAACATATACTCTCAGTGGATATCCCATCACTATGCCTTCACTCTGTTCCAGACTCACACAAGTAGCAGCAACTGCTTTCAAACATCCAGGCAACGCTTTCGCTACAGGGTCTAAAACAGCTGAAAAATATGCAATGGGTCTTTTCATGGTTCCATGTCTCTGTACCAAGACTGAAAATGCACATCCATCTCTTTCACTGCAATACAACTCAAAATCTTTCTCATAGTCAGGCATTCCCAATGCTGGAGCTTCACACAATTTCTTTTTCAGCTCTCTGAATGCTTTCATTTCCTCATCATTCATTTCAAAAGGATCTTTAACATCCTTCTTTGTCAGTTTTTGCAACGGTTTAGCAATCAACGAAAAACCGCTTATCCATTGTTGACAATATCCAACCATTCCCAGAAACATTCTTACCTCTCTTTGCGTCATTGGAGCTCTCATTCCTTGAATCATCTTTATTCTTTCAGTCGTTACCTTTCGTACTCCTTTCTCAATTTTGTGCCCTAAATATTGGACTTCTTATTGACAAAACTGCAATTTTGATGGGGACACTTTGGGGTCGATTCCGATTCGGGCCGGAAAAAGCACCGACCGACTCGGAGCCGGAATTTATTCCGACCGACACGTACCTGTGGCGCCCGACACGCCAAGTACGATGCAAGGCGTGCAAAATCCGACCGACACGTACCGAACCCAAGCCGAACGACCGAGCCGCACGGAAAACAGCAATCCGGCCGGAAAAACACACGAATCGAACCGACCGACACGCACCCGGAACAAATCCAACCGAAACGTACACGCGAACTCCAAACCGCAAAGTACGATGCAAGGCGCGAAAACCACGACCGAGTCGTACGGAGGACAAGCCGTACGACCGACACGCATACAAAACCGAGCCGAAGTAACACAAAACACTGCGACCGACGCGTACGCAGCATAGAAAACTGCACAAACACAGCGTGAACGAAACGGCGAAGACCGTACGAGACAAATGCAGGGTCCGACTCGGTCACAAGAACGTTTCCAACATGCACAGACAGTACAAAGGAAAAATTACACAAAAAAAAGGCCAAACAAGCAATTACAAAGCCAATAAATACTGGGGGGTGGGGACAGAGAACAAAGACACACCCACAACTCCACCCATATAAAGGACACAAATCCCAACCATGATCCTTTGCAAATGCCATTCTACTGCCAGCACCCAACAGAAAGCAACCACACACCCACAGCTCATCCCTCACACAAGCCACACACCATCAGCACACCAACAAATACCTACCTCACATACACCCAGCAAAACACACACTCACACACCCTCACCTGCACACCAACACACACATCACTCACCATCACCACCCATCACCATGCCCCCCAAGAAGAATCACAAGTTCCTAGATTGTGAATTGGAAGTCATGGTAGACGAGATCCTCAGGGTAGAGCCACAGCTGTTTGGCACACTGGTCCAACAGACCCCCATCTCCCAGAAAACCAAGATGTGGGAGAGGATCATCAACAGGGTGAACGCACAATCACCATGTCTGCGCACAAAGACCGACATCCAGAACAGGTGGTATGACGTGCGCAGGAGGGTACGGGACCTGCTCAAGAAAGACTACCTCCTGAACCAATACACCGGCAGAGGCCCTCCTGCCAAGCCAGTATACCTCAGGCCCTGGGAGGAGAAGGTGCGGGCCATCCTTCCGCCAGTGAGCGTATATGGACTAGAGAACATCCCAGAGCCTGGTGAGTACACAACAAATGTACACAATATTCTGCCACAATACACACACACATCACTGTCAAGGGGAGAGTCAAACCATGCACTCATAGCAATTACACAGCAACCAGAACAGAATCATCCCAAAATGTGTATGTCAGTCAGATAAACACAACACATGCCATCTCAAAGTTACATTTAACCGTGTCATCACATGTACAAACACAACTACAACTACAGCTAGGCAGTGGCACAAATAGAACTAACAAACACATCTAGACATGTAGCCACCACTACAACACCAACACACAGTGAAGACCACTGAAAGAAAGGAATTCTGTGTATGCTGGGCAAGTCAGTGTAGCCAATAGCATCATGGGAGTCGTAGTCACACATATTGCCCCCCCGCACAACTGTCCCATCAACACTACCATGAAGCATGCGCACATCACAGGGAGTGGAAAAGGACTCACAAGATGGCTGACACTGGCTACTGCTGTGGGGAGCACAAGGCCCTGCTGGCAACTGTGCAACAACTAACAGCAGGACACCACTGACTGACATCCTGAGAGACAACTTCCACTCCCTGCAATGGAAGCACGTTCCATGGTGGGATATCTGGCTGGGTGGGAAGGAGGACTCGCAGCACTGACCATAGTCACAAGCACCTCCCCTCACACACACCCTCAACACATACTCCACATAACCCACCTGGGAGAATGCAATGGCACACATCCTAACTCAAGATCCCACAAAGAACCTCCACCCTGGGTTATGTCGTGTGAAGCACAAGGACACTCTTGGGACTTTCAGCCAAACAACTGCCAGGACAACACTCCCAGCCATCCTGCCAGCACAGGCAGCCCACCCCATAGGGAAGCAGAGTCAAAAGGAAGGAAGGATGGGCATGCTGGGAAGGGGGTGGAGGCAATAGCATGATGGGAGTCGTAGTCACAGCTCTACATCCCCCACCACATGGCCCAGCAAGCTCACACTCACGCATGCACATCCCACAGAGAGTGGAAAGGCCCATCAAAGATGTCTGACACTGTTGCTGTGTCGTGGGGATCACAAGGGCATGCTGGGAACTGCACACCAACCAACAGCAGGACACCACTGTCAGCCATCTTGCCATTGCTCTCACACCCACACACACTGAACTCCCCACAAAAGCAAGTAAGTATGGGAATGCTGGGAAGTGGGGTGGAGGCAATAGCATGATGGGAGTCATAGTCACAGACATAGCTCACCCCCACAACTGTCCCATCACCACCACCCTGAACCATGCTCACATCACAGGGAGTGGAAAACGACTGACAAGATGGCTGACACTGGCTACTGCTGTGGGGAGCACAAGGGCATGCTGGGAACTGCACACCAACCAACAGCAGGACACCACTGTCAGCCATCTTGCCATTGCCCTCACACCCACACACACTGAACTCCCACAAAAGCAAGTAAGTATGGGAATGCTGGGAAGTGGGGTGGAGGCAATAGAATGATGGGAGTCATAGTCACAGACATAGCTCACCCCCACAACTGTCCCATCAACACCACCCTGAACCATGCTCACATCACAGGGAGTGGAGAAGGACTCACAAGATGGCTGACACTGGCTACTGCTGTGGGGAGCACAAGGCCCTGCTGGGAACTGTGCACCAACAAACAGCAGGACACCACTGACTGACATCCTGAGAGACAACTTCCACTCCCTGCAATGGAAGCACGTTCCATGGTGGGATATCTGGCTGGGTGGGAAGGAGGACTTGCAGCACTGACCATAGTCACAAGCACCTCCCCTCACACCCCCTCAACACAAACTCCACAGAACCCACCTGGGAGAATGCAATGCCTCACATCCTAACTCAAGATCCCACAAAGAACCACCACCCTGGGTTATGTTGTGTGAAGCACAGGGACACTCTTGGGACTTTTAGCCAAACAACTGCCAGGACAACACTCCCAGCCATCCTGTCAGCACAGCCAGCCCACCCCACAGGGAAGCAGAGTCAAAAGGAAGGAAGCATGGGCATGCTGGGAAGGGGGGTGGAGGCAATAGCATGATGGGAGTAGTAGGCACAGATATTGCTCAGCCTCACAACTGGCCCATCAACACCACCCTGAACCATGCTCACATCACAGGGAGTGGATAAGGACTCACAAGATGGCTGACACTGGCTACTGCTGTGGGGAGCACAAGGGCATGCTGGGAACTGCACACCAACCAACAGCAGGACACCACTGTCAGCCATCTTGCCATTGCTCTCACACCCACACACACTGAACTCTCCACAAAAGCAAGTAAGTATGGGAATGCTGGGAAGTGGGATGGAGGCAATAGCATGATGGGAGTCATAGTCACAGACATAGCTCACCCCCACAACTGTCCCATCAACACCACCCTGAACCAGGCTCACATCACAGGGAGTGGAGAAGGACTCACAAGATGGCTGACACTGGCTACTGCTGTGGGGAGCACAAGGCCCTGCTGGGAACTGTGCACCAACAAACAGCACAACACCACTGACTGACATCCTGAGAGACAACATCCACTCCCTGCAATGCAAGCACAGTCCATGGTGGGATAACTGACTGGCTGGGTGGGAAGGAGGGCCGGCTGTCAACCAAATACAACCAATGCAGACCATGTTCACACCCCAACAAATACATAGAAATGCCCAAATAATGCAGGACAATGTGCCACACCAATATCAACCCCTGACTGTGACGACTTAGGACAATGCAATGTACAGGCCCGCACCCAGAGGCACAGTCACAACTGTCAGGTGTGTCAACCATTGATGCCTGCAGAAACATAACATACATTGTGTGTGTCTCCCAAAAACAGGTGATGATGGGGACACAGCAGCAGACGCTGAGGAGCCCTAGTCCCAGGCTCAAGAGGATGCGGAGCTCACTGGTGTCGTACAGCCTCTGCCCTCCTCGGACGAAGAAGACCAACCTTGCACATCCGGTGCAAGTCTACATGCAGCACCAGCAGGACCACCAGCTGCAGCACCAGCAGGACCACCAGCTGCACCCCCTGCACCCACCCCTCCAACGACTGTCACCACAAATACCATCCCTGCCGACATGGACAGAACAAGGAGCAACACCAGCACAGGGACCCTGGACCAACGTGGGGCCATGGACACCACCACCACCACCAACCCCCAAGGTGGACCAGGGTCATCTGTGCGTGCCACTGCACGCACTGCACATGTCGGCAGGGGTGGTGGGAGGGGTGGGAGACAGAGGTCGCTGCTTGCAGAGGTTGCTGGTGTGCATGATGACCCACAACTGGTACGCATAGCCGATGCGTACCAGTCCAGCACCGGAGATCTCAGCCAGGTAGTGGGGCTCCTCAGAGACATGAAACAGCAGCAGGCTGCCCATCATGCCCGCTTGGACTCACACATGTCCCGCGTGGAGTCCAAGTGGGACGCACTGCAAGAGATGACGGCGGTGCACAGGGACATTTTACAATGCCTCCGCCAGATGAACAGCAACCAGTCCACACCTCCCTGTGTGCCAACAACATCTGGTGCTGATCAAACTGCAACTGCCACAGGGAGGGAGGATGACTCTGGCGGAGAGTCCCCTGCACCGCAGCAGCCTGTACTTGAGGGGCCCTCCCAAAGAAGAGGGGTCGTCCGAGGAGGGGCAAGTGAGAGGCCGATGGCCAAGCGCAACTCCCAGGAAGCCTGAACCTGTTCTGGATGTTCACCTTTGTGCACAGACTGTTCACCCTGTTGACGGCAACACAACTCCCACACATTGCATGGGGAGTACAAGTTGGACCAATGTCTCAGACAACTGTGGCCCCGATACTGGGGATTTTGTCTACCAGGACTTTCAATTCACCTAGGAACTTCTGAATGCAAGATATATGTACAGCACTACCCATCCTATGCACTATTCACACAAATGTATCACAATAAACACACTAATACACCATACTTGCCTCTGTTGTGATTCCAACGTGGGTGCTGTTATGGGGATGATGAACTGCAAAATTACACTGTGTATGCGAACTGCAACAGCAAGTACAACACAGGCATGTGAGTAAAGGCAACGTGACACATATGAGGGAGACACACCACCAGGGCTACACAACACATACACACCTAGGCCATCTGACTCATTGCCTACACTGATGTTGCCAGGGAAGACGGTGCAATGCACAGACACCACACCTATTCCCAGTTGTAGTCAAGTAGCCCACAGGTGCAGTAAGCAAATGGCAGTCAAATGTGTGACCACAGACAACGCACATCACAAAGTGAAGCACAGGTTTATTACACAGTTGCAACATGTCGTAACCACTACAGATGCAAGGTAATCCCACCTGGCAGCGGGCACACAGTCAACAACTGTAGAAGGAAGGAAGTCCATCGGTGTGGCGCACATCACCTGTAGGGACACAACAGCTACCACCCTGGAAGTACAATCACGTCGTCGGTGGACACAGTTGACCAAACGAATCTGAAAGTACCCTGTGAAGGACAGAAATGACACACAGTCAAAAGCAATGGAGAACAGGACAGAACAGCAAAATCATGCACAATACATGTTACAAGATACCCACCCAGAACCAAGTTAGCATGTCAACACTGTTGGGGAGTACAGACCACCTGTAAGCACACATCGCTACACACATCCAGTCAAGTAGCCCATGGACACACTCCAACAGCACCAGAGCACCACCTACACATATCATGCCAACTCACATCATTGACATGACACCTCAGGATACTCACATTCAGCTAAAGAAGTTGGTGATGAGCTGTGTGCGGACATCACCCTCATCATCATCATCATCACTGGCATCGTGGTCCAGGCCAGGATCCTCCACAGGTGGCGGATGTTGGTCATTGTCATCCTGGATGAGAGGCAACTCCTTCCGCACTGCCAGGTTGTGGAGCATGCAGCAGACGATGATAATCTTGCACACTTTCGCAGTGGTCATGTACACGTAACACCCAGGATCCTGTCCCCATGAACACGTGCATAGCCTGGGGGTGGCTGCCCCCAGGTGAGACCCACAGGACAACATGTACACCAACATACACACAATAGGAAATGCAGCCTTACATGCCTTATCATACAGTTTGGACAGGCTGTCGTGTTGTAGGTGTGCCCCTCACTCCCTGGGAGCTATCTGTGGCTGGCATATGTCCATCTGAGACAGGCATGGTGACATATGCCAGTCACTTGTACAGGGATGCGTTGAACAGCAATGGACCGATCGGTGCACCCGGCCGGCCCATTGCATTCAATGTGTGCGGGCACGCGTTGTACCCTGTACGCAGTTGTACCGCAATGGACCGATCGGTGCCCCCGGCCGGCCCATTGCATTCAATGTGTGCGGGTACGCGTTGTACCCCTGTACAGCGTTAGTACCGCAATGGACCGATCGGTGCCCCCGGCCGGCCCATTGCATTCAATGTGTGCGGGTACGCGTTGTACCCCTGTACGCGTTGATCAGCAATGGACCAATCGGTGCCCCCGGCCGGCCCATTGCATTCAATGTGTGCGGGCACGCGTTGTACCCCTGTACGCGTTGATCAGCAATGGACCGATCGGTGCCCCGGCCGGCCCATTGCATTCAATGTGTGCGGGCACGCGTTGTACCCCTGTACGCGTTGATCAGCAATGGACCGATCGGTGCCCCCGGCCGGCCCATTGCATTCAATGTGTGCGGGTACGCGTTGTACCTCTGTACGCGTTGTAACCGCAATGGACCGATCGGTGCCCCGGCCGGCCCATTGCATTCAATGTGTGCGGTTACGCGTTGTACCCCTGTACGCGTTGATCAGCAATGGACCGATCGGTGCACCCGGCCGTCCCATTGCATTCAATGTGTGCGGGTACGCGTTGTACCCCTGTACGTGTTGATCAGCAATGGACCGATCGGTGCCCCCGGCCAGCCCATTGCATTCAATGTGTACCCCTGTACGCGTTGATCAGCAATGGACCGATCGGTGCCCCCGGCCGGCCCATTGCATTCAATGTGTGCGGGTACGCGTTGTACCCCTGTACGCGTTGTACCGCAATGGACCGATCAGTGCGCACCCATTGACAATGGCCTAGCCTGGCAACGGACGCGTTTTCGAAATTCGAACGAGTCGGTTGCTGGAAATTCAGTTGGTCACCCACAACAATGTTGCAAAATCATGTATGTCATGAAGTTGAAGATTTGAAGGATGCTGTGAGCGTGTATTGGTGCTGCTATTCCATGGATTGGCCAGATTCAGAAGATGCAAACGACTTGGACCTATCACTTTGGACACAAGGGACAGTATCTGCCTCTCCAGCACATATATATTGCTGGCTGTTCCCCTGAGAGCTCACTTGCCTGCACTACATGCTCCAGGACGACATCTGCCACTGCACTGCTGCTGTCTCTGCCCCTCTGGACCCTGCAATGGCACGTACTGTGGAGAGAGCCCCAGCCTTCAGCCTTGAGGAGAACCAGGCCCTGCTGGACAGCCTACTTCCACAGTACAGCAAGCTGTATGGGACACCAGGGGAGCAGGTGAGTGTTCTGTGCACTGCCTTTCTGAATGTGCATTTTGTCTGACTAGCAAGGCTGAAAGTCTGCACGCCACTGGCTAGCAGGCTCACTGAGTAGTTGTCACCCCCATAGTGTGTAGTGACATGCACTGGACAGGTATGGTGCAGTGACAGTGCATTTGAACAAGGTTTTACTTCCCATGCAATGATACCATGTAGTGACGTCTGGCAAACTGTCCATGGGCAGCGTTGCACTGCCTGTGTACATCATGTGCCCCTGTGATTGAGACATGTATATACAACGTGTCATGCACGGATATGTTGCATGTGTAGTAATGGCCTTTTCACTTTGTCATCCTGACAGGTTAATGCCCATCGGAAGCAGGAGATCTGGAAGGACATCGTCCGGGCTGTCCGGTCCATGGGGGTCTACAAGCGCCGGATCCGCAACTGCCAGAAGAGGTGGCAGGACCTTCGGGGCTGGACCCGGAGGATTGCACGGGTCCAGCTGAAGCTGTCGCCTCCTCGCAGGAGGGGCGGAACACGGACCCTGACCCCCCCACATGCTCCAGATCCTGGCGGTGGTGTTTCCAGACCTGGATGGGCAGCTGAAGGCCAGACAGCAGCAAGGAGGGGGTGAGTCAATGACTGCACTGTGAACTCTGTATTACATGCTATGTGCCCTCCTCTGGCCTGGTTAACTGCCACAGTACAGCAGTCATGTTGTCCAGGAGCCATGTCCCTCTATTGTGCATTGCCCACTCCTCATCTGATACCCAGGTGTGGCCCTTACATTCAGGGAATTGTGTCACTTGGGACTGTGTCCTTGCAGTTTGCTTCACTAAAGGTGGGGGACAGCATCTGTTTCCCTAACTCTGTTGTGGGCATCATGGGTGGGTCCATTGTTCACACAACGCGTGTTCGGACATGTAATCTGCGTGTTGCTTTGATATGCGGTCCACTTGCTGAGCTGAGCCACCACATGTGCCTGGGGTATGTGGCACACACCCATGCAGCGGGTGGGAACAATGTTTGGGCCCCAGGAGTGTGCAGATTACGTGTGTCACACATACATAGCCAGCTATCCACTGTCCAGGGCTCATCCCTCATTCATGTGGGGCAGGACAGTCATGCCTACTCCAGGCCATGCAATGAACTCTGTACTCCCACTCCCGTGTATCAGCTGACACATTGTGCGCAGTGATTTGACCCCTCAGGTGTCTGCCTCTGTGTCAGTGTGCTGTGGATTTGTTGCCAGGACTGCTGGGGTGTTTCTCGGTAGGGGCTCAGCATGCCACTGGAGATGTGACCATAGGAGACGATACTTGTGTGTCACATAGGTGTTTGATCAGCTGCCCGTGCAGACTGGGGTATGCGAATGTGAAGTTCAGGCAGCTGTTCCCCATTCACAGCAGATTGTGAGGGGCTCAGGTTCAGAGGGTAGTGTCACTGGTCTCCCATATGTCCAATCGGTATGACCTGGACAGATGAGGGTTAAGATGATGTGTTGTGTGGGGGATGTACATGTGCACTTGTGCAGCTCCAGGACTTGCATTCCCCATGACCTACTATTGTGACACAGTGCAGAGTGTTGTTGTCTGGCTGCCAAGTCATACATCACTGAGACATTGTTGCTGTCCCCGCCACCACCAGTACCACCACCGCCCTCCCATCGGCTCCCATTCCCCAGGTCCGTGGAGGCTCCCATGTTCGGGAGCGTGTCTCCTTTGGGCCAGGCACCGCACCCCCTGCCCCTGTGTCCCCTGCTGCCCTGAGTGAGGAGTCTGTGTACCTCCTTCGCCAGCTCCATGTAGGGCAGACAGCCATGCTGAGTGTCCTCCATGCGCACACCGCTCTGTTGACTCAGCTGGTGTCGTTCATGGAGGGCATCTCATCGGGCATGTCTGACCTACAGAGGGGCAATAGGTCCATGGACTCCTCCCTGACGGCAGCAGTGTCCCTCCTCAGACAGTCCCTCACCCCTCCTGCCTCTGCTCCATCCACACTCCCCAGCACCTTACCCGTCCCAAGCACACACACACCGGCACAGGCACACACCAGCACACACACATCCAGCACACAGACACACACGCCACAAACAAAACGCACACGCACGCACAGTCAGGGGACTGAAACCAGACTCACAGGGGATGGGGCCCTGGAACACACACACGCATCCACGAGCACTGCGCAGTCCTCAGTTGCCTCTCCCTCCAAAGCACCCTCCCTTGCCTCACCTGCAACCCCAAAGACCCAGCGGCTCTTCCTCAGTGACCTCGGCCTCTTCCCCTCCGATCCAGCTGATACAGCATTCAGGGGGAAGAGGAAGCCCACCCACACGGAGCAGAGTGCCCCTCGCCCCCGGACACCCTCCCCAGGTGCAGACAGACTGAGGCCCCCACCCGCAAGTCCCCCCGGAGTCGTAAGAGCAAGACCCCGCCGCCGCCCTGCAGCTCAGGCACCAGGTCTCCTTCCTCCATCCCTCAGGCCCCCACTCCACAGGTGCCCCCACCACACCCTGCCCCAGGTTCCCCACCCACAGATATACCATCCCCAAAAGGATCCGGCCTTCTCCCCCTGCCACTTGCTCTCCCGGCACCACACCCCCGCTGCGCTTGTCTGTGCCACTGATGTGGTGAGGGTGTCCTCCCCCTCTGTCCAGCCCACCTTGCCTGTTCCCCATTCTCCTCCCCTGGTGGTAGGCACTGCAGTGGAGTCCACTACCACCCTGTCTGACTTGGGCACTGCAGTGGCGGACCTGTCCACTCCATCTGCAGGGTCCACTGCAGTCGTGCCGGCACCCACAACATCTGAGTCATGCCCCCAGTTGTGCCGGCACACACCATGTCAGACACCTCCACTGCAGTTGTCAGTGGCTCTCCAGCACCCACCACCCCTTCCCTGCTTCCTCCTGGTGAGCCCTGATCCTGTCCCTGCGGTGCCTGGCCTGCCCCCCGGTTGCCCCTCCTAGTGGATTGTCCCTGGTTTTGTGCAGGCATGCGTAGGGTGACATCTGCCACTGTCACCCTGTTTGGACTTTGACAATGGACTGGCCATTGGCCTTTGTGTTTTTCTGGACTTTCAGTTTTCATTACACACATATGCTGAATAAAGCAACTTTCTGTTCTCTAGTGCTTATGCTTCTGATGTACATGTTGTTGATGATGCTAACCATGCCCTTGCTGCAATGATGGTGATATTTGGTCTCATGATAATGAAGTGTTACTGTGCAGGAACCCATGTGGTCCAGGGGGAATGTGTCCTATCCTGTGGTGTATCCATGTCATCCATAGCAGCATCTGAGGGTGTCATGTGTTCACTAGCGCGACTCACACTAACACTCCAATGACAAACTTCCACGTCACTAGTCTATTCGACCAATACTAGCGCGACTCACACCAACACTCCAATCAGAGCGGTTTCTGTCTACAGCGCACTGTCCAATCCCAGCGCGGCTTTTGTCTACGTCAGTTCTGCTCTTGACCCCTCCTTTACAAAATTTATCGGCAATTTCTTTTTCAACAATTCTTCGTTAGTTACAACATTTAAAACACATTTCCATTGTCTGATTCACTAAACAAAAGAGATAGCTTTGTCCATTTACACAAGAATTCTGTATTTTCCAGTAGGCAGCGCTTACCTCTACCCTACCACAGAATTTTCCCATTTCGCCGATAAAGTAGCACTTCCCTCTACCTTACCCTTCTTTCAAGCAAGCGGTAAACCCATTTCTCTGGGGATAAAACACATGTGGAGACTATACTGCTCCTGAGAATTAAGGCCAGAGTTTCACAAGAAAACCGATCACTATTTCACTTACACACCTTTTATGCGGAAAATGTCCCTATCATAACACAACATGTGTTATCACCAATATGAACTCAGACAATGCACTATTCCATGTGACTTCTCTTGCCACACGTGTTCCACTTCCTACTTCCCGGAAGCGTGAAAACTTACATACAACATAACGCGACTCAACATAAAGTGTTAGACATGAACTTATCAAAAATCAATAATCAATAATCACCAAACTAATCTATAGTAACCATAACTCTGCTACCAAGAAATCTGATCCAGCGCTAATAATAAAAATTATTCTCCTGTATGACTCGGTCATCCAGGTACAACTATCTCTCCAATACACAGATTATATCCATATGACGGTGGGGCCCATTGACACCGCATATATATTCACTTACTCATTTATTTCCCTGGATTACCTCCGTCCTTAACCTAGGAGAAAAACGATTCACTGGGAGGAGGCGGGATACCTCTTTTTAACACAACATAATGTTTCTCTTTGCTTTTAAGGTATTCCGCTCATTGGTCGATGGACCAACTAGTAGGAATCAGTTGATGGTGATTAAGACCAGCTCAATCACAATAAACTCTTTAACATTTTACCTTAATTATTGAGCTAAAGAATCACTGAGTCATTTGTTTAAAGATAATAAAGTTTATATAAAGTTTTTAGAAACAATGCATAAGTTTAAGTTTATCACTCAGTTATTACATTTATCGTCATTATAAGAAATAAATTGAAAATACAATGCATAGCTATTGGATGGAAGATAAAGTTTGTCACAGCAAGAACTCCAAAAGACCAATCTATCTGTCTTGGAAAAATCTAATAGCTTTAAATAAAAAATCTATCAGGAGTAAAAAGGTTCTCCAAAAGCAACATCTTATACTCAACTAAAAATATAAAATAGCAGCAGCAGCATCAGCTCGTCAGCATCAGCAAACGCAACTTCACCCATCTACAGCATCCACTCTCTCCAGCATCTAACCCCTCCCCACCAAGAGTAGGTCTTCTTATACCCTAATTCTAGCTTACTGAATAAAAATGTTGCATCTCTATGGCGTGATTCTCTCTCATTGGTTCATTCAAGTCCATATACATTTTAATCAAACTTCCTTGTCTTAACCAGTTCTTTGTGGAATGTCCATGCTTGCATCGTTTCCCACAGTTCATAACATTACTCATCAGTTTCGATCAGTCCAATTTGTATCTTTTTCTGATACTTTTTAGATTCAACAGTTCCGTCCATTTATTCAGTTTGACTTCTCACGCTTCTTGCTGATCATCTTGGCACACATTTGCACAGAAAGGTCACAATAGCCTTGACCATACTTCCATCTTTGCCTCTCAGCACGAACACGTGGTCATTCTTTTTCACAGCCTGTCTCCTTTTTCCCCACGGCTTCTTGGACATGCGTACTCTAGCTTATGGCGGCCATTTTATATCGCTGCTCAACAGGCCTAAGCGCACTATTTTCAAAGATAAACAAAATATTGTTAAAATAAAGAATATAAACCCTTTCGTTTCCCTCCCGTCTTTTTACGTACCCCAATTAGGTATTACCTAGCAAAAAGCAACATATAAAGCCGTCCCTTACTTACCATCGCTTTATTTTGCCACCACACATTTTATTTTCAAAGCACAAATCATGCGTTTATTATTTTATTAGTACGCTAATATTAAATTATGTTAGACACATCAACAATTATAAGTAGATTAATTTGCACACAAAAATAGCGTGTTACCTTTAACCCTTTACATGTAACATACATTGTTGGTTATTTACTTAAACGAACAAGTTTATTAATTATTTTACGAAAATTATTAGGAGGTTAAAATTTTTTCATTTATCCTGCTCCATCACCTACATCAGTTTATAAGCCCTTTATAACCACTGTACTGTAACAAAACATCAAACAAGGAGACACATTAATTCCCTAGAAATTAGGATACGTCAGACGTTACAAAAGCCACTAGGCTTTTTTATTTTTATTTATCCATTCATCCAAAGTCACCTACTCAAGTAAAAATCTATTTATGCATCCATCAATCCTTTAAAAAAATATTACTTTAGTTGCCCATACTGATCACTCGTCAGTACTTCTAACCTTCTACACTAATGTGCACATGGAGCCATCTCCCGACACACACACACACACACACACACACTCACACACACATCTATCTGTCTGTTTGTTCACCCATCTATCCATCCATGTATACATCTGTGTCTGTATTTGTGATTTCTGTAACTAATTGTTGGTATGCTGTTGTCTGTCTGTGTACCTTTGTATATTGTCTGTGTATGTGGATGATGACATATTTGGTGTCTGTGAATTCATGCTAGTATGGTGTTGACCTGTGTGCATTAGTGTCCACATTTATGTTTTTCTGCATGTCAAAATATCTTCATGTGTGTGTGTGTGTGTGTGTGTCAGCATGTGTGAGTGTGTGTGTGTGTTTCTATGTCTGTTGGTATGTTGATCTGACAGCCTTCAGGAGTGCACACTTCTCTGTGTATTGTGTGCCTTTCAGGGGCGGCTCCTCCATGTGGGCGGAGGAGCGTCGCCCCACTGCTTTCTCACAGTGCGAGAAGCAGTAACATAAAATGGTATAAATACCATTTTATGTTACTGCTTCTCGCACTGTGAGAAAGCAGAAGGGTTTGGTTGGGGGCAGGCGGGTGGGCGGTCCTGCAACAGGGCAAGGGAGCAGTGGCTAGCCCAATGTTGTGGGCCCTGACTGTTTGGTCGGCCCTCTGGGGCCGACCAAACCAGTCATGCGCACTCTGCCATTTTCTCCATGTAGGCTGCATGCAGCCTACATGGAGAAAATGGCCTCCCCATAGGCACCTGGCTGGGCCCCATCCCCACCTATCACAACGCTGCCATTGGAGCATTGTGATTGGCTTAGGGGAGGGGAGGGAGGCTGCCTGCTTCCTGTGAGGAGCAGAGAAGCAGAGACAACGCAGGACTGGACCGGGCCGGCTGAGGTAAGTTATATATTGTTTTTAATTAAAATTAAATTTCACCCCGCGCGACCCCCTCCTCGCGTGAACCCCCCGCCCCCCCACCCGCGAATCATGCCAGCCGGGACTGGTGCCTTTATTTAAATCCGATGTAAAAGTGCTGAAACTACTAACTTTGTTAATGTGTGTCTGAGTAATTATCTATGATATATCAAAGCAATAAATAAATTGTATACTGTGCATTTCTTTGGTGATATAATTTAGCATCAAATTAATCAATGTGAAGGGGAGCAATTCAAAGGGGTCCGCAAACTGAGGTTGGAAATTGTGAACTAGTTAATTACTGCAACAGTGAGGAGTGGAAATCAGTGGGTGCCCAACTTGAACCTGATGCTGAGTTGCTGCCCTTTCAATGGGGATTTACATGCAAACGGTACGCAGTACTTTAAATTACGCAGGGATCCCTGTTCCTGCAGCTATTTGTGGACCAGATCTGAGATCCTGCCGATCCAGGGACTTCTGTTGAATTTGTCTAGGTGTCATTTTGTGACACAGGATATAATTCAATCACATCGGCACGTTGCCCCATTCCCTTTGGAGCAGCAACCTCCAATTGATGAAGGGCTTTCTTATTTCAATATTCAGATGAGCCAAATGCAAAAGCCAGATTTAAAGTATCATTAGCCCTCCTTTTGTTCAAATACCATCCTAACTGGGAGCCATCTAGAGCATAAAACCTAGATGCTATCAATTCACAAGTACTTAAAATAAACCACTGGAGGCAGGGTTTTAATTTTGTTCATCTTCCTATGTAAGAGATGAGGAGCACTCTAAGAATGCAAGAGTTCTGTCTGTATGAGTAATTACTCAAATATTGATTTAAATGCACCTATTCTTTTAAAAAAATACTTTATAGGGCAACTCATCCCAGGGTAGAGTATCAGAGCGTTTCACATCACACACAGAAGAGCAATAAATCATACAAGTGAGTAAATCAATGTACAGGAAATATTACATAAGAAGATGGTTATAAGGTGTAGGAATCACATATCCATACTTTTAGACAGTAAGGGGCCGATTCCGATCTCGCTCGGTAGGGCTCCTAGCAGCATCCGTCAGTAGCGAGTCCGAGTCGTACGCGTGATTTCCGTGCGACTCGTACAGCTGTACGAGCGAGCAAGGACGATGCGCTTCAAGTCTCGCGCTACGACCAACTCGTACCCTTCAGCGATGCCTCCCGAGCGACTCAAATCTGTCCGACGCGTACAGTGCAATGCGTACGGTTTCCGGCCGGCCAACTACGATGCGCGTTGCGAGCAGCCGGTGCGAGTCGGAGCCTCTGGCTCGAAAAAGCTCCAGGAAGAGTACTTCGGGGGTCCTCGCCGGACCCCCCTTCACCCGGGGCCCTACGACTCGGACAGTGGGTCGAGCCAGGGGTCCCCCTCACCCATGCATGAACGTTGAACGGGGGCACCGACGTGGACACGCGACAGGGGGCGATAGGGGGCACCCTTTTCCAAGACGTACATTTTTCACGATGGAAGCCCATGTACGCGATGTACAATAGGCTCCTATTGACTTCAATGGGGCTCCGAGCGACCCGAGTCAGTCAGCGCTGCAGCGCATCGTACTCTGTCGCTCGGAGCCCTGGAGCACGAGTCGGTCGGAAAGCTCTACGGGACGGAGTCGGTCGTAGGGCTTTCCAAGCGAGATCAGAATGTTAAGAGTGAATGGTCGGGATAAAAGCAAAGTCAGAATATAAAGCATTACACAGTTATTGTGGTTCTTTGTATTAACAATACTTTATTACTTCCCAAAGGAACCCTTCTGTACCATCTTAGAACAGCAACAGATTGAGGCAAAACACCAAGGATCTAAATTCATGACTTACAGTTGGCATGCAGTTTCTTGATGCTAATAAATACATCACTGCCCTATATTAGAAGGCTTGCAACTTATTAACTGGATGTAACAATATGAGCTCAGTGTCAAAAGCAGTAGCCCAATTAGCGATCTAAATAAAATACAAATCTGTGATCTGCATGTTACACAATGCGCTTCTCAGCAGGCGCATTAACCGTCTGTGCTACTTTAAAACTGTCAAAAACTGTGATTGGACAAAACATAGAACTCTTCCAAAGCATTGTTTCCCACTAGAGGTATCGTACCACTATAATAATACCCACAAATTTGCTGGACACACCATGGTCGCTGCATCAGGTGTCCAAACCTTGGAAGATATTTTAAAATACAACCTCTTTGTGACAAAGGAAGTAATATAGAACAAATTTACTGTCACATATGTCATTGTTGGCAATTTCTTTGCAGCAGGTTTTTTAAAAATAAATGTAAAGGTTGTCTGTCAGACTCTGCTTTTTAAACTCCATCCCTCGTGACTCCACCCCATTTCCTCTGTCACATCATGACTCCCCTCAATTTATGGGTTACCGGAGTTAAGTTTTTTCTAGTTCCAGCACTGACTGTACATGATTTGACCAGGTCCATCATATGCAAAACAGAATTGTTTCAATTTGCTCCTGCAATTTTGCATCAGGATTTCCCCAGTGAACACCATGGGGAAGATACCTACAAAGGAAAATAGCTGCATCTGATTTATAATCCCGTTTCAGGTGCAAATGGGAGCTTGTACATTTTCTAGCTTGTGCTAGGAAAGAACTCACATAGTCACTTGTGACTTTGGCATTGAAGTGCCCTCACTGCTTGCTGTAGTTAGCCATTTTGCACACAGCTCACCTCTTAATATTCGAAAACAGATATTTTGTTTTTTCCTTCATGTTTTAAATTATCTGAAAAATTCTATTTGGTAATGCCAAAAACTAGTCTTCATTCCACCTCTTCCCTTTTTCTCCCACCACCATACATTTCCTGTTCCTTTATTTCACTCTTGCAGGTGCTTTTTTATTTTTTTTAATGTCTTTATTGCCATTTTGAATGTATACAAGGATATATCACTTATACATGTATTGAAACATCTGAGTGGAAAATAGACAATTTCAGTTCCTCTTAGGATCATCAGACATTCAAGTATCTTTTCAGTACGTTCTCCAATCTATAACAAATAACATTTGTGATTAATGTCTTATTTGGCAACAGAATCTCTTATCTCCCCTCTGTACCTCCCTCCCATCCCACCCTCTTCCGTGTCTGAATGTCAGCACCATTCCCCACTCAAATTGTACATGTTACTCATCTCACATGAGCTTGTGCCTCACTGCTCTGGTAATTTTCGCTATATCATTGTCTATGGGGTGTTTCCAGCCTCAGGGTCCTGAGTCGCGGGGGTCATGGACGGTTGCGCGTCTCCCATATCCCTTATCATTGTCTCCCAGGCTCGGAGGTCATCATCTACTTTCTCATCATGTCTAAGTTGTTTCAATCGGACTGCCTCTGCTGTTGCCCATTCACAAACATCTCTCACTCACATCGCTATTCTGGGTGTGGAATGACTCATCCATGATAAAGCTATACGACGTTTTGCAAGCACAAGCCCCAGCATCACAAACCTCCTACTAAGGTTTTTTTTCTTGGATTCTTACAGGTACTTGTTCATCCCTGGATTCCCTCTTTGGTAGTTGTTTTTCTGTCTTTCTCCCCCCCCCCCTCCTTCCTTTCCTCCTTTTGTGTTTTTTCCTCTCTCTCTTTTTTTTTTGGAGTTTTATATAGCGCGAACTAGACCCGAGACATCAGGTATCAGAGCGCTTTACATGAGCACCAGTTTCCTTACAGATGGACACATTCATTTTTGTTAGGCACGGGGAGATTAAGTGATTTGCCCAGAATCACAGGACATCTAACCTGGGCTTCTATTGGAATTCTATAACGCATATTAGCAAGCCCATTATCGCCGTTTTAGCGGCAGTTTCCTGCCGCTAAAACGGCGATAATTCTATCGCCGGTCTTGCTAATATGCCCCCAAATTCCTTCTTTCATCATCTCCAGAACACTTAGTAGCTGCTAATCCTGGCTATCCCTAATTGATGTTTATTTTGATTCCCCATGGCATGTATTAAAGGTGTACACCTTGAATATTAACACCAGAATGTCTATGTGGCACAAAATAGACGACAAAATATCAAAAATAAAATATCAACATCTAAGTATGCCTAGATTTTTTATATCTAATTCCACATATATGTATCCATGCATAGATACAGTGGTTAATTTGTAAATAAATAAGTGCTGGGGCTCTAATCAGGAGGCAGCTTGCACCAGCCCATTTCTCCTGCTAACGCCGCCTAAAACAGAATGAACTACTAACCATGAAAGTGGGAAGAGGATGTGGCGTAATGACCAGAGCTGCCAACTTCGGAGCTGGGGAACCAAGTTCGAGTCTCGGCGTCAGCTCAACATGCACAATCTACAACATTCTGGGCAAATCACTTAATCTCCCTGTGCCAACCATAAATGAATATGAATGTGTCCTAAACTGGTGATCATGGAAAGCGCTAGTGTTGATGATTAAGTGCTGGTGCTGACCACCAGTTCAAATTAAGCATTGCAAACATATATCTTTAAGGTACTTATATGTGGAAATAGAAATAGTAAATCTATACTTCCCTATATGCACAGGTACCACGGTATTCTGGGTTTCGATATTTAGTAACACAACCATATTAAACAAATTCAGCTCAACTGCTCTTTCACAATTGTTTTACAGATTAAACATGTTCCATTATTTGCAGGGTCAGAATATGCGAGTGGAAGGTAGTTTAACCTTACTTAAACTTTCCAGTCTTTTACCTCTGCAAGGATACTTTAGGTTGTCAAATAATTGCGCTGTTTGTCAAATAGCAGATAGAAATGCTTTGAAACTTGTTTTCCTGTCTTTTTTTTTCGAAACCAAACATCTCCCTTACAGGCGAGGAACAAATGAAAGAACTCCCTGACTGAATTAATTGAGGTTTGCGGTAATGTGGCATATGGTATAAATGATTTTGATGCAAATATGTGTGCTAATTATCTGTAGATGAATCTTGCAGGCGGGCTATTGATCTTCAATCAAAGGTAATTTTGCATTTACCTTAAGTTTTCTATCCATTCATATTAAGTAAACTTTGCCAAGTAATTTAATTATGCTGCCTTTCTCACTGCTGCTTAAGTGAAAACAATCTGCTTGATTGAAAAAATAATTTTGCAAAATAACATTTCCTGATTTTGAGTAGCGATTTTTTTTTGGGGAGGGATGCCCGCTATACCCCTGCAGGACTTCTACATGTATCCTCATTTATTTGTATTGCATTTGCTTGTGCAGCGTTAGGCTTGTTAACTTATGTTCGATGTATACTTGCTCTATGCTCCAAAAAATGAATTGAGATTGTGTGCAGTGCTACAGCTTAATAGAGGGCATCAGGGCGGGACAGGTCTTCTATATCGACTGGGCATTTCCCCGGTGGGCTGGAGCGCCTGACGCTGGTTTTTAGGGCAGGAGGCCTCTCCTGGTGCCCCTGACACTTTTCCCAGCTCCCCCAGGTTAATTGCAGCAGGCAAGGTAGGCTTCTCGAGAGCGATAGATAGAGAGCAAGGCGAAAGGTAGAGAGGAAACAATTAGAGAGGTAGAAGAGAGAGAGAGAGGAGAGGAAGAATGGATTGATGGAGAAAGAGAGAGATTGCACAAAGACACGAAGAATGCAGGGCTATTTTGAGCATTTTTGGACAGGGCTGCTTCTCGTTCTCCAGTCCGGCCCTGCATGGTGTGCGGAAAACTAATCAAAAGCTAAACAAAGGGAAATATAGCGAACTTATGATGCTTAGGAAAGGACGTCTTAAAGTGATATGATAAATAAGTGGTTCAAAATTCAGAACAGCTAGAGAATGGAATACAGTTAAGTTTATCGTAGTAAATAAGTTATTTTTTTTTAGCAAACACACAATATCTCCTCACTATGCCCTTGGATGGTGAGATAGGTCAGTGACCTAAGCCTGACAGCTAATATCACCTATGATCTGCAGTTCAAAAACCGGCAAAGCCATCTGAGCCATCAATACTTCAACTGGGTAATAGTGACACTTATTGTCTGTTGTACTGAGTAGTGTGGTATGAACTGCCAGTTTAGGACTGGCCGGTCTGGCACTATGGCACAGTTGGATTGGGTAGCTGGAAAGGGCCCGTGTGTGGCCATTGTTTTTTCGGACCTATCAGGGCCCGAGGACCCAAAAAAAGTCCCACGCCATTTTCCTTTCACGCCAGCCCAACTAACAGATGCAGAGTGCTCGACAGACCAGTCCAACACTAATAAGCTCTATCTTAAAAGCAACTTTTCAGTACTGAGTCTTCTGTCTCCTAGTGGTGCCTAATTCTCCAGTACCCAATGGGCATCCGACTTTGTGCATTGTGAAAGAGAAGAGAATGACCAAAAAAGGGATATACTCTTTTTAAGTTTTACTTTTTGATGATCTGCAACTTTCTTGAGACCCCTAATTGCTGTGGAAGAAATTTCCTAATATTGGTTTACAGAGCATTTGGGGCATATTTACAAGAGATTATCGCCACCAGGACATCACTTTTTTTTACATTCTGGTGGCGATAACCCTTTCGCCTTATTAACAAGGCGGTGTTAAACCACTTAACATGGCTTAAAGCCGCCTTGTAAATAATGGCACTATTCATGCAGCACTTAGAGTGAAAGGGGCAGGCAATCGGTTTTGCATTGGGCGATCCGCCACAACACCCTTGCTTTTTTACACTGCCCCCTATTTAAAAGGCTGGCGTAAATATTGGCCAGCACCAAAAATAAGACCAGGGAAAACCTGCTCTTAAACTGGCGCAATGAGGAGAAATTATTCATTTCTCCTTGGTGTTGCTGTTTCTATGTGTGCTGAATTCGGCAGCACACATAGAAAGAACACATAGCCATTAGTGATTGTTCATGCGCAGGAAGGTGTCCCTTCCTGCACATAAACAATGATTAAATAATGACGAGTTACTACTTCTATATGTGCTGCATTCTGCAGCACACATCAAAGTTACAAATCGCCATTAGTGATTGTTTATGTGCAGGAAGGGACACCTTCCTGCAAATGAACAATCATTCCCTGCAACGCAGACACCGTTGCACTATGGTGCAAGGGTGTCTGCATTGACGCTAGGCAGCTAAACTTAGCGCCAGCGCTAGGGGAAACACAGGAGTGCACGGTATTATTGTTAATATGGCACATCCCTGGGTTTTCAGAATTTCAGAACGCTACATTACCAAATTGTGGCATAACACAGCACTCCACCATTCTGCTGTGAATATGCCCCTTTGTGTCATTTTCATTCGCTCTCCCCACAGTTTCGCAATTGCTAGAAATGTGTCAGCACTACTTTCATTAGAGCAATAATGCACAAACATCCAGGCATGGACCCAGTACCTTTCATGCTGCCTTATTGAAAAAATAGCTCACCATCACCTTGAACCTGTGCCACTCAAAAGTGAATGTTTTGCCCAGTGCTTATTCACACAAGTCCAGGCACAGAGGGTTCCACACATAATACCCTATGTCCCTAGATTTACCGGTGACCTCAGGAAAAGGTAACTCCTGGGGCAGGGGGTGAATTTACTTGGTTCTACTATGGTGAACTTGTAATGATGCCCTAAATGGTTTTTAAGATATTAAAGTTACTTAATGGTTGGCTGTGAATAAATATCCATTCATTTTTAAGTCTCGGCTGCAGATAGTTTTAGCTGTCACTTGGGAAGACTTATTGTTTTATATACATACATATATATTTAGAGTGGACTTTTGGTCAGCACCTGCTCATGATTGGATGACTTTGTTGTATCTTACTTCCTTGCTCCTGATTCGATGGCTTTCCTCCCTATTCATGAGCATTTTAGTCGCACTGGGTTTTGATTGGTTGATTTATTGTTCTACTGCTGGTGTCGGACTTTGCCTTGCAGCACATTCTAGATACACTTTTGTTGCCCTCTCTCTTCCTTCTCCATTGCTCCCTCTTTTCTAGCTGCCAATCCCCTTTTTTTAAACCCACAGTTCCCATTGCCACTCACCACCGAGCGTCCTCTTGCCCCCTACAACACTGCTAATCTTTGGTCATCAGCATGCTATCAGCAGGTGGCCATATGAATGTTATTTTTTTATCATTTCACAACCACCACCAAAGAGTATGCATTCAAATGAACGAGCAGTGGGCATTTTCATATGACTTTTTGTATTTTTTACAAACTCCATTCCAAGTTGGCCTTCTTCTTGACCTTAAGGAGAGAAAATATCAAAATCATACAGATGGCAAAGAGAGAGGGGAAGAAGTAGAATGACCATGGCAGGCAACAGGGGTAAAAAAAAGATTCCTACTTTAGTTCCCAATGATTTATTTTCCTCCTGCTAATTTGTAAGTACTGATGTTCATAACCAACATTATTTTAAATATTTTTTGTAAATTATTCATATTTCAGTATGGAATGACTATTGAATCTCTTTTAGCTGAGACAATAAATACATTTGATTTGATTTGACAACTGTGGTTAAACGTGAAAAAGCAGACATCCTCAGCCAATTGCTTGAAATGGACTCCAGGGGAGACTCATGTCCATGTGATTCACTGATAATAGTGAGTAACGTTTTAGTAAACTATGAGATATTGGAGGATGTTGCCAAAGACATGATTGTTTATTTGAAGAAATTGAACAATAAAAGCTTAATATTTTTTTAAAGCACAATCTGGCATACAATTAGAAAACAAACACACCATTATATGGTAGCCTGGAGTTATAATGAATGATAGGTTTCCTGATCCACTAACAATAGGAAACATCATAGTTGAAAACTACCCCCTAAATGCAGGAACTAAAGATATGGACTAAGAATTCTATGACATGATATCGCTGAGAAAACTATTGCAGTACTAAATATCTCCAAAAAACATTAAGGAAACAAATATCGATTTTTACATACCTTCTATGTAAGTACAACAATATCGACTACAAAATATAGTGGACCAAAATATTGTCATAAAATATTTACGTATATTGTATTTAAATTATTTAACATTATAATAAGTTCACAAAATATAGCAACTTTAAAAAGATGTGTTACATTTCAAGAAATATATATGTATAATATAGAAAATATATCAATACATTTTATATCTTGTAGATATAAAAATATACTTTAAACATAAAAATGTAACTATAGAAATAAATAGTATGATTAAATAAGCGTGAGTAATGAAATAAAAAGTCCAATTATTATACATTATAAACCAACAAGAAAATTATTACAGCTGACAAAATAATAAATGTGTTAATACAAAAAATGACAACAAAAAATGTTTAAAATTTAATTCAAGCAATATATATGTTAAATAAAACAAGTAAACAATATACAAACAAAATGAAGTAATTCATGTAATTAATCATCAAATTAACAAATCAAAATGTATGAAATAAATGGAATATTCATAAATATATATATATATATATATATATATATATATATATATATATATATATATATATATATATACCTACTGGCGGTCGCCAGTAGGTAGTTATAGTTAGGACCTATTTTCCATAGGAAAAGCATTTTTTGTTTTCCCAATAACTTTAGCGTCGTTTGACGAATCTTCGCGAAATTTTCAAAACTAGTGGGGCGCTCAGGTCAGCTCCTGTCTTGAAAGTTTTGGGGTGATTTGCCAAGCAGGGGCCGAGAAAAAAGGGGGGTCCCAAAACGTGTTTTCTCCATGTTAATTTCCGTAGGAAACTTTAGACACGGCTACAGACCGAACTGCTGAACGGAATTACACCAAATTTGGCAAAAAGGTAGCCTTTGGTTCAGAAAGAGTCCTTTTGTTAAATGGTGTAAATCCGTTTAGTAGTTCCTGAGAAATTCAAAAAATAGGGGTCGGAAAATCAATTTCCCATAGGAAACTTTAGACATGGCTGCAGCTCGAACTGCTGAACGGAATTACACCAAATTTGGCAAAAAGGTAGTGCTTAGTTCAGAAAGCGTCCTTTTTTTTAAATGGTGTAAATCCGTTCAGTAGTTGGTGAGAAATTCAAAAAATAAAAGTTTCGATATCTATGGCCGCGGTGGATTCACGAACCCTCCCGACCACGAGATTCACTGTGATTGGCTGCCAACACTCCAAACCAGGAAGTGTTGGCAGCCATCTTGTGACTCGGTAGAACCGAGCCACAAGAAAACAGTAAAACAAAGGTGAAAAAAAAGAAAAGGGGGCAGGGTAGAAACACCCTGGCCCCCTAGGCCTGCTCAGGGGGTCCCACAAGGACCCCCAGGGCCAAAAAAAGAATAAAAAAAATAAAAAATCGGCCGAATTCACGCTTCGTATTCAAAAAGCCCCCGGGTGGGCCAGGTCCCGGAGGCACTTGTAAATAATGTTGCGGGGGCCCCCGCAGCCCCGGGGACCACCAACTCCCTGGGGCTTATTAAAATAAATGCGGGGGAGCACGCAGCCCCCCCGTAGCCCCGGGGACCACCACCTCCCCGGGGCAACCTAAAGAAATGCGGGGGGGTCCCAACCCCCAAGCTGCTCCGGGGACCGCCACCTCCCTGGAGCATTTATGATAATTGGGGTGGGCCCCGTGGGCCCCCCGAGCCCCAGGGACCGCCACCTCCCCGGGGCTAAAAAAATAATTAGTGTGGGGGGGCTCAAGCCCCCCCACACTGCCCCAGGGACCACCACCTCCCTGGGGCACTTAATATTGAGATTTGGGGGTCCGTAGCGGATCCCCAGCTACGGGGAACACCACCTCCCCGGGGCTTTGAAATGCAGGGAAGGGGGCAGTGCGGCCCCCCTCCTGGAGCCCTTGATGGCCCTGGGGACCGCCACCCCCCACGGCCGGCTCCTGCAGTGTCCCGGGGTGCCCACCCCCGGGACACTGCTGTTTGCTATGGCAGGGCGGGAGCCGTGCGGCTCCCGCCCTATGATAGCAAACTGCCATAGCAAACTTACTTTGGATTTTGGAAGCGAGAGCAGGGAAACCTGCTCTCGCTTCCAAAATCCAAAGCTGATTGCTATTCCACACGGGGAGCTGCATGTCAGCAGCTCCCCATGTGGAAAAGCAATACCGGCTCCCGCAGGAGGCGGGGAGCCGGCGGGACCGTGGGGGCATTGGGGCTCCCCCCACGGTCCCCAACGGTGAGGCCAGGTCCCGGGGGATGGGGTCCCCGGGGCCAGGAGGGGGGCCACGCGGCCCCCCTCCCCTGTGAATATTAATTTTAAAAAAAACAGAGAGGCCAGGCTTCGGGGGATGGGGTCCCCGGGGCCATAATTGGCCTGAGGAGGGGGCCAGGTGGCCCCCCTCCCCAAATAAAAAATAAAATAAATAAAGGCCGGCCCCGGGGGATGGGGTCCCCAGGGCCAATAGAGGCCTCAGGAAGAAGGGCCACGCAGCCGCCCCCTCCTTTAAAGAAAATATATGTGGCCATGCCCCGGGGGATGGGGTCCCCGGGCCCGGAATTGGCCACGGGAGGGGGGCCCACGCGGCCCCCCTCCCGTTTACATTTTTTTTAAAAAAGGGGTCAGGCCCTGGGGGATGGGGTCCCCAGGGCCCAAAAAAAGGCAAGAGCACAGCCCCCCTTCTTAACAATTTTTTTTTTTAAAAAGCCGGCATCACGGCTAGGCCCCGCCCCCTCCCTGCAGCACTCAGCAAACACGCCCCCTGGCACGTTGTAAGTTGGGGCATTAATTCCCCTTGAATACTGAGGGTCCCTGGGGGCCAACTAGCCCACCAGGTACCTCCAGTATGCGCCAGGGAGCTGCGTTGCAGGGAGGTGTTCAGAGGCCACGCCCCTTTTTACACCTCTCTGCAACGCAGCTCTCTGGCGCTTACTGGAGGTACCTGGTGGGCTAGTTTGCCCTCAGGGACCCTCAGGACTCAAGGGGAATTAATCCCCCAATTTACAACGCACCAGGGGGCACATTTGCACAGTGGTGCAGGGAGGGGGCGGGGCCTGACATAGCAAGTGTGCAAACGCACCCCTGGCACATTGTAGAATTGGGGGATTAAGTCCCTTCAATCCTGAGGGTCCCTGGGGGCAAACTAGCCACCAGGTACCTCCAGTATGTGCCAGGGAGCTGCATTGCAGAGAGGTGTTCAGAGGTCACGCCCTTTTACACCTCTCTGCAACGCAGCTCTGCGGCGCTTACTGGAGGTACCTGGTGGGCTAGTTGGCCCTCAGGGACCCTCAGGACTCAAGGGGAATTAATCCCCCAATTTACAATGCGCCAGGGGGCGCGTTTGCACAGTGGTGCAGGGAGGGGGAGGGGCCTGACATAGCAAGTCCTCTGAGGTGTTCAGAGGCCACACCCCTTTTTACACCTCTCTGCAACGCAGCTCTGTGGCGCTTACTGGAGGTACCTGGTGGGCTAGTTGGCCCCCAGGGACCCTCAGGATTCAAGGGGAATTAATCCCCCAACTTAAAAGCCACCAGGGGGAGCGTTTGCACAGTGGTGAAGGGAGGGGGCGAGGCCTGATGTGACATGAGTGTACTTATGCAATCACTCCGCCAAAACCCAAACACTTATAAATTCACCATGCACTCTCCTTGCAGCACTCTAATCATCCAGTCACTACCCATGCACTCATGCAATGACCCATGCACTAACTCATGCACTGCTACAATACCCTGAGCAGTACCCATGCAGTCCAGCCATCGCCCTCTCACAGCACATGCACTCCTCCAATCACCCAGCGCGCACCATGTACTTATCCAATCACTCCGCCAAAACCCAGGCACTTATAAATTCACCATGCACTGTCCTTGCAGTACTCTAATCATCCAGTCACTACCTACTCATGTACTCATGCAATGACCCAGGCACTAACTCATGGCAAATACAGAGGAGGTCATGCTAATTACAGGGGTACCCCAACGCATAGTGTTCCCTAGTGTATGTAGGTGTTTTCACTGTATTCTAAGTGTCTTTTAGCATAGCACTGGCTCCGGTCCTGGTTATTCAGAGTCAGTTACCACCAGTACCCGTCAGTAAAAAGTTGGGGGCACAGGAGGACTTTCTGCTCCTCTGTTGGTTCTTTCTGCACATCTCTTGCTTCTTCCTGCACTTTTCTTCGTCTTTCTGGACTTCTGTTGCCTCTTTCTGCATTTGTCTTGCTTCTTTCTGCGCTTTTCTTCCTCTTTCTTCACATGTCCTAACTTTGTAGGCATATTTAGAAATTAGCATTTAAAAAACCATTGAAATTCACTGAAAAAACCATAGGTTTCAGGCACGTTATAGTTAGAAATTAGCATTTAAAAAACCATTTAAATTCACTGAAAAAACCATAGGTTTCAAGCACGTTATAATTTGAAATTAGCATTTAAAAAACCTTAGAAATTCACTGAAAAAACCATAGGTTTCAGGGACGTTATAGTTAGTTGGACATTTCACTCGTACAAAACCATAGAAATTCCCCCGTTATAGTTAGTTCAGCTAACTATAACTTGCGCCCCCGCAATGCACTGCTGATGATGTCACATATTACATCAATTATGACATGGTCAGTGACATCACTGATGACATCTCAAATGACATCACTGATGACATCACTGATGACATCATCCACGTCAAAATCTGATGCACCTCCTCACACTCTAATATAACCTTTTATACACCCACTGTAAAATACAGACTACCATTCTCGAAACCATCGACACACCAATACCAGTTACTACATACGCACTCACTGATTCCTAGGTCTACACACACATCCACTCATTCACCCATACAATCACTCATACATACAGTCACTCATCAATACAACACTATCATATGCACTCATGCACCTATACAGACACTCACACACCGCCACTCAACCATGGAGTTACTCACACACCTAGTCAGTCATGCAAAGAATCAATCACACTCCCATTTCCTCACCTATACAGTTATACATACACCACCTCACTTATTCAAACATATACTAACACATACTTACTCTCTTATACAATCACTGATACAAGTACACACTCATCCATACAGCCACTCTCACAATCACTGACTCTCACGTATAGTCATTTATATACTCCAACTCTCCCATACACTGCCTTTTACATATGTAGTTACTTGGACATGTACACTGAGACATCCAATCTCTCACCAACACACCCATACACACACTCACCCGCCCATACAGCTTTTTCCACATGCACTCTTGAACCCATACACCCAGTGAATCAACCACTCACACATCTATGCACAGAGTCACACACCTCCCACCCACCCACACACACACACTCAGTCTCCAATACAAATACTCAGGCAACCAATCAATAACCCATATAGACACTCATGTAGCTACTGACCAACACATGCAGCAGCTTACACAACAACAGACATACTGATACACACATTCAGACAGTTTAGTCACTAACCCATGCATTCAGTAAGACACATTTAATCACTCACTTATACAGTCAGTCACGCACCTACTAAATCCTTCATCCAGACACTTATACACCCTCTCATTCTTCAATACACCTTGGCATATATATAAAACATATTTAAACTTTACAGAAACACACAGTCACTGGATGATGTCATCAGTGATGTCATTTGAGATGTCATCAGTGATGTCACTGACCATGTCATGAATGATGTAATATATGACGTCATCAGCAGTGCATTGCTGGGGCGCGAGTTATAGTTAGCTGAACTAACTATAACGGCCGAATTTCTCAGGTTTTATACGAGTGAAATGTCCAACTAACTATAACGTCCCTGAAACCTCTGGTTTTTTCAGTGAATTTCTAAGGTTTTTTAAATGCTAATTTCTAACTATAACGTGCCTGAAACCTATGGTTTTTCAGTGAATATATACACATATATATGTATATGTATGTACATATATATATTCACTGAAAAAACCATAGGTTTCAGGCACGTTATAGTTAGAAATTAGCATTTAAAACCATAGAAATTAACTGAAAAACCATAGGTTTCAGGAACGTTATAGTTAGTTGGACATTTCACTTGTACAAACCATAGAAATTCCGGCGTTATAGTTAGTTCAGCTAACTATAACTCGCGCCCGCAATGCACTGCTGATGACGTCACATATTACATCATTCATGACATGGTCAGTGACATCACTGATGACATCACTGATGATATCTCAAATGACATCACTGATGACATCATCCACGTGAAAATCTGATGCACCTCCTCACACCTGAATATAACCTTTGATACACCCACTCTAAAATATAGACTACCATTTTCGAAAAAATAGACACATCAATACCAGTTACTAAATACGCACTGACTGATTCCTAGGTCTACACACACATTCACTCATTCACCCATACAGTCACTCATACATGCAGTCACTCATCAATACTAACCCTGGGTGTAGTTCGCGTAGTCGCGCTACGCGAAGCTACGCGAAGCCGTTAAAGTGCTACGCGAGCTACGCGAGCGTGCGTAGTTGCTTGTTGCGCCCGTTCGCGATGCGTTTTTCTGCTTCGGGAATGCGTTGTGTGTGTTCGGGAGGCTGTTTGCGTGCTCAGGGGATAATGTCTCGCGAACTTACCCATGAGGTCGCCTATGGGCGCGGCCATCTTGTTTTTCACTTGTCCCGCCCATTCGCGATGCCTTATTTCCGGTTCAAGGGTCGCGTATAGCGTGCTCGCGATGCGCATTTCATGTTCGGGAACGCGTCGTACGTGTTCGTGACGCTTTTTGCGTGCTCGGGGAGAAATATCGCGCAAACTTACCCACGCGGTCGCGATGGGCGCGGCCGTCTTGTTTTTCACTCTATGCTATGGTTCTGGGCCTGCTTTTATATCCTCCCTCAATCTTTGCAATCCTTAGTTTTTTACACTGTTTTTCAATTTATTTTTATTTATTATCTATCTCTCTCTGTGCCTAAGTCTATATTTTGCATTTATTTCTAATTTTTACTGTGTTTTTTTAACTGTTCTACTGTTTTATATTACTTTCTTCTTTAAGCTCCTACTTCTTCCCCTAACTTTATTTTTCCCTTCTAACTTTTCTTTTCCGCCTCCTCCCACACACCCCAGAAACATGGCGAAGGGTAGCAGCAGCAATAACGGCTCCAAGGGCAAGGCGTGCGCCCAAGAGCAGACTGCGCCCTGCAGGGGTGCAAGCCCGGCAGCTTTTTAGCGAGGCGGAGGTGGCCGCCCTTGTTTTTTTTGTGCAGCACCACCTCCCCTTGACCTTGGCAGCAGGCATCAGGCCAGGCTCCGGGTACCCTACCCAGGAGCATCACCGCCGGTGGGCGAAGGTGCGCCGGGCAGTGTTTCGCTGCTCAGGGGTCCGGCGCACCCATAACCAGCTGGCCCACCGGTGGTCAGACATCCTGGACCGGGAGCAGGACCTGTTGGACCTGCTAGGTGTCGAGGTCGTGGGGCTTGGTGAGTAGCTAATATATATAGTAGTATAAGTATTGTGTATAATTTT
This sequence comes from Calotriton arnoldi, assembly GCA_963921515.1. NCBI lineage: Eukaryota > Metazoa > Chordata > Amphibia > Caudata > Salamandridae > Calotriton > Calotriton arnoldi. The sequence continues at coordinate 534,153 of CAWUFW010007752.1, read as the reverse complement.
TTTACGAATAACAAGAATACTGCTGCTTACATTGCAGGTAAATTACGTTTCAAAATCTTCTGTGATTGTAGAACACAGGTGCTCGGCGCTACTCTTACTTGTTTGCAACTTTGCGCTCGCTTGGCCTTATTATTATGTAAGAGTTTACTTTAGAGAACTTAAGTTAGGTAATGCTATTGCTAGAGAGACTCTAGTCCTTCCTTTGTCCTCCTGTCAAATAGTGGTGGATGGACTGATACTAGGTTTAGTTAGTATTATTTGATAATTTTTTAGCGGTCTGCGTGACGCATCCTCTGTCACTGAGTGCTGCTTACCCCAGTCCTTAGTAGAACCTTTTGTAGTTTGTTTAGTGAGTGGTAAGCTTAGCAGTGTCAGTCAGTAGCAGAACATCAGACGCAACCAACCAACAATTTGGTGTATGCACAAATTTATGCATGTGTCCTCCATGTCATCTATGCATTTTTGAGGGCTAAAAAAAATGGAAATGCAGACTTAGTGAACAATTTGCCCGTCTGGAATAAGTGGGCTAGGTCAGGTGGTACTTAGGCTTAGTTAGTGTTCTGGATTCGAATCAATCAGAATGGAACACTGGATTAGTGTTCATAAATAAGTATACGGTCCGTGAATCCCGCAAGCCAGTAGTCGATCGGATTAGATAAGTCAATTTTATTGCAATTATTGTTTCCTAAAACGTTTGAGCGTTTTTTAGATAATTTATTTGTTTCACAGCAATCATTAATGTTTGTCTCTTTCTTTATTATATCTTACATGATCACTGATCTGCAGCACCCAGGGGCAAGAAGACGGGGTCCGAGTCGGCGGGACAACCACCAGAGGACCGCTCCTCTACCGAGAGCCCTGCTGCTGGCCCCAGTAAGTCCTCCAGTGGTTAATATTAACAATTATATTTCCCTAACTTTTACTGCACCTTATTTTTTCCGAACTATTAATTCTGGTTCCACTTCCTAATTCTATTTTTTACAAAAGCTTCTTTGATCTTGACTTGACTATCTGTTTCTAAATTCTGGTTATCCCTGCCTCTAAGTTCTAACTGCCTCTGCTATGACTCTCTGTACTACTACTATTAGTCTGTCTGTAGCTAAGCTTGCCCAGTTTGCCACTCTTTATTTTACGGTTTTGAATAAAACTCAGATTGACCAATAGCTCTAGCCACTGAGTCCAGCCCTTTGGGTTGTCCTCTTCTAGTCTTCTTAATCTTGAGGCTTTGACAATTACCACAAACAAAATGCCCAACCAGATATTAGACTATTTTTTATAGGATATAGTACATACTACTACTGATGTGGGGATTCTGCACAGCCACATACAAAACTATGCACAAGAAAATAGGATGTTGGTGATGGGAGGTTGGACCTTCCTCACACCTCAGTCAGAAGTGAACCCACAATCCCCTGAACGACTAGCTATAGTGTCTCATTAGGTCCTCAAACCCCCACCCGAAGATACCCAATGATTACACAACCCAGAACAGATAACACCCTTTCGCTCACTCACTCGTGTAAGTCCACCACCACCACCACACCAAATACCACAGAGTCTATGTGTAAGTTCAAAAGCTTTATTTTCAACTAACAAGCTCTGTATGTTGTTCTATAAAATTCAGGGGCATATTTACGTTCCCTGGCGCATCCCTGCATATCAGCAGGCATGCGCCAGGGAAAATGCGTCACGCAAGTTTACCTTTGCGCCACGTCCGATGTGCCGCATTTACAATGCGGTGCATCGTGGCGCAAGGATAAGCAGATGCGTGACGCATCTGCCGGCAGAAGGTTGGCGCAGTGCTGAAGTTGTGTCGCAAGCGCGACGCAACTCCAGCACTGTTCCAACCTTCCTATCCCTAACATGGTGCATCAATCCTTACGCCTGCTTGAAGCAGGCGTAAGGATTTGACGCACCAGCGTCGGAAAAGTGACTGCGTGAAATCTTGTAGATTTCACTACGTCACTTTTCCAAGGCGTTCCTGCGCCGGAACGGCCCCCCCTGTGCCGGTACGCCCACATGAAACCTGACGCAGGTTTCATGTGGCGCAGGGGTTTACTACGTGACACATCTCCCTAGATGCGTCACGTTGTAAATATAGCGCAACGCGGCGCATGGTTTGCGTCGCCGCTGCGTCACATGCGTGACGCAACGGTGGCGCAAAAGTGGCGCAAGGGGCTTGTAAATATGCCCCTCAGTGTACTACAGCCAGCTCCAACAGCAAAATGCATAAGATTAAAACAATAAACATTGTTACAAGTGCATGATAGAAGACAAAAGATCTGTGCGAATTCTGGGAGACCCCTCACCGTAGAACGTAGAAGTACTGGTTACATGCATCATTCATAAGCTCTGCAAATCTCTGGTTCGTAGAAGGGAATCTTCTGCCTGTTATGAGATAAATGGTGCGCGTTAGATAGTATAATGCAAGCATTTCTCAGTCATGCTAAAAAGTGTAACATGTTACTTATGGCTAAGCAATACGGACTAACCGAACTCCATAAAAAAGTGGCTTGTTTTTCGACCTCTTGTGCGCAATGCTCAGACAGTAGCTGTATGAGCTCATGTGGGCTCAAAAAGGCGTAACAAGCTGCGAGGTAACATGTGCAAAATACATGAAGCGAAAAATGGTTGCATGGCTCAGGCTAACTTTGAAAAGAGTAGAGTATACTATAATAATGACCCTAGGGACCATAACACTACTAGTGTCTACTGACTCTACTCTAGTACCCGATTTGGGCTAGTGATGTATGTTGTATATGTATGTATTAACTTTTTTTTCAATCTTGCTAGTGAAAACGAATAAATAGGGGGAGGTGTACAGGCATCTAAAAATGTGTCATGTTTTTTTCTAGGCATACCAGCGACCACCAGTGCCGGCGGGGCCAGCGGCGATGCGACCATTCCGGAGGGGGCAGGAGATGTGGCACCTGCAGGAGCTACAGGGGGTGAGCCAGCAGCAGTGGCGGGCGGTGGTAAGTTATATTCATTACTTATTGACATTGCACTAGCTGGAAGGGTGTTCACTTCACTCACTGTACTGTTGTTGAGACTTATTAGGTATGAAGTTGTAGTGAACATTATACAACGGTTGAAGAAGACACCCTTCACTTAGCATTAGCAATGCATTAGCAATAGCATTAGCAGTGTGAGTTGAGTAACCAATGGCCTCTTCTATCTGACTCCAACTCAGCTGTGAAAGTTTTATGGAGAAGACTATAATGCCAGATCAGATGACCTTGATGGATGTGTTGAACAAAAAGGGAAAGAAGGGTGGAAGGAGGAAGGACAGGCGAGATTTAATATGACTGGCAGAGAAGGATACGTTGGAAGCATGGATAGGTGGCTGATAGGAATCAGATGCATGTGTTGTTGAAGGATGGGTGGAAGGTGAAAGAAGAATGGATGCCTGCCTGGGTGGGCGACACAGTATGGGTGGATACTGTGGATAACAAGAATCATCAGCCGTGTTTGGGTGAAACTCAAAGCCAAGGTAAGCAAGGAAGGAATGGACGCATGGGTGGTTGTTGGTGAAACAAAGTAAGGTTTGTGGAGAGATTAAGAAGGATGATAGACATTTACTTAGAATGGATGGATGCCTGTATATATTCATCATAGACAGCATAGGTCGAGACTGTCATGGGATGCAGAGTCTTAGTTTGAAGGGAATGTAAAAGAAACCGCGCCAGAGTAGCAAAGCCGAGGGGAATACAAGTTGTATTTTCAGAATACAGTTGACTCACAATAGTTTGCAAGCACATCATATATATTGTGTATAGTTAGTTATCAAGTGCCTTCCTTCGACTCCGAGGACCACTCCCTACCTATGTTAATTTATTTTCGAATGTGTCAGCCAGCCTGCAAAGGGTGGCCTATCTGTTGGTTACACAGTCAATCAAAACAAAGTACCTTATGCAGTAGCGGTCGGTGGTGGGAGTGCTGCCGGGCGCTGATGTGGGGAGGGGCAGGGTGGGGGGTAGTAAACAATGGATTACACGGCCAAATACAGGTAACTTTACTGTAAACATAAGAATAAATAAAGCAAATTTTATTGTGCGCACTGCACCGCCAAATGCGATGCAGTGCGCGCAACGAAATTAGTTTTATTTATTTATATGTTTACTTACCTGTAATTGGCCGTAATCCATAGTTTACTACCCCCCACCCTGCCCCTCCCCACGTCACCACCCGGCAGCACTCCCACCACCGACAGCTACTGACCTTATGTCGTCGTCCCATATATAAGCAATGATCATTGGATCAGATATATAATCTGCCTTTTTGTAGTAGCCAGGGCATTGTGAAAGTGAAATTGAGCAATTGCCCTTCATGTAACAGAGAGAGTATGGCCAGTGCCACCCGTAATAGAAAAATACGAGCTTCCCCACCTGCAGACAGTAGTAAATAAAACTAACGTGAGTCTGCGTCATGACTCGTATGTTTGTCTTGGGTGCAAGCATAGCTGACTGAGCTGGCATGCCGGCTACAACCAGGTTATGTAATTTCGCTAAACTAGAGATAAGAAGAAGACTGGTGTACTGTGTACTGGAGTCCATAGTTCTAGTATAATGCCTGAAACTCCCACAAATGTTAGAGGCCGAGGAAGTGGGAGGATAGATAGATTATTACAACAAATGTTATGTACTGTGCTTCTTGCTAGTGCTACTGTGCCACTATGTGTTGAATTAATTTTGTGTTACTGTTTTGCTAAGAGTATTGGTTACAACAATATTCTTTTTCTTTCTTGATATAGATACTCCTTCCCAAGAAAAACCATCCCGGAAGGAGTTGGCAGCCAGGGCCCGGCGCTGGAAACTGGAGTCCATCTGTGAAGAGTACCGGCGGCTGGTGGCTCAGGCGGAGGAGGAGGAGGAGGCGGCAGCAGCTGCAGCCTCCTCCGATGCCCCGGGCCCCAGCCAGGCCCCACCTCCAGTGGTACGGCGCCGCAGTCTGGCAGCCGCCCGCCGCCCGCCGCCGCAATTCTTTATTAGCCAGCACTGCTGTCCCCCACCCTGGATGCCACTGCAGGGCATTTCGCCGCCAGATGCTCCTCCGGATTTCACGCCTAGAGGAGCAACTAGAGGAGCGTGTCAAGATCCTGGTGGACAAACACCTGAAAGCCCGCCGAATATAAGAACAATAGGACCCTGTTGGATTGCCCCTTTTTTATTCCTTTTGTTGGTGGGTGGGAATTGGGCGTTGGGGTTTCTGGACATTGTTTGGACTTTTTTCGTTTTGGACATTGGTTGGGGTTAGGGAGAGGGGTGGGTCAGGTGTGGGATAGTTTATTTTTGTTAGGGTAATAAATTATATTTATACTTAAACATACAATGTTAATGTTTTGTGGGGGGTTACTGTTTTACGAATTAACGTCACATGGTTTCCTTGCTGCTGCAGGGCCGCAGCCAGTGTTTGATTTAAATAATCTGCTGATGATGTAACACAAACAGATAGATGCGGTACCCCTCACTGAGTTATTTGTCCTACTAGTACTGTCAGTCTCTCCTCCTAGTCCATTATACCTCCCACCAAACTTATCTTACCTGTGATTGATGATGATTAAGTTCGGCACAGCGATGGCTGCATGGTTTCCCAAGAGAATGGAGAAGAGGCCATGGTTGTGGTGGTAGTAGTAGACACTGGCAGTAGCATTTGCAAAAAAAATAAAAAAGAGACAGTCACTTGCCTGAGAGCGACTGTGGGAGGAGTATTAGAACGAAGTAAAGTACAGTACAGAAGAAGACTGCCAAACAAACAATATTGCAACTGCTAAAGTAAAATAAAACATAATGGTGGCGGGGACAGCCTAGTACAAGAAGTTACAAACTGTAGTTGTGTCGAGTGAGTCACTTAACTTAACACAATCGTAATTCGTAACCTTTACTGCTGTGTGGTAGGATGTTGATGATGAATCCAATCAATGCCAGCAATTAATTATGATGTATTAGGTGACGGTCCCTTTAGAAAACAAATTTGCTTGCACATAGACTGAGCATGGGTGGGCAAGCAGAAGAAGATCCTCGCCCTGCCTTGATATTGAATTAGTGTTGCTTTCACCACATCTGCCCCAGCAAGCGTGTGATCAATTGGTGTACATTTAATGTAGTCACATCACACCTCAATATAAATCACAGCCCGGGGGAAGAGGGTTAGGGTTTGATGAATGGATGGGAAGGGGGTTTGGGGAAAGGTTTGACAAAGAAAAACAGTACGCATGGACACAACAAAAGCAAAGCGCAATCTTGGCAGACGACCATGATCTTATCCAATAAATCTATAAAGGGAGAAAAGGGAAATGCATGCATGATGATGAAGATAACTTGATGGTTAATGAGTAGTACTTACTAACTACTACTAGACAATTAGACAGTACAGGGCAGCAGTATTTTCTATGCAATTTGCCTTGCCTGTAATATGCCCTCAGAGACCCAAATTCCATGTTGTACCGGGCTTACTTTTAAAGATAGCAAAGAAAATTAAAAAATAGTTGTAGGGATCAATTAGCAAACAAACAACAACACAACACACAGTCTTAATGATTGAAGAGAAAAAAGGAATCAAATTAATTAAAAGACGAATGATGAATGATAGTAAAGTTACTGTATTATCCTCGTCAAATTGTGGAGTTGAATCTCGTCATTCCTCTTGGTCCTATCCTCCATGGACGCTCCGCACATCAATCTTGGGTGCCACTGCCTGCCTGATGCGGATTGGTAAGGTAAGTGTGAGTTGTGTCTCCCAGTATAGCACAGGGTAAAGGCCGGCCTGTAAGTGTAGATGGAAAAACAAAAGGGGTATTGAAAAGTCAATGAATAAAAAAAGCATCAATTACGGTGGAGTCCAAGAAGAGAAGAGAGAACACTTTCAGACTGAGGCGGCTTGGATATATCGTGTATTTGTATATTCTGTTTACAGCATTAAGCTACAACAACAACAGGACAGAAAGAACAGGCCCACCACAGCACCAGCCCGTGACCCAACCTCCATTTACCTTAAATTTTGACAGAGCCAGACAAAAGGCATATACAGGAACCTAGCATTTTCAAAATTAAGTGACTAAATCAATGCGACGCTGTCAGTCATATGACTACACTCGACTCCACCACTACATGGACATGTAGGTCTGCTGTGTTTACTTTCTTGTTGAATTGTTGTGTTTATGTTTACCTTTTATGCCACTTCATGAAACGCAGTTATTCCTTCAATCATCTCCGATCCAACTGACTGACTGCGTGCAAAGATAATATGTAATTGGTCATCATCATGGTGTGGTACGTGTTGTCCAACTCCAACTCAGTCTGTAGTGACTCCGATTAAGTCCATATTCCATATTAAAAAATTGCAACAGATATTGGCCTTCACCTGCAGGAGTACAATTTGGTTATTAAACAACAAGAAGGGAAACATTGACTGTCACTTGAGTCACTTTCACTTTGTAGATTAACTAGTAGAGTAGAGTTCGACTTCATGCACAACATCAACACAACAAACAACAGCAATCGCTCAGAGTCAGCAAGCATCCAATGCATGCCATCATTACCTGTCTTGCTCTTCTCTTTGGCTGTCAGATCATCAGATGCCTAGTTCTGACAGGTGTGTGTTTTTTTTTAACGAGGCAGTGGCCTCCTCCACATTCATTTTGAGTGTTAGTCGCTGTTTCGGCGTTCGTCTTATTCATCTGTGGCACTTTGTCGCAGTTTAAGTTGCTTCACATGGTCAGCGCTGTGATGGGCCGCGTCTGGGTAGCGGTCATTGCTGGTCAATTGAGTTTGCACAAATGTCAGCAAGTTTCTTCGAAGAGTCTTGTCTTTCTCTGCCAAGTACCTTCTGTCCTGACAGTGATGAGCTTTGGATGCCTGCAGAGGCTGTAGCCTTCGGACAGTGATGAGTTTACTTTTGGATGCCTGCCCAAGTTCTGACAGTGAAGAGTTGTGGATGCCTGCAGAGGCGGTAGCCTTCGGACAGTGATGAGTTTCGGCTCGGAAACAAAACGGAGGATAGCTATAGTCACGTTTCACTTCTTATGGAGGGACTGTTAAAGGCAACATTTCTTGTACTCCTATGTCTGGCTTGATGGAAATGTAATTAGGGCGAGTCAGGAAGATGAAGCAGGACTCTGAAGAGTGGACATTTAAATGCACAGACGTGCAACTCCAATAGGGAAAAAAAAGAGAAGACGGTGGTGATGGATTTGTTGTGATTTGATTTGAACCAGAAAGACAGATACACAGACAAATAAAGGAAGGAAGAAAGTAACAATTTGAAAGCCTAGTTGTCAGGGAAGAGGAGCTCGTCCTCAAACTCTGGTGGTTCGGACAGAAGTAGGTCCTGTAACCCACTACTTACGTCATCCAAGTCGCACTCCTCTTCCTGCTGTGATTCACGTATTTTGTAATCCGGTGGTATAAAGTGCTGATTCATTTTGATCATGGTTAACCTCTCCACGCTTTTGGGCGAGAGACTGGTTCTTTTCAAAGTTACAATGGCACCAGCAGCACTGAAAACATGCTCAGAAGAGACACTTGCGACAGGGGAAGCCAGATACTTTATCGCCAGCCTGCTGAGCACTGTCCATTGGCTTCTTTTCCCATACCAATACACCAATGGGTTTCGATCCATGAAGACCTCTGTTGGGTCATCCAGATAGGCCTGGACCGTCCGCTCAATGTTCAGGGGTGCTCCAATGTGCTCGGCCTGTTTTGCCTTTGCATCAGCACTGGACTTACCATACCCCTGCCGTAGAAACCAATCAGTTGCCGATTGTACTGTGGATGATCCTGTTCTTGCTGTTGTTGATGTTATTGGTAGTGTTGGTGTCGGTGACTGCTGGGAGGCAAACGCACTGCCCTCAGGCTCTGAAGTAGAACTTGACTCTGGATGCCCTGTAGTACTTGTTATGGCCTGGGGTGGGGGGCCTGTAATTGCCAGCTGTTCGTTTTCGAAGTTAGTGGCTTCCTCAGCTATCAAAGTTTTGTAGTTGGCAACATCCACTTCCGAAAAAGGAATTACTGCCTTACTGTTCAGAAATACTTTGTACCGTGGATCCAAAATTGTGGCAGTAATGTAATCCTTGTATTTTCAGATAAGCGAGCGGCTAAGGACTCCGCCAAATGATATGCATCTTGTTTGTCATCCTCACCTGCGTACGTTTCAGACACCTCCTTCAGCTGTTGCTCTAGCATGTGCAACAATGGGATAGCTTGGCCCATAGTACAGTCCTCCCTGCTGACTTCACGTGTGAAGATCTCAAATGGAAGTAGCATCTCAGTCAGGCATTTAATGAGGTCCCATTGACCCATCTCAACGGTCATGCCTCTCACAGTAGGTTCCCCTAATCTTTGCATGACATAAGCATTGAGTGGTATGTACAGGTCAAACAGACGATCAAGCATGTAATAAGTTGAGTTCCAACGTGTTGGCACCTCCTGGATGAGTGCTTTGACTGGCATTTTATGCTCACGTTGAATGACCCTCAGCTGCTTCCGGGCTTTAAAAGAATGGCTGAAATGTGTGCATATTCTTCTGCAGGTGGCCAGTAAGTTGCTGACTTTGGATTCATTTTTCAAAAAGTCTTGAACAACAATGTTAATGCAGTGTGCCAAACACAGGACCCTGAAATAGCCACCATCGCCCATGGCCTTAACTACATTACTGCCATTGTCCGTGGCAACAAAACCAATCTTAAGCCCTCTTGGGCGCAGCCACTCAAAGACCTTGGTGTTAAACTCTTCCAAAATGTTTGCAGCAGTATGAGATTTCTCCATGGCAAACATGGCTACAGTTGCATGTTTGCGAGTGGCATGAAAAATCTCAGCAGCGTCAACACCAGCAGATATCTGTTCTCTAACCCCCGCAAAAGAGATCCAGTGTGCAGTGATGCACATGTAATCTGTGGCTTGGCAACTGGTCCACATGTCTGTTGTCAGGTAGATACTGTGAACAGCACTCTGCTTCAAGGCTTTTCCAAGCAATTCCAGCACGTCGTGATGTAGTGCTGGAACAGCAACTCTGGCAAAATAGTAGCGGCTGGGAACATGCCATTTTGGCGGATGGTTGTCACAAATTCCAGAAAACCCACCCCTTCAACAAAAGAAAAAGGGAGAAGGTCCAGTGCTAACATTTTAGCCACCTTCGCATTGTACAAACGTGCTATTGTGTGGTTGCGTTCGTACTGCCCCTCCCCCCAAACATGCTGATAATGGTAGGCTGCATGGTTTTCCTTTCTCTTAGGCTCAACAACGCACTTTTTTTCATTGCGGTACTCCTTGGTGTCTCAGGCTGACTCTTACTCTTGTGCCACTGAGATGTTGCTGAAGATGTGGGCGACGTTAACACTGCACTGCTGGGGTCAGGGACAACTTGTATACCACTACCAGAGAGAATGTCTCCCTGTCCTTCCTCTTCCACCGTGATCGGATCTTCTACTCCTTTATCCTCACCAACACCAATGGTTGCAGTTTTTATGCCGCGAAGGTGGTCCTCCCAGCCGATCAAGTGGTGTTTTTTCAGATGGGTTATTTGGCCTCCGGTACCATAGTTTGCACCAAGCTTACCACGACTAACAGAGGTATTACAAATGGAGCATATAGCAATGTTCTCCTCCTTTTCGCTAACCGTAAAGAAGTCCTAAACTGGGGAGCTTAACTTTTGCCTCCTGCTGGAGGTGCCACTTCCAATGCCGGATGAACTGGAGGGTGTGTGTTGAATTTGACTCTGTGCTGTACCACTACCTACTTCTACTGAGGTGGTGGTTGTGCTGGATGTAGGTCGCTGCCGGGCCTTTGCTAATGCAAATATGGAAGCTGTAGGTCGTGTTGGTGTTACCTGTGGAGGTATGCATGCTACATCCCTCGCAGCGATTTTGGATAGGGTAATAATGTTGGTCTCCATCTCCTCGGGGCCGGGAGTGATGTTCGTGATGACTGGCTCATCATCATCATCATCCTGCTGTTCTACATCGACCTCCATAAGTGTAAGGATTTCTGGAACCTTCCTTTTCCCTAGCTTGGTCTTGGGACGTGTCTCCCTCTCAGACTCAGTTTGTGGCTTCCAAGTGGCATCTAGATCATCAGAAGGGGGCTTGGCAAAGAACTTGATGGACTACCCTCCTTTTCCTTGCTGGAGATTTGGAAGACAATGGATCTTCTGAATGAGTGGCTTCTTCTTCTACCTCTGCATGAGGCTCAATTTCCTGAACTGCCCCTACTTCGGGAGGAACAACAACTACTATTGCGGGCGGTGGTTGCGGCTGTGTTGTTGACCACTTATCTGCTGTGTTTCCTCCTTGGGTACTACTTTGAGATAGCGATAAGTTTATCTCAGGCTCAGCATCACTGCTTTCCACCATTAGGCTGGCTACCTCTTCCACACTCATGTGCTTGGGCCTGGGTTGGTGGGTTGGGCCCACTGATGCAGAGGTTCTGCCCCCAGCTTGCCCCCCGGACACCGCTGCTGCAGGCGTAAATTTTTTTCTCCCAAAAAAGGTATTGGGCGGCACACCAGACTTAAGTGTGACTTCCTTCTTCTGTTCCTTCTTCTCAATAGCAACTTTCTTGGTACTGGAGGACCTGGTACCTGCTTTCTTTGGGTCCATCTTCTTCAGATGTCAGCAGCACTCAGTTGCACAAGTTGCAGAGATGTCTGGTCAGGTCACATGTCACGTTGTGTACAGCAGCAGGATGTCTGTCTGGCAGTACAACGGGCAATGATGACACACCTCCTCCTCAGTCTTTTGTGCATCTAAAAGCAAAAAAGCCAGAAGAACATCAGTCAAACAATAGCACAAATCAAACTAATATAATATATAACTTAGTGTGTGGTTGTCTCAATGATTACATTTTAGAAACTCAGTGAACAACAACAGTGTAGCCATTTATGAGACTTTGACAACAAGGCCAGGGCTGTCCTGGTGTACTGTGTAGTGTGTACACTCAGGAAGAATAAGAATAGCAAAAAACAAAAACTAAAATGTAGTGGAGCATGTTTGGCCTAAATTTGTGCATCACGTGGGATGGATGCAGCATCAGGGAGCTGCAGCTGGCAATGGGGATGGATTTGGAAGCAGTAAGACAAGAGGAACAATGGAAAGACACGCAGGCCTATGTGGCAAAAACAGCACACTACTAACTACCACCACAAAATGGCCCCCAGCAACATGGTCACTCACAGGCACAAGGCACGGCAAACAATGAACTCAAGCAGGCCTATATATGGCCAGACAAAGGATGCCTGATAAAACAGACACAGCTTTAATGCAAAAACTAAAATCCACATGGCTAAAAACAGTTTGGAAAGTTAGACAACAACCACAACAACAACACATACACACGCAAAAAAGGCATTTATTTAACACACCCAAAAAGTGAAATAGACCCCCCCAAAATACCCACATTTTGCAATTCAATCCAATGCCATCCATGGCCCTAAATGATGTTAAAATTCAACAGACAACACAGAAACAGTTTTTATGCACCCATGATGACTACCTCTGGGCCTACTGGCAGACTAGGCCGCAAGCTTGGAGGCCTATGGCAAAAGCACAGTGGCTGGTCCCACAAAATGGCCGCCACCACATGGCCAGGCCACCCACAACAACAAGAAAAGGAAGACAAGACAGACAATGCAGGCCTATGGCAAAAGCACAATGCCTGGCTTTACAAAATGGCCGCCACCCACATGGCCAGGCCACCCACAATAACAAGAAAGTGAAGACAAAGGACAGGACCAGGAAGTTGGAGACTCTGGGCAACTTCCTTCCTCTTTAAAAAAATTGTAAAAAAAAAAAAAGTGACTCCTTGTTCACAAAACAACATCTAAATGACAACCTGAGGAGTTTTTTGAGCAAAATGAACTAAATCATCATTTTCGAGAAGGTTTTATGCTGCTCGAGAGATATTCTTCGCCAGATTGTAAATTCTGCGTGTTCGGCATCGCGATCGTCACAAAAAGTCGTTATCGCGCGCGCGAAAACGTATATTGAGCGCGCGAAGAAGATAAAAAGTGTAAGTCCGCTTGTCGCGCAGTGCGGAGTTGCCCAAAGTCCGCGAGCTGAACGCCCAGGGTTACCTACTGGCTGAAAAGGCCTATTTATTTAACACACACCCAAAAACTGAAATACCACCCCAAAAAACACATTTTGCAATTCAATCCAATGCCATCCATGGCCCTAAATGATGTTAAAATTCAACAGACAACACAGAAAGAGTTTTTATGCACCCATGATGACTACCGCTGGGCCTACTGGCAGACTAGGCTGCAAGCTTGGAGGCCTATGGCAAAAGCACAGTGGCTGGTCCCACAAAATGGCCACCACCACATGGCCAGGCCACCCACAACAACAAGCATAAGCCAAGGGGAACAAAGAAAAGACATGCAGGCCTATATGGAAAAAGCAGCACACTACTAAACTACCACCACAAAATGGCCCCAAGCCACGTGGTCACTCACAGTCACAACAGGCCATGGAAAACAATGAACTCAAGCAGGCCTATAATATGACCAGACAAAGGAGGCCTGCTAAACAACACAGCTTTAATACAAAAATGCAAAAACGAAAATCCACAGGGCTACGAAAGGTTGGAAAGTTACACAACAAGCACACACACACATATCCAACAAAGGTATTTATTTATTAACACACACCCAAAAAGTGAAATACACCACAAAAACCACATTTACCAATTCAGTCCAATGCCATCCATGCCCTACATGATGTTTAAATTCAACAGACACCACAGAAACGTGCACCCATGGGTACCTCTGGCTCTGGGCCTACTGGTTGAAATTCCAATCAAAGAAAAACAACTAGGCCCCTACTGAAACTACAGGCCACAACAATAAATTTTAAAAACGATGAAAATCCCCAAAAAATGTAGGTACAAACAAGTCCCAATCAAACAAACAAGTACACCAATTCTCCAACTTACTTGTAAAATCTCAAATCCAAAAGTCCTCAAATCCAATCCAATGATATGATGCAGCAGACAGACACAAAGAGTGATCCTTCCAGCTTCAAATCCAAATGAAAGTGAACAGCACATGGACAAAGCGCTGGGAGGAGCCTGCTGGACAGGAACAGGAAGTTTGAGGCTCTGGGGCACTTCCTACCCCTTGGAAAAAAAAGGAAAAAAAGAAAAAGGACTCCTTGCACAAAAAACTACAGCCAAATCACAATCTGAGGAGTTTTTTGGAGCAAAATCATCATTTTCGAGAAGGTTTTATGATGCTCGAGAGATATTCTTCGCCAGATTGTAGTTTTTTCGTGTTCGGGATCGCGATCTTACCAACACTGCCGCCGGAAGTCAGATCGTGCGTCCGAATGACGTGTTCACGTTCGCACACTCTCGCGGGATCGTGCGGCCGGATTCCAAATCTTGTGGCGCCTGCGAACGGATAGGAAATCGCGTCGGCAAACGCAGAATCACGGTAAGTCGTTACCGCGCGCGCGAGAACGCATATTGAGCGCGCGAAGAAGAAAAACAGCTACGCTACGCCGCAAATTGCGTAGTGCTCGGCAACTTCGCGCTCTACGCGAATCGCGAAGTTACCGAAACTCCGCAAACTCCGCGAGCGTAGCTTAGTTCACTGCCCAGGATTAATCAATACAACACTATCATATGCACTCATACACCTATACAGACACTCACACACTGCCACATATCCAGAGTTACTCACACACTTAGTCAGTCATGCAAAGAATCAATCATACTTCCATTTACTCACCGATACAGTTATACAGACACAACCTCACTTATTCATACAGATACTAACACATAATTACTCTCTTATAGAATCACTGATACAAATACACACTCATCCATGCAGTCACTCTCACAATTACTGACTCTCACATATAGTTATTTATATACACCATCACTCACCTATACTGCCTTTTACATATGTAGTTACTTGCACATGTACCACTGAGACATCCATTCACTCACCAAAACACCCATACACACACTCACCCACCCATACAGCTGTTTCCACATGCACTCTTGAACCCATACACCCAGTGAATCAACCCCTCACACATCTATGCACAGAGTCACACACCTCCTACCCACCCACACACACACTCAGGCAGCCATACAGATACTAAGGCAAGCAATCAATAACCCATATAGACACTCATGCAGCTACTCACCAACCCATGCAGCAGCTTACACAACAACAGACAGACTGATACAGACTTTGACACGGTTTAAACACTAACCCATGCATTCAGTAAGATACATTTAATCACTCACTTATACAGTCAGTCACGTACCTACTAAATCCTCCATACAGACACTTATACACCCACTCATTCCTCAATACAGCTTGGCATATATATAAAACAAAATTAAACTTTACAGAAACACACAGTGACTGGATGATGTCATCAGTGATGTCATTTGAGATGTCATCAGTGATGTCATCAGTGATGTCACTGACCATGTCATGAATGATGTAATATGTGACGTCATCAGCAGTGCATTGCTCGGGCGCAAGTTATAGTTAGCTGAACTAACTATAACGCCGGAATTTCTATGGTTTTGTACAAGTGAAATGTCCAACTAACTATAACGTTCCTGAAACCTATGCTTTTTTCAGTTAATATATATATTCACTGAAAAAACCATAGGTTTCAGGCACGTTATAGTTAGAAATTAGCATTTAAAAAACCTTACAAATTCACTGAAAAAACCATAGGTTTTAGGGACAGTTATAGTTAGTTGGACATTGCACTCGTACAAAACCAGTGAAATTCCCCGTTATAGTTAGTTCAGCTAACTATAACTCGCGCCCCCGCAATGCACTGCTGATGACGTCACATATTACATCACTCATGACATGGTCAGTTACATCACTGATGACATCACTGATGACATCTCAAATGACATCACTGATGACAGCATCCAGTGACTGTGTGTTTCTGTAAAGTTTAAATATTTTTAATATATATAGGGAAAGGCGTATTGAAGAATGAGTGGGTGCATAAGTGTCTGTATGGATGATTTAGTAGGTGCGTGACTAACTCTATAAGTGAGTGATTAAACGTATCTTACTGAATGCATGGGTTAGTGACTAAACTGGGTGAATGTCTGTATCCGTCTGTCTGTTGGTATGTAAGCAGCTGCATGGGTTTGTGAATAGCTACATGAGTGTCTATATGTGTTATTGATTGGTTGTTTGAGTATCTGTATGGGTACCTGAGTGTTTGTGTGGGTGGGGTGTGTGCGACTCTGTGCATAGATGTGTGAGTGGGTGATTCACTGGGTGCATGGTTTCAAGAGTGCATCTGTGATGGACTGTTTCGGTGGGTGAGTGTGTGTAAGAGTGTGTTAGTGAGTGAATGTATATCTCAGTGGGACATGTGTGAGTAACTACATATGTGAAAGGCAGTATATATGTGTGTTGGAGTATATAAATAGCTATAAGCGAGAGTGTGGGATTGTGAGAGTGGCTGTATGGATGAGTGTGTGCTTGTATCAGTGATTGTATAAGAGCGTAAGAATGTGCTAGTATTTGTATGAGTAAGTGAGCTGGTGTGTGTATAACTGTATAGGTGAGTAAATGGCTGTGTGTTTAATTATTTGCATGACTGACTAGGTGTGTGAGTACCTCTATGGATGAGTGGCGGTGTGTGAGTGTCTATATAGGTGTATGAGTGCATATGATAGTCCTATACTGAGTGACCATAAGTATGAGTGACTGTACGGGTGAGTGAGTGGATGTGTGTGTAGACCTAAGAATCAGTGAGTGGGTATGTAGTTATTGGTGTTGGAGTGTCTATGGTTTTGAGAATGGCAGTCTGTAATTTAGAGTGGGTGTATCAAAGGTTATATTAGGGTGTGAGCAGATGCATCAAATTAACACATGGATGATGTCATCAGTGATGTCATTTGAGATGTCATCAGTGATGTCATCAGTGATGTCACTGACCATGTCATGAGTGATGTAATATGTGACGTCATCAGCAGTGCATTGCGGGGCGCGAGTTATAGTTAGCTGAACTAACTGTAACTGGGGAATTTCTCTGGTTTTGTATGAGTGAAATGTCCAACTAACTATAACTTTCCCTAAAACCTATGGTTTTTTCAGTGAATTTCTAAGGTTTTTAAATGCTAATTTCTAACTATAACGTGCCTGAAACCTATGGTTTTTTCAGTGAATTTCAAAGGTTTTTAAATGCTAATTTCTAACTATAACGTGCCTGAAACCTATGGTTTTTTCAGTGAATTTCAAAGGTTTTTAAATGCTAATTTCTAACTATAACGTGTCTGAAACCTATGGTTTTTTCAGTGAATTTCAAAGGTTTTTTAAATGCTAATTTCTAACTATAACGTGCCTGAAACCTATGGTTTTTAAGTGAATTTCAAAGGTTTTTTAAATGCTAGTTTCTAACTATGCCTACAGAGGTAGGACATGTGAAGAAAGAAGAAAAACGCACAGAAAGAAGCAAAAGAAATGCAGAAAGAAGCAACAGAAGTCCACAAAGACGAACAAAAGTACAGGAAGAAGCAAGACATGTGCAGAAAGAACTAACAGAGGAGCAGAAGGAGGCCTTGTTGCAAAATCATCCTGTGCCCACAACTTTTTCAGACGGGTACTGGTGGTAACTGACTCTGACTAACCAGGCCTAGAGCCAGTGCTATGCTAAAAGACACTTAGAATACAGTGAAAACACCTACATACTCTAGGGAACACTATGCGTTGGGGTACCCCTGTGATTAGCATGACCTCCTCTGTAAGGCCCTAGTACATAATAGGGCAGGGGGATTAAAACTACCTCTAAGTCAGAGGTGCAGAAATATGCTACTTTAACTAGTAGTCACGTTTTCAGAGTGGTGGAGAAAGGGTGCTGGGCGTCCAACCAACGCTCAGGAATTCCGCTGCATAGGACTTACAGGAGGTACCAGGAGGGATTCTTGGCCCCCAAACTCCCTCAGGACTAAATTGGACATCATCCCCCATCCCGTAGTTTGCCACGAGGCACGTTTGCAGAGTGGTAGAGAAAGGGGGCCATGGTCTTAACAATCCCACTGTGTGGGACTTACTGGAGGTAACAAGAGGGGTAGTAGGCCCCCAAGGACATCCTAGGGGGCCAACTTCCCAAACTATTACCTCCAGTCAGTCCCACACAGCAGCACTGGTAAGTACTGCATGCCAGGCCATGCCCACTTTGCCCACCACTCTACAAACGCACTCCCTGGCACGCTCTTGGATGGGGATTGAAGTCCCCTTCACTGCTGGGGGTCCTTTAGGGGCCAACTAGCCTAACCTTTACCTCCAGTAAGCCCCAAGCAGTGGGATTGGTGAGAGGTAGACAAAGGCCATGCCCCCTTTCTCCACCACTCTGCAAACACGCCCCCTGGCGCGTTGTAAAGTGGGGGATTAAGTCCCCTTGAATCCTGAGGCTCCCTGGGCTCCAACTAGCCCACCAGGTACCTCCAGTAAGCGCCACAGAGCTGCGTTTCAGAGAGGTGTAAAAAGGGGCGTGGCCTGGACCACCTCTCTGCAACGCAGGCCTGTGGCGCTTACTGGAGGTACCTGGTGGGCTTGTTGGCCCCCAGGGGCCCTCAGGATTGAAGGGGAATTAATTCCCAAACTTAAAACGCGCCACAGGGCATGATTGCACACATGTCACCTCAGACCCCGCCCCCTCCCTTCACCACTGTGCAAACGCGCCCCCGTGGCGCGTTTTAAGTTGGGGGATAAAGTCCCCTTGAATCCTGAGGGTCCCTGGGGTCCAACTAGCCCACGAGGTACCTCCAGTAAGCACCACAGAGCTGCGTTGCAGAGAGGTGTAAAAAGGGGCGTGGCCTGGACCACCTCTCTGCAACGTAGCCCTGTGGCGCTTACTGGAGGTACCTGGTGGGCTAGTTGGCCCCCAGTGACCCTCAGGATTGAAGAGGAATTAATTCCCCAACTTTAAACGCGCCACAGGGCGTGTTTGCACACATGTCACCTCAGGCCCCGCCCCCTCCCTTCACCACTGTGCAAACACGCCCTGTGGCGCGTTTTAAGTTGAGGGATTAAGTCCCCTTGAATCCTGAGGGTCCCTTGGGTCCAACTAAGCCACTAGGTACCTCCAGTAAGCGCCACAGAGCTGCGTTGCAGAGAGGTGTAAAAAGGGGCATGGCCTGGACCACCTCTCTGCAACGCAGGCCTGTGGTGCTTACTGGAGGTACCTGGTGGGCTAGTTGGCCCCCAGGGGCCCTCAGGATTGAAGGGGAATTAATTCCCCAACTTAAAACGCGCCACAGGGCGTGTTTGCACACATGTCACCTCAGACCCCGCCCCCTCCCTTCACCACTGTGCAAACGCGCCCCGTGGCACGTTTTAAGTTGGGGGATAAAGTCCCCTTGAATCCTGAGGGTCCCTGGGGTCCAACTAGCCCACCAGGTACCTCCAGTAAGCGCCACAGAGCTGCGTTGCAGAGAGGTGTAAAAAGGGGCATGGCCTGGACCACCTCTCTGCAACGCAGCCCTGTGGCACTTACTGGAGGTACCTGGTGGGCTAGTTGGCCCCCAGGGACCCCCAGTATTGAAGGGGAATTAATTCCCCAATTAAAAACGCGCCACAGGGCGCGCTTGCAGAGTGTTGCTGGGAGGGGGTTGGGCCTCCAGCACGATCGCAGTCTTTTTTTTTTTTTACAAGGGGGGCTGTGTGGCCCCCCTTTTTTTTCCTTTTTTTAGGCCCTGGGCACCCCATCCCCCAGGGCCTGACCCCTTTTTAAAAAATAAAATAAAAATCTGAGCGGGAAGGGGGCCGCGTGGGCCCCCCTCCCGTGGCCAATTCCGGCCCCGGGGACCCCATCCTTCGGGGCATGGCCACATATATTTATGTTTTTTAAGGAGGTGGGCTGCGTGGCCCCCCTCCTGAGGCCTCTATTGGCCCCGGGGACCCCATCCCCCGGGGCCGGCCCTTTGTTTTTTTAATTTATTTTTGGGGGGGGGGAGGGGGGACCGCCTGGTCCACCTCCCGGGCCACTTCTAGCCCCGGGCACCCCATCCCCCGGGGCAGGCCCTATCCGTTGGGGACCGTGGGGGGAGCCCCAATGCCCTCGCGGTCCCGCCGGCTCCCCGCGTCCTGCAGGAGCCGGCATTGCTTTTCCACATGGGGAGCTGCTGACATGCAGCTCCCCGTGTGGAAAAGCAATCTGTTTGCATTTTGGAAGCGAGAGGAGGTTTCCCTGCTCTCGCTTCAAAACTCCAAAGCAAGTTTGCTATGGCAGGACGGGAGCCGCGAGGCTCCCGTCCTGCCATAGCAAACAGCAGTGTCCCAGGGGTGGGCACCCCGGGACACTGCAGGAGCTGGACCTGGGGGGTGGTGGTCCCCAGGGCCATCACGGGCTCCAGGAGGGGGGCCGCGCGGCCCCCCTCCCTATGTGATTAAAGCCCCTGGGAGGTGGTGGTCCCCAGGACTCGGGGGTCCGTAACGGACCCCCGCATTTCCATTTTAGTGCCCCGGGGAGGTGGCGGTCCCCGGGGTGTGTGGGGGGGCTCGAGCCCCCCTACACAGGATTGTTTTATTTTTCAAAACTAGCCCCGGGGGGTGGCGGTCTCCGGGGCTGCGGGGGGCCGTGTGCCCACGCGAATACTTAATAAAAGCCCCGGGGGGTGGCGGTCCCCGCATATATTTTTTGCAAATGCCCCCGGGACCTGGCCCACCCGGGGGCCTCAATTAAATGAAGCGCGGAATTCACGGACCCAGCGCGAATTTCGCCAAATTGTTTTTAAAAAAATGCTTTTTTTGGCCCTGGGGTCCTTGTGGGACCCCCTGAACAGGCCTAGGGGGTCAGGGTGTTTCTACCCTGCCACCTTTTCTTGTTTTTCGCGTTTGTTTCCCTGTTTTCTTGTGACTCGGTTCTACCGAGTCACAAGATGGCTGCCAACACTTCCTGGTTTGGAGTGTTGACAGCCAATTAGAATAAAGCTCGTGGTCGGGAGGGTCCGCGGATCCACCGCGCATCTAGATATCGAAACTTTTATTTTTTGATTTCTCAGCAACTACTGAACGAATTTACACCATTTAAAAAAAGGGCTCTGTCTGAACCAAGGGCTACCTTTTTGCCAAATTTGGTGTAATTCCGTTCAGCAGTTCGAGCTGTAGCTGTGTCTAAAGTTTCCTATGGGAAATTGATTTTCCGACCTCTTTTTTCTTAATTTCTCAGGAACTACTGAACGGATTTACACCATTTAACAAAAAGGCTCTTTCTGAACCAAGGGCTAGCTTTTTGCCAAATTTGGTGAAATTCCGTTCAGCAGTTCGAGCTGTAGCCGTGTCTAAAGTTTCCTATGGAAAATAACATGGAGAAAACACGTTTTGGGACCCCCCTTTTTTCTCGGCCCCTGCTTGGCGAATCACCTTGAAACTTTCAAGACCGGAGCTGACCGGAGCGCCCCACTGGTTTTGAAAATTTCGTGAAGATTCGTCATCCGGCGCCAAAGTTATTGGGAAAAGAAAAACGCTTTTCCTATGGAAACTATGTCCTAACTATAACTATCTACTGGCGACCGCCAGTAGATAATATATATATATATATATATTTAAGAAATTCTCAACCTACTCCACTACCAGCCCAAAACCCCAACAATAAATAAATAATTCAAATTAAATAAAAACATCTTGACATATATTTGGAAAACCAAAATAAAAAATAGTAAATAATAATTACATAAAATTAACCTGAAAACAATGATAACTTATAACACAAAATTTAGTTGTATTAAAATATTAAAAATCTATATTACGTGCACCTATATTAAAAAAACAATATTAAGCAATTAAATTCGTTCCTGCGATATTCTGTCACCCAATGTTCTTGACAGAGCAATATTTTCAACACAATAATTGTGTAAAATTATATTTTTGCAACGATGATAAGGTCATGCACTGGATTAAGTAAGACACATTTTTAATCTTGATCAGAATGGTTCACAGTTCTAAGGACTGTGAATATGAAACAGGGACAAATGGGAAGGATTCACTAGTTTCTAAAGTACATGTTGCAGAAATAAAAACAATGAGGGCACCTAAAGACAGCAAGCAATTTTATGATGGAAGACATTCTGGTACTCCATCTCCCAGGCTCTACATAACATGTGTGAAGCCTCATTGCAGATGCACCCCCTTGCCATAGCTTACTGACATTGCTCTTACTTAAAAATCAATTGTATTCCTTTTTTAGTTTTTCTTTCTCCTCCTGTCACCTCTATAAAACTCTATCTCTTTTTCATCACAACCAGTTTTTTATGCCTGGCATTCGAGAAGATTTCTGTATCTGACTGCCTGTTAAGTGACGAAATTTTATATGTGAATTATCCTGGATTGACATTTCTGAATTTGTTCTTTATTCACTATTCTGCTGTGGCTGGCCCCAAATCTAGGCCCATAATGTAGGGGCTCGAGATGTCCTATAGTAATACACAGCCATTATTCCATTACCTATTCCCAGTGGTCCCTGGATGGGTAGTAGCATTTGGGGAAAGATGCGATGAGGTGGCCTAAAGCACACAGACAGTGCAACTCACTAGGCTGTGCCACGTTCAATCAATCAGTATTTATATAGTGCAGCATTTTCACCCCAGGGGTATCTGGGCGCTGGGGGTGCTATGACTCATTTGTCAAAAAGCCAGGTCTTGAGTTTCTTTCTGAAGTCAACCAGGGAGGGTGATGTTCGGAGGTGAAGGGGAAGGTAAATCAAGGTTTGGGCGACGAGGTAGGAGAACGTGCAGCCCCCGTTTCAGCTCCAGCAGATATGGGTGTGTGTGCAAGGGTGAGTGAGGAGGAGCGAAGGAAGATGGAAGTTGAGTCGATAGTTGATGTAGGACGGTCTTCGATCATGTAAGTGTTTGTATGCGAGCGTGAGGATTTTGCACTGGCATCTCTACTGGATGGGGAGCCAGTGGAGGTTCCTGAGGTGGGGGGTGATGTGGGTCCATTTGGGGAGGTAGAGGATGACACTGGGTGCAATGTTCTGTATGGTCTGGAGTCTTCTAAGGAGCTCGCTGGAGATTCCAGAGTAAAGAGCATTGCCATAGTAGAGGCGGCTTGTGACGAGAGCTTGTGTGGCGGTCTTTCTGGTGTTGATTGCGATCCATCTGAAGACTCTGTGAAGCATGTGGAGGGTGTGGAAGCAGGAGGAGGTTACTGCATTGACTTGGCGTTTCATGGTCAGTTGGCTGTCAAGGATGATGCCAAGGTAGTGAGCCTGGTCTGTTGGTGTGGGTGTTGGTCCGAGTTCTGCTGGCTACCAGGTGTGGTCCCATGTCAAAGTGTTCTTCCCAAAGATCAGTATCTCAGTCTTGTCAGAGATGAGCTTGAGGTAGTTGTCTCTCATCCATTTGGCTATGTTGGTCATGGCGTCGCAGAAGTTGGTCTTGGCACTTGAAGGGTTGTCGGTGAGTGAGAGGATTAGTTCAGTGTTGTCTGTGTAGGAGATTATGTTGAGTCCATAGGATTTGACGACGTCTGCAAGGGGGGGGTCATGTAGATATTGAACAGGGTAGGGCTGAAGGAAGATCATTGGGGAATGCCACATATGATGTCCTTGAGTGTGGAGGTGAAGGGAGGAAGTCGGATGCTCTTAGTGCGTCCAGTGAGGAAGGAGGTGATCCACTTGAGAGTGTCATGTCCCGATGGTGGGATGGGAGACTGTGTTGAACGCTGCAGATCGGTTAAGGAGGACCAGGGCCACAGTTTCTCTGCAGTTGAGGAGGGTTCTGATATCATCAGTGTTGGCGATCAGAGTGGTCTTGTTGCTGTGGTTGGAACGGAATCCTGATTGTGAGGCATCGAGTAGATGGTTTTGTTCCAGTTATTCAGTGAGTTGTCGGTTGATGGCTTTCTCAAGTACTTTGATTGGGCACGGTAGCATGGAGATCGTCGGTAATTTTTGAGATGGCTAGGATCTGCAGAGGGTTTCTTTAGGAGGGGTCTGACCTCTCCATGTTTACATCTGTCAGGGAAGGTTGCTGTGGAGATGGAGGTGTTGAGGATGCTGGTGAGTTCCGTGCTGATTGGGTCAGATACGAAGTTGAAGAGGTGGTGGGACAGGGGTCGGTGAGAGCCCCGGAGTAGATGGACGACATGATGGCGGTTGTGGTTGGAGTGGTAAGCGGGGGCCAAGTAGTGATCGTTCAGCTGGTGTTGGCTAGTTGGTCGAGGCTGTTGAGTTTGAGAGTGGTGGATTGGGGGTTGAAGTTGTTGTAGATGGTGGCAATCTTGCTTTGGAAGTAGTCCAAAAGGGTGTCGCAGAGTTCTTGGGAGAGGTGGATGGTTTTCTCTGTGGCTGTCGGGTTGGAGAACTTCTTGACTATTTTCAAGAGTTCCTTTATGTGGTTGGCCGTTCTGGGTTGTCAGTGAATTTCTGGGCGGAAGCGCTGTGGTGTCTGATGCGGGCTGGTGGTCTCGTGTTGCAGGAAAAACGTCAGTGGAGTCACATGAAGGGGCCTTTGGGAGGACACATAGCAGCTGTTGTTCCGGTGTCCGGGATCCAGAGCCAGGAGCTCTTCGGTGTAGTAGCGGTGAATGGCAGGAGGGCCAGTGGTCTTGGCACTGGGCGCAGTCCAGGCACAGACTGACAAGGACGGGCTTGCCTTTGGTGTGCCTTCGGCGCGCCAGCGGCGTGGCTGCACAGCGACCTTCATAAGTAGTCCTAGGAGGGGCTGGCAGGGAGGTGGGAGGGCAGGGGTAACTAGCTGGAGCAGGAAGAGAAACGGCAGGAATGGGCAGGGCCAAAATCACCACGGAGTTAAGCAGAAATTAAACACTTAACAACTAGATAAAATTTATAAGCCTTAAAATGCACAAAGAAGCGCCACAATGTGCCACTACAGTATGCTGTAATTTACTAAAAATTCCAAGAATGACCAGGGCAATGAGCCCATGGCAGGCAGGACCGAACCAGGGGTCCTCGAGGGCAGGGAGCGAGGCCTAGTCCTCAAGCTTGCAGAGCTAGGCAGCCGCCAGGGGGAGTGGCGCACAAAACCAGGGGTCAGGGGCTACTCCTTAGAGGCCCTTCAGCGGCCTTCATAAGTAGTCCTGGGAGGGGCTGGCAGGGAGGATGGGAACCAGTGAGAAGCAGGAGCGGGAAGAGAAATGGCAGGAGCGGGCGTGGCCAAAATCACAACGGAGTTAAGCAGAAATTAAACACTTAAACAGCAACCAAATAATATTAATACGCCTTAAATTGCGCTAAGAAGAGCCACAATAGTAATCTGTAAGTTAACATGAAATACCTGGAATGACCAGCGAACTGAACCAGGGATCCTCGAGGGCAAGGAGTAAGGTGTAGTCCTCGAGCTTGCAGAGCTAGACAGAGGCCAGGAGGACCAGGGGTTATGTTGACTGGCGATTGCAGCCTGTCTGATTCTAAAATGTCCCTGGCTTTTCCCTTGACTGATCCCCAGAAGAAGCGGGGTCTACCCTGCACTTGATGCCTCTTGACAAGTGAATATTGTCTGCAGGATGCAGCAATCACATGGATGGTTGTGCAACCTACAGAATCTCCTAAGTTTTCTGGAAAGGAGTTCAGATACACCCTTTTTGGATACCAATGGGCAGGGGTATTGAAAGGAAAAAGGAAAAACGTGCTTTTCTCAACATGAAACAGTTCTGCTGGCTTCTGTAGGCTTGTCTATCTTTGGGATGAGGCGTTCCATTAATGCTGTAAGGATTATAAAAAGGAAGACTTGAAATAATGACGATTAGCGGCAGGGAAATGGTCATTCAAGCTTAAGAGTTTTATAAAGTAAAGAGATTAAAAGACACAAATTAAAAATATATTGCCTGTGCTGAGGTTATAACAAGTTATTAAACGTCTGTATAACAACAGAACTTGGTCTCATTACAATAAAACTGATTAGAGACATTAAAAATTCTGTTTGGGTTTGAACTTTTAAAAACTGAAGTACATATATACACCGATACTTCGTATGGAGATCTATGTAAAAATTGCTTTTGAGGAAAAACTTACGTAAGTGATGAAAACCATGGTATTAGTGTCATGGCAAAAAAACATCAAATGTAAAAATAAGAAAAGCTGTGAAAGTTCCTGTTACAAGGCGACCTTCAATAAAAGTGTCAGACCGAAACTGAGAGTTAAATTTAGGCTAAAAAAAAAAATACCCCATAAAACTTGCACATTTTCCACACAAATGCAGAGAAAATGCTTACCCATCTAGCAGGGGTCGAGTCACTGAAGAAGCAATGATGACATGAGGTCAAAGGACCTTGTGACGAATGCTATGGGCAATAGAGAATCACTGTGGGAATCATTGAGGATGTTCAAAATATTGGAGCTAAAGTATGATATGCAGACATTCTTCCTTCATACACAGGTTTTCCACTGTGTGCACTGGGATATTAAAGAATGGCAACCTTTAAACTCCACTTGCTAAAGTGAATTTTCACTTTTAAGACACCTGCCAGATGGACCCTCAATATCTGACAAAGGGATGTTCATGAACACTCTAATGAGAAGACCCCCAAGAACCATTTACTGATTGAAGAATTAGAGAAGTGGTACCTGGGTTAAGAGTCATAAGGGCCACAACAGTCAGAGAGAACACTAAGGGGCATATTCACAAGGAGTTATCACCGCGTTAGCGGCACTTTTCTGCCACTAATGCGGCGATAATTTTATCGCTCTATTACCAAGCTGTCGCTAACAGCCGTTAGTGACAGTTTTTAGGCAAAAACGTCCATTGTAAAGATCGCTACTTCTTTTAGCGATAATTATATGCAGGAGAGGCGTTCCCGTGCAAAACGGCCGCAAACCCCACTACTCCATATTCACAAGGGGATCCTTGAAGTTCTGAAGACCAAAAAACTGTCTCTAACTGCAGTTAGAGCCAGTTACTTAAGACCAGAAAATAGCTGGTCTTAAAAATGGGGATAACACTTGGGGCCTCATCTCAGCAGGTTTTGGTGCTGGACAGCGCTGCAAGCAATGTTGCAGCTCTGCCCTGCGACAAAACTACAGTGCAGGAATGCGCACCATCAATAAGATAGTGCGCATTCCTGTGGCCCAGTCATGAAAAGTGTTGCAGCGCTGCGACAAGACAGCATTGCAACACTTCTCACTACGCCCTTCTTGCGACAGCATGGATGTGCTGTATTCACTGGACAGTGCTCCATGACACAAGTAATGACAGATTTGTCAGGAATTCTGACGTATCTGTCTGCGCTAAAGTCACGCATTGCTGCAGTCGTGTCACAACCATGACGCAACTCCAGCAATGCATGGGGCCAGCCTATCCCTGTGGCACTGCGTCACCCTCACGCCTGCCATCCGGCAGGCGGAAGGCACTGACGCAGTGCCGTTCATGAGGGGTGCCTGAATGTTGGCGCTGTCGGAGAACCATCGGTGGTGGTTGCGCGCTGCGGTGTCATCGTTTGAAAGCATTGGTTGAGTGTTGGTGCGGAGGGAGTTGACGAGACGTTCCTCGGTGGCCTTGATCCAGCTGCGAGGGGGTGCGATGATGGCGGTGGCGTCCGGTGGGGAAGGTGAAGACGTGATGTTACCAATGATGGTCGGTCCAGGATAGTCCGGTGTTGTGGCTGTAGTTGAAGTTCCCGTTGGTGGAGGTGACGTGCTCGACCGTGTGTCCTGCTATGTGGCTTGTTGAGGTGACTTGCTGCTTGCGTCTGATGTAGGGGACCTTCCCCAGGAGGGGGTAGTGTTCTGGTCACTGGGGTTGTCCAAGTGGAACTTGAGTTCACCGAATAGGATGTCGTCGGTGGATGGGAGACCCTGGGGTGCAATGAGGTCTACAATGGTATTGCAGAATGGGGGGCCATATCCCGGGGGCCTGCACATGAGGGTGCCGCAGAGGATGTACTTGGGCTTGGTCCGGATCTGGGAGTTTAGGTGGTCCATGGTCACCCTTGGGTCATTAGAGTGCATGGGCAGTCGGAGTGTGCTTCTGTAGGTGATGGCAATGCCTCCTCCTTGATGGTCGGGGTGCTCCTTGAGGGTGATACTGCAGCCGTCAGTGATGGCGATGTCCGGTCCGGAGCAGAGGTAGGTCCTGGCAGGCGAGCTGGTGTCCAGGGTTGATGGCGAGGAGAGTGCTGGCGTCGTAGCGGTGGAGTGTCCAAGAGGAAGGCTCCTTGGTGCTGAGCGCGGTCCAGGGGCATATGGATGCAAACGGCGAAGCCTATGGGTTGCCTTTGGCACAGGAGACGACCATTACAATGCAAGCAGTACATTGTTAACAACGCAACTCCGACAACGCAGGTGCCTTTACATCGCATTTGATTACAACGCATTGTGAGGACAGTAATGGGGTAATTAAAAGTTCTTCGGTGGGTATGGGTTTCGGATGTCTGATCAGGAAATTGGGGTGTGTTTTGGGGTAAAATATGGAAATTGGAGTGTGTTTTGGGGTAAAATATGAATATTGGGGTGTGTTTTGGGGTAAAATATGAATATTGGATGTGTTTTGGGGTAAAATATGGAAATTGAGGTGTGTTTTGGGGTAAAATATGAATATTGGGGTGTGTTTTGGGGGCTCAAAAAAGAATTTTAGGGTTCACGGTTTGGTTTGGGGTACAAAGGTTAGTTTTTGGGTGCACTCACTGAAGTGGGAATAGTAATTTTTATGTCTCCGCTATGCAACACCTTCCCTACTGTTGCAATATGCCTCGTATTTGTATGCATTGGAATGGAATGCCATGTAATGGCATGCGTCGTAAGTACGGATGTACCTTTGGCACACGAGTGGTACACCCGCTGCGCATGGGCGCACAGCGGACGCCATTGAGAAGTGCGGGGGCTGGACAGCTGGGAGGTGGTAAACACTGCAAAGAACACTGGATGGGGCATGGACGCGGGTGTGTGTGAGCGGGTGTTGTAAATATTTTAATAAGGAAGTCTTACCTCGAAGCCGGGTCCCGTGTCTTTGTTGCTCCTGCTCTCCTGCATCTGCTTCCAGTAACAGGAAGTAGGCAGCCAGGCTCCCTCCCCTGAGCCAATCACAATGCTGCGATGCGGCGGTGGGATTGGTAATTGGCAACGGGACAAGGCATGCAGCCAGGGGCTGGAGGGGTGGGCATGTTCTCCATGCAGGCTGTAATGCAGCCTGCATTACGAACAGGGAAGTGCGCATGACTGCTTTGGGCGGCGTGAGTGGGCCGACCAAACAGTCATTGCGCACTTGAGTGGGTATGCCAATCCGCCCATGCCTTGCCCCGTGCTTGGAACAGTCCTACCCACCCTCCCACCCGCAAAGGAAACATAGCACGGTTAAATCAGTAAGTTATCATCATGTGATGATTGTTCCTCTTCTGCACTGCTTGAAAGCAGGGGGGAAATGCTCTTCCGCCATAGCGGATGAGCCGCCACTGGGGGTGCGTCATCTACGTGTGCTAGGCCTGGGTGACTCGACCCCCAGGCGTCCTGCGCTACGCATCCCACCTTCTTCTTACCTGGACATTGACACCGTGGCGCAATCCGCTGCACTCTCTCCAAATATTTGACTCAGCCAGCAGGAGCCACAGCCAGGTGTGTTTTCACAAGCCTGGGGATGGCAGTCGCCACCAAGTCCGCTGGTGAACCTCCCGATGCAGTTGATTCAGCAGGGCACCCTTAGGCGTGAAGTTGCAGCGCTCCCGCCACACAAGTTCGGCGCAGCTCAGGGGCCTCACCCTCCACAGCGTCGGGCCAGCCCAACATCATCCGGCCTGTGATGCAGAGAGGCGACACCCACCATTGGTAATCCCCTCCGTGCACCCCGGTGTAGTGGTGGATCGTAGTATGCGATGCAGACCTCCCTACGTTTGGGTGCAGGAGCGTATCTACTATTAACAGCTCCCAGGTGCGCAAGGCGGTCTTCTCACACTGGTCAGCAACGTGTCTCCATGCGACCTGCCAGACTTCACCACCAGGTACAGGCGATCGTCGCGCCTCAATGTCTACCGCCACGGCTCATCGACTCCACAGCTCCTCCGCATCCCACTCCAGGCTCCAGACGCAGGTCCAGCGAGGCACGCAGGCTCCAGACACAGGTCCAGCAAGGCATCCAGGCTCCAGACGCAGGTCCAGAGAGGCATGCAGGCTCCAGACGCAGGTCCAGCATAGCATGCAGGCTCCAGACGCAGGTCCAGCGAGGCATCCAGGCTCCAGATGCAGGTCCAGCGAGGCATGCAGGCTCCAGACGCAGGTCCAGCGAGGCATCCAGGCTCCAGACGCAGGTCCAGCGAGGCATCCAGGTTCCAGACGCAGGTCCTGCGAGGCATCCTGGCTCTCATCCTGGTCATCCTGGATGTTGGGTGGCTTGCAGGGGTAGTTGATGTGTGCTTCACTTGGCCCTGGCTGTTCCATTCTGCATTTTTTTTGTTTTTATGCCTATTTTCTATTGGATGTTGACTGATAGGCTATTTTTTGCATTAGAGGCAAGAAAAACTCATGTTGGGCTGACTACCGTGAGTTTTTTTGCCGCTAATGGGCCTATCGGTAGTTTTCGCCCGCTAACGCCGGATTTCCTATCGCCATCGCGCTGATGTTAGCGGCAGTTTTCACCACCGTTGCCTGATACTATCGCCATGTAGCGACGGCTTGTTAACACGCCGCTAACATGGCGATAGTTTTCAGGGTTAGGCGGCGATAAAAAAACTGCTGCTAACTGGCGTTTGCAATAGGTATTGCCGGTCCTTGAGAATATCCCCCTATAAGTTTAAATTACAAGTATTAGACTATCAGACATATTGAGGATTTCTCCATGCCCCGGAAGAGGACACCTCAGAAGCATCTCAGAAACAAATCCCGCTGCAGCAGTAGTCAAGTTCTAGAATCAGGCAGCTATATAATACTTTTTATGAGTAAAGTTAATTCTTCAGCTCAGCACAGGGTACTGTCAATACTCTGCGTAACTGAACTCATGACAGCATAGAACACACTGACACAAAAAGTACCCCTCCTTAGAGATATTTACTTTGCAGACGCGCTTTTGTGGCACACAGCATTGCATCTATATACTTGCAAATGTAAAAGCCAGTGGGCATATCTCAAAACTGGACAATGCCGCACAAGCACCTCCACACAAACTTTAGAAATCCTCAGGTCTTGTTATGCGAACACATAGGGCCTCATTACGAGTTTGGCAGGGCAGGATCGGAACTGCCCCACTCCTGCACTGCCAAACCTGTGGTTGAACCGCCCGCCAGATTAGGAGTTTTCTCCTGTCTGGCGGGCGGTTCTTTGGCGTTTCCACGGCGGTGCCTATGAAATAGGCACCATAGTGGGAACGTCAAAATCAGTACCTGCACAGCATGGACTACTGCAGTCCATGCTGTGCAGGTACTGGGGTGCATGCACACAGGGGGGGCACAACATGTGCCCCCCTGCATACACCCCATGGCCCGGAGGCAACAGGGGGCCCTATATGGCCCCCCTTGTTTCCTTTCCACCACGGTTTTCATGGCGGACTCACCGCCATGAAAACATTGGCGGAGACAAAACCTATAATATGCTTGGTGGGACCACTGCGGTCCCGCAAAGCATATTGAGGCCTCAAGACTGCACACCACCACCAGGGATCTCTGATCCCTGGTGGTTGTGGTAGTCCCAGGGCTTCCCAACCACCCTGGTCATAATAGGGTGGTCGGGAGACACCTACCGCCGCGCCCCCGCGAATCTGGGAGTCCGTGAACCGCCAGACTCGTAATGAGGCCCATAGACATTCTGTGAGCACTCAGACATACATAGAAAGGGGCAATCATAGGATGTTATGGGCCTTAATGCAGGTAGGGTGGATGTTGTGCTCAATAAGCAACCACATAGCTCTTACCTTGGTCAAATTCTAAAGTTTGAATTAGGTAAATAACATTTTAATAATTAAATGCATGAAAATCCTCCCCATAGTAGAACTGGGGTCTTATTTATGCATAAAATAGATAGGTAATTTAAAAAAAGATTCTAGAAAATGCACTACTGTGGCAGAATCTCTGCTGTGTAGTAAAAGATCCAATCAACTGTTCAGTTTGTGCTGGTCAATTAAGAAACCTTGGGTCATATGTACAAGAAAATGTCGGAGTGCGATGTTATGACAAATTTGGCAACACCACGCTCCGACATTTTCAAATTCAGGGATGTGCTGCATTTACAAAAATACAGTGCACCCCTGTGTTTCTCCTAGCTCTGGCACTAAAAAAGCTGCCTGGTGCCAGGGCAGGCACCCTGCCGCCATGTTGCAAGGGTGCCTGCACTGCAGGGGCGATTGTTTATGTGCAGGAAAGGACACCTTCCTACCCATAAACAATCAATAATGGTGATTTGCTCTTTCTATGTGTGTGGCAGAATGCAGCACACATAGAAAGAGCAAAAAACAAGGTGAAATTAATAATTTCTCCTCGTATCGCCGTTTTAAGACCAGGTATTACCTGGCCTTAGTTTTTGGCGCTGCCCCAGTCTTGTTAATCTGGGGCAGCGTCAAAAAGCAATGGGTGTTGCGGTGGAACGCCCACAGCAACACCTATTGCCTGCCACTTTGCCGTAACGGACTGTGGCGGAAAGGGGAATATTTACAAGGTGGCGTTAAGCCACGTTAAGTGGCTTAGCTCCACCTTGTAAATATGAGGAATGGTGCAAGGCCACCGGAGCGTCAAAAAAAGTGATGCTCCGGGAGCAAAAAGGGGTTTGTAAATATGATCCCTTAACTAGAAACAAGAGCATTTTTCGTCAAACTGGAAGCATTCAAGTGTCCCCATTGTTTTGTCTACTGCTTACCCCATCTCAGGTAGACAGTATTATGTTGCATCAAAATGCCTTTCAAATAATATTGATAAGCAAATACCCTGGGCAACAGATCGCAGTCAGTGATAGTTTTCTCAAACTGTGACTCAGAAGGATATCTCTACGCCCTTCCTGCTCCCCGTGAGTCTTTTCATTTGGTGCAGATGATTGGCCTATGAGACATTAGCATGAGGTTAATGACCTTCATTCTTTGTTAGGTGCCTTTGCCCCTGGTTAATAGCACCCCACTAGGGGGATGGGCTATTATCTCATAACAATGCTGCCTATACACTTCATTCACACTGTAGGGTTCATCTATAAACTTCAAGTATTGCTATGTTGAAAAAATTGCTTTTACAAATCTGAAGCATCTTTAACAAAGGAATTTGTGAACAAGTACCTATTTAATTGTATTGCATGTTATTATATAAGTGTTGTATTTCTCCTTTACTTGATTTAACATGGATTTGTATACAGGACGGATGTGCAAAACACAGAAAGTTACTTCAGGGGGGACGAGGGGGTGCCAGTAATTACTCACTTTATTATTTGATTGTTTAATTGTTGTCTACTGCACTCAGGACTTAATTTGCAAAATAATCAGTGCCAGAGCCCTCCTCAGGAGGCCACCACAGTTTGGTCTACCCATTGCCCTGCCAGCACTGCCAATGACAGTACCAACACAACTACTAACCATCACACTTCTACAAGTGCGACAATTCGGACTATTCAGCCCTCCAAAGCTAAAGGAAAGGCTTGGGTAGCAGGTATTGGTTGTTTTAATGTATATTATTTTAATAAACAACTGTTGTTCTGCTCAACTCTAAATCACACAAGCGGCGCCACCATGTGGCAGCTGTCATAAGTGGCTGTGCTGACTATTAAGTGCCAGTGCCAGCACCGGAAACCACCGGCTCAAATTAAGCACTGACTGCACTTCTCCCGAAGGCAGTAGCATGATTGCGAAAAAATAAAAACTGATATGAGTTAAGGAAAGACATTAATGGATGTGGGGTGGCATTTATGTGAACGAAGAAGTAACTCGGATGTAAGGTTGGTGAAAGACAAAACTATTGCTGGCACGAGTTGCATAACTCAAGGCAAGTAGTGCTAAGCACTAGGTAGTACAAAAAAACTAATACCTAACATTCCATTTCAGGTATTTTAATGTTTCAGGAAACAACGCCGTCGCGCAATGCACAATGCTTTGATTTTAAAGGTTTTCATATACAATATCTTCAAACCATGCATGCCAATAATACGTGCACATCAGTGAAAATTGTGCAATATGATGAAGTCGTTTCTGTCTCTATTTCCCTTAACACCCTTGGCTAACTACTGGAACAATCTGACTCCTTCAATATTGCTATATTCTTTATCCATCACAATGTCCTTGAGTGCATGGTTGAACACAAAGAATATGGACATGTAGGTTGCCTTCTGCCACAGACCATATTTTAAATGTTAATGCACTTCCGTTTGAAACCGGAAGTCTTTTGAAACAGACTGCTCCTTTTAATCGTTTTACCAATAGCCCAGAAAAGAGCAGTGAACATAAATGTACTCTGTCAAACTTAGTCAGCCTTTTCTGATGTTCTCAACGGCACCGAAACTTACCAATTATTATCTTTAGAAGTTTCGAATCTGGTCAACTGCCCTGTCACAAGTTGAAGTTTAAAAAAAAAAAAAAACAGATTTGCAGTGTGCATGCTCAGTCTTTTATTAAAGTTGATCAGGATAAATTATTAAAACATAAAAATAACATCAGAACAGTGTGCTGCATACTCCAAAAATGACCTTTTCCAGGCTTATAAGAGATTTAAAACAGATACTGCTTTAGAAATTGGTGCATAATGCATGCTATAAGCTCAACCAGCTTTCTCTAAAAGATTAATGAGTCATAAAAAAATATGCAGATTATTACAACAGAAGCTTTGAAGTGCTCATATGTAGTGCCACCTGCCCAGCTAAGTCATTTTGCACATCTAGAGAGAAACATAAAGGGCGTTCTATTTAACTAAACAGCTCGCCTAAAAGAAATGCGAGGCCCTCAAAAGTAACCAGTGATCCGATTAGTTCCAGCAGAATAAAATCATATATTCTACGTATGTGGTCCACACAGCCACATCTGTCGCGCGCAATGGTAGGACCATTGCTTGCTGGGTCCCACCCTGAGCGTACTGAGCAGAGGGGGACTAAAGCATTCTTGTTTTTATGTGAATTAGCAGATCACATAGTTACCTACAGTCATTTTACTTCAGACACCTTCAACCAAAACACCAGTAATGGTCACCATCTTTTTACTTTTATAAATATTATCAGTACTAGTAATAGCATTATTACTTGAAAAAATGAAATAATATGCACTAAAATGTATGGACGATTATAAAGCTCAAGGAGACCTTTTAAATTTAGTGTAGCGCTATTGCTGCGTGTAACATAACAGTCAAATGTGTGAAATCCAACGGAGTGTTCATATTTTAATATACAACCGCCGTTTTGCAAAACATTTTCATGAGCACCAATGCCAATGTTGCACTATCTGCCACAAAACCGATCCAGTTATTATTTTGCCAAAAGTCTGCAAAATGTTATTTTCAGTCAAGGATTTCAATTTACAGATTTGATAGGAGTAATTTCAGGACACATTGGAGAGTGAGGTTTACGAACCATTTTTCAGACGCTGGCCTTGTTTCTATAATGTTACAACAGTTTGCTTCAGTATATAATACGGCATTCAACGGAGAAAAGGGCATATTTAATCTACAAACACGCCTAACGCCTCCGACGCCATTTTGGTCGTTCATTAATGAGTTCTGTGAAATAAATCATAGACACCCAAGTGGCTTGGCAACTGTAAGTGACAGAAGCCGCCCTAAATCCTCTGTTTACACTGGGGATTAGGGAGGCAGGTTCAGAGGAGCAAACTGAGCTGGCCACGGTCAAGGGAAGCCGCTCTCTGGCAGCCCGAGGGGCGGAGGGACAAAGCCGGGTCCAGGCAGGAAGTGACCCATGAACGCCCCTCTGTGAAGGGTTTATACAAAGCCAGCCTGCCTCGCGGAGGCTCCATATGACGGCGCGCGAGCCTGCAAGGGCTGCCGGGAGGGCTAATTACAGGTCCACAGAGCCCAATAACAAAAGCTGAAGGGCTTTAACCCAGAGATGAACCGCTTTATATCGACTTGAGAGACTCTATACAGTGGGACGAAGAGAAAGGGGTTTAGTCTGAAGATTCTCCCAAGAGAGAGAGCATTGTAACCAAGCAAGGAGGGCCCTGTGCACACGACCCTCAGATCGGCTTAAACATACCAGAGAATTAACATTCAGCTATTGGTTGCTTAACATCTGCTCAAACATGGCGGCTTGTTGTGACACTGTTAGGGCTGCATAAAATGGATTAATTATAGGTACGTTTTAGGAAGGCAAGTAAATAAAGTCAGTCAAATATCAGCTTGTATTTGGCACTAATGACACTTCTTAAAGAATATCATGCCAGGTCCAAACATTTGTACCCAACGGTAAAGAGTTCCGTTTTTTTTTTAACCCATCACTGTTTGTTTCTGATTCACCAACCCGATTTTGCAGTTCTTCAAGCTAAACGCAGCATCACAGACTAAATGTGTGTGTGTAAAAGTCTGCTTTATTGAAACTGGTGCATATCACAATAAAAACACTGGCAACTGCCTTACAAAACTAAAACCTCACTATACATCAAATAACTGATCCCCTGCTCCCCTCCGCCCCTACGATCCCCTCATCCGATCCCCCCACCCTGCCGTTAACATAATAACATTACATAACAACAACATCACACAATATTGCAGTTAAAAATCATGCCCTCCAATGAAACCCAAATCCCCTACCTGCCTTTCCGCAACTGTAACTACCAAACGTCTACTCTAAACTTAGCCTACCTGCCTACCCTTTCCCTGCCCCTCAGTGGCGGCTTGCAGTGGGAGTGCTACGGGGTGGTGGGGCGGGGAAGGGGCAGGGTGTGGGGGTAGTGGAGTTGGACATACGACGTCCACGAGTAAAGTAGGTAAATAAAGAAATAAAACTATTTACCTTGCGCGCGCTGCATCGCCGAGTTGGCGATGCAGCGCAATTTTATGAATTTGGTGACAGGATAGATCATATTATTTCTTAACAGGGCAGATCTATCAGTGCATATGGCGTTAACATTAACTTGGATCTGGAGAGGTAGGTAGCCGAGTGACGCATCATTTTATAGCACGGAGTGCATAAAAATAGGGCTAATAACATTTGAGCCATTACAGCATGCTTCACACACAGCATGAAAACTTTATTTCACATGTCACAACTATATATTGTTCTATAGAAGCATGCAATTATAATCGGTACACAAAGACATGGGTCTTAGCAGACCTCTACATATAAACCTTGGGTGATTGAGAGTTTCTATGGATTTCTTGGTGTATACATTTTTGCATTTCTTTTGGGTTTTCAGATATGCCTCTGAGGGTAAACAGTCAGAATATCGAGTAGGAAATGTCGACTTGCACTAATATCGAGTGCAAAATATTGTGATACAGAAATATCGACTGCCAGAATATCGTGGGCAAGAATATCGAGTTTAAGGTAAGAAATATCGTTTTCCAAAATATCGAACTCATTAATATCGTTTGCAAAAATTTAGGGGCACATGCATCAAGCCCGCATTTTGCGATTCCCAAATAGCAAATTTTACCGATTCGCTATTTGTGAATCGCAAAATGCTATGCATGTAGGAATCGCAAAAAAATTTGCGATTCCTACACATTCCTTATTTGCGACTCGCAAATTGCGAATCGCAAATAAGGAATGACTTCCCATTCATTCCTATGGGCCTAAAGGCCCATAGGAATCAATGGGAATTGCATGTGCAATTTGCAAATTTTGCGATTACTTAAATAGTGATTTTTGCATTTGGGATGATGCATCTCAAATGCAAAAATTGCGGTCGCAAAGGGGCAGATTCTGCGAATCTGCCCCTTTGCGACCGCAAAAACAATGATGCATGTGCCCCATAGTTGTTAAAAATATCGTTTTTTTAGTTAGTGTTATGTATTTTAGTATGTATTTTAAATGTATGTGCTATATCTTTTTGTCTAAGTATTGCATTTTTTGTAATGTATATGTTAAATTTTTAGAAGTTATTAATTTCATTTTAATAAAATTTTGCGTTTTAGTTCCGTAGCGGGTTATGGGTTTATAAGGGAATAGGGTGGGAAGTAATTGAATTATAATAAATTGAATATAAATTTTTATTTATTAGTATCTATTTAATTTTGATTTTATAGTGTTTGTTATGGTAATTAATTAATAATTGTCTGTTAATTTTTATTGATTCATTAATTGGTAAATATGTTAATTGTGTCATTTTTTTAGGAGCGGGTTGTGGGTTTATAGGGGAATAGGGTGGGAAGTAATTTAATTATAATTAAAATTATTAATATTTTTTCATAATTAATATTTATTTATTTAATATTTAATATTGTTAATTGTGGGACATAATTTATTATTACATATTTATTAATTTGTCATTAATTATTATTAATTAATTGGTAATTATGTTAATTGTGTGATTTTATTTAGGAGTGGTTTGTGGGTTGATAGGGGAGTAGGGTGGAAAGTAAATAAATTTTAATAAATTTAATATTATTGTTTATATAATATTTATTAATTATTATTTTATAGTGTTAATTGTGTGAATTAATTTATTAATAAGTATTTATATTTTGATTGTTAATTGTTATTAATGACAATTAATTGTTAATTAATTATGTTAATTGTATAACTTTTTACGAAATTGTTGGTGACATTTATAGGGTAATATGGTGGGAGGTAATTTATTTTTAATTAATTAATTCTTTGCTCATTGATGCTAATTAATTAATTAAATTTTAATTTTGTCATTTGTGTAATCATTTTGATGTGTGAGTTGTGGTGTTTATAGTGGTAAATGTTGGGAAGTAAATTAGTTTACATTAATTAATCATTACTTGATCATTAATATTTATTTAGTAATTGTTAAATATTTTTGGTTTTTTTTGTTTTTTTTTGTTTGGGTATTTATGTTGTATAGCTGTGATGTTTGTTACTACAATAATTTTAACCTTTTAAAATATGTTTTTTAATTATTATTAATTTTTAAATTGATAATTAATTGTGTTAATTATGGAGGTACACTTTTTTATTTCATTTAGATGTGTGTTGTAAATTGTGTGGTGTTATAGGGTAGGAAAAAAATATTATATTTATGTAACAATTTTTTTAGATTACAATTAATTTCTATTACACATTATTTATTTGTTTGATAATTTCTTGTTAAAATTAAAACAATAATCATTTTATGTAAATTTTATATTTTGTCTACATTATTATATGTTTCTATGTTTTGCAAAAATTTATAATAGATATGGTTTGTTTTTGGGTGTTTTATTATATGTTGTATAGTAGTTGATATTTTGTTTGTTTTAAAATTTTAATTTTCTTAAGTGTGAATATTAATTTTTACCCCTTTGCTATCCAACACTTTCCCTAATGCTGCATTCGCTGGAGTGGGAATAGTAATTTATACCCCTACACTATCCAACACTTTCCCTACTGTTGTATTTGCTGGAGTGGGAATAGTAATTTTTACTCCTGCGCTATCCAACACTTTCCCTACTGTTGCACTCGCTGGAGTGGGAATAGTAATTTTTACCCCTACGCTATCCAACACTTTCCCTACTGTTGCACTCGCTGGAGTGGGAATAGTAATTTTTACCCCTACGCTATTCAACACTTTCCCTACTGTTGCACTTGCTGGAGTGGGAATAGTAATTTTTACCCCTACGCTATCCAACACTTTCCCTACTGTTGCACTCTTTGGAGTGGGAATAGTAAATTATTCCCCTCCGCTATCCAACACTTTCTCTACTGTTGCACTTGCTGGAGTGGGAATAGTAAATTATTCCCCTCCGCTATCCAACACTTTCCCTACTGTTGCACTCGCTGGAGTGGGAATAGTAATTTTTACCCCTACGCTGTCCAACACTTTCCCTACTGTTGCACTCGCTGGAGTGGGAATAGTAAATTATTCCCCTCCGCTATCCAACACTTTCCCTACTGTTGCAGTTATTGGAGTGGGAATAGTAAACTATTCCCCTCCGCTATCCAACACTTTCCCTACTGTTGCAGTTATTGGAGTGGGAATAGTAAATTATTCCCCTCCGCCATCTAACACTTTCCCTACTGTTGCACTTGCTGGAGTGGGAATAATAATTTTTTCTCCTCCGCTATCCAACACTTTCACTACTGTTGCAGTCAATGTAGTGTAAAGTGTAGGTTTAAAGATTTTTACATATATGAATATTTTAATTTATAATATAATTTTAATTTTTTTATTTTAATGTTACAGGTTTATGTATATTTATATATTTATTTATACATTTTAATATATTTCTAACATTTTATAATTAATTAAAATTATTATTTAATAATTATTTTTAAGTAAATGTAAATATATTACATTTTAAATATGTATGTTTAAATTCATTTTACATTACTTTTATTACTTATAATTGTTAAAATATACAAATAAATCTAAATATTTTTTGTAAGTTAAATGTATTATTTAATTTATTTCACAATATTTATTATACATATAAAAAAGATATTTTCTACTTCGATATTTTTAACAATATTTTTTTTCGATATTTTTGTACTTACCATTGTGAAGATAGGAGGTCAATATTTTTGACAACGATATTTTTGTCACGATATTTCTGTAGGTCGATATTTTTGATGTCGATATTCTGTCAGTGATCCGCCCCTGAGGAAGGGACACTGACGTCCCGAAATGCATCTGGAATGAAATTGAACATGTTCATCACAATGTATATAATGTAATGTTTTGAAGTTCTATTTAGGCTAAACTGTGTTTGTATCGACCTTATCATTTTGAGTGAATTGGTACAGAATTGATACATGAAATGTGAATGTATTCTGAAGTAATATCGAGAATATGAATGAATAACAAGTATTCAAATGGAATAAATTGTAGAGATTGTTAAATTATAAGTTAAGAAAATTGTTTCATTTTTCGAATGTGAGTAGTGCGCAGCGCATCCAAGTCTGTGAACTTGTTATACACTATTAGTTTGAGAATACTTGTGTTGACAGCACATGCAGCGTTGCAGCACCATTATTATAAGATACGTTAACTAAGCAGAGCATACGAGTAGGACGAGAATTTCAAGATTGCTCCCCCAAAACCCCGAATTGAATATAGTATTCTGTCAAAAAC
The DNA here is from genome assembly GCA_963921515.1 of Calotriton arnoldi. NCBI lineage: Eukaryota > Metazoa > Chordata > Amphibia > Caudata > Salamandridae > Calotriton > Calotriton arnoldi. The sequence goes on along the minus strand of CAWUFW010007752.1, from coordinate 493,138 downwards.
AGGAGGTAGCACCAAGTGAAAATGTTGTTTGAATCGATTGCCAATATTACAGAAAACAGAGCAACAACTATGGTTTATACAACAGGCCAAGCAAGAGAAATATATGCTTTAATCCAGGAAGTAAAACTCACGGACACCCATGGAGGCTCAATCTCCCAACAGCTCAAACAACTGGAATACTTAACAAGACGTCAATTGAACCAAAAACTGCATGCTTCAACTTTGGTACAGTACCATAAAGCCAAACGCATACCGAGAGGATTGAGACTGTCAATCAAGCCCATGCTGTTCCGATTTCATCTGAATTCCACATTTATGGATAAATGGTACTCAATCCTAAACAAATGTTCATTGGATTTGATATTATTGATCATCGAGGAACTATCAAAGACAATTCGGGAATTGGGAGAAGAAATCCACAACCTAAAAAGTGAACTTGAACTAAGAATGGAGAATAACACCTGGCAGATTAACTTAGAAGGACTTAACCAGAAACTTGACAAATACAGTAAAGAACTCCAGGAAGGTAAATTAAGAAAGTACAAAAGAGATACTATTGATTATAAATTAAACAAAGTATACACGTGGGCTGAGATCTAAGCACGGAGAAGGTTTGACCAGAAGAGAGCAACAACATCATATGAGGAAAGTATAGCCACGGATAAGGACACGGCCACCAATAGGACACCAGTACAACCAGGCCCCTCTGAATTGAATGGATCTCGGCCATCCACTGAATCTGGGGAATCACTACAACCAACAACAGCAGTGTCTTTTTTGTCACAGGCTCCAGATCAAGGACAACCACCGACTTCGAACACACGAGAGGAAACAGGCACAACCACAAAACTAGGCGAGGACAAGGAAAAAGGAGGAAAGACATTGTGCAGCGGCAAAAACAAAACTTAGGGGCCTATTAGGATGGCAGGCGGACTTTAGTCCGCCACCCTAGCGGTAACGGGTCCTGCCGCCCTAATTATGATGCGACCGCCACCGCGGCGGTCACATCTGGTGATTTAACATTGCGGCGGGTGCTGCTGGCTGCAGCACCCGCCGCAATGGTGAAATGCCATGTTGTGCATTTCCATGCACAACGTGGCAGGCACCGCGCGGTGCCTGCCACCTTGTGCATGGACATGCAGGGGGGTACCATAGGTACCCCCCAAGTACACCCCTCCACCCCCCACCCCCCGGGGGCCCAAATGGGCCCCCAAAGCAAATCCCCTCCAGCCTTTCCACGGCGGCATCGCCGACATGGAAAGGCCTTCAAATCCTCACATCCTAATATGTCTGGCGGTGCCTGCTAGGCACCGCCACCATATTTCGGCCCCTGCTCCGCCCGGCCGGCAGTCCTAACCATTGCCGACCGGCGGACGCACTTTGCGTTTGCCGCGATACCCACCGCCATCGTAATATGGCGGTGGGTAATTCACGTTACGATGGCATAACGGTCGCCACCGCTGGCCCGGCGGTGGCGATCGTTACACCATCGTAATGACCCTCCTAATAATCAATATATCCTCAACTCAATTATCACACCAGCAGATCAACGTGTTAAGTAGAGGCATGTCTTTTGTACCCACAAATTCAACAAATGAATTGGAAATAGAAGCATCATTTTTAGATTCATGCTGACTTTACGATTGCGCCATATCTTTTCCAACGTAATAGGTGAGGAACGGATATGATGCAGGATAACTGGTTGTTGTGCACCATTGATGTAACAGCACTGTACACGTCTATACCTCATGAGGCAGGAATGGAAGCCATGGAGTGGGCATTGCTACGATCACAGGATGTTGGGGCAGAGAAACTATTTTTATTGGAGTTACTACACTTCTGTTTAAACCACAGTTACTTCTCGTGGCAAGACAACTTTTATTCACAGCTCACAGGCACATCAATAGGCTTTCCAGGGGCACCAGCTTATGTCAATATTTTTATGGCTCAATTTGAAGATCAATACATTATGAATAACCCGAGTTGGTGGCCTAAAATAGTCATGTACTGCAGGTTTACAGATGACATCTTCGTTATTTGGTCTGACACCAAAACTATATTGGAAGAGATGATACAGACGCTGAACACATGCAACCCAAGGATAAAATTCACTTACACCATTGAGGATAAGCACATCAACTTCTTGGATGTATTGGTTACAAAATAATCCACAGGACAAGGTTTTGAAACACAAATATATACAAAACCCACTGATCGCAATAACGCATTAGCTTTTTTTAGTTTTCATCCTAGGAGTCTAATCAGGAATCTACCATACTCACAGTTCACCAGAATTACAAGAATCTGCTCAGAACAAACTACATGTAACAAAAAGATTGCAGAATACAAACAAAGATACATGGAGAGAGGGTACCCGGAAGAAATATTGCAGGAGTGCAGGTCAAGGGTTGACAAGAAAGATCGAATGGAGTTATTCATTAAACCGGTGAAATCTAAGGACAACACAGTAGTATTTGTGTCCAAATTCACAACATGTTACGAGCCATCAATAAAATGATCAACACCAGGTGGGAACTTTTGGAGAGTGAACCTGATTTTCAAGGTTTATTCACAAGTAAACCACTACATGCCTATACCAGAGGCAAGAATCTACGTGAACTACTGGCAACACCAGACAAAAAATACAATGAGCACGATCAACGAGGAACTAATAAATCTTTTAACTGTACACACTGTAACAATGCCATTACAGGTAACATTTTGACACACCCCATTTCAGGAAGGAACATACAACTTAGACATACAAGCGATTGCAATACACGAAACGTCATCTATTGCATCAAGTGACCGTGCGGCAAGGCGTACGTGGGGAAAACAGAACAGAAAATCAAAGTAAGACTCACTGAGCATAAGAGTACAATAAGAACAAAGAATAAGGCATCATGTTTATCTGTCCATTGGCAAGAAACCAACCATTCCATATCACAATTGAGATATCAAATCATAGAGAGAGTCACATCATTACCTGGTATTGACAACAACAAAAAACTGTTACAACGAGAGATTTATTGGATAAAAAGATTGGACACAATGGCACCTAGAGGTCTTAATGATCGGATAGATATGAGTTGTTTCATTTAGGTCTTCAGCCTAGGTATACATCATAATGATCAATATATTAAAGTCTAGGCACACACCACAAAGATCGCATGGATTCCAAACATAAGCCTTTTACGACACAGGGTACCAGGTACCATTACAGCATTAATCACCACACATTATTGGTTGAAATAACAGCTTTTGGTGATGGGAACTGCAATCATCAATACTATACTAATACATTTTTCACTAATGCTAGTATTGAGTACCTGAAAGATGGTTTGCTACATCTATCACTGTTAGTTTACACAAATGATTATTATTGATTTGACGTTGTCTCAGCACGCGTTTGATATTTCTGTACATCGGTTTTCTCAGTGACACATGACTACAGTTGTTGCCCGTTGGAGTTTGATCTCATTGTACTTTATCACTTTTAAGACCAGGATATCGTCACCATATTGGTCGCACTTCATTGGTGCGCGTCATTTCCTAGGCAGAGAGTTTCAGGTCTCTTCCTATTATCGGGAGACTCTTTTCAGTTTCCCACTATCGAGTTTATATTGACGCGTCAGGGTACTATACAGTACTTTCTGACATAAGTGCAGCAAGATCTTCCGTGTGCGCACTGCGATATTCTTTTTTACCGACCGGGGGTTTACCACTATCACTTATAGTGCTGCGTTTACATTGTATATTCCGTCTCTCTACACATTCTAATATGGCGGCGGTCCCCGCTTTCTATTTTCACAGATGAGGCCAGTTCAGTCCTTCTTCTCTGTTCATTACGCGGTTAATAATAGTATTTCACTGAACTGCGTCTTCTCGACATGCCGATAGCCGTGGAATCGTTTTTGGAAGTCATCCGTTTCAGACCACCGGTAAGCACGAAAGCGAGCAGGGACAACTGAGTGCAATGGCATTTTGAATGTCTACACTTATAGAACATCGAGTCTGTTTTTTACTAACATGGAAGCAAGATTACGGCGTTTGGCAGTAAAGCGTTATGGTGTCTTTATCATAGATATATGTTTGATTATAATCACAGAGGATTTGGTCATCGGTAAATATTATTTGTGTCATTACCAGCATGATACTTCTCATGTGAACGCTCGGGTAACGGTCCATTCAGTTACGAGGAAGTGTTTGGAATATTGGCATTCTTGCTTTTGTAATTGTTCAGACAGGTATGGGTGTGTGCATTGTTTTTTAAGCAGAGGTTAACAATTGATACCATGGATTTTTCACATGGTTTTTGTTTTACAGGGATCGGGTTTCTTTCATCTATTCTCAAATATACATTGACACCAGTGTTTACGGAGGTAAGCATCCATGAATATATTTGTATTACACTGGCAGGGCAGTGTGTACATTTGGCAATTTTATGAATTTGGTGACAGGATAGATCATATTTTTTCTTAACAGGGCAGATCTATCAGTGCATATGGCGTTAACAATAACTTGGATCTGGAGAGGTAGGTAGCCGAGTGACGCATCATTTTATAGCACTCGGTGCATAAAAATAGGGCTAATAGCATTTGAGCCATTACAGCATGCTTCACACACAGCATGAAAACTTTATTTCACATGTCACAACTATATATTGTTCTATAGAAGCATGCAATTATAATCGGTACACAAAGACATGGGTCTTAGCAGACCTCTACATATAAACCTTGGGTGATTGAGAGTTTCTATGGATTTCTTGGTGTATAATTTTTTGCATTTCTTTTGGGTTTTCAGATATGCCCCTGAGGAAGGGACACTAACATCCCGAAATGCATTGGGCATGAAATTGAACATGTTCATCACAATGTATATAATGTAATGTTTTGAAGTTCTATTTAGGCTAAACTGTGTTTGTATAGAACTTATCATTTTGGGTTCACTATCTCAACCACTGCGATATTGTCAATTCTGAAAGTCACCTTCTTGTGCGCCAGCTGTTCCCCCCACAATGTCACCGCTACTACCAGGGGAAAGAACTCCAAAAATGCAATACTCCTACCCCCCCATTCTGCTGGCCACTGCTCTGCACACCATTTCCCCTGCCAGAAAAGTCCAAAGCCTTTGCTGCGTGCCGCGTCTGAAAAAATCTGCACATCCCAGACCATGTCACCCTCCCTCGCCAAAGGAATGCCATTAAACTCCCGCAAGAAGAACCGCCACATCCTCAGGTCTTCTTTCACACCAGCTGACAGTCGCACATGGTGGTGTGGTGGTCTCTGACCCGTGAGTGCCCTTCCTAGTCATCTATAAAATGTCCTCCCTACTCTTACTACCCTGCAAGCAAAGTTGAGATGTCCCAGCAGCACTTGAATCTCCCTCACTGTGACCTTGTCCCACACCAGCATTGCAGTCAGCAGCCCCAGCATTTGCTGCTTTTTATCCTAAGGCAGGCGCGCCTGCATCAACCGGGAATCCAGTTCAATACCCAAAAAGGAAAGAGCCGTGCTGGGCCCCATTGTCTTTTCCGGCGCCAAAGGCACCCCTAGATCCCTCATGATCTCTTTGAAGCTGTCCAGAGCCCTCTGGCACTCCGTGGAGCCTGAGATGCCCACAAAAAAGAAGTCATCCAGGTAATGTGTCACCAACTGGTGACCTGTGTGCCTAGAAAACAGCCACTGAAGAAATGTGCTAAAGCACTCAAATAATGCGCATGACATGGAGCAGCCCATCGGTAATGCTTTGTCCACGTACCATTTACCATTGAAAGGATTCCCAGGAGATCCCAATCATCCTGATGGACTGGAAGCAAAACGGAAAGCTGACTTTATGTTGCATTTTGCCATTTCTGCCTTTGCGCCCGCCGTCACCACCAGTGACATGGCCATGTCAACCGACGAATATGAAACAGTAGCCTCACTTTCATCAATGAAATCATTTACGGAGCTCCCTTCTGGCCATGACAAATGTTGAATAAGGCGGAACTGACCTTGTTCCTTCTTTGGTACCACACCGATGGGAGAAACAATCAAATTCTCCAAAGGCCAGTCCCTAAATGGGCCCGCCATACGTCCCGTTGCGCACTTCTTTATCCAGTTTGTCTTGTACTATCTTGCGATGCTCCTTCGCTGATTTCAAGTTGTCTGCCCACCTCCTGCCTCTGGGTCCCCCATACCCCAGTCTGAAACCCCTTCTAAACCCCTCCCGCAAAATTTTTGCAGCCTTCTGGTTGTTATAACCCTGTAAGGCTGCTTCCAACTTATCAACCTTAATCGGTGTATGAGCCTTTTGGCCCAGCCCCCTTAGCCCCCCTTCCTCCTGCAAAATGCTGTTGCTGCTGCCCCCCTGCCTTAAACCCCCCCTGCTGCCACTGCTGACCCCCTTGCTGTTGCCCTGACCCCCCCCGAAGCAATTGACCAATGCGTGCCTGGCTCCACATTTCAAGCACTCGTGTCTTACAAAACTCCAGAGTGCACAAACCTTTGTTGAAGTCCCAGCAGGACCCTTCCAACCCTGTCTGACCTCTGCCTGTTCCCCCTACCCCTCCCTGGTTGGGCTTCCCCTGAAAGGGCCGATAGACTATCGGGAGCCCGCTGGCAGTAAGAATTGTTTTCCACACCCTGGATGCCCCCATCGTGTGCTGCCAAAGGTCTGTGTCTAACTCTCCCCATTTTGCTTCTGTGTCCCAGGCCATGCGTGCCCGAAATTCCTCATCATATTGCACCCACGCATATACCCCCCAGTGATCTGCGCCTTCCGGATCACATCCATGTATTTAAACAGAGCTAGACAACGCTCTGGATACTTCTCGTAGTACACACTTGTGTAAATTAAAAATGCTGCTGTCCAGTTCTCTATAGTGAGTGGCACCTTTTGCCTCTTAGCCAATTCGTACTCCTCTTCTTTCGATCCTTCTTTTGCATGCACTTCCCTGTGTAGTAGTTTGAGCATCTCAACATACTCTCCCTTCCATATTCGCTCTTTAGTTGCCAACATTAAATGTGCCCCTAGCGGCTTGGTCACCCCCATATAAGGCAATTTCTTAATTTTCAACTCCTTGCTTTCTAATTTGTCTTTTGTCTCTGCCGCAATCTTTTCCCCTGCATCGACTGTCCCCGTAGCATTAATGTCTTCTAACTTATTTGCAGGCGTCTTAACATTGTCGTCCATGCCCACACCAACATCTAAGACGTACTTGCCCTTTCGCAGCCTCCCCCCTTATGTCTCCCCCCCAATTCCCACCGACACCATTTTTGGCTTTTTCCCTCTGTCCCGTGCTTTACCTGGCTCTAAGGAGGGTGCCCGTTGTGCTGCAGTCCGCCTTGCCATGGGAGCCGTGGTCTGGGCCGATCTTGGTGTCCTTCCTGCAGGGTCCGACGCCCGTCGTGTAACCTGTAACATACTATGCAACACATTACTCGGCCCCCCCTCGACTCCTTCATCGATTTCTCTAAACTCGCCCTCCTAAATGCTATCCTCCTCATAATCTAATTCTTCTTGCCCCTCCCGACAATCACTCTGTTGCCCAAAAGGCCCCCATTTCCGCTCCTCAGGGGATGCCGACTGCACCCGCCGATATCCGCTGGTACCCTTGAAAGGCATATTCCTGTGTCCCTGTTGCCCTGTGGACCGCTGAGGATGGTCGGCTGTTGGGGCCAGCAAGACCGCTCTGGGCCTACATCTGCCGGCCACGGCAGGATCCCCCGACGGTACTGGGCATGCCACGCGAGGCTCCGCCTTCCCTTCTCCTCGGCGCCTCTGAGCCGCTCCCAGCTCTGCCAAGTCTGACCCTGGATGTTGCTCCCTCACCTGGAACGAAAATGATTGGTCTGGTTTGCTGGGCCTAATAGTCCTCTCCCCTACCTCCCTTCTCCTCTTTTTACTAACCCCCTGCGTGCTCTCAGCCCATCCTCGTCCTACTTTGTACAAATCTTCCATCTCCTGGTCGCTAACCCCCACTCTTCCCCTTCGCTCCATACAAGGCCCGCCGTAACCCCTGCCGAGGAACCATAGGACTCCGCCCCCAACCCCTGAGGGCTGCCACCCTGTTCTACCCTGCCCATCTCCGTACCCCCCCCTGCCCTTTTCCCCTAGACCACTCCGGGCCTCCAATCCAGCTGCCTCACCTTGAGCCATATAGGCCTCCACCTGCTCCCGCCTACTCAAACCCCTCACTTCTTCATTCCAAGAAGTAAAAATATCAAGGCCTACCAAGCCTGACTCCCCCCTGCCGGCTCCAAAATCCCAGGTAACTCCTCCTTGTCACCCCCGACTCTAATATAGCAGTCTCCCCCTCCCCTCCCAACCCCACCTCGCTATCCCCCTTTTTTCTAAAGGACTTCCCCATCCATGCTGGCCCCAACTGGGGTCCAGCTCATCTGCATGCTCCAAAGGAGACAGCCCCATGCCCCTCTGCCCTCCCAAGTCGTCCCCAACTGCCGGCTGATCTAATAAGCCGCACCCCACTGCTATTACTTGGGGGCCTGTCACCTCAGCCAGCCGGTTTCTCCTTTTCCCTCCGCTCTTCAATTCCACACCTCCCTTCTCCCCCCTCCCTGCTTCCCCGCTCCCTCTAAAACCTGCCTCTCCGAGGGCCTCGGGCCCATTCAGGCCCTTCCCCCGCACAGGCAAGACATCTTTGAGGCCCGCCGCCGGAGGAGCGCGTGACGCGCTCCTCCTGCGGGCCCCGCCCCCCTGCACCTTCACCGGAGCCTCGGCACAAACGTGAGGCTCGGGATCACCGCCCAGGGACAAGGCCGCATTCCTTGCCGGAGCCTCAGCGCAAACACAAGGCTTCGGCTTGCCCTGAGGCTCCGGCTTGCCGGCTTGAATCGGGGCTGCTCTCCTGGTATAGCACTCACCTCCCGCATCCGGGCCCGCTTCGGGGAAGTGCAGTCCGCGACGGCGGGCGCCACCCCAGCGGAAGCGCGCCGTGGTGGGCGCGCACCTCCCGCTGCTTCTGGCAACAGCAAGTCGAGGCACCCCGCCTCGCTGAGGAGCCGCACCACCTCGAGCACACGGTAATCCTCCATCATTACTTGCGCAATAATGATAAAGCATCACTTTATCTAAACACACTAATGTGCGCTAGCGCTGCTAACTACCCTTAATGCACACTAACTGCCCAAAAACGCTATCTACTCTACCCTGCTCCCAGCCACCAGGTCACCAAACCTAAAATGGTGGCTGGGAGAGCGCAGAGCCAGAATTTATAACCTATTGGGCTATTCCCAAATTAGCCCAAATGTGCAAAATGGCCGCTAATCGGCTGGCCCCTCCCCCTCCCAATCTGCCCAGGGGGCAGACCTCACAGGGTTCGACTGCCCCACAAACCCCCCTTCTAAACACGTGTAGATTCACAGGAGATGGGTATTTAATTGCTTATTCTAGGACATTTTGAATAACTCACATAAAAATGAAAAAGAGTCACGAAAGTGGCAAATGTAAAAAAGCAATCGCGATTTCAAAACTGAAATGTTCCTCTGGAATTACATTGTAATTGCCTTCCACGACTAAAATCTATTTCAGAGGGAAAAAACTTTTATAGACCCTAAGTCAAAATGTTGCCAGTTCTACCCCTTGAAAATAGATGTGAAAACATATGGTAGTGCAAGGGTATGTTTTCACCATCAACAATAGTGCAGCTTAAAGGCCTAGAGGCTGAATGAAAACGATATAAAAAATTAAAATATTTAATTTAAAAATATCGTTGTATCTTTCTTGCCTTGTATTGAATCCAGACAAGATTTATTTTTTCATTTGGCACAGCCACAGTGCGCATAGATGATTTCAGGATGCGATACCAGATAAAATGTTATGATTCCTTCTTAAATGTTATGTTTCTTAAAGGAAAAATTGTATTTCAAAAGCAAACCTAGGTTTATGCGCTGCTGAAAATCCCTAAATTGAAAATGTCGAATATGTATAACTTTTCATGGGAAATGTTGTCCCTAGCAGAACAAATGTACAATTCAGAAATTGGGTTGATGCACTCCTTAGTAGTAGAGGGATGTAGAATGTGGGACTGTTGCCTTTCTGATTCGGCAGACCCCGCAGAAGCCAAAAATAGGTGGGACACATCCATCATCCTTGACCGATTGGGCCACGACACATGACTAACATATGGGGGCCTATTTATGAGGTGGTTTTCGTCGCTCTTGCATCACGCAACATGGTGCAAGAGCAACGCAAACCTTAAGTAGATTTATGAAGCCACGTAAGGCCACTTTCCGTGGCCCTAAGTGGCTCCATAAATCTGGAGTAAGGCAACGCAGCGCAAATTGCTGTGTTGCCTTACTATGCTCTGGGAAGGTGTTCCATAGGCGTTGCGTGGGTGTTCCCACACAACTCCCATGGTTTTTGACGTATTCCCAGATTTACCAGAACTGGTAAACCTGGGAATGTGCCTAAAAGATACACCTTCCTAGTTGAGGTTTAACGATGAGAAATATCTTTATTTCTCATTATTACTTCCTCTTTCTACATGTGTTGCCTCTCAGGATAGTTTTTGTGCAGGAAGGTGCCCCTTTCTGCACAAAAACAATCCTGCATGCAATGCAGGCAACCTTGCACCATGGTGGAAGGGTGCCTGCGTTTGGCACTAGGCTGCAAAAAGGGCACCAGGGCAGAGGAAAAGGCAGAAATGCACCCTATTGCCTAAAATACGGCACACTCCTGCCCTTTCCCTGATACCCAGTGCAGCGCCGCAAGGTGACATGTTGCGGTGCACCGTGTGAGTATTTCATCAATAGGCCCCTTGGTCTTGTGCAAAGGGTGACATTTCAGTTCTGTGCCCCTCACATATGAGCATGGGACTGTGGCAGGTGACCCAGAAGAGCTCTTACCTGAGTCGTCTTCCACAAGGAGAAATGGTAAGTTTGCATTGAGACTGAAGTCCCTGCAACACTGAAAAAAGTAACCCTGCCATCCTGCCAGAGGAACAGAATCACCTCCTCACTGTGGAGGCCTTTGTTCTGCTCTTAGAGCAGTTTTCACAACTCATCAACAGGTCTATTCAGCTGTCAGATGACAGCTGACACTAAAGCAAGTGAGCCTTCAGAGCATTTAGGCAGGAAAACAGTAACATTTCAAAAGTACCCTTTCATTAGTAGTATTACAAATTTGATTATACCATTAAATTGGATTTTAAGTAGCTATTAATTAAAAAAAACATATTTGAATTATATTTCTAGCTAGCAGTTTCCTGCCCAAAAGTAGCATTTTAAAATGTTATAATATAACCCAGTGCCTTCCTTTAGAACAGCCAACCTTGCTACAGTGAAAATAACTTTTGCTGCATTTTCACTGCAAGGATATGGATAACATTAACTTTCTACAAGTCCTACTTTTAATCCTATGCACCCTGTTAAATTTAAAAGGCCTCTTCGAGCTTTATAATCATACCGCGCATTTTGAAGTATATTAGTTCATTTATTTGAAGTAATAATGCTATTACTACTGAAATAGGGCTTGTAAGGCCTAAATAAGGGGAGACTTATTAATATTTAAAAGGAAGGTTTTTACCTGTTGAATGGGCATTTTTTGACAGGTCGAATTGCAGTTTTTAAACTGCAACAGCCAGGCTACAATGGTAGCCATGCAGTCATGTTTGCACTGTCTCTGTAGTGGGAGGCACAATGGGTGCTGCAGCCTACTAGTTGCAATTAATGTACAGGTCCTGGGTGCACCTTGTACCATATACTAGGGACCTGTAGGTAAATTAAATATTCCAATTAGGTGTATAGCCAGTTTCAACATGGTTTAGGGTTCATAGCACATGCACTGGGTGCTGGTAAGCAGAAAACAAAACAGCAGCATCAGTCCAGTCCAAACAAAGGTGGTGATCATGCAAAACGTACTCAATCAAATCAATAAAAAAACGTTATACAGCTATATAAAAATGCCATAAACGCACATACAACAGTCACATTAATAAGAATTACAATATAACACACACATCTAACAACTTTGAACTCAGGGTCATCAAATACAAAACAGTAAAGCAACAAAAATAATGATCAATCAAGAGTAATGGCCCTGACAAAAGAGCTTTAGGGTTAGGCCAAATTGATAGCTATTATAATAAGGATGCCAACAGAATAAGATCCTCAATGTATAGCAAACCAAGCTCCTCATGACAAACAAATTGAGAAGTATTAAGAGGCAAAACCAATAACCTACGGCAGAAGAAGTTTTCACATTATTATTTGACACTAGAGGAACAACACCAAAAACCAGCACCATAGCAGAAAATAGGGAAACATTTCATTTTGTAAATCACTAGCATCTGAGTAATAGGCTCCTGTTCAAGTTTAGAGGCAAAATTAAAGAATACCCTCTACAGATTAGGCAAATTTCATACATCTAAGGGTACGGCAAGGAGACAGGGTGCTAGCGCACTTAAATGTAACCCACAGAGAAGAGAAGTAATAAACTCTCTCAATTATTTTGATTTTAACACACCATGCCCTGGTGTTAGTTGTTTTTGGCTCAAAGATCATCACATGATCTTTAGAAAGACTAGTATCCAAACCTAGGTTATCCATGAAGGAGACAAAGACGTCTACTGGTTTTCTCAAGTTAGCTGTGCCTGAAAGTAATACAGTGTCATCTGCATAAAGAGGCCCTGGGATAAACTTATGACCAACATATCTTGTCCCATGGAGATTAGATAAGCATTAAGAGTATTGTTATAAAATGAATAAAATTGGGTAAAAAAAAAACACAACCCTGCCAAACCCCCTAAAAAGATTTTGAGCATTCACCATGATCTGCAAATCCAAAGGCAACAGATATTGGTGTGTAAACGGACGATAAAGTTAAACATTGATACGTCAACACCCATGGAGAAGAAGATCTTCCATATTTTTGACCTTTTAACATGATCAAAGCACTACTAAAATCCATAAAAGCTAAATGAAGGAAGCCCATTTTAACACAGTATACTTACTGACAAATAACTACACATTGATACTCTGTTCCTTTGGTCCCAGGCACTCCCTAAAGTGACATTGGATGTTTGGCGAGAGTATTGTTTTCAAAGGACTAAGCTATTTTTTTTCAAGATTACCCTCCCAGCCACTTTAACAATAGAATCAATTAACAAGACGGGTATATATTATTTTGGTTCACTACAATTGCCCTTCTTGAATAAGGAGACGATAATTGAATTAGTCCAGGAACACAGTAATCTCAAATGACTAGCAGAGTTTATGATGTTGTTCAAGTTGGCCTAGAGTTCTTTGCTAGATTCAAATAAGTCCATGGGAACGCCATCTGGTCCAGGAGATATATCAGATGGACTTTCTAAAATAGCGGCTAACACATTTACATAATCAAAGCTAAAAGAAGTGCTAATGTAAATGTTTAGCTGAGATGTGGGGAGCAAGGAAAGTCCGGAGCCCTTGCCAAAGAGGGAAGAATTAACCACTTTCCAAAAACGTTTAATGTCTTTATATCTCCTAGCCTGTTCCAGCTGCATCCAAACATCAGATCTGATAATACATCTTTATTTAAGGGCTGACTAAAAAGCTGCTTACACAGGCTCAGCTTTACATACAAAAACGAGAAAAAGTCAAACCATTTTCAGGTGGGCTGCTGAGTAAAACTGACAGATCTAGTTAACAAACTTTGAAATAACAGCATACAGAAATTAAAAGAACCTAAAATAGAATGGTGCTTTAAACAAGATGAAAGACAAACATAAAAAAGTGGTACCAAACTAAGGGGCCCATTACGATGGCGGGCGGAGGCACGACCGCGGTGGCGAAGGTGCGGAAAAATGCCTTTTTTCGGCCGCCAGCAGCGGTCTTCACGCCCGCCATATTAGAATGGGAAAACATAGGCATTTACCGTCCGCCGCGGTGTGACGACGACCGCCATCGAACAGCGCCCGCCACCGCGGCGGAGTGGGCCAATCACCACACACCGCCGTGCGGAATGACGTCCCGTACGCCGAAGAAATCACGATGCCGGAAACAGGGCAGCGCACCGCGACGGAGAAACCGCACAGCGAAATACGGCGGAGACATCACAGCGGAGACAGAAAAAATAACACCCGGGACACACCGCGATGGATCCTGCCCTACACGCTCTCTCGGTGCTGTACATGATCCACTACCTGCAAGTCATCCACCGCCACGGACGCCTCCGCAGGTACGTACAGACACAACAGTGCAAGTAACACAATACACAGCTCCAGGGTGGAAAAACATCACATGGGAACACCATACACCCCTGTGGGGACAGGCACACAGCCAGCACTGCACACACACATGTCCCACCTGTCACAAAAACATCGCGCCACATACTGCCCACCCATGTACCGCATTCATGAACAAATGTCCCGGTCACGTCACCGCAGCGGTCAGTGTGCATGAAACCATGCACACAACGCAGAGCACAGGGCCAGCGCATGCCAAGGGCACCGTACAAATTGCACAGAGCCACAACTACATCCAAAACACACCAGCAACCGGCCTGAAGGGACACAACATGTGTCTCACAAGAGCCACTCCTGCACAACAACAACACAACTACAGCCACACCATGCCCCACGTCCCAACAACTGCATATACAGCCACAGCAGGACCCTTTGCAAAGGAACACATAGCACAGAAGCCCAGGCCCCAGCCAACACACACACCACAACAACATCACACACAAGCCAAGAACACTGAGGCCAGGCACAAAATGTACACACACACAGATGAGGACCAAACACTTCACTGCACACACCACCTGACAAGTCACACACACACACACCACCTAGACTCACAGCTACATACACACACCACATGCCAGCAGTAATGGAGGACAACATATAGGAAAGCCAAAGTGAGGTGCCCACAAATGGAAGGGCAGTGACTAAACCATCAAGCATGTGTGATGCACATGCAAGACAAGACACATGTGAGAACACACACAGCGCATCACAGCACACATGGCTGGCACAGTCAGTCAACACAAACCACGGTCACCCCAATGCTACAACACCTGGAGACAGCAAGGACACCCATGTATAGGCACAGGGATGTAAGGAAGGCCCTGAACACAAACACTGACCAGCCACACATAGGCATCCAAATACTGGACAAGACAACGTCTGCTGCACAACACACAGGGCCCAGCGACACACTACATAACAGCCAAGCACAAGTAGGATATGTCACACATACCTCCTCCCACAACAGCAACACACAATACTGCCATGTGCACAAAACACAACCACAGGGCTAAACAAGTACACATACAGGCACACCACTCCAGGGTCACACATGGCAGTAGTTGACAATGCATGTGCACACACATCCACAGTCACAACAAAGTCACCCCCTTCACACCATACACTTCTCCACCACTCAAGTGCACACATTGGAAGTAAGCCATGGGACCTGGATAACTCATCACCACAAGATGTCCATACACCGACACTGATTGGCACACAGAAAGGAAGCTCACACAGACCCCATTACCCTGGCCTGCCTGCCTGTAAGCCTGTGCCCAAACTCCCACCCTGTGCTGCCATTGCCCACAAACCTGACATGTGTCCACCATAGATAACATGAGCCAAGAAGGAAGATGACTACAAGAATTCATTGCCAACCACCTGCACTGCACCCATAAGTATCACAGTCATGTAGAAATGAAGTGCCTCCCACCCCTGCCAAAAAATGAAATGTTACACAACCCATTGGCAATGTCGAAGTGGCATACTGAGCCTGTGACACAGTAAACCATGCACACACAGAAACAACTTCATACAGGAAGGACACTGACACAACTCACTGCAGGACCAACTGTGTTTATTCAATATTTGCATATAGAGCCAACAAATTTGGGCTACAGCAAAGCCAGTGGGCATTTCAATATGCACAGTATTTACATGAAAAGCTGCACAGGCAGGGGGCAAACAGCAGTGAATGACAACGCCAGTGGCCAGGACACAGTGCAGGTTAAGTCCATGAGATCCTGCACAGGCAGGGGGCAAACAGCAGTGAACAACAAGGCCAGTGGGCAGGACACAGTGCAGAGTGAGTCCATGAGAAGCTGCACAGGCAAGTGGCACACAGCAGTGAACAGCAAGGCCAGTGGCCAGTCCAAAGTGCAGGTGAGGTACATGAGATCCTGCAGAGGCAAGGGGCAAACAGCAGTGAACAACAAGGCCAGTGGCCAGGACACAGTGCAGGTGAGGTACATGAGAAGCTGCACAGGCAAGTCCAGGACATCAGTCGACAACAAGGCCAGTGGCCAGTCCAAAGTGCAGGTGAGGTACATGAGAACCTGTAGAGGCAAGGGGCAAACAGCAGTGAACAACAAGGCCAGTGGCCAGGACACAGTGCAGATTAAGTCCATGAGAAGCTGCACAGGCAGGGGGCACACAGCAGTGAACAGCAAGGCCAGTGGCCAGTCCAAAGTGCAGGTGAGGTACATGAGATCCTGCAGAGGCAAGGGGCAAACAGCAGTGAACAAAAAGGCCAGTGGCCAGGACACAGTGCAGGTGAGGTACATGAGATCCTGCAGAGAAAAGTGGCAAACAGCAGTGAACAACAAGGCCAGTGGCCAGGACACAGTGCAGGTGAGGTACATGAGATCCTGCAGAGGCAAGGGGCAAACAGCAGTGAACAACAAGGCCAGTGGCCAGGACACAGTGCAGATTAAGTCCATGAGAAGCTGCACAGGCAAGTGGCAAACAGCAGTGAACAACAAGGCCAGTGGCCAGGACACAGTGCAGGTGAGGTACATGAGATCCTGCAGAGGCAAGGGGCAAAAAGCAGTGAACAACAAGGCCAGTGGCCAGGACACAGTGCAGATTAAGTCCATGAGAAGCTGCACAGGCAAGTGGCAAACAGCAGTGAACAACAAGGCCAGTGGCCAGGACACAGTGCAGATTAAGTCCATGAGATCCTGCAGAGGCAAGTGGCAAACATCAGTGAACAACAAGGCCAGTGCCCAGGACACAGTGCAGGTGAGGTACATGAGATCCTGCAGAGGCAAGGGGCAAACAGCAGTGAACAACAAGGCCAGTGGGCAGGACAAAGTGCAGAGTGAGTCCATGAGAAGCTGCACAGGCAAGTGGCAAACAGCAGTGAACAACAAGGCCAGTGGCCAGGACACAGTGCAGATTAAGTCCATGAGATCCTGCAGAGGCAAGTGGCAAACAACAGTGAACAACAAGGCCAGTGGCCAGGACACAGTGCAGGTGAGGTACATGAGATCCTGCAGAGGCAAGGGGCAAACAGCAGTGAACAACAAGGCCAGTGGCCAGGACACATTGCAGATTAAGTCCATGAGAAGCTGCACAGGCAAGTGGCAAACAGCAGTGAACAACAAGGCCAGTGGCCAGGACACAGTGCAGATTAAGTCCATGAGATCCTGCAGATGCAAGTGGCAAACAGCAGTGAACAACAAGGCCAGTGGCCAGGACACAGTGCAGATTAAGTCCATGAGAAGCTGCACAGGCAGGGGGCACACAGCAGTGAACAGCAAGGCCAGTGGCCAGTCCAAAGTGCAGGTGAGGTACATGAGATCCTGCAGAGGCAAGGGGCAAACAGCAGTGAACAACAAGGCCAGTGGCCAGGACACAGTGCAGGTGAGGTACATGAGATCCTGCAGAGGCAAGGGGCAAACAGCAGTGAACAACAAGGCCAGTGGCCAGGACACAGTGCAGATTAAGTCCATGAGCAGCTGCACAGGCAAGTGGCAAACAGCAGTGAACAACAAGGCCAGTGGCCAGGACACAGTGCAGATTAAGTCCATGAGATCCTGCAGATGCAAGTGGCAAACAGCAGTGAACAACAAGGCCAGTGGCCAGGACACAGTGCAGATTAAGTCCATGAGAAGCTGCACAGGCAGGGGGCACACAGCAGTGAACAACAAGGCCAGTGGCCAGTCCAAAGTGCAGGTGAGGTACATGAGATCCTGCAGAGGCAAGGGGCAAACAGCAGTGAACAACAAGGCCAGTGGCCAGGACACAGTGCAGGTGAGGTACATGAGATCCTGCAGAGGCAAGGGGCAAACAGCAGTGAACAACAAGGCCAGTGGCCAGGACACAGTGCAGATTAAGTCCATGAGAAGCTGCACAGGCAGGGGGCACACAGCAGTGAACAGCAAGGCCAGTGGCCAGTCCAAAGTGCAGGTGAGGTACATGAGATCCTGCAGAGGCAAGTGGCAAACAGCAGTGAACAACAAGGCCAGTGGCCAGGACACAGTGCAGGTGAGGTACATGAGATCCTGCAGAGGCAAGGGGCAAACAGAAGTGAACAACAAGGCCAGTGGCCAGGACACAGTGCAGATTAAGTCCATGAGAAGCTGCACAGGCAAGTGGCAAACAGCAGTGAACAACAAGGCCAGTGGCCAGGACACAGTGCAGGTGAGGTACATGAGATCCTGCAGAGGCAAGGGGCAAACAGCAGTGAACAACAAGGCCAGTGGCCAGGACACAGTGCAGATTAAGTCCATGAGAAGCTGCACAGGCAAGTGGCAAACAGCAGTGAACAACAAGGCCAGTGGCCAGGACACAGTGCAGATTAAGTCCATGAGATCCTGCAGAGGCAAGTGGCAAATAGCAGTGAACAACAAGGCCAGTGCCCAGGACACAGTGCAGGTGAGGTACATGAGATCCTGCAGAGGCAAGGGGCAAACAGCAGTGAACAACAAGGCCAGTGGGCAGGACAAAGTGCAGAGTGAGTCCATGAGAAGCTGCAGAGGCAAGTGGCAAACAGCAGTGAACAACAAGGCCAGTGGCCAGGACACAGTGCAGATTAAGTCCATGAGATCCTGCAGAGGCAAGTGGCAAACAACAGTGAACAACAAGGCCAGTGGCCAGGACACAGTGCAGGTGAGGTACATGAGATCCTGCAGAGGCAAGGGGCAAACAGCAGTGAACAACAAGGCCAGTGGCCAGGACACAGTGCAGATTAAGTCCATGAGAAGCTGCCCAGGCAAGTGGCAAACAGCAGTGAACAAC
Organism: Calotriton arnoldi; assembly: GCA_963921515.1. Taxonomy (NCBI): domain Eukaryota; kingdom Metazoa; phylum Chordata; class Amphibia; order Caudata; family Salamandridae; genus Calotriton; species Calotriton arnoldi. The sequence goes on along the minus strand of CAWUFW010007752.1, from coordinate 474,165 downwards.
AAGGCCAGTGGCCAGGACACAGTGCAGATTAAGTCCATGAGATCCTGCAGATGCAAGTGGCAAACAGCAGTGAACAACAAGGTCAGTGGCCAGGACACAGTGCAGGTGAGGTACATGAGATCCTGCAGAGGCAAGGGGCAAACAGCAGTGAACAACAAGGCCAGTGGGCAGGACAAAGTGCAGAGTGAGTCCATGAGAAGCTGCACAGGCAAGTGGCAAACAGCAGTGAACAACAAGGCCAGTGGCCAGGACACAGTGCAGATTAAGTCCGTGAGATCCTGCAGAGGCAAGTGGCAGACAGCAGTGAACAACAAGGCCAGTGGCCAGGACACAGTGCAGGTGAGGTACATGAGAAGCTGCACAGGCAAGTGGCAAACAGCAGTGAACAACAAGGCCAGTGGCCAGGACACAGTGCAGGTGAGGTACATGAGATCCTGCAGAGGCAAGGGGCAAACAGCAGTGAACAACAAGGCCAGTGGCCAGGACACAGTGCAGAGTGAGTCCATGAGAAGCTGCACAGGCAGGGGGCACACAGCAGTGAAACACAAGGAAAGTACAATGTGCAGAGTAGTTACATCAGAAGCCACACAGGGAATGTATGCAACTCTACCATGCCATGCCCAGCAACAGAGTAATGGGTCTGACAATGGGCATCACACGCACCCCTGTGGACAGACAGGTGTGTGAGGGTGACCACCACTCAGATGGGACTGTCTGTCGGACTTGGAGCTGACTGTGTGTTGGGGTCTGTTGGCGGACTACCCTGGGCAGTGGGAGTAACAACTGTGGAAGAGCCAACTGTGCATGTGGTAGCTGGGGGGCTGCTTGGACCAGGTGGGGTGGTGGCCCGGGGAGGTGGACTCATGCCCTGGTGAGACACAGTGTGTGCCGGAGATTGTGGAGGGGTGCCTCTCCACTTCTTGGGGATCCTGAAAGGCTTCCCTGTCAGGGGATTCAGGGGAACTGGGGCAGACACAACAGGTGACCCCAACACCAAAGCTGATTCTGGTGTGGATGGTGACCCCCTCTGGGGACATGCTGGAACCCGCTGTGCGCTTGCCTGGTGTTTGCCGCCGCCCTGCCTCCCTCTGTCCACCAGCTTTGCCCCCTACAGTGTACTCCCGTGCTGGCTTCACAGGGCTTGGGATGGGAGTGGAGGTCAAGGATGGATTATCCATGGGGCCCTCATCCTGTGTAATGTTTGCAGGCAACACCTTCTCAGTGGGTGTGGAAACTGTCTTTTTGCCTCTGCGAGACGTCTTTGGGACAGGGGAGTCTTTGGCAGGGGAGGAAGGTGAGGCCTGTGACCCTGATGCTTTTTCTTTGCTTTGTGGCCCTTGCTGTCGCCTGATGGGCTTTTCTCTCTGCGCTCTGGGGTGGCCTTACTCTTATGTGGGGATGGTGTCTGTGCCCTAGTACGCTTGGGTTGCTGCTGCTCCTGTGTGCTGCGGGTTCTGTATCGGGACTTTGGGGTCCGTTGGGCATTGTCACTGTCATCAGAGGTGCACAGTGACACGGGGCCGGACCGAGTGCTGGGAGCCGCTCCCTGACTATGTGCCTGTTGCAGGGCTGCTGTCACAGTTGATGACAAGCACTGCACAGTGCGGTGTAGCCCACCTACGTCGGAATGTAAGCCCTCCATGAAAGCTATAACCTGCCCCCACTTATCGTCGTGCTCTTGGAAGGCATTGAGAAGTGCTGTCTGCCCCACACACAGCTGGCGCAATAGCTCGACTGCTTCTGCACTGAGGGCAGCAGGGCTGACATGGGCTGGGGCAGCTGTGCCTGGGGTGAAGGTGACTCTTCCCTTCCTACTTGTGCGGACACGGGCAGCACCAGTGGAGGTTGAAGGGAGGCTGGGCACTGGACGCTGTGTGGCGGAAGAGGAGGCAGAGTCCCCGTTCCCTGTACCCCCCAACATGGATGTGTCACCGCTGGCGTCAGATGAGGTAGAGCTTTGTGTCTCCAGCTGTGAGTCCTCCAGCAGACTCCTGTCCCCCTCCTCGGCGCTGGTCACATCTGTGTCAGTCAGCTCCGGTGCGGCTGTTGCAGTGGAAGCCTCACCACTGGTGTCCGTCCCCTCTCCCTCTGCACATACGGGAGCTGCTGCATAGGAGAGAGAAGTACTGTGAGATGAGTGGCATCAACAGAACTAACATGTGCCAATACATCTGCATAGTGCAGCACATTGCATGCCACCCTGTGCACACATATATCTTGACACCCAAAATTTCGACACAACGGTGCATGTCCGCCACACGTCCTGCCATAAGTGACCCAGGTGATTTACACAGCACACCATCCTGCAGTTGGCTCACATCAGACACAGCCCCAAAATGGCCTGTGCACACACACTGTCCCGATGTTGGCAAGGATGAACACCACGACATGGTGCACATCACCTTCATGTGTGGAGCAGTAGGGGACCACACAGACTACAACATACCAGCCCACAATGACCCTGCACAAATGCCATCCACCATATCGAGTCCATGGGCACATCTACTGTTGCACATTGGCCTCAGATGTCTGACTGGCAGACATCTGAGGTCTGGAATTGCACGCATTCATTGAAACGCATTCACAGTTGGCACACTGGCATTACCATCCATCAGAATTCACACACCACCCCACAGCAGAAGGTACCTGAAGGCCACAACTCCAAATGTAAGAGAGATGCACAGTGCTAAAACTCACTTCATGAAGCGCCGTTTGGGCAAAAGCATGGCACATACATCCAGCACAGAGGCCACTCACAAAACATTGCACCACACAACCAACGTCACACAGCTGACAATTTGCACACTCTGTAGACACATGCACCCACTCCCAGCCAAAGGCAGCCTGCAACACATACTCACCCCTGGCTCGCTGCTGATGCTCCCTCAGTTGTCTGTCCAGCTCAGGTTGTGTGACAGCCAGGATGCGGGCCATTAGTGGTGTCATGCTGCGCCTAGCCAACCTGCCAGTCCGAGGGAGCAGCCCCAGCGTCATCTCGGCCACGTTCTTGCTCAGCCGGCAGATGTCGTCCCACCTTTTATGACAGTGGGTGCGCCTTCGGTTTGACACACCCAGATCCCGGACTCTGGAGGCAGTGGCCCTCCACACGGCTTTACGCTAGTGGACCTTCAGCTGCAGGCATGGGAGACAAGAGGGGTGATGTGCCAGTGACACAGTGCACAATAACAACACAACGAAAATGCAGTAGCACGACAGTGACTCATCCAAAACTCCAGCTACAACTGTCACATAGCCAACAATTGCTCTGAACATGATGTAATGTCATTGGTCAATCAGACGTACAGGCATGCATGTTCGATGGTGGACACAGTACCTCCACATCCCATTCACATGCAGGATACCAACACACCAAGCAACGTGTAGTCTGCCTGCAGCTACTGTCTGCAGTTACCTACACCTACACATAGAGAAGATAGCAAAACATGTGTCATGTTGTTGGACTCACTGTGTCCAACCCTGCGCAGACCCAAGTGTCCTAGCCCTGTGAAAGCCTCACTGTGTCTTGGAACTCACATAGAGTGACAACAACTGTCATACACACTTCTCCCACGCCTGCTCCTGTGCAATCTACATGGCAGAGATGGGACTTAGATGAAGAGGCGTGAGCCAAACACACATGGTACACACTGTACATGCATTGATGTGGACATGTGGCATTCGGTGGGGACTGTGCAGGGCAGGTCGACTGACACTGAGTGGGTCAATTGGGAGCAACACAGCCATTCACACAAACACCAACTGGCCAGACTCCTGCATCACCAAAATGCAGCTGCACTGTATGGCTGACACTACAGGACATGTCCCTCTACTCAGGATAGGCATGCAGGGTAACGTGTGAAAGAGCCCACCAAGCCCTTCCCGCTGTAGTAAACATGATAGGCAGTGCATGTCAGAGCCCCACAACCACTGACACATACCGAAGCACCTCCACCCCACGTGTGCACACCCTGCACTCTCACTCACAGTCTGGGAGACTTACCACGACATTAGGGCCGCCTTAAAGCCTTGGGTACTGTGCAAGCACCCCGTCTACCAGGACCCCAAGCTCCTCACTGGTGAAGGGACTGGCACGGATCTTCTGAGTCCTCGACATCACAATGGACATGTGGCAGCAGCAGCACGTTGAGGGTGGCAGTCAGCAGTCCCTTGAGGCAGCAGGTGCAGGGTGGCAGCCAGCAGTCCCTCAGTCCCTTGAGGCAGCAGGTGCAGGGTGGCAGCCAGCAGTCCCTTGAGGCAGCAGCAGCAGGTGCAGGGTGGCAGCCAGCAGTCCCTTGAGGCAGCAGCAGCAGGTGGAGGGTTGTCAGTCAGCAGTCCCTGGTAGCTGTGGGAATGTGGTGCGCCCTCCCACACATATATAGGCCCCTGGGGCTGTGTCAGTGGTCCCAGGGTGCTGCAATTTGTGTATGAGGTCTGCCTCATTCAAATACATCCAATGTCCGCCTCCACGGTGGCGGTGCACGCCTACCGCGATTTTCAAACTCGCATCAGGCTACCGCGATTCTGCTTCCCATTGGCTGCAGGGGCATGGTCCATGCCGGTGACACACCGTAGGATGCATGTGCGCGCTACCGCGGTGGTGCATCATTTGAATGCCTCCAGTGACCGCCTCCGCGGGGGTGGTGCACGCCCACCACGATTTTCAAACTCGCATCAGGCTACCGCGAGGCTGCTTCCCATTGGCTGCAGGGGCATGGTCCATGCCGGTGACACACCACAGGGGCCAGGCGGTAGGCACCGCCATATGTCTGCCACACAGTGCCTGGAGTGACCGTGATTTGGGTAGCGGTGCATGGTGACCGCAATTTTCACATACATAACTGGCGGTGTCTCCCGCGATCGTGCATGGGTTATGGGCGGTGCCACACCTCAGTGGCCAGGTGGTAGGCACCGCCATATGTCTGGCAGACAGTGCCTGGAGTGACCGTGATTTGGGTAGCGGTGCATGGTGACCGCATTTGTCACATACATAACTGGCGGTGTCTCCCGCGAACGTGCATGGGTTATGGGCGGTGCCACACCTCAGTGGCCAGGCGGTAGGCACCGCCATATGTCTGCCAGACAGTGCCTGGAGTGAGCATTAATGGAGTTGTGGAGTAGCTGTGCTGCACCTAACGTGTCCTCCAGCTCTCTGCATAGGCCAACACATACAGTGCCCAGTGTCTCAACAATTGAAGGGTCCTCAAGAGGGCAAATGCACAAAAGGGACATGTCACTCCACGTCACCAACACATACCATATATGGGTCGCCAATACATTGTATGGGCACATACACTCGCACATGTCACATGTGCTGTGTAATGAAATGTAGACTGTCCAGTTACTGTGTTGCATAGCATATGGAGATAATGGTCAATGTCTGTGTGTGCAATGTAACGCACAATGTCGTCTCATTGACTGGACTAGGGGCATCAGCAACTGGCACATTGTCCAATGCACATGCACACATGTGTCCCCCACACTCAGCCGGTGGTCAGTGTGTAGTTGATGTGTGCCATGTGCAACCTGTGTTGGGAGGTGTATCAGGGCCAGCAACATGGTGTGTTCGGGTAGTATTGCAATTATTAACATATGCTGGGGGTCATACTCACAGGTATGCACACATATCTGTTAGTATATCACACTGTGCATGCGAATGAGCCGGAGGGGTGCACAGATAATTGCTGCTGGTAAGGGGACAGGTGTACGAGTAGTGTGCCTGATGTGAACCTACTTGTGAAGTGCCCTGTTGGTTAATGGTGCATGTTGTAAGACTTGGGAATGTGTCTGGAGAAGAAATTGATGTGATGCACATTTCATGGTCTTCTGCATTGACATCTGTGCACTGTGATCTGTCCTAGGAGGAGGAGGCCCAATATCCATCGTCCGTTCACAGTCCTGGCAGACATGGAGAATGAGGAAATAATCCGCAAATTCAGGCTGGACCGACAAACCCTGCAGAACCTATGTGCCATGTTGGAGCCCCACCTGCAGCCACGTCCGACATATCCAACAGCTTTCACCGCAACAGCTAAGGTGATGGCATGCCTGCATTTCTTTGCAACGGGCTCATTCCAGCACACGGTCGCAAGTGCAGGCGGGATGTCACAGCCGATGTTCAGCATGGTGCTGAGGGATGTCCTGTCGGCCATGATGCTGTTCAAAGACAGATATATCCATTTTCCCAGGGGCCTGAGTTGGTGGCTGTGAAGGGCGATTTCTATGCCCTTGGACATATCCCACATGTCATTGGTGCAATTGATTGCACACATGTTGGGCTTGTGCCACCACAGGCATGTGAACAGGTTTACCGCAATAGGAAGCATTCACACTCGGTAAATGTTCAAGTGATGTGCCTTGCGGACATGATCATCTCACACGTGTGTGCCAAGTTTCCTGGCTCAGCCCATGATGTCCACATCTTGCGCAGCAGCATCGTTCCTCAGTTGATGGCCAATCTGCTTCCTGAGCGTGCATGGCTTGTGGGTGAGTATGTATGGTGGATTAGAGTGGTGTGTGTGTGTGACATACTGTTGTGTTGCATTTTGGGACTGCAAGGTTAATCTGTGTCTCTCGCACACAGGTGACTCGGCATATCCAAACCGCCTGTGGTTGCTGAGCCCATTGCGGAACCCCGTCACGCCAGCTGATGTGCGATACAATGATGCCCATGGGAGGACACGGCGTGTGATAGAACGGACATTTGGTCTCCTAAAATAAGATTTCGGTGCCTGGACCGTACTGGGGGGGCCTTTATGTACTCGCCAGGGAAGGTGTGTCAGATAGTGGTGGCATGCTGCATGCTCCACAACCTGGCCATTCGCAAGGCAATACCCCTGATTCTGGATGACGATGATGAGCAGCCAAGGCCGCCGCCTGCAAATCAAGCCGGATCCAGTGACGAGGGCAGTGGAGAGGAGGAAGGGGTCAACATGCGTCGACAGCTCATCACCCGCTACTTCACTTGAAGGTGAGTGACGATGTAGAAGGGACAAAATGGTCTGATGGTGTCGCTGTTGCTGCGTGGGTGTATGTGAGCTTGCTGACTGCAGCTTGGTGTTGACTCATTGCTGCCTGCCAATGTATGTGTGATTGGTTAGTGTGAAACAGATTGTCTCTATGGTGACTGTTGCTCTGTGTAAAGTTTGTAGATCTGAGTACCTTGTTGACAAGTGTTGTGTGATGTGTGCAATGCCACACCCATACAAGTGACTCTTGTTCTGCGGTTTTCCGTAGGTCCCTTCAGCATCTCACTTGTTACCTACATTCCATTCCCCTGGACCATGTCCTACGCGGTGAAGGTTGCACATCCTGTATTAAAGACGGAGCAGACACAACAACATGTGTGTAAGGTGTATTTATTAACAACTGTGACATGCAAGGGTGGAGAAAATGTGAAGGGGGTAATTGAAGAAGTGAGTTGACAGTCAAGGTAAATGAGATACTTGAGTAGTCCCCACAATGATGTGGAGACCCAGTCCAACAGATGGATGCCATTCACATGGCAGTGTGGTGAAGGATAGTCCAAAAGGTCAATGCAGTGGTGCAGTGGTCTGCCATCATGGCTGGTTTGGGGACTAGCGTTTGGCAGGTGCTTGGGCACGTGAGTCCCCCTGGCCTTTCCTTGGACGGCCCCTCTTGCGCTTCACTGGAGGGGCCACTGCTACAGGGGCAGTGGTGTCTGAGGACTCACCCCCCTCTGTGGACGCAGGGGAGGATGATGAAGTGTCATCCTGCTGCCCAACGGGGGGAGTCAGAGGGGTAGAATGTTGCGCTTGCCTGTCCCTCAGAACCGCCACTAGCTGCCCCAAGAGGTCCACAATCTGTCCCATGCGTGTGTCCATGGACCTCCACAGCAGGAGGTGCTCCCGAGATTCTTCCTCTAACCGGCCCATTCGTCCCTGGGCCTGTTGGTATGCCCCAAGGACTCTGTCGATGTGGCCCAGGGCTTCCGTCCCAGGATCAGTCCCCCTCTGCATGAGCCTGTCCCGACCAGCTGCACTGCTGCCACGGTCCTGTCCGGTCCTCACATTGGCCCGCTGCATCCTCTCCCTGGCCTCCGCAGTCGATGTGGTGGGCTGCTCAACCCCTGGGGCAGGGTGGGTGTTGCGGACAGCTGTGGTGGTGGTGGTGGTGGTGGTGGTAGTAGTGGGTGACACACAGGCCGTGACAGCAGCTGTCAGAGGATGGTCAGGGGCTGCAGCTGATGTGGTTGGGGGGACAATGGGTGCCTGGGACTGGTTGCCACCTGCCACACCAGATGGGCCAGCGTGGAGCTCCTCATCCAAGGAATCCAGGGAGTCCTCATCCAGTTGTCTCTGTTCCGGGGGGACTGGCTCTGCAGGGTGGTGTCATCCTCTGCAGTGAGTTCTTGGTCACCTGTGGGTCAGATGAGAAATGGTCATTGTGTTGCACCCATCAAAGTTTGTGTTAGCAGTGTTACATCAACTGTTTGTACATCCAGCAGTTGTTCACTGTACAAATTAGCATTGACCGACATCCAGTGATGCATTACAAGCTGTTGTGGTACATACATTACTTGTCCATTTTGGGAGTTGTCAAGACATGACATGCACAATATAATATTTTGACATTGACAGTCTCATGTTGGCATCCTGTTATTGATCAATCATATGTCATCCATTTACGCGTATGTGTCACTTGTAGAGCCCTTGTAGCGGTTCTCTCTGCACAGTGAGTGAGCATTGTAGTTTCATGCATACCTTTTCAATGTGGTGTAGATATCTGTATTTGCAATTCCAGACATGCTTAAGTTTGCTTTAAGTCGATCCTAGGTGGTCTGGTCCACTGCTACTGTCAGATGGCATGTAGTGGTGTGCATGGTTGTGCTCGGAGTTCCATCGACATGTGTTTCAGTCATTCACACTTTGGTTGCTGTCACAGTTTCATTTTCTTAGGTGTGTGCACACTATAGTTGCCAATGCTATCTGGGTGTGCAGTTGTGCATTGAGAGGCCTGGTGTCCTATGCCAACATGTTTTTTAAATGCATATCTGGCTTTGTGTTGTGGCTGTGGATATGTTGTGTTTGCTGTGTTTTCCTTGTATTTGTGAGACCTCTCCGTGTGTGTAGGATGAGGGCTTCCATCTTGGTCCAGTGTGGGACAAGTCAGCATGATATGTCCACATGCCAGTTCTTTTGCAGTGTACATTGCAATGACTGACACATGCATGTTGGTGCCAGGAAGTAATGGGTCTTGTGTGCTGGCGGTCAGGTGGGCCCGTGTGAGTTGTTGTGCAAGCTTCCCAGCCCCACACACCACGACCTGTGAGATGCGGTTACCTACCTGTGAGTTGGGTGGGTAGCATACATTGCCTGCCACATGCTTCTTATTGGGGGTGTAGTGTCCCATCCTCCATAGTGGTGAGACAGCATGCATGTTGCATTTTGTGGGACGGATAGCCAAACACACTGCACCGTCTCACTGTGAAGATGGCTACCTACCTGTTAGGTGAGGGTGCGGCACACAATGGCTGAGGCATGCTTCTGGGTGGGGGCAGTGCTCCATCCTGCTCAGCTGTGGGACAAGGGGGCCTGGTGGGAGTTGTAGTGCAGGCCTCCCAAACACCCACCCACCTCCCTGTGAAGATGGCTACCTACCTGTTAGGTGAGGGTATAGCACACAATGGCTGAGGCATGCTTCTGGGTGGGGGCAGTGCTCCATCCTGCTCAGCTGTGGGCCAAGGGGGCCTGGTGGGAGTTGTAGTGCAGGCCTCCCAAACACCCACCCACCTCCCTGTGAAGATGGCTACCTACCTGTTAGGTGAGGGTGTAGCACACAATGGCTGAGGCATGCTTCTGGGTGGGGGCAGTGCTCCATCCTGCTCAGCTGTGGGCCAAGGGGGCCTGGTGGGAGTTGTAGTGCAGGCCTCCCAAACACCCACCCACCTCCCTGTGAAGATGGCTACCTACCTGTTAGGTGAGGGTGAAGCACACAATGGCTGAGGCATGCTTCTGGGTAGGGGCAGTGCTCCATCCTGCTCAGCTGTGGGACAAGGGGGCCTGGTGGGAGTTGTAGTGCTGGCAGCATGTACACATGTACCCATGGTGATGTTGCTGACTACCTTTGGGGGCTTCAGGGGAGTGTCTGTTGTATCTGTGAGAGATGTGTTGGGAGGAGTGTTGTGCACATGAATGATTTTGTACCTAGGAGGTATTATTTTGTGATAGGGCAAGACAGTACATTTGTGTGATGTTAGGCATTTGTTTGTACTTACCAGCCTCCACTCCCCGGGTATTCCTGAGAGACTCTCTGGATGTAGAATGCCAAGCACCTTCTCCTCCCATTCAGTGAATGTTTTGAGTGGAACGGGAGGGCCACTGCCTGTCCTCTGCGCCAGCTCATGGTTCTTGGCTCTCCTCTTTTTGACCACTGCCTTCAGATCGTGCCACCTCTTCATGATTTCATCTATATTGCGTGGCACGGTCCCTACTGCATTGACCTTCTCTACTATCCTTCTCCACATTTGCGTCCTTGTTGCTAGTGGTGTCTGTTGGACCTGGTTACCAAACAATTGTGGTTCTACCCTGATTATCTCATCGACCATGACCCGAAACTCGCTCTCAGTGAATTAGGGCATTCTCTGTGGTGACATGGTGTGTGATGTGTCAAGGTGTTTAGGGTGCAGGTTTGGGAGTGGTAGTGGTGGTTGTGATGTGTATGGTGTGTGCTGTGCAAAGGTGTTAGAGGTGCAGGTGTGGGAGTGGTGGTGGTGATGTGTGTGTGTTGGGCAGATTTGCCTCTCCTGTCATCTGTGGTGGATGTCCCCTCAGTTGTGGAGTTTTGCAAAGGATTGTGGTCTGTTGGGGGCTGGATTTATACTGGTGTCTGTGGGTGTGTCAGGATGGGGTATTGGTTGCAGGTGTGGTGTGTGTGTACCTGGGATTTGTAGTTTTGGAGTTTCCCATGGGGGTGTGTCTTTGGGCTGTGTTAGCTATTTTTGGGTGCATGCCTTGTATGGTTGGTGCACTCTGTGGCCATGTTGTGTGTTTTTCTGGCGACCGCCATTTTTTTGGCGGAGCGTCCGCAGTGGTGGCTCGGCTATGGCGCTTCCGCCGTCTCACTGATTCTTCACTGTTGTCGACCGCGGCGGTCGGAAACAGCGCACTGCACCGCGGGGATGTCGGGAATATCATAATTTAGATGGCGGTGTCTCCGCTGTGGTTGCGGGCGTTTGGCCTGTTTCCGCTGCGAATCCGACCGCCGCGGACGGGTTTGGGCCCTTTCCGCAGGCGTACGGCGGATTCTCGGGTCTTTTTTCCGCCGCGGTTGTGGTTTTACCGCTGGGGATCCTAATCTAGCCGTCGGTTTTCCCGCGGTAGCGGCGGGCAGTGTTTTCCCGCTACCATGGCGGTCGTTTTTTTTTCCGTCCGCCATCGTAATGACCTCCCAAATTATTTAAATGCGAATGCGACTGATGAAACACTAGTTGATTCGCAGCTTAGCATCCTTAACAGTTTCACTGTGGATCACAGAGGCGGGATAACAACAGGCAGTTCCTACAGGTGGAGAATGAGGGAGAGATCCCAGAAAAGTAATGATAGGTTGTCCTATAGAAAGGAAGGGAAGGGGGAAATCCCTCCTTTCGGAATTAGGGCACTCACACACCCAGCCCGCTGGGTGTCATGCTTCATCATAGGGCATCCTCCTCGTCAGGTCGGCGCTGCAATACCTGACGGGCACCCTATGAAGGGGCTCTTTGGCGGAGATCTTTTATTCCTTGCCGTTTTGGTGCCATGGGTGTGGGGGACCTACAAAGCGTAGACGTGTTATAGTGAAGGTCAATAGACCAAGTGGATTAAAACAGGAAAAGGAAAGTCAGGCAGAACAATTTTAATAACCCTGACTTCCAACCTGATTAAAAAAGTGGAGTGGCGACTATCTGAAATATTGTTGCAGGATGTTGCGCTCAATCTCGTTTGGTCGACATGTTTCTTGCCTTTTAGTCGGAATGATCTGGCGGCAATTCCTCAGGACCTAATGTGAATGTATCTATCTACACTAAAAAACTGTGGTATTGTGGTGTACTGACCTAGATATGCCACATGTGGCACCTAAAGGTGAAGTACCTGTTGATGCGGCAGCCAACCTATAAGGAAATGGACAATATTGTCAAACAATAATGCAAAATCTTTCTTGTGGTTATCTAAACACCATTCTCCCCTGTGAATCACCAACATGTCAAAGCACGCAGCCATAGTGTGCCCCACGTGGTGAATGTAAAAGATTATAAGCTAGAGTCAAACAATCCTGACCTCAGCAAGATACGACCATCGCCTTGGTAACCATTCTCAGTGGTGACGCAAAACCAAGTGTAATCTAAAAAGGTAGCAATGGAAGTGAGAGCAATCAACTCACCTAAAAACTATTAGAGACTGGCCCCATCAACTTTCGGCAGGTAATTGGCACGTGGAAGTGCCCGTGTCCTAGAAGAGTAATAAGGGCCAAGAGATGGCTGTGCCATTAAAATATGCACAGCATCCTGCAACATTATTTCAGGTAGTCGCCACTCCACTTTTTTACTATGAACCTGTAGATAAAACCTGTATTTTTGCAAATGTTAAATGACAAAATATCTTCTGCCTTGTGATTAAAGGTGAATCCAGGCATGTTGTTAGGTCAGTTCACCAGGAGTGTTGAACTCTGGGACAAACAATAAACTTTGTAACAAGTATCACCAGGTACCCTGAAACCTAAGTAGTCAGGTGCTACTGGTTGCTCCCTAAATTGTCCAGAGCATCCTATTTAGGCTTTGTGAAGGTGAGCTAGTGAGGTTTGCTCCTGGATGTTAGTACAGGTTTAGTGTGTCAGATACAAATACTACAAAAAAGTGAGCATGAGATGTGGAGTTGACATATGACAGGTTACGATTTTAGAATTCTCTTGAGCGAGATGCTGAGACTTGATACCTGATACTTATGCTTAGCGCTAAGACGCCCTTGGGCATTTGCAAGCTCTAAAAAAATCAAATCGAATCTGGTTGATCTGTGCACCCTTTAATTGTTGAACTTAATATGATAGATATTTTTATTATTTTGAACCCTCAATTAAACCCCTTCATTGTGTCTAATGTCATTATATCAGTGCTTCCTCCATAGATACAGCTCCTATGGATGGTTCAGATTTAAATCAGATCTAGCTTATTTGTGGCTTGGCTATTAAAATCACCTACATAGAACACAGATTATGGGTTCATCAACATATCCCTGTATGTTTGAAACACTAGATTAATTGCTCACTGTAGGCATCAGGATAACTTCCTGGAGTTTCAAAGTGATATTTCTCCAGAATGTGTGAAAAGGCAGGTAGTATGCAACCAGCTGATATCAACCACACTGTCTTCTTTACATTATGAGCAATTAAACCTTCTTTCCTTACTGATTTTTTATTTTTCATTCATTGGATCCAACATAACCATTTACATGTAAAGAAAGAAATCCTTTTGAGTGCAATAGACATAATCATAGTAAGCAAAAAAGATGTTAGCTACTGGCCAGATGTTTGATAACTTCAGCTCTGGTAAGTCTTTTTCCATATATTCTGGAGGCTGGGGCATGTCAGCTTCTCTTTAGCCAGGCCCAACAGCATATTATACTATTGTGCCATCTTCTTAAAGACTTTACCTTCTCCTAAATTCTTACCATCTATATTTGACAATGATCTTATGAATTATGAATGCAGAGCACTATGAATAGAGTAATGTAAGCAACCTAGGTTATGTCTTCCCAGGATTTAATCTATTCCTAAGACATGTAACCACCATGATGAACTAACTGAACGTCCGAAGTGGCTTGCTTAATCCATCTTTGATTATCTATGGCGATCTAGGCGAGTTCTAAATGCTTTTGTGGTAAAGGGCACAATAAACCTTCCTGATTTCACATCTTGTATTAGGAAATGTGGGACTACTCATTTATATAAATACTCGGTGCTTCTTTGTGTTTACAATTCTTTTTTACATTGTATACGTCTTTCTTGTCTCGTCTTATGTTAATGATGTTTGGGTGCACACCAATTTAGGGCTCAACAATAAGGTAATAGACTTTGGCTAAGATTTACTAACGTTTTGCGTTGTCCTTGCATTGCGCAAAGTAATGCAAGCACAATGTGAAGGCTTGAGTAAGATCTACACAGCTACGCAAGGGGCGATTTGCTCCACCTTGCCTGAGTTTGTAAAGAAATGTAATGCAATGCAGCGGCTTGCTCTGTATTGCATTACATTTCATAGTGGTAGGGGTTCCATGGGTGGAGCATGGGCATTCCCATGCATCCACCCATGGAATTTGACACAATTCCAGATTAACTGAAATCTATAAACCTGGGATTGCACCAAGATGGTACGCCATGGCGTAACAATGCAAAATATGTTTATTTCTCCTCATTACTTCCTCTTTCTGTGCTCGATGCACTCTGCATCACACATAGAAAGAGGAAATTTCCTCTTAGGATTGTTTTTGTTCATGAAGGTATCCGGTGCTTAATTTGTAAAAACAATAAGTGCCAGGGCTCTCCTCAGGAGGCCACTGCAGTTTGCACCACGCATTGCCCCTGCCATGCTGCAAATGATAGTAACAACAGAACTACTAACCATTACACACCCACAAGTGTTACAAGTCGGATTATTTCAAGCCCCCAAAGCTATAAGAATGGCTTCGGCGGCAGTAGTAGCCATTGTTAATGTATGTTGAATTAATAATTAACTGTTATTGTAGTCATCTCTAAATTTACCAGACAGTGCCACCTTGTGGCAGACTGTGACAAGCGTGGGTGTTGACATTTAAGTGCCGGTGCCGAGCACCGAAAACCACTGGCTCAAATTAAGCACTGAAGGTATATATTCCTGCACAAAAACAAACCTGTCTGTAATGCAGGCACCCTTGCACCTTGGCGCGAGGCAGCCTCAGGTGCGCCAGTGCAGGTAAAGAGCTGAATAGTGCCACATCTTAGCAGGCGCTCTTCAGCTCTCTCCTGTTCACACAACTTGCTTGCTGCCCTGCATTGTGAGAAGTTTTAGTGAATATGCCCCAAAACTCTTTTACAAAAACTGTCTCATGTTTTTTCAAGCGCATTCTGGCCCCATTGGAAGCCCACACAAAAGTAATATAGATTGGAATTCTTCTATAATACTTATTAAGCACATTGCATCTATAAAGAGGTATATTTTCTGTTAAGTAACATAATTATTAGGGTTGTGCGAGGTTGCAAAGTTGGGATCTTTATCAACTCTACATAATATTTGGACTGATTTGAAGAAAGTATTCTATGACCTACATTAGAATAAGGGTTGGACTAAATCCTTTTTTTCCAATCCGCATGAAGCAGGTGCAGACCTTTGGAAAAGTACACCATTCATGCTGTTTTTGCATCTGCCCGCTTTGATTTAAAAAACAAAAGACACAATGCAGGCACAATGCCCTTAACAACAAGAATTCCATATTCTGCACAGTGAGGAATGCACCGAACGAGGTATTATTGTGGAGATCAGCACTGTCAGAGGTTGGATAATGTAGTTACCTTAATGGTAATTACATTAGGTTAATTACAATGGCCAGTCACTGACAGTGCTCTTCAAACAACTTTTCCAGCTTGGTAGCTTGTGTGTGGTCCTGCCTGCCAGAGTGCCCGGAGGATCTTGGAGGCCATCGTGGCACTCAGACTTACCTACTGAAGAAGGCGCTTTGAAGTGCACTGTCAAGGAAACAGGCGCACACTTACCTTTATGCAGGTAGCATTAAGAGCCCTATATTGCCCGGTCCCTCACAATCCTTCTTGCAGAAAATATGCTTTTGTCTTTAGGCTTTTTCCCCACCCACAGAGTAGCGTATTAACCCTCCCCACACACCTCAAAAGGGAGAATTTAGCTTGTTTCAAAATGAGCCCGAACTTTTTGCCCACTCTGTCTTAGAATAGTACATTAGCTATTACAGTGCCCAGACACCCAATGGTGCATTCAAGGCACAAGGACTATACACTCATTGACACATTAAGGCTGGATAAGAATAATCCGTGATGATTTGGTATTTTTGAACGCAGTATGTGAACTCTTTGGAAAAGTTAATGGTATATTTTTTCTGCGCATGCTAAATATACATATTAATGTTGTCATGTTACTAAGTATACTTATTAAAATAGCAATTGTGTTTGAAGAGACCCTGGAATGAGTGCAGTCTCCATGTGATGCTGAGGGAAAAAATATTATCAAGCCAAATAAAAGCACAAAGAAGGGAATTAAATCGGTAATGGCAGTTTTTAAGTGCTAGCACTTGCTGATAGGCGATGGATTTTATGTTTTTAATAACCACTATAAAAGAAGGATTTTAGCAACTAATAGGTGCGGATAGCCACTTAACTTCTGTAAAGTTTTCATGAAATTATGGAGTCAAGAAAAAGGGCTAATTGTAGATTTTACTAATTGGAAAACCAAGCAGATCGAGCTCTACCTTTTGATTTCTTGATAACTTGGCAAACACTTTGCTTTGATAAAAATTCCTTAATTTTTTTAAAGGTCATATTCTACTATTTTTTGTACAAGGAAATATCTACTAATGGAGTTTGAAAAGCCAGAGCTTAACTTTAAATTATAACCACGCATCGAGTGACCAATTCACAAAGAGACATCTACCTTTGGAAATGTACACATGCAAAGGAACACAATTACTACTATGCCTCTGTTTCTTAATAAATAATATTCATAAGGAATACACTTGGATTGCCTCTTACGCACAGATATATGAGTATGCCTCCCAAAAGCTATGCTTATTATCTTTTAACATGCTGATGTTGTTTTTATTGACTCCTTTTATAGTTTTTCTTTTGTACCTCTTTTATGGTATATTACCGAAATAAGGAGTATTTGAATGAATGAATGCTATGCAAATCAGGGGAAGGGTTAACATTCATCTGAAACTGCCGACAGGGTACTACTACGTGTACTATCCCTTTTGTAGTTTAGGCGAACTCTGTGATACATCAGGTTGACAGAATGACACTCAGGGTACACATACAAGGCCTATTAGTTTAAAATGGAAAAATATAGAAATAACCACACCTGACCACAATCCACACAGGTATGATTAGCAAACTAAAGCACAAAACAGCCAAGAGGCAAATCACCCAACTCAAGAGAAAAAGGAATATCATTGAGGAGGAGGAGGCAGAATTTGAGATCTTCTTTGTAGTTGACCATTTTGGGAAACTACATAGTCTGTATACACACATCCTCGGGGAGGGGGGGGCAACTAGGCCACGTGGCAGGACATCATTGTAGCGCCCCCCCCAGCCTGGTAGCATGCAAATGACTACGACACACACAAAGCTCTGTAGTGCATATCTTAATTGTTCAGAGATCAACCGCTAACTGTACATTCTGCATCATGACCTGTATTAACCACACCCAGACACACCCAAATTATTACATCATTATACTACAGAGTCCATCAGGGACCAGAAGGGTCACGCTATTCATATTTACAAGACACTACAAAACCACCCACTTTGTTAAATAAAAAGTGCAAATATAACATATATTCATCATTCGGCCAGATGTACGACATAAAATTGCATGCGCAAACGGGTTTGCGACCCGTTTGCGCAATCAATTTTAGTCTGGGCCATGTTCTTACACTATTTTGCGAGTCGCAAATAATTTGCGACTCGCAACATAGTGTATTGCGACTCGCTATTAGGAAGGGGCGTTCCCTTCTTAATAGTGACCGCAGAGCCATGCGGTCGCAAAACACTTGCAAATTACCGCCCTCTTCAAGAGGGTGGTAATGAAGTCGCAAATGGGAAGGTGACGCCAGAAGATCCCTTCCCCTTTGTGACTGGCTCCAAAAATATTTTTTAAGGGCAGGCAGTGGTCCCAGGGACTACTGCCTGCCCTTAAAAAATGAAACGAAAACGTTTCATTTTTTTTTTTTTAAATGCATCCCGTTTTCCTTTAAGGAAAACGGGCTGCATTAAAAAAATAAAAATGCTGCTTTATTTAAAAACAATCCCAGACATGGTGGTCTGCTGAGCCCAGCAGGCCACCATACCTAGGCGGGCCTCTCATTCCCAATGGGCTCGCAAATTGCGAGAGGCTCATTAATATTCATGAGCCTCGCAATTTGCGACCCCATTGGGAATTGCAAACAGTGTTAAACACACTGTTGTACATGCAAAATAGCGCCTTGCAAATTGCGAGTCGCAAAAGACTCACAATTTGCGAGGCGCTATTTTGTACGTCGTACATCTGGCCCATAGTTCCTTAATTAGTTGTCGAGGTGCTTGAACCAGTCTCCCACACCTAGTAGTGTGAGGTTGAAGAGGCGGAGTAGCAGGGTCTACCTCGGGCACTGGGGATGCAGAGATAGGCAGAAGAGTGGGTTTCTCCGGACTCTCAGTTAGGCAGGTCTCACTTCAGACATCTGGAGCCGACGAACATTGAGGCAGGTGCTTGAAGTGTGACCAGTCTCTTGTGATGGGCTATCCGGGACGTTGTGCTGTCACCATATGTTCTTTGCTTGTAACAACACTCAGGGGTTCAGCATCAAATGGAGCATCAGACTTGCGTTTCCATTCTTGCTTGACCAGTACCCAGTTTTCTTCCTTGAAAACCGTGTCCTGAGCATATTGGCATTTATCAGCATAAGTCTTCATTCTGGACCGGTGCAAGGAATCCGTCGTACGGATCTGATCCACACATGTCGACCTATGAGTGGTCCATTGCGGCAATTTGGTTCCCATGGCTCTCCCAAACATCAAGGTGGCAGGGCTCTCACATGAAGTGGAATGGGGAGGTGGTCTGTGAGCATAAATGACTGAGCATAGAGCTGATTTTCGATCACTTCCTTCTAGCTTAGCGCACTGAGCTACACTCTTCAGGGTGCCCATGAACCGTTCGACAACACCATTGGCCTGTGGCCAGAGAGTGGTACTTTCTGATGTATAGCATTCATGTTAGTGAAAAAATCTTTAAACTCTTGACTGTTGAACCGTGGGCCATTGTTGTACTTGAAAATGGAGGGGACACCTCATGTTGCAAAAATGTCATGTAATGTACCAATTACTTTGTCATATGTGGTTGATGGCAGGTCTTCCACAAGGGGAAATCGTGAGTACTCATCAACAACTACCATGAGATGATGTCTATTGTTAAGAGGTCCAAGGAAATCAACTGCAATCTTCTCCTACACCTTCTTCGTGAGGTCAGACTTATCTAATGGATGCTGCCTTCTTTTGGGAGATATGCAGTTGCACAAATGATCGACCTTTAATTATCTTTCAACTCTTTCCTCAAGGTGAGGAAACCACACTCGGTCTTGAATAGCTTTCTTGGTGGCGACAATGCCACAATGACCCTTGTGGGCTAGTTCAATGATTTGTCGCAGACTCTCTAGAATGACAATTCTAGAACCTCTTAATATAATGCCTTCTTGAGTGACAGAGAGTTCCTCGCTCAAATAAAAAAAAAATTGGTATTCAAAGTCATCCATAAGAGGTCAAGTGTGTGTCTTCCAGGATTGCTGGAGTCTTTGAGAACAAGCAGATCTTGACCAGTATTTGTAGCAGTAAGAATTTGCTCCACAGAAAGAGCTGCAGGTATGATTGGCCTGACTATGAAGTTAACATAGGCCTCAGTCGCTTTAGATGATCTTTCCCTGACCTATGCACAATAGTGTAATCATACTCTTGCAACCTCAACCCCCCACCTCTCGATGTGAGGTGGCATCTTGGCTTTCAGATTCCCAAAAATGATCAGCAACGCCTGGTGGTCAGTGACAAGGGTGAAGTGCTTTCCGTATAGAAACACATGGAAGTGTTCACAAGCCAACACTACAGAAAGACTTTCCTTCTCAGGTTGGGATAAGCACCTTCGGTCTGCGACAGACTCCTGCTCGCATAAGCCACAATTTGCCTTTGAGCGTTTTCGTGTCAACTGTGCTAGGCAAGAATCGCACACTACCCCACTGGGTTTGCATTTATTACAATCTCAGTATGAAGTTTTGGATCAAATAGTCTCTCTGAATTCAAAAGAGTCACCCTTTATAGCCAAAAGGGACAGGGTAATTAGAACTAATGAAAAACAATTTCCCTTTTGTGCTCACGCTATATATCAATTGATCAATTCTATCTAAAATCAATTAGAGTGCACTGAAAAAAATCCTTCTTGATAATCTTGAGCTATATCATCAATTATGACTATCTCCTTGTTATAAGAAAAATGTATATTTATTTAAATAATTCAAATACATTAGATTGTGTCCACAATATACAAATCAATCAATATGCAATACAATAAAAAGTCTAAAACCATAGATCCTCTTAGTAGATCTCAGACATCATCTGTACAAAATCACAGCATTCATTAAAGCATTTCTAAAACAAATCCTCTGTTGCTTGTAGACACCCTATATGAGCCATACATTATAAACATACACAGATTATTAAAAACAAATAATTGCTGTATACCAAAATACTTTCACTAAACAAGTCCTTTTTATAGAGATCTCTGTGTTTATAATGGATGATTATAAATATAAAGATCATCAAGAAGTATTTCATTCAGTGTAGTCTAATTGATTTGATATAGAATTGATCAATGGATATAGAGCGTGAGCACAAAAGGGAAATTGTTTTTCACTGGATTAAAATAGGCCATTTCAGTAGCATTCTCAATTGCATGTATGATTCTCTTAAAGCGTCGATTTCAACCTAAGTGGTTTCCGTTACTTGCCTAATCAGGCGCCCTGCTTAGCCGGGTTGATTTGGCACACCTCGCCACTCACTGCGTCAGTTAGAAACGGGGCGGTAATTGATGTGGGATCAGTATTTCCCTGACCACATTGCTGCGCACTTTTTACCCGTGCACACTGTTGCCTCTCTGCCCTTAACCCCTTCGATGCTCATGACGAGCTCAGCTCGTCATGCTGCGCGGTGGTCGTGTGCGCATGACGAGCTGAGCTCGTCACGACCACGCCCGCGATCGGAATGTCCAGCACCTGGGTGGAATTCCGATCGCGGCGAAGGTGTTAATAATTGTTACCTTACCACACAGCTGCGTGGCTTCTTACTCTGTATGTTATACTTCCCACTTGGAAATATACCGTTCCCACTTCTGTCCCCAGCTTACTCCTCATGGTACCATCCACACTTCAAGCTGACGTCCATCTTCTGGAGACACTCACCCATTTCAGCCGGGACGGAAGTATACCGGCGTTGAGGTGAGCCTCTCCACATCCACGTACACACACTAACTCCTTTATCGAGTTTGTATCTAGACGGATTATTCTCTGGGTTTTCACACACTTTTGTACTTACAGATTGGTCTCCACACAGTCCATCTGTCCAATAGGTGAGAAGACTTCCTTTTGGTTAGCGAGATTCTCAACTCAGAACATTTTAAGACACTCTTGATTGCCTCTTCTCCTTTTTCCCTCAACTTTTCCTCGTCGTGGGTCTCTACCCTGACGAAACACGTGTTGGCTGGGCATCTGATCTACATTAAACAAAGAGAAAACGCAACAGTGGATTACTGTTATAATGTTGTGTATATGTATGTTTGTACTGTAGATACGCAGCATTTGTGCTGCAGACTAAGATTACGTGTGCACAGGCCACCTGTACTAATCATTCAGTGACTTCGTGTCCTCCTCGGGGGTTCAGGGTTATCCCCCGCCTGTGGCACCGTCTCCTACTGGTAATTGCTTCACACACGCGTACACACGAGCAGGCGCTATCGCATACCACATTACTGTAAACCCTCCCTTGTTTCTCACATTCAGTTGACCACTTGAACACAGCATTATTTTTTGTCAAGTCTCTCAAAGGGTCACTGACTGTGGCAAAATCATGAATGCACCTGGAACAGTAACTGGCCATACCAAGGAAGGATTGCAGCATGGTCACATTTTGTGGTGGAGTAGTGGACAATAAGACTTATACTTTAGCCGGATCTGGTGTCATCTCTTTTTCAGAGAAAATATACCCAAAGAATTTGAGAAAACTCACACTTTTCTGCATTCAAAGCGAGACTGGTGTCAGCAAGCAAATGGCATACTTGTGTAAGGGCTTTGTCATGTTCCTTTCGAGTGGCCTCAAATATCAGTATATCATCACTATAATTAAAAGCATGTGTGACAGGCTGTATTATGCAGTGAATGACATCTTGAAAGAGTTCTGCAGCTGATGACACCCCAAAACTTAGTTTTTTATATCTGAACAAACCAATATGGTTTGAGAAAGTGGTAATGGACCTACAATTTTCCTCTAGTTCGAGTTGAAGATATCCCTTGTTCAGATCAAGGCGAGAAAAGACTTTCGAGCCATTCAGCTGTGTAATCATGTCTGCATTGTGAAGACCTGGATGTCATTCTCTCTCAATTGCCTTGTTAGCTCGGCGCATGTCAACACAGATGTGCATGCCACCTCCACTGTCCTTTTTGGGCACTACCACTATGGGTGAAACCCACGGTGTCAGACCAGTAGAGCGTTCAATGATATCTTGCTTTAATAGCATTTCCAGTTCTTTCTCAACAACTTCCTGCAAGTGAAAACCATGTGACGATGTTGTTGAGCAACAGACCTAATGTCCTCATTGGTATGAAGTTGCGCTTTCCTAGTCCATGAAACAATCACAGTAACTGACTTTCTCTTTCTGCATGTGCATTTATGTTATAGTTGATGGAGATCAGACCCATGTCAGCAGCAGTAGTGAAATTGGGTGAACATGGACTTGACAAAGTACCTTGAAGAACATGAATCGGCGCTTGTACTTTCATCTTCCTGTGTCGTATTTTTGCTACAAATGATCCTTGACTTTGCAATAGCATGGAGGCAGCCCATGTGTATATCTTTGCCTTCGAAGGTGAGTGAGGGGTCACCAGAGACAGCTCATTGTACTTCTCTGCCGGCATGATGTTTACCAATGATTCACTGTTAATGGTAAATGGTATGGGACAACCATTCACCTTGAGTGTGATCTTGGGGCAAAATAGTTTTTTCATTTGGCGATTTCACTTGGACTTGGACTCTTCTCTGCATGAAGCTAAACTCACATGCACACATCATTCACCAGTCAACATCATCATCACACAGCCATCTTCTTCACTGTCGCTCGACAATGATGTTGAAGAACCTTTGGAAGATGACTTTGATGATGATCGACCTTGTTTAGTTTACACTTGTCTTAACTGGCGTCGCCATGTGGTCTTGTGGGCATGGCTAGATGGTTTCTTGAACTTTCTGGCATCCATGTTCTCTTCTCAACATGATGCAGTTGGTTTCTCTTCTGCTTTGCAAACCATTATGAAATGGTTTTCTTTCCTGCAGCCTTTGCATGTTTGTCCAATGTTGGGACATATACTTTCATGCAGAAAGGAGAATCTGCATCAGAAACACAATTTCTTTTTCTTCAGAGACATCACTTCATGTCCCTTTACCTTTTGTCTCTGCTTGCTTTTCATGTTCAATGCTGATTCACTCTGGGCTACTCCAGCTTCCATATCAGCAGCTTGTCAATCTGCATGCTCTTCTGGTCAACAGCCATGAACACTCTCTCCAGACTGAGCATACATCATCTGAAGAAGTCAGAAAAACAACCATCAATGACTTTGAGGTGGATGGCTTCTTCATCACTGAATTCACTGAACTTGCAATGCTTGATGAGGGCCTCAAGTCTTTCAGCAAACTCATCCATTGTTTCTCCAGCCTGCTGTCTGGCTTGGTTGAAAATGTACCTTTCATAGTCGACATTTGGCATTCAATTGAACTTGATTTCTAATGCTGCCTTGATCTGCTGGTATGATATTTCATCAGCTTGGGAATTTTCCTTTATCGATTCCTTCACTCCGTTACCTGTGAGGTTCTTTAAGTATTTGATGATCTTTCTGTCATCTGCTTCTTATAGCTCGTCAATGAAATTATCAAATTTTTCAGTCCAGGTGGTCCATCTGGTGCCAATATTCTGTTTTTTGGCAGGTTCAAATGGAAGCGGTGGTTTCAAGAAGGTGGCGGCGCCATATTAGACACTGTTCTCTGCAGCAATTGGAACTTTGCTAAATCTTGAAGACTTTTGCGTTGTGCTGAGCACAACCGGCGACTACCAATGGCTACGTATGTACAACTCCCTGGTACATTCACTTGGATCATCGTGGATGCTACTTTGAACTCACAGGTTCTCAGCTAGAACTCGACTTGATGTTGGATGCCTTGTTCTCCGTTCTTGTCGGTGAGTACAATTATGTTCTTTTTGCCTAGACGCTTCTGCTTTCCACACCGTGGGCCTCATTTATGTTTTTTTTGCCATAGAGCATAGCTGCAGGGCTTGCTGCTGTGCTGCCCTACGGCAAAAGAAAAGGTCAGGAATACGCCGTTTCTATTAGATACGGTTCATGCCTGTCCTTTTCCCATGTGCCGGCGCACAATGGGCTGCTGTGCGCCAATGCAGGCACCTTTGCACCATGGTGCAAGGGTGCCTGAGTTGCGGGGATGATTGTTTTTGTGCAGGAAGGGAAACCTTCCTACACAAAAACAATCACGAGGCTTTTTCCTCTTTCTATGTGTGCAGAATGCAGCACACATAGAAAGAGGAAAAATGAGGAAAAAGAACGATATTCCTCCTCGATGTGCCTCCCTTACGCCTCCCCTGCGCGCCCCCTACTGCAAGTCGATTTAATGACTTGCGTTGTAAAGGTATCGCGTTCTAACAACGCGGTCGTTGTAACGACCGCGTTGTAAAGGAACGCGATGTGAAAGCATGCATAGTAACATGCTATATTCGCTGGAGCGGTGCTTTGACTCCATCTACATCAACTGTCAACTGCTTCACTTTGACATAGGCGTACGTGGCACGCCAAAGCAGTTTTCTGGACCTCGGCAAACCCTCAGGGAGAGCACTCTTGTTTCTTCGGGTTACAGATTCTCTATCTCGTCGCCAGCTGTAGCGTCCTCCCCAACCTGGTAGAATGCAAATGACTATGCCACACACGGAGCTCTGTAGTGTACGTCATTATTCTTTAGAGTGCAACCGTTAACTGTATGCACTGCGTCATGACCTTCATTAACTACACCCAGACACACCCAAACGATTACGTAATTATCCTATGGAGTCTATCAGGGACAAGAAGGGTCCTGCTATACATATTTACAAGACACTACAGTCATCATTTTGGTGAATGCATTGTCAGTGGAGGTACATGTCATGAGCACCATTGAAAAGAGTGGCAAAATGAAAGAAGGTGTGTGAAGGATAAGTTTACCAGAACAGAGGCAGCAGCAGTACGTCATTTGAGCTGGTGGTTGCTAGTGGGGACCAACAACACTTATTTTGGAGCACCAGCACTTATTTTTCCTCATCAGACATTTCCCCGGAGCAAGAGAAGGAAAAGCAAACAAATGGGAAAGAAAACGGAAGAGAAAGACTGAAAATCCATCGCCAAGGGAGAAAGCAAAAACCTGCACAACTTAGATGAGGGGCAGGGAGGTTCTGGCAGTGTATTAAAAATGCCAGAAGTAGATTCAGTCTACGCACCCTTGGTATTCTTCACGCTAACCTTTTATAGATCCAGCTGTGGGTGTCTGAACAGTGCTATGGGCACTGGAACTTATCATTTTACAAATAAAGCACTGGGCAACCTTTGTTAATGGTGATATTTCTGACCTCATATGGACCAACAACTCTCCTCCAACATGCACCCTCACCAGCTGTCTTACCTGCCAATTTCAGTAACCACAATCAACAGGCCATCTTATACATTTTACAAACCTGTTAAACTGCATCCACTGGTTTATTATTGCCTAGTAATGGAATTTAAATATGTAGTATACAGGGCACACTTTCAAAGTTCTTATTACCAGATCTTTACGGCTCGCTGGTTAGCTGGCTATCTTACAAATTTAGGTTGTTTTTCATTCCAAAGTAAAACCATCTTGGCAATGTTTTTCATCTCAGTCAAAGTAAAACCACTTTATCAAGGTTTTCTATTGCAGTCAAAGTAAAGGAATCGAACTAAAATCATCTTAGCTACCACACACATTTTTGAGACTAAACATATCAAATGTCCTCATTCCTGTCAGAAGGGGACAGAGAGGGTGCAGTGAGAAGCATAGAGTTGATGACACAAGACAAATAAAGCAAGAGAGACCACTAACTAAATCAGAAAGAGGAAAAGAGCATCTAGACTCGATGGCAATAACCAGCCTGCAGGGAAAGTGCATCTTCCAAAGCAGTTGCAAGGTAGAGAGGTATGTGCGTAGACACTGGCTCTATTACAACATAAGCAGATGTGCGAATCAAATTTTATGCGCCTAGGAACAACATAATGCCAACTTTAGTATTTTACAGATCTATATGGTAATTTGATTTTTGTAATATATAAATGTATTTTTGTAACAGGAATGATTATATATTAATATATTATTGTGCACATATCTAAATTAATGTTATGAACAGTTACAAATACAGTGACTAAGAAGATTTTTGAAACTTATGAAACTGTTATTGAGCAGTTTACAGTTCTGGATTCTTGGTCTATCACAATAAAAATCCCTGTGAGGATGACATTTTCTTTACCTTTTCTGCAGGGTGCAAAGTCTACCACCAATGCTCCATGTTGCATCAGATGTCCCAATACCAGGGGGATATTAACTTTCTGTTCTCCATCAGTTAGGTTTGCTGGTAGCCCCAGGGCCTCAATTTCTCTGTCTGGGCTCATTCACTAGAAGGCAAGCTGGCAACGATTTACACATGTATTTCACTGATATTTGTGGGGCAAGACTTGGGTAACAACAACAACCAATCATCAGGACCTATGTGCTCAAATCAAACTCAAAAAAGTAGAGAACCCTGTGAGTAGGCAGGCACAGGAAAATATTTCTGATGTGACATATGTCACATCAGAAATATTCTCCTGTGCCAGTCTACTCACACGGTTCTCTTCTTTTTTTAAACAGAAGATTCTTTTATTTCCATGTATCTCCAAGTATGTGTTTGCACCATTAGAGAGCAACCAACCTCACAAGTAACCTCCATGCAGAGAGGATCTCTGTCACTAGCAATTAAGAAGTGCGAGTGTGAAATTTCATTGTGCCAAATGCAACCACCATGACACCTATAGATCCAATTTTCGTTGTAATTTGTTTGTATCAATATCCCAAGAGCACTATCCAAGTCACATGATAATATATATGTCAAGTTAACTTTATTGACAGACCCACCACATTAGACATCCATACATAGACAAGTGTTTCTCTCTTATTCACATGAGCTGATGTTGCTATGTAATTCTGTTAGAGACCACATGCATTTCTAGGCAAGGTGACAAACAATATCACACAGGACAAGGGAATTGTTAGCCTAATGCAGAATGACTTACCTACTACAACATCCCTTTTGAGTTATCTACTAAGTTGCAGGTCCTCAGGACACCAAGGACATGGGTGCTTGTCTTAACTACACAGGACTCACTTACCCCATCACCCACACTGCTGATACCCTAAAAGAATCACCTGTGCCATAGTACGAACTAGATGGAACTCCAGTGTTGCCTCTGGCTTCATATGGATGATAATCCCCAGGTTAGCAATGGGTCTTTCCCAAACAACATTCAGCACATCACACCACCTGAAGTCAGCCCTCTACTTCAAATACAACCAGTTGGCTAAGCGAGACAGTTTGGAATGTTTGGTGTATTGGATTGGGAAAGTTCTGGTCTATGGAAGGGTGACATCCTAACCCAAGAGGACTCAGCCTAAGATGGTATCTTCAATATTGAGAGGTACATGTACCTGCATGGTGACCCACAATGACATCTATGGAACCGTACCCTGTGATAAAGAGCCACAAATGCAGACAAGGTGCATCAAAAGAAAGTTCAATTTGAATACAAAGTGTTGGACTTGGCCCATTCAGCAGGGTCTTCTCCAAACATTTTGCCCTTACCCTCCTGTTTTCTGAACCTGAACCATTGCTAGCCAGTGCTAAAGTGCCACATTTAATGTACTTGTATGTCCCGAGTAAAGTGATACTACAGGTACCCATGGCCTGTGAATTAATTGCTACTAGTGGACCTGCAGCACTGATTGTGTCACTCACTTAAGTAGTCCTTTAAACATGTCTTAACCCTGCCATTGCAGCCTGTGTGTGCAGTTTTAAACTTCAGTTTCAACCTGGAAAATAAACCCTTTGCCAGACCTAAATTTTCCTTTTTAGTACATATATGTCGCCCCTAGAGTGAGCCCTATACTGCCTAGATGGCAAAGTTCAGTGTATTTTAAAAGTTGGACATTTATTTTTAACTTTTACGTGCTTGGTAGTGAAAAACTATTACATTTGTTCTTCACTACTGAAAGGCCTACCTCTCCCATAGGATAGCATGGAGTAGCCTTATTAAATTCTAAATTTTGACTGGGAAAAAGTGTACATTTCATGTTAGGTGTCCCAGAAATTGTAATTAAAAATTCTCTTTAATGGTAAATTCAGATTTTTTGTTATAATTTTGAAAGTGCCGCTGTTAGAACATTGGCATGTTTCTGCCCAATTTGGTGCCTGAAGCCTGTTCCTGGGTGACATGACTGGTGTAGTTGGCAGTTGGACTTTGTTTATTGCTCCCAGACAGCCACACAATAGAAGAATTAGGTGTGCCTGTATGGTCCATCAACTGGCAGAATGGGGTGGAGCTGGGCACGGGCCCACTTGCAACTGAATAGGCTGTGCACTGCCTTCACACAAAGGACTTCTCACCACTGAATCGTTCATGCAGCCAACTTGGAGCCAGAGCAGGGGAGGCAGGAAACCTCAAGGACTTCAAAGGGAATTCTCTAGAAATTCACCTACTTCAAAGAAAGCACCAGATATAAATAGTGGTCCCTCAGATCTAGCTCTTTAGTACACCTCTGGACCTGTGGAAGATCAGAAGGACTGCTGTGCTGCTCTGCAAGAAGGACTGTTGCTCTTTTGCCCTGCAGTTCTGCTGCCTGAGTAAGAAGGGCTAGACCTGCATTTTGAACCCATGAGCACCAGAGTGACTCCAAGAGCTAGTTGGCTGGGTGCACAGACAGAATATCGAGTTTAAAATGTCGACATACACACATATCGAGTTTTAAATATCGTGATACAGAAATATCGACAGGAAGAATATCGTGGTCAAGAATATCGACTTGCAGGTAAGAAATATCGTTTTGGAAATATCGAAGTTGTTAATATCGTTTGCAAAAATATAGTTGTTTAAAATATCAATGTTTTAATTAGTATTATGTATTTTAGTATGTATTTTAAAAGTATGTGATTTTTTTTTGTATAAGATTTTGTTTTATTTTTTAATATATGTGTTAAATTTTTGGTAGTTATTAATTTTATCTTAATTACATTTTGCGTTTTTAAGTTCTGTAGCGGTTTGTGGGTTTAAAGGGGAATAGGGTGGGAAGTAATTTAATTATAATAAATTAATGACTATTTTTTATGTATTCGTATTTATTTAATTTAGGTTTTATAGTGTTAATTGTGGGAATTAATTTATTATTAATTAATTAATTGGATGTTAATTATTATTAATTAATTAATTGGTGGTTATGTTAATTGCGTCATTTTTTTAGGAGCAGGTTGTGGGTTTATAGGGGAATTGGGTGGGAAGTAATTTAATTATAATAAATTAATTATAATTTTGTATGTATTAGTATTTATTTAATTTAGATTTTATAGTGTTAATTGTGGGAATCAATTTATTATTAATTAATTAATTGGGATGTTAATTATTATTATTAATTAATTGGCAATTCTGTAAATTGTGTTATTTATTTAGGAGCGGGTTGTGGGTTTATAGGGGAATAGGGTGGGAATTAATTTAATTATAATAAATGTATTAATATTTTTTATTTATTAATATTTATTTAATTTATATTTTATCCTGTTAATTGTGGGAGTTATTTAATTATTAAATATGTATTAGTTGGTTGTTAATTATTATTAATTAATTAATTTGTAATTAATTATGTTAATGGTGTCATTCTTTTAGTAGTGGGTGGTGGGGTTTATAGGAGAATAGGGTGGGAAGTAATTTATTTATAATTAACTAATAATTGTTTGTTAATTAATGCTAATTAATTAATAAAAATTAAAATATGTCAATTGTGTAATTAATTTTTGATGTAAGCTGTGGGGTTTATAGTGGTAAAGGGTGGGAAGTAAATTATTTTGAATTAATTATTAAGTTGTTGTTAATTGATATTAATTTATTAATGTATAATTAGTTATGGAAATTGTGTAAGCATTTTTAGGTGTGGGTTGTGGTGTTTATTGGGGTAGAGGGTGGAAAGTAATTTATGTTTTATTTAATTAATAATTAGTTGATTATTAATATTAATTTATCAATTGATAAATATTTATGGTAAGTGTTTATTGTTATTTTGTGTGTGTGTTTTGGTTTTATAGGGGTAACGTTTGGGGAGTAAATTAATTTTTATTTGTTTTACATTTTTTAAATTTAATAATATTTGTTTAATTGATAATATAATCATGTTAACTATGGAGGTACATTTTTTTAAAATTTTAAATGCGGGTTGTGAATTGTGTGGTGCTATAGGGTAGGAAATAAAAAATATTACATTTATGTAATAATTAGTGTTTTTGGTTATAAAAAATTTCTGTTAAAAAATAGTTTTTTGTTTTTTAAATTATTTTTGACTTTTTATAAATAATCTTTCTAGGTATTTGATAGATCTTTTTAACATTCTAATCTGTTTCTATCTTTTGTAATATTTAAAACTTTTATATATGTTTTATTTTTTTGTTTTTTAAAATCTTTTGTGTTGTTGTTGTTAATTTGTTTGTTTTTAATTTTGAACTGACTCCAGTGGAAATATTAATTTTTACCACTCGGCTATCCAACACTTTCCCTACTGTTGCACAAACTGGAGTGTGAATAGTAATTTTTAGCCCTCCGCTATCCAACACTTTCCCTACTGTTGCACTCACTGGAGTGGGAATAGTATTTTTTACCCCTCCGCTATCCAACACTTTCCCTACTGTTGCACTCACTGGAGTGGAAATAGTAATTTTTACCCCTCCGCTATCCAACACTTTCCCTACTGTTGCACCCACTGGAGTGGGAAAAGAAATTTTTACCCCTCGGCTATCCCACACTTTCCCTACTGTTGCACTCACTGGAGTGGGAATACTAATTTTTACCTCTCTGCTATCCAACACTTTCCCTACTGTTGCACCCACTGGAGTTGGAATCGTAATTTTTACCGCTCTGCTATCCAACATGTTCCCTACTGTTGCACTCACTGGAGTGGGAATAGTAATTTTTACCCCTCCGCTAGCCAACATTTTCTCTACTGTTGCACTCACTGGAGTGGGAATAGTCATTTTTACCCCTCCGCTATCCAACATTTTCTTTACTATTGTACTTACTGGAGTGGGAATATTAAGGTTTACCCCTCCGGTATCCAACACTTTCCCTACTGTTGCACTTACTGAAGTGGGAATAGTAAGTATTACCCCTCCACTATCCGACACTTTCCCTACTGTTGCACCCACTGGAGTGGGAATAGTAATTTTTACCCCTTCGCTATCCAACACTTTCCCTATTGTTGCACTCACTGGAGTGGGAATAGTAATTTTTACCCCTTTGCTATCCAACACTTTCCCTACTGTTGCACTCACTGGAGTGGGAATAGTAATTTTTACCCCTCCGCTATCCAACACTTTCCCTACTGTTGCACTCAGTGGAGTGCAAAATGTAATTTTAAAGACTAATAAATATTTTAATGTTTTAATTTATAATATAATGTTTTTTTATTAGATTGTATGTTATAAGTGTATGTAAATATATATATTTATTTGTAAATTTTTATATATTTATAAAATTATAAAATAAAATTAAAATTAATAGTTTATTAATTGTTTTAAAGTAAATAGACATATATTACATTATATATATGTATGTTTTATTTTATTTTTAAATTACATTTATTTTATTATATTTGTTAAAATGTATATTAAATCTAAATAATTTTTTAGTTAATTTTATTTAATATATTTAACATTAATTTTTATTTAAATTTAAAAAATCGATATTTTGTACATCTATATTTTTGACATTTATATTTTTGTTTCGATATTTTTGTACTTACAATTTTAAATATAGGATGTCGATATTTTTGGCATCGATATTTTTGCATCGATATTTCTGTATGTGGATATTCAGTGAACCAGTTGGCTGCCCTCCTGATCAGACACTCAGGGACAGAAAAGGCTCCAACCACTTTGATCCCAGCGCCTAGACTTTACCTGCTGTAAGTTTTGCCCTCCAAGCGGTTCCACCCCAATCCTGGACCCTTGGAAGGGAGTCTGAAAGTGCTCTGCCAGCCCAGCTGTGGTCCTGTGAGACGAACTGATGCAGCATAACGCATCTCCTCGCAACCCCTTCAGAACGCCCACAGCTTCCTTGGAACCGCCGCTGTGCAACACAGCCTTGACGAAGCCCTTTGCATCTCAAGCCCTTTGTCAACGGCATCCTGGTCGATGATGCAGGATTCCGCCATGCAGCTCTGCAGCTCCTCGAATCCCCACGTGCGCGATGCATCCTCCACTCGAGATTTCCCAATGCCTTTGTTCAGCAGACCTACCTTGATCCCTGTATCCAGCCCGCGCTCCATTGTGGTCAGCCTGAACTTGTGACTTTGTCCCGGTCCGGTACAGCCAGATAACCACAGTTGATGCTTTGTGCTTTAAAGCACTATTCTTCACTTAAATCTTTCAAATTGCATATCTCCGGTTCTGCTGATTGGATTTCTGTGACTTTGGTCTCAAATAATGTATTACATTTACTCTATGTTTCTAAATTGGTGTGGGATTTTTCTTGTGTTGTGTTTTCTCTTATTTCTGTTTGAGTGCTATATAAATACTTCACACATTGCCTCTAAGTTAAGCCTGAATGTTTTGTGCCAAGCTACCAAAGGATTAAGCATAGGTTAATTTAGGGTTTCCTTGTAACTTCACCCTGAGAGAAATTGTGGCTGCTGATTGAGTAGGGGTTCACTCCCCTCAACCAGCAACCCAATTTCCAACACAAAGGTATGTGTTTTAAAACAAAGTGTGATCGATACGGAAGTGAAGTGCCTAAGAGGGTGGCAGTGGCCATGGGTAAGTATAAAGAACTTTAAAAAAAACAAAAACAAATATGGCCAAAGTCCAGGAAGGATTTCTCAACTCGCTGGATTATTCACAAAATATGCCCAGGATTAAGTAATTTGCTAAAGTAAACTACCAAAGGAAATGTAAATGTCACCAGAACCCCGAGCAATATTGGATCATATGACATGCTAGTGGTTATGTATTTTTTTTAATTACATGTTAAGTTTGGAGTTGTTAACTTGAAAAGGCTGTTTTATTCAGAGGGCCCCTAACACTGGGCACTGATTGAATTAGAATGTTAAGTTTTTGTTTACCTTTCATAAAATGTTATTTGTAGCTACAATGGATACAAAATATACTACCAAAAACTGTGCCTCAGAATTTAAATTTATGTTCCATAATTTTGATAACCTCGCCATATAATATGATCCTCTGTGTCACATAATCTTAGTAGTACTGACAGTTATACACCTCTGTAGAATGGTTTTGGGGCTGTCATTATGAAGATGACCTCCGTAATTTATTGACAACTGTGAAACATGTTCCATATTTTATAGTTCCCTTTGAAAGAAGGGCATTTATACGACTATATTATGTGCAAAAAGCACCCAAACATGTAATATTTAAATGTTAATAATTACTTGCGATGTAATGAGTCCCGGGGTGTAATGACTCCTGATGTAAATATAATAAACTATGGGGCTTACTTACAAGCCCCTTGCGCCACCCGTACTTCACTTTTCCCATGTTAAAAATGACGCAAGGGGCTTGTAAATAAGCCCCTATATGTGCAATATAGTACCTTCCAGTACAGTGCCTGTGAAGTAGTAACTTTCACTGTACAGAATCCCTATAGAAGGTACGCTGTAAGCGTTTGTGAATTGCGCCATACACCTTTGTTTGTGTATCTGTGGATTATCATAAACCTTTCTGTACTCTTCCGTGTTTTCTCCCTGACCACATATTTGTGGAGAGATATTCCCCATTTTTGAGACCTACCCTCTCTACACACACTTTTCCATATTTGCACCAGAGTAGCACTTTTTCCTGTGCTGAGTTCTCTGCACTTGTGACAGAATATTCAGCAGTCTGATATGTGGTTACAATTGCACATATTTTTCTGAATTGGGCGGTGTAAACTGCCATTTGATGTATGCTGCTGTTGTATATTGATAGGGCCCCAATGTAAAGTACACTCCGATACTAGTCATCAAGTGCACCGGCAAATCGGCCCTACCACTCAAGGTACTTGTGTCCAGAATTATTCAACAAAAGGAGCATTAAAGGGATAAGAAAGGCATCTAGGGCGCCCTCCACGCAGAATCAATACCACACATAGAAGCCCTTGTCGTACATCACATATCAAGTCAATGTTATTTGGGTCCCACTACTCACTTTCAACTGGAGGAGATTCTAGTGTATATCTATGAACCCACCCATTATGTGTATTTTTTTTAAATTACAAAACAGGTCAGGTGTGTCGTGGTGAATCCTACATGTATGAGGAGTAAAATGTGTACCTATAGGAAGTGCCTCACGTAAGTAACTACCAGTGAGCAATTTGGCTAGAACCTGCTAATTGCTCCTTGGAGGTTGCTTACACGAGGCACTTCCTATAGTTCCACATTTCTACTCCTCATGCATGTAGGATTCATCATGACACACCTGACCTGTTTTATAACTTGTTTCTAAAAATACACATAATGGGTGGGTTCATAGGTATACACTAGATCCTCCTTGGCTTGAAAGTGAGTAGTGGGGGACCCCATAAAAATTGATCTGATTTGTGATGCGCGACTTGTGCCCAGAAAGCAATCTGGGGAGTGGGAGTTTGAGACAAAACAAAGGAACTATGTTTAATTTCCATCAGACTCCATGCGCTGATACTCATTAATGCTTAGAGTAACAACTTAAATATATTTGATGTTGATCAATGTGTGCAGTCCACATTGCATATAGTGACTTGATTTGCCCTCCCATTGGCAGTGCAACAGTCTCTTTTTGCTCTTTAGATACTTCAAGGAGTGTTATTTGCTAACTTGCTACCTTTGCTGAACCACATATTATTTATTGTGTTGAATACATCTGTGATGTATACATCTGTGATGTTTCCAATTCCAGATTCCTGCCTTGAGCTGGAGCCCTCTTTTCCCACCTCCTTTCACTCTTCCAGGCCTGCCATTGTTTACCACCAAGTGGGGCTCCTTAGTCATCTAAACAGCCCTGCAGGTTCCTGGTTCTCCATTATGCAGCTCCACTAATAACTGAGGCATTCACAGTTCTTCCGGAGCCAACCATCCAAGGGAGGTACAGTCATGGAGGTATCTAACAGGTAACAACAACTGTTTGAACATTGTGGAAATCACACATGTCTCCTCTGTACAATATGAGAAGATACAACTTTTTTGAACCAATATAAATCAAATCAAGAACAGGATGGACAATCTTGGTTCAGATGTTATCGTGAACTACTCATTGCATTAGCGAAGGAGTACTAAGACAAAAGTGATAACTCATGCAAAGAATATTAGTAACAGTCTGCACTGTAACTTATCCACAAGTGAAAACTCTCAAATTCTGAACTGTTGCCAATAGAATAGCCTAGGGTATTGGAATTTACCTAGACCTCTAAATAGAATCCAGTCCCTGAAATCAAAATAGCTATGTAGGCGTAGGTGCTTTACTGCGTTATGATTGTTTTGGAGAAAGGGAAAAACCTCCTGGAATCTGCACTGTCTGTACTGGATCCTTGTCTATCGCTAAATAGCAAGTCTAGATTTTGTGAAGTTGACCACAAGGTCCAAACTGTCCTTAAAGGCTTAAAGGAAACAAACTTATCCAATAATGGCTGCAGTACTCGCCATGAGCACCTCGTCATCGGCGTATAACAAGACAGGTAACAATCTTGTTCCCACCCTAGGACAATCAGCCTGAACTGTAAGGAGGGCCTGTTCCAGTCCGTTGATGTAAAGGGTGAACAAAAAGGGTGCGAGTATTCAACCCTGATGCACTCCCCTTTTGGTACTAAATAGCTCAGTGTGATCCACCTCCTGTGAGTACCTTACCGCAGCTGAGGTGCTAGCATGTAAGTTTGATAAGAGAAGTACTATTTCTGGATCCATGCCCATACACAAAGGGATTCCTGGTAGTTGTTGTCAATTCATTTACTAATGTGGTTTTCTCTGCCACAAGTGTGGAGTAAGTCACAGTAGTAAATCGCACTGATGTTGTGGACAGTTGGTGTTACAAGGTGTGGTATACCTTATAGGTTTGGGAACACCAACAAATCATGCCCTATTGTGGGCCTTCTCAAACTCATCTCTGGAGGGTCCAAGAACTGCCAACCTGGTAGTGTGGAAGCCAGTACATAGGTGGTAGGGCAAGCAAGGGGGCCATTAGTGCATATAGGCAGTAGTGGAGGATTAACCATATTCAAGCACTGCAGGAAGGAGCACGTGTAGCTGTTGCCGTGACAAGGTGGGGATTCCTTAAACTGGAAGAGGAGCATGAGGACTGGTGAAAGCCAGGATTGGATGAAGCAACTGGCGAGAGAGTGGGGGAAATGGGCATGAACAGCTTCTACTTCGAGCAGGTGGAATGTCTAGTGACTTTAAGGAAAGCGAGAGGTAACTGGCCAAATGGAGACTGGAGAATGAATGAATGGGTATGAGAACTGCAGGAGGCTGCAAGGATCCATTTTAAACAACCTTAATTTCCCAAATATGCCTTCCATATGGAACCATTCCCATGGAGTCTGTGTAGCAGGTGTGGAGACTTAAAATTGGATCTGAAATCCAAGTGTGGACCAACATCTGAGCATAAGACTCTAAAGGCCATGCAGCAACAAATTGCACAAATACTATCGATTGTTAGTGGTGGGAAAGCGGCAATCTGGCCACTGTCCTAGGTCTTTTTCTGTCATATTCATTTATAAGAATCTTGACCTACCTTTAGAAAAGCAGTATAGTCTACTTCCTAGGCAAGTATACTGCTCTTAAACATTGAAGGAAATCATTAAGTCTGAAAATGGAGTCCCAAAGTGGATGTTCATAAAAAAAGAGTATTTCCTGAAACCAGAGTACACATGCATTTCGCCCTATTTTGCTTCTAAAATCTTATAGAAAGCAGAACCCCAATTTACTTATCTTTGTCCAAAGTTCAATAATATTAAATAACTTAAACAGAGTTCACTTAAAACATTGGAATAGTGGTTCCCAGGACCGTAACACAAATTTGCAGTTTATTGCGCATTATGACAAACAGAGCGTTCTTAAGAGTTTAAGGAGGAGTTCCGAGATGTTAAACAAATTCTGGAATGCACCCTGACAACATCTGCAAAGCAATATGCTTGCTATTTCCAAGCAATCTCGTGCACATTCTCAGCACATAATTCAGAGCAATTTCTTTAAAATGATGGCATGCTGCATGGTTTTCATTATTAATGATTGGATTAAAGTTCCTTTGACCCCCCATCTTGCCTTACACCTCACGACAAACCAACAGCAATACATTCAGCATACTTAAGAGTGCATGTTTTAAGTATCACTCCTATGGAACAGATGCTTTCAGTGATAACATGTTTTTTATATGTTTATTAGGATTCTTGAATGAAACACGTTCCAGCCTAGTAAGGAATTTGTTTAGAAGTCCAACCAAGATGCCGAACACTGATACTCAAAAATATTCTCTATCAAATGTCTTCTTTGGTTTCTGTGGCACACTCTGCGGAAGCTGCTCTTCTGCTCAGTCATGCAGCTATATAAATATATGATACACATGGAAATCCCCTGGAACTGTGTTCTGCACACAAGGGGACACTGTATTGTGTTATCCCCAGAACCTGGATGAAAGTCTGAAGTGATCTCCGACTGATGATGCATTTGTGCAGCACAAACATTCTAGCACAGATGCAAAATTAGAAAAGAAGGTAAATCAGATCAATGCAGATGTTGAGCTACAAAGTTGGAGAAAGTTTCGCACCTAGGCCAAGATTTACTCATTTTAATGCAACGCAGCGCAGCAAGGGAAGTTGGCGCAATGTGTTGTGTCAAAGGGAGAAAGCAGAAATGCAGCATATCAGCTATGATATGGCAGATTTCTGCTGTCTCATAGCGCTAGCGGACCTTTGGCTGACAAGCGCCAAAGCATGATCTCTTGTGCCACTGCACAAGGGCCCCTGCATTGTGTTCAGAATAGTTTTCGTGCAGGGAGGGATACCTTCCAGCCCAAAACTATTCTTAAAGGCTGATTCCTCTTTGCATGTGAGCTGCAGAACACAGCAGACATGCAAAGAGGAAGTAACAAGCAGAAATAAAGATATTTTTCTTCGTTAGGCCTAACTTGGGTAGGCGCACCATTCTGGCACAAACCCATGTTTACTGACTTTAGTAAATATGGGTTTGTGTCTGAATACATGGGTGGATGCACCAGAATGCCTATGCCCCACATGTAACGCCTCACCGACGCAAGACAATGCATGGCAGCGTTATGCACTATGGGGTTTTTTTGTTACAAAGCCATGCAAATTGGGCTTTGTGGGTAAATACCAAAATAGATTCTGTGGAACTTATTTACAAGCCCCTTGCGCCGCCTGTTCGCCACTTTTTCCCATATTAAGTAAGCCCCGGTGTTGGGATCCATCAAAAAAGTGGCACAACCCCAATGCAAAATCTAAATTAATCTGAGCCCTGGTTTCTGAATATCACGTTTATCCAGATGCAACAAATTATCTTTTTTTTATCATCCATTGGAAATTATTAAAGCTTCATATCATTCCTGTTCAAGACAGAAACTGGACTCACGATCCAGCCTGACACACAGAAACAAAAAAAATGGCAATAGTATTAGACATCCCAATAGGAAACATAAGGACACATTGACAGAAAACCTGTAGTAGAAAAGGAACTCACAAATAAAGCTTTCAGTACAGTAATCCATGTTTTCTGTCCTATGCACAAAATAGGCATGAAATAGCTATAATTGCCATTTGAGCTGAATAAAATTTGGAACAAAATAATAGAAATAGTCCCACTCGTAGATGCACATTGGTGATGAAAAGGAGCTTGCAGGGCAACAGAGACAGACTGTACAATCTCTGGGGAGTAGCTGCCAGCTGCCAGTTCATTCCACTGGGCATTTTCTCAATGGGCTGGAGTCACTGTAGGCCGCCTTTAAGGGTAGAGGACCACTGTTGGCTCCTCTGTCACTTTCTCTAGCTAAGTACTGCAGAAACATTGAGGGGCTTATTTAGAAGCTACTTGTGCCATTGGTGGATCACTTTTAACATGGGAAAAAGTGACATACTTTAGGTGAGAGAGGGGAAAAAGAGAGAGAAAAAGAGAGAGAGAAATGAGAGAGGAGGAAAGTAGCGTGGCTAATTTGAAAAAAAAATTCCAGTGCTGCTTTTGCTTCCCAGTCCGGCCCTGGAACCTCCCTTTGGTGCAATGGAAGTACCACGGAGAATACCTTCTGCGGTTTCAAGTGATTAATGCTGAACAATATCTGAACATTCTGCGACTCTCGAAGAAGTTTCATTTGTGTTATGATCTGCAAGTGCATTAGAACCAAGCTTGACAACAAGGAGTAATCCACGTAAAAGATTTATATGCAGTTCATTGTACCTTAATTTTCTGTTTGTAATTGATAGCCTGTGTGATATCTGAATGAAATACAGCCATTGATTATGTAGACACCTCAATGCACATGCAGTCTGAAAGATTTCTGAAATGCCAATCAGTGGTGGCTCCTCCATTAGAGCGGAGGAGCGCCGCCCCCCCGCCACCACCTGCAAATAAAACAATAATAAAACGGGTTTTAAACCTGTTTAATTATCGTTTTATTTTAATCCCATGGACCTGCCGCCAGGACTCTGATGAGTCTTGGGGGCGGGTCCAGGGGATGTCACTGCTGGTGGGGGAATGGTGGGCACTCCCTTCACTGCGCTTGAAGTGTTTGGCCAGCCGTCTCAGGCCAGCCAAACCCCTCATGCGCAGTGAAGCTCTCTCCAGCCCCAGCTGCGTTGCTGGAGAAAGCAGGCACAGGCTCCCAGTCTGCCTGGGAGCACAAGATGCCAGTGCTCAGGCCAATCCTGGAGCTGCTCTCATGCGGGAGCAGCTTCAGGGTTGGCTGCAGTGCAGGCTGGGAGCCTGTGCCCAAAAGGAAGAGCGCAAGGCTACGGTGGCGTTGGTGACGGTGGCGTTGAAGTAAGTTATTTTTTTATTTTTTGTCCCCGATCTCCCCCGAACTCCCCTCCCCACCTTCCTCCTCCGGCCCGCCTCGCCACTTTGGCAGGGTATGGGCCGCTACTGATGCCAATCAAGGCATTGACAGAATAACGGCTGCTGTTTTCCTCAGGGATCAGTGACACACTATCGTAGTAAACAATATAGTTTTACACAAATATTGTGTCAAAAATATAGCATACCAAAATAGCGGGTCCCTATACTTATAATAGTAAGTAAAAAAATATCAGAAAAAACATATTGTTGACACTAAAATTGTTAAAGAATAGACAAAAATATAAATTGTTTAAATATAAATAGAGCTTAAAGTAGTATATGTTAAATATTTTAATATATAAATGTAACATAATGTAAATTAAATATATTTCACTAATCTTTAATACTATATATAAATATATACTTATAAACACATCTATAGTGTAACACAATTAATAAAAATATTGATTTTACATTACATTAATTGTTTTATATTTTAAATGTATTAATATGAATATATATGTGTAATATATTTAATCAAATTTTATTGTACATTATATTAAGCTTTTAAATATTTGTAATGTATTAATATAAAATATAGTGCGCTTTCATGTATAGGGCTGCAGGTGCCGAACTCAGACCACCGCATTTCAGCCCAGGAACTCAGGGACCTTCCTTATGTATTAACTACTGGCGGTCACCAGTAGATAGTTATAGTTAGGACCTAGTTTCCATAGGAAAAGCGTTTTTTATTTTCCCAATAACTTTGGCGCCGGATGACGAATCTTCGCAAATTTTTCAAAACTCGTAGCCCGCTCCGGTCAGCTCTTGTCTTGAAAGTTTCGGGGTGATTCGGCAAGCGGGGGCCGAGAAAAAAGGGGGGTCCCAAAACGTGTTTTCTCCATGTTAATTCCCATAGGAAACTTTAGACACGGCTACAGCCCGAACTGCTGAACGGAATTACACCAAATTTGGCAAAAAGGTAGCCCTTGTTTCAGAAAGAGATCTTTTTGTTAAATGGTGTAAATACGTTCAGTAGTTCCTGAGAAATTTAAAAAAAAGAGGTCGAAAAATGCATTTCCCATAGGAAACTTTAGACACGGCTACAGCTCGAACTGCTGAACGGAATTACACCAAATTTGGCAAAAAGCTAGTGCTTGGTTCAGAAAGCGCCCTTTGTTTTAAATGGTGTAAATCCGTTCAGTAGTTGCAGAGAAAATAAAAAATAAAAGTTTCGATATATAGAGGCACGGAGGATCCGCGCACCCTCCCGACCACGAGCTTTATTCTAATTGGCTGTCAACACTACAAACCAGGAAGTGTTGGCAGCCATCTTGTGCCTCGGTAACCGAGGCACAAGAAAAGAGAAAAAGAATCGAGAAAAACAAGAAAAGGGGGCAGGGTAGAAACACCCTGACCCCCTAGGCCTGCTCAGGGGGTCCCACAAGGACCCCCTAGGCCCAAAAAAGCATTTTTTTAAAAAAGAAATCAGCGAGATTCGCGCACCCAGGGCGAATTTCGGCCGAAAATTTAAAAAAACCGAAGCGCGGACTCCCGCGCTTCCTTATTATTTAGCCCCCGGGTGGGCCAAGTCCCGGGGGCATGGAGAAATGTAATTGCGGGGGCCCAGGGAGGCCCCCGCAGCCCCAGGGACTGCCACCCCCGGGGCTTTTCTGAAATATTTGCGGGGGCACACGGCCCCTTCGCAGCCCCGGGGACCACCACCTCCTGGGACTTGTTTTTTTAATGTTTGGGGGGCCTCCAAGGCCCCCCCAAGCCCTGGAGACCGCCACCCCCGGGGCTTTTATCAAATATTTGTGGGGGGCACAAAGCCCCCGCAGCCCCGGGGCTTGTTTTTTTTAAAGAAATAAACCTGTGTGGGGGCTTGAGCCCCCACACGCCCCGGGACCGCCACTTCCCCGGGGCACTAAAATGCAAATTTGGGGGTCCGTTACGGACCTCGAGCCCCGGGACCACCACCTCCCCGGGGCTGTGCATTGGATGGGAGGGGGCCGGGCGGCCCCTCCTGGAGCCTGTGATGGCCCTGGGGACCGCCACCCCCCAG
Organism: Calotriton arnoldi; assembly: GCA_963921515.1. Classification (NCBI taxonomy): domain Eukaryota; kingdom Metazoa; phylum Chordata; class Amphibia; order Caudata; family Salamandridae; genus Calotriton; species Calotriton arnoldi. The sequence goes on along the minus strand of CAWUFW010007752.1, from coordinate 431,750 downwards.
GGCCAGCTCCTACAGTGTCCCTGGGTGCCCACCCCCGGGACACTGCTGTTTGCTCTGGCAGGGCGGGAGCCTCGCGGCTCCCGCCCTGCCATAGCAAACTGTGGTTTGGGTTTAGGAAGAGAGAGCAGGAAACCTGGTCTCTCTTCCAAAATCCAAACCAGATTGCTTTTCCACACAGGGAGCTGCATGTCAGCAGCTCCCCATGTGGAAAAGCAATGCCGGCTCCCGCAGGACGCGGGGAGCCGGCAGGGACCGTGGGGGCATTGGGGCTCCCCCCACGGTCCCCAACGAGAGGCCAGGCCCCGGGGATGGGGTCCCCGGGGCCAGAAGTGGCCCGGGAGGGGGGCCACGCGGCCCCCCTCCCCAGTAAAATGAAAAAAAATACGAGGCAGAGCCCTGGGGGATGGGGTCCCCGGGGCTTTTGAGAAGCCTCAGGAGGGGGGCCACGCAGCCCCCCTCCTTTGTAAATATATATTTTTTTTAATTATATAGTGGCCATGCCCAGGGGGATGGGGTCCCCGGGGCTGACAATGGCCTCGGGAGGGGGGCACATGGCCCCCCTCCCCAGTAAAATGAAAAAAAATACGAGGCAGAGCCCCGGGGGATGGGGTCCCCGGGGCTAAGAGAAGCATCAGGAGGGGGGCCACACAGCCCCCCTCCTTTGTAAATATTTTTTTTTTAAATATATATAGTGGCCATGCCCAGGGGGATGGGGTCCCTGGGGCCGAAAATGGCCTCGGGAGGGGGGCCGCGCGGCCCCCTTCTGTTTTTATTAAAATTAACAAATTAGGGGTCAGGCCCTGGGGGATGGGGTCCCTAGGGCCCAAAAAATAGGAAAGGAAGGGGGGCCACACAGCCCCCCTTCTAAAAACAAAATTTAAAAAAAAGCCGGCATCGCGCCGGAAGCCCCGCCTCCTCCCAGCAACACTATGCAAACGCGCCCTGTGGCGCGTTTTAAGTTGGGGAATTAATTCCCCTACAATCCTAAGGGTCCCTGGGGGCCAACTAGCCCACCAGGTACCTCCAGTTAGCGCCACAGGGCTGCGTTGCAGAGAGGTGGTCTGAGGCCACTCCTCTTTTTACACCTCTCTGCAACGCAGCTCTGTGGCGCTTACTGGAGGAACCTGGTGGGCTAGTTGGACCTCACGGACCCTCAGGATTGAAGGGGACTTAATCCCCCAACTTAAAACACGCCACAGGGCGCGTTTGCACAGTGGTGAAGGGAGGGGGTGGGGCCTGATGTGACATGTGTGCAAACAGGCCCTGTGGTGCATTTTAAGTTGGGGAATTAATTCCCCTTCAATCCTGATGATCCCTGGGGGCCAACTAGCTCACCAGGTACCGCCAGTAAGCGCAAAAGGGCTGCGTTGCAGAGAGGTGGTCCGAGGCCACGCCCCTTTTTACACCGCTCTGCAACACAGCTCTGTGGCGCTTACTGGAGGTACCTCGTGGGCTAGTTGGACCCCAGGGACCCTCAGGATTCAAGGGGACTTTATCCCCCAACTTAAAATGTGCCACAGGGCGCGTTTGCACAGTGGTGAAGGGAGGGGGCGGGCCTGAGGTGACATATGTGCAAACACGCCCTGTGGCGTGTTTTAAGTTGGGGAATTAATTCCCCTTCATTCCTGAGGGCCCCTGGGGGCCAACTAGGCCACCAGGTACCTCCAGTAAGCGCCACAGGCCTGCGTTGCAGAGAGGTGGTCCAGGCCACTCCCCTTTTTACACCTCTCTGCAACGCAGCTCTGTGGCGCTTACTGGAGGTACCTAGTGGGCTAGTTGGACCCCAGGGACCCTCAGGATTCAAGGGGACTTAATCTCCCAACCTAAAACGCGCCACGGGCGCGTTTGCACAGTGGTGAAGGGAGGGGCGGGGCCTGAGGTGACATGTGCAGACACGCCCTGTGGCGCGTTTAAAGTTGGGGAATTAATTCCCTTCAATCCTGAGGGCCCCTGGGGGCCAACTAGCCCACCAGGTGCTTCCAGTAAGCGCCACTGCGCTGCGTTGCAGAGAGGTGGTCCAGGCCATGCCCCTTTACACCTCTCTGCAACGCAGCTCTGTGGCGCTTACTGGAGGTACCTGGTGGGCTAGTTGGACCCCAGGGACCCTCAAGATTCAAGGGGACTTAATCCCCCAACTTAAAACATGCCACGGGGCGCGTTTGCACAGTGGTGAAGGGAGGGGGTGGGGCCTGAGGTGACATGTGTGCAAACACGCCCTGTGGCGCGTTTTAAGTTGGGGAATTAATTCCTCTTCAATCCTGAGGGTCCCTGGGGGCCAACAACCCCACCAGGTACCTCCAGGAAGCGCCACTGCGCTGCGTTGCAGAGAGGTGGGCCAGGCCAGGCCCCTTTTTACACCTCTCTGCAACGCAGCTCTGTGGCGCTTACTGGAGGTACCTGGTGGGCTAGTTGGACCCCAGGGACCCTCAGGATTCAAGGGGACTTAATCCCCCAACTTACAATGCGCCAGGGGGCGCGTTGCAGAGTGGTGGAGAAAGGGGGCATGGCCTTTGTCTACCTCTCACCAATCCCACTGCGTGGGGCTTACTGGAGGTAAAAGGTAGGCTAGTTGGCCCCTAAAGGACCCCCAGCAGTGAAGGGGACTTCAATCCCCATCCAAGAGCGTGCCAGGGAGCGCGTTTGTAGAGTGGTGGGCAAAGTGGGCGCGGCCTGGTATGAGTACTTACCAGTGCTGCTGTGTGGGACTGACTGGAGGTAATAGTTTGGGAAGTTGGCCCCCAAGAATGTTCTTGTGGGCCAATTACCCCTCTTGTTACCTCCAGTAAGTCCCACACAGTGGGATTGCTAAGACGTCTTCGGAGGCCATGGCCCCCTTTCTCTACCACTCTGCAAACATGCCTCGTGGCAGACTACGGGATGGGGGATGAAGTCCAATTTAGTCCTGAGGGAGTTTGTGGGCCAAGAATCCCTCCTGGTACCTCCTGTAAGTCCTACGCAGCGGAATTCCTGAGCGTTGGTTGGACGCCCAGCACCCTTTCTCCACCACTCTGCAAACACGACTACTAATTAAAGTAGCATATTTCTGCACCTCTGACTTAGAGGTAGTTTTAATCCCCCTGCCCTATTATGCACTAGGGCCTTACAGAGGAGGTCATGCTAATCACAGGGGTACCCCAACGCATAGTGTTCCCTAGTGTATGTAGGTGTTTTCACTGTATTCTAAGTGTCTTTTAGCATAGCACTGGCTCTAGGCCTGGTTAGTCAGAGTCAGTTACCACCAGTACCCGTCTGAAAAAGTTGTGGGCACAGGATGATTTTGCAACAAGGCCTCTTTCTGCTCCTCTGTTGTTTCTTTCTGCACATGTCTTGCTTCTTCCTGCACTTTTCTTCGTCTTTGTGGACTTCTGTTGCTTCTTTCTGCATTTCTTTTGCTTCTTTCTGTGCGTTTGTTCTTCTTTCTTCACATGTCCTACCTCTGTAGGCATAGTTAGAAACTAGCATTTGAAAAACCTTTGAAATTCACTTAAAAACCATAGGTTTCAGGCACGTTATAGTTAGAAATTAGCATTTAAAAACCTTTGAAATTCACTGAAAAAACCATAGGTTTCAGGCACGTTATAGTTAGAAATTAGCATTTAAAAAACCTTAGAAATTCACTGAAAAAACCATAGGTTTTAGGGAAAGTTATAGTTAGTTGGACATTTCACTCGTACAAAACCAGAGAAATTCCCCGTTATAGTTAGTTCACCTAACTATAACTCGCGCCCGCAATGCACTGCTGATGACGTCACATATTACATCACTCATGACATGGTCAGTGACATCACTAATGACATCACTGATAACATCACTGATGAAATCATCCATGTGATAATTTGATGCATCTTCTTACACCCTAATATAACCTTTGATACACCCACTCTAAATTACAGACAGCCATTCTCAAAACCATAGACACTCCAACACCAATAACTACATACCCACTCACTGATTCTTAGGTTTACACACATCCACTCACTCACCTGTACAGTCACTCATACTTATGGTCACTCAGTACAGGACTATCATATACACTCATACACCTATATAGACACTCACACACCGCCACTCATCCATAGAGGTACTCACACACCTAGTCAGTCATGCAAATAATTAATCACAATGCCATTTACTCACCTATACAGTTATACACACACCAGCTCAATTACTCATACAAATACTAGCACATTCTTATGCTCTTATACAATCACTGATACAAGCACAGACTCATCCATACAGCCACTCTCACAATCACATACTCACTTATAGCCATTTATATACTCCAACACACATATATACTGCCTTTCACATATGTAGTTACTCAAACATGTCCCACTGAGATATACATTCACTCATTAACACCCATACACACACTCACACACCCATACAGTCCATCACAGATGCACTCTTGAAACCATGCACCCAGTGAATCACCCACTCGCACATCTATGCACAGAGTCACACACACCCCACCCACACAAACACTCAGGCACCCATACAGATACTCAGACAACCAATCAATAACCCATATAGACACTCATGTAGCTATTCGCAAACCCATGCAGCCGCTACACACCAACAGACAGACGGATACAGACATTCACACAGTTTAGTCACTAACCCATGCATTCAGTAAGATATGTTTAATCACTCACTTATAGAGTCAGTCACGCACCTACTAAATCATCCATTCAGACACTTATACACCCACTCATTCTTCAATACGCCTTTCCCTATATATATTAAACATATTTAAACTTTACAGAAACACACAGTCACTGGATGATGTCATCAGTGATGTCATCAGTGATGTCATTTGAGATGTCATCAGTGATGTCACTGACCATGTCATGAGTGATGTAATATGTGACGTCATCAGCAGTGCTTTGCGGGGGCGCGAGTTATAGTTAGCTGAACTAACTATAACGGGGGAATTTCTCTGGTTTTGTACTAGTGAAATGTCCAACTAACTATAACTTTCCCTAAATTTTCAGTGAATGTATATATGTATGTATGTATATATATATATATATATATATATATATATATATATATATATATATATATATATATATATATATATATATATATATATATATATTCATTGAAGAAAAACCACAGGTTTCAGGGACGTTATAGTTAGGCTGACATTTCACTCGTACAAAACCAGAGAAATTCGCCTGTTATAGTTAACTATAACTCGCGCCCCCACAATGCACTGCTGATGACGTCACATATTACATCACTCATGACATGGTCAGTGACATCACTGATGACATCTCAAATGACATCACTGATGACATCATCCAGTAACAGTGTTTTTAAAAGTTTAAGAATTTTATATATATATATATATATATATATATACGCCAAGGTGTATTGAAGAATGAGTGGGTATATGAGTGTCTGAATAGATAATTTAGTGGGTGCGTGACTGACTGTATAAGTTAGTGATTAAACGTGTCTTAGTGAATGCATGGGTGAATGACTAAACTGTGTGAATGTCTGTATCAGTCTGTCAGTTGGTGTGTAAGTGTCTGTATGAGTGGTGAGTAGCTACATGAGTGTCTATATGGGTTAATGATTGGTTGTCTGAGTACCTGTATGGGTGCCTGACCGTCTGCGGGGGTGGGTGGGAGGGTGTGTGACTCCCTGCATGGATGTGTGAGTGGGTGATTCAATGGGTGTATGGGTTCATGAGTGCATCTGTGAGGGGCTGTATGGGTGAGTGAGTGTGCGTATGGCTGTGTTGGTGAGTAAATGGATGTCTCAGTGGTATATGTGCAAGTAACTACATACGTAAAAGGCAGTATATGTGAGTGTTGGAGTATATGTGACTAAATGTGAGAGTGAGTGATTGTGAGAGTGGCTGTATGGATGAGTGTGTGCTTGTGTCAGTGATTGTAGAAGAGAGTAAGTATGTGTTACTATCCGTATGAATAAGTGAGGTGGTGTGTGTGTATAACTGTATAGGTTAGTAAATGGTAGTGTGATTGATTTTTGGGTGACTGACTAGGTGTTTGAGTAACTCTATGGGTGAGTGGCGGTGTGTGAGTGTCTGTATGGGTGTATGAGTGCATATATCAGTGGCTGTATTGATGAGTGACTGCGTGTATGAGTGACTGTATGGGTTTGTGAGTGGGTGGAGGTGCGTGTAGACCTATGAATCAGTGAGCGGGTATGTACTAACTGGTATTGGTGTGTCTATGGTTTCTAGAATGGTAGTCTATTTTAGAGTGGGTGTATTAAAGGTTATATTAGGGTGTGAGGAGGTGCATCAGAAATTACGTTGATGACGTCATCAGTGATGTAATTTGAGATGTCATCAGTGATGTCACTGACCATGTCATGAGTGATGCAATATGCGACATCATCAGCAGTGCATTGCGGGGGCTCAGCTAACCCAGCTAACTATAACGGCCGAATTTCTCTGGTTTTGTATGAGTGAAATGTCAGCCTAACTATAACGTCCCTGAAACCTGTGGTTTTTTCAATGAATTTCTAAGGTTTTTTAAATGCTAATCCCTAACTATAACGTTCCTGAAACATGTGGGTTTTCAGTGAATTTCGAAGGTTTTTAAATGCTAGTCCCTAACTATAACGTCCCTGAAACCTGTGTTTTTTTCTGTGAATTTCTAAGGTTTTTTAAATGCTAATTTCTAACTATGCCTACCTAGGTAGAACATATACAGAAAGAGGAAGAAAAGTGCAGAAAGAAGCAAGAAAAATGCAGAAAGGGGCAACAGAAGTCCAGAAAGAGGAAGAAAGGTGCAAAAAGAAGCAAGAGAAGTGCAGAAAGAAGCAACAGAGGTGCAGAAAGAGGCCTACTTTGACTGTACCTTTCTACAGACTCATACAAAGTAGCCTAATCACTAATCCTTCTCCCAAGATGTCTTCAACCTCACTTTTTCTTGAAGGTTCACTATTCATCGACTGTTCAGAATGTTAGGCCTACCAAATGTAAAACAGCAATCCTAACCATATCACTGTTGTAAGTCTGACCAAGTTTGTGAAAGTATGCATGCGTGTGTCTCTGCTTTTACCTGGTGACATGGTACATAAAAATAAACATACAAATACTTGAATATCCGTGTTTCAAACAGCATACTCTGTAAAGTTGTGTGCAAGAAGGTGTATGTATTTCTTTCTGCTCCTAATACAGGGCACATGCGTATTCAATAGTACATTTGAGGGGCTCTATAACACCTATATACATAAGACATGTCTGCCTGTGCAACCGAATGACAGAGCAGAACTAAGAAGATTTGACCACCTATAAGACAAGCTTCCCGCTTTTTAAGCTACCATCTTCAGATCCATAACACATGTGAGAATACATGTACAAGTAGACATATGCCTCAGTCACGAGAGCACGCAGACCTTTAAACTTGACAGTTTGCACTTCCCATTTCAATATAGAAACAGGCGAGAGAAGTACAGAAAGAAGCAAGAGAATTGCAGAAAAAAACAAGAGAGGTGCAGAAAGAGTAAGAAATGTGCAGAAAGAGGCAAGAGAAGTGTAGAAAGAGACAAGAGAAGTACAGAAAGAGGCAAGAGAGGAGCAGAAAGAGGCAAGAGGTGCAGAAACAGGCAAGAGAGGTGCAGAAAGAGGGAACAGGGGTGCAGAAAAAGGCAAGAGAAGTGCAGAAAGAGCCAAGAGAGGTACAGAAAGAGACAACAGGTGCAGAAAGAGACAAGAGATGTGCAGAAAGAGGGAATATCAGTGCAGAAAGAGGCAACAGGGATGCAGAAAGAAGCAAGAGAGAAGCAGAAAGAAGCAAGAGAAGTACAGAAAGAAGCAACAGAGGTGCACAAAGAGGCAAGAGATGTGCAGAAAAAGGCAAGAGAGGTACAGAAAGACGCAAGAGAACTGCAGAAAGAACCAACAGAGGTGCAGACAGAGGCAAGAGGGGTGCTGAAAGAAGCAAGAGAAGTGCAGACAGAAGCAACAGAGGTACAGGAAGAGGCAAGAGAACTGTAGAAAGAGGCAAGAGAACTGTAGAAAGAGGCAAGAGAGATGCAGAAGGAGGCAAGAGAGGTGCAGAAAGAGGGAAGAAGGGTGCAGAAAGACACAAGAGGGGTGCAGAAAGAAGCAAGAGAGGTGCAGAAACAAGCAAGAGAAGTGCGGAAAGAAGCAACAGAGGTGCAGAAAGAAGCAAGAGGGGCGCAGAAAGAGGCAAGAGAAGTGCAGAAAGAACCAACAGAGGTGCAGAAAGAGGCAATAGAAGTGCCGAAAGATGCAGGAGAAGTTCAGAAAGAAGCGAGAGAAGCGCAGAAAGAAGCAAGAGAAGCACAGAAAGAGGCAAGAGAACTACAGAAAGAACCACCATTGGTGCAGACAGAGGCAAGAGGGGTGCTTAAAGAGGCAAGAGAAGTAAAGAAAAAAGCAACAGAGGTGCAGAAAGAGGAAAGATAACTATAGAAAGAGGCAAGAGAGGTGCAGAAGGAGGCAAGAGAAGTGCAGAAAGAAGCACTAGAAGTGCAGAAAGAAAAGACAGAGTTGCAGAAAGAGGCAAGAGAAGTAAAACAAGAACCAATAGAGGTGCAGAAAGAGGCAATATAAGTGCAGAAAGAGGCAAGAGAGGTGCAGAAACAGGCAAGAGAGGTGAGGAAAGAGGGAACAGGGGTGCAGAAAGAGGGAAGAGAGGTGCAGAAAGAGGGAAGAGGGGTGCAGAAAGAGGCGAGATGGGTGCCGAAAGAAGCAAGAGAGGTGCATAAAGAAGCAAGAGAAGTACAGAAAGAAGCAACAGAAGTACAGAAAGAGGCAAGAGGGGTGCAGAAAGAGGCAAGAGAACTGCAGAAAGAACCAACAGAGTGCAGACAGAGGCAAGAGAACTATAGAAACAGGCAAGAGAGGTGCAGAAGGAGGCAAGAGAGGTGCAGAAAGAGGGAAGAGGGGTGTAGAAAGATGAAAGAGGGGTGCAGAAAGAAGCAAGAGAGGTGCAGAAAGAAGCAAGAGAAGTGCAGAAAGAAGCATCACATGTGCAGAAAGAGGCAAGAGGGGTGCAGAAAGAGGCAAGAGAAGTGGAGAAAGAACCAACAGAGGTGCAGAAAGAGGCAATAGAAGTGCAGAAAGAGGTAGCAGAAGTGCTGAAAGAAGCAAGAGAAGCGCAGAAAGAAGCAAGAGAAGCACAGGAAGAAGCAAGAGAACTGCAGAAAGAGGCAAGAGAAGTGCACACAGAGTCAAGAGATGCGCAGAAAAAGGCAAGAGAGGTGCAGAAAGAGGCAAGAGAACTGCAGAAAGAACTAACATTGATGCAGACAGAGGCAAGAGGGGTGCTGAAAGATGCAAGAGAAGTGCAGAAAGAAACAACAGAGGTGCAGAAAGAGGCAAGAGAACTATAGAAAGAGGTAAGAGATGTGCAGAAGGAGGCAAGAGAGGTACAGAAAGAGGCAAGAGAATGGCAGAAAGAACCAACATTGGTGCTGACAGAAGCAAGAAAGGAGCAGAAAGAAGCAATAGAACTGCAGAAAGAAAAGACAGAGGTGCCTAAAGAGGCAAGAGGTGTGCATAAAGAGGCAAGATAAGCGCAGAAAGAACCAATGGAGGTGCAGAAAGAGGCAATAGAAGTGCAGAAAAAGGCAAGAGAGGTGCAGAAAGAGGGAACAGTGATGCAGAAAGAGGTAAGAGAGGTACAGAAAGAGGGAAGAGGAGTGCAGAAAGAGGCAAGAGAAGTGCAGAAAGAGGCAAAAGAGGTGCAGAAACAGGCAACAGAGGTACAGAAAGAGGGAACAAGGGTGCAGAAAGAGGCAAGAGGGGTGCAGAAAGAGGCAAGAGGGGTGCAGAAAGAGGGAAGAGAACTGCAGAAATAACCAACATTGGTGCAGACAGAAGCAAGAGAGGTGCAGAAAGAAGCAATAGAAGTGCAGAAAGAAAAGACAGAGGTGCAGAAAGAGGCAAGAGGGGTGCAGAAAGAGGCAAGAGAAGTGCAGAAAGAACCAATAGAGGTGCAGAAAGAGGCAATAGAAGTGCATAAAGAGGGAAGAGAGGTGCAGAAAGAGGGTGCAAGGGTGCAGAAAGAGGGAAGTGAGATGCAGAAAGAGGGAAGAGGGGTGCAGAAAGAGGCAAGAGGGGTGCAGAAAGATGCAAGAGAGGTGCAGAAAGAGGCAAGAGAAGTGCAGAAAGAGGCAAGAGATGCGAAGAAAAAGGCAAGAGAAGTGCAGAAAGAGGGAAGAGAACTGCAGAAAGAACTAACATTGGTACAGACAGAGGCAAGAGGGGTGCTGAAAGAAGCAATAGAAGTGCAGAAAGAAAAGACAGAGGTGCAGAAAGAGGCAAGAGGAGTGCAGAAAGAGGCAAGATAAGCGCAGAAAGAACCAATGGAGGTGCAAAATGAGGCAATAGAAGTTCAGAAAGATGCGCGAGAGGTGCAGAAACAGGCAAGAGAGGTACAGAAAGAGGGAACAGGGATGCAGAAAGAGGGAAGAGAGGTGCAGAAAGAGGGAAGAGGGGTGCAGAAAGAGGCAAGAGGGGTGCAGAAAGAAGCAAGAGAAGTGCAGAAAGAAGCAACAGAAGTACAGAAAGAGGCAAGAGGGGTGCAGAAAGAGCCAAGATAAGCTAAAAAAAAAGGCAAGAGAGGTGCAGAAAGAGGCAAGAGAACTGCAGAAAGAACTAACATTGGTGCAGACAGAGGCAAGAGGGGTGCTGAAAGAAGCAATAGAAGTGCAGAAAGAAAAGACAGAGGTGCAGAAAGAGGCAAGAGGTGTGCAGAAAGAGGCAAGATAAGCGCAGAAAGAACCAATGGAGGTGCAAAATGAGGCAATAGAAGTGCAGAAAGATGCGAGAGAGGTACAGAAACAGGCAAGAGAGGTACAGAAAGAGGGAAGAGAGGTGCAGAAAGAGGGAAGAGGGGTGCAGAAAGAGGCAAGAGGGGTGCAGAAAGAAGCAAGAGAAGTGCAGAAAGAAGCAACAGAAGTACAGAAAGAGGCAAGAGGGGTGCAGACAGAGGGAAGAGAACTGCAGAAAGATCCAACATTGGTGCAGACAGAAGCAAGAGAGGTGCAGAAAAAAGCAATAGAAGTACAGAAAGAAAAGACAGAGGTGCAGAAAGAGGCAAGAGGGGTGCAGAAAGAGGCAAGAAACGTGCAGAAAGAACCAATAGAGGTGCAGATAGAGGCAATAGAAGTGCAGAAAGAGGCAAGAGAGGTGCATAAACAGGCAAGAGAGGTACAGAAAGAGGGAACAGGGTGCAGAAAGAGGGAAGAGGGGTGCAGAAAGAAGCAAGAGAGGTGCAGAAAGAGGCAAGAGAAGTTCAGAGAGAGGGAAGAGCAGTACAGAAAGAACCAACAGAGGTGCAGACAGAGGCAAGAGGGGTGCTAAAAGAGGCAAGAGAAGTGCAGAAAGAAGCAATAGAGGTACAGAAAGAGGCAAGAGAACTATAGAAAGAGGCAAGAGAGGTGCAGAAGGAGGCAAGTGCGGTGCAGAAAGAGGGATGAAGGATGCAGAAAGACGCAAGAGGGGTGCAGAAAGAAGCAAGAGAGGTGCAGAAACAACCAAGGGAAGTGCAGAAAGAAGCAACAGAGGTGCAGAAAGAGGCAAGAGAACTATAGAAAGAGGCAAGAGAGGTGCAAAAAGAAGCAAGAGCGGTACAGAAAGAAGCACTAGAAGTGCTTAAAGAAAAGACAGAGGTACAGAAAGAGGCAAGAGGGGTGCAGAAAGAGGCAAGAGAAGTACAGAAAGAACCAATGGAGGTGCAGAAAGAGGTAATAGCAGTGCAGAAAGAGGCAAGAGAGGTGCATACACAGGCAAGAGAGGTGCAAAAAGAGGGAACAGGGGTGCAGAGAGAGGGAAGAGATGGGGTGCAGAAAGAAGCAAAAGAGGTGCAAAAAGAAGCAAGAGAAGTGCAGAAAGAAGCAACAGAAGTGCAGAAATAGGCAAGAGGGGTGCAGAAAGCTGCAAGAGAAGTGCTGAAAAAGACAAGAGAGGTGCAGAAAGAAGCAAGAGAACTGCAGAAAGAACCAACAGAGGTGAAGACAGAGGCAAGGGAGGTGATGAAAGACGCAAGAGAAGTGCAGAAAGGAGCAACAGAGGTGCAGAAAGAAGCAAGAGAAGTGCAGAAAGAGGCAAGAGGTGCAGAAGGAGGCAAGAGAGGTGCAGAAAGAGGGAAGAAGTGTGCAGAAAGACACAAGAGGGGTGCAGAAAGAAGCAAGAGAGGGGCAGAAAGAAGCAAGAGAAGTGCAGAGAGAAGCAACATAGGTGCAAAAAGAGGCAAGGTGGGTGCAGAAAGAGGCAAGAGAAGTGCAGGAAAAACCAACAGAGATGCAGAAAGAGGCAATAGAAGTGCAGAAAGAGGCAGCAGAAGTGCAGAAAAAAGCAAGAGAAGTGCAGAAAGTGGCAAGAAAAGTGCAGAAAGAGTCAAGAGATACGTAGAAAAAGGCAAGGGAGGTGCAGAAAGAGGCAGGAGAACTGCAGAAAGAACCAACATTGGTGCAGACAGAGGCAAGAGGGGTGCTGAAAGAGGTAAGGGAAGTGCAGAAAGAAACAACAGAGGTACAGAAAGAGGCAAGAGAACTATTGAAAGAGGGAAGAGAGCTGCAGAAGGAGACAAGAGAGGTGCAGAAAGGGACAAGAGAACTCCAGAAAGAACCAACATTGGTGCAGACAGAAGCAAGACAGATGTAGAAGAAAGCAATAGAAGTGCAGAAAGAAAAGACAGAGGTGCAGAAAGAGGCAAGAGGGATGCAGAAAGAAGCAAGGGAAGTGCGGAAAGAACCAATAGAGGTGCAGAAAGAGGCAATAGAAATGCAGAAATATGCAAGAGAGTTGCGGAAACAGGCAAGAGAGGAGCAGAAAGAGGGAACAGGATGCAGAAAGAGGGAAGAGAGTTGCCAAAAGAGGGAAGAGAGGTACAGAAAGAAGCAGAGAAGTGCAGAAAGAAGCAACAGAAGTACAGAAAGAGGCAAGAGGGGTGCAGAAAGAAGCAAGAGAAGTGCTGAAAAAGACATGGGAGGTGCAGAAAGAGGCAAAAGAACTGCAGAAAGAACCAACATAGGTGCAGACAGAGGCAAGGGGGGTGATAAAAGAGGCAAGAAAAGTGCAGAAAGAAGCAACAGAGGTACGAAAGATGCAAGAGAATTGTAGAGAAGGCAAGAGAGGTGCAGAAGGAGGCAAGAGAGATGCAGAAAGAGGGAAGAAGGGTGCAGAAAGACGCAAGAGGGGTGCAGAAAGAAGCAAGAGAGGTGCAGAAACAAGCAAGAGAAATGCAGAAAGAAGCAACAGAGGTACAAAAGATGCAAGAGGACTGTAGAGAAGGCAAGAGAGGTGCAGAAAGAGGCAAGAGAAGTGCAGAAAGAGGCAAGAGATGCGAAGAAAAAGGCAAGAGAAATGCAGAAAGAGGGAAGAGAACTGCAGAAAGAACCAACAAAGGTGCAGACAGAGGCAAGAAGGGTGCTAAAAGAGGCAAGAGAAGTACAGAAAGAAGCAATAGAGGTACAGAAAGAGGCAAGAGAACTGTAGAAAGAACCAACGTTGGTGCAGACAGAAGCAAGAGAGGTGCAGAAAAAAGCAATAGAAGTGCAGAAAGATAAGACAGAGGTGCAGAAAGAGGCAAGAGGTGCGCAGAAAGAGCCAAGATAAGCGCATAAAAAGGCAAGAGAGGTGCAGAAAGAGGCAAGAGAACTGCAGAAAGAACTAACACTGGTGCAGACAGAGGCAAGAGGCGTGCTGAAAGAAGCAATAGAAGTGCAGAAAGAAAAGACAGAGGTGCAGCAAGAGGTGTGCAGAAAGAGGCAAGATAAGCGCAGAAAGAACCAATGGAGGTGTAAAATGAGGCAATAGAAGTGCAGAAAGATGCGAGAGAGGTGCAGAAACAGGCAAGAGAGGTACAGAAAGAGGGAACAGGGATGCAGAAAGAGCAAAGAGAGGTGCAGAAAGAGGGAAGAGGGGTGCAGAAAGAGGCAAAAGGGGTGCAGAAAGAAGCAAGAGAAGTGCAGAAAGAAGCAACAGAAGTACAGAAAGAGGAAAGAGGGGTGCAGAAAGAGGGAAGAGAACTGCAGAAAGATCCAACATTGGTGCAGACAGAAGCAAGAGAGGTGCAGAAAGAAGCAAAAGAAGTGCAGAAAGAAAAGACAGAGGTGCAGAAAGAGGCAAGAGGGGTGCAGAAAGAGGCAAGAAATGTGCAGAAAGAACCAATATAGGTGCAGAAAGAGGCAATAGAAGTGCAGAAAGAGGCAAGAGAGGTGCAGAAAAAGGCAAGAGAGGTACAGAAAGAGGGAACAAGGGTGCAGAAAGAGGGAAGAGGGGTGCAGAAAGAAGCAAGAGAGGTGCAGATAGAGGCAAGAGAAGTTCAGAAAGAGGCAAAAGATGCATAGAAAAAGGCAAGAGAAGTGCAGAAAGAGGGAAGAGAAGTACAGAAAGAACCAACAGAGGTGCAGACAGAGGCAAGAGGGGTGCTAAAAGAGGCAAGAGAAGTACAGAAAGAACCAACAGAGGTGCAGAAAGAGGCAATAGAACTGTAGAAAGAGGCAAGAGAGGTGCAGAAGGAGGCAAGAGAGGTGCAGAAAGAGGGATGAAGGATGCAGAAAGACGCAAGAGGGGTGCAGAAGGAGGCAAGAGAAGTGCAGAAAGAAGCACTAGAAGTGCAGAAAGAAGCAACAGAGGTGCAGAAAGAGGCAAGAGTGCTATAGAAAGAGGCAAGAGAGGTGCAGAAAGAAGCAAGAGCGGTACAGAAAGAAGCACTAGAAGTGCTTAAAGAAATGACAGAGGTACAGAAAGAGGCAAGAGGGGTGCCGAAAGAGGCAAGAGAAGTACAGAAAGAACCAATGGAGGTGCAGAAAGAGGAAATAGGAGTGCAGAAAGAGGCAAGAGAGGTGCAGACACAGGCAAGAGAGGTGCAAAAAGAGGGAACAGGGGTGCGGAGAGAGGGAAGAGATGGGGTGCAGAAAGAGGCAAGAGGGGTGCAGAAAGAAGCAAAAAAGGTGCAAAAAGAAGCAAGAGAAGTGCAGAAAGAAGCAACAGAAGTGCAGAAAGAGGCAAGAGGGGTACAGAAAGCTGCAAGAGAAGTGTTGAAAAAACAAGAGAGGTGTAGAAAGAAGCAAGAGAACTGCAGAAAGAACCAACAGAGGTGAAGACAGAGGCAAGGGGGGTGATGAAAGACGCAAGAGAAGTGCAGAAAGAAGCAAGAGAGGTGCAGAAAGAAGCAAGAGAAGTGCAGAAAGAGGCAAGAGAACTGTTGAAAGAGGCAAGAGAGGTGCAGAAGGAGGCAAGAGAGGTGCAGAAAGAGGGAAGAGGGGTGCAGAAAGACACAAGAGGGGTACAGAAGGAAGCAACATAGGTGCAGAAAGAGGCAAGGTGGGTGCATAAAGAGGCAAGAGAAGTGCAGAAAAAACCAACAGAGGTGCAGAAAGAGGCAATAAAAGTGCAGAAAGAGGCAGCTGAAGTGCAGAAAGAAGCAAGAGAGGTGCAGAAAGAAGCAAGAGAAGTGCAGAAAGAGTCAAGAGATACGTAGAAAAAGGCAAGGGAGGTGCAGAAAGAGGCAGGAGAACTGCAGAAAGAGCCAACATTGGTGCAGACAGAGGCAAGAGGGGTGCTGAAAGAGGCAAGGAAAGTGCAGAAAGAAACAACAGAGGTACAGAAATAGGCAAGAGAACTATTGAAAGAGGCAAGAGAGGTGCAGAAGGAGACAAGAGAGGTGCAGAAAGAGACAAGAGAACTGCAGAAAGAACCAACATTGGTGCAGACAGAAGCAAGAGAGATGCAGAAGAAGGCAATAGAAGTGCAGAAAGAAAATACAGAGGTGCAGAAAGAGGCAAGAGAGATGCAGAAAGAAGCAAGAGAAGTGCAGAAAGAACCAATAGAGGTGCAGAAAGAGGCAATAGAAATGAAGAAAGATGCAAGAGAGGCGCAGAAACATTCAAGAGAGGTGCAGAAAGAGGGAAAAGGGATGCAGAAAGAGGGAAGAGAGGTGCAGAAAGAGGGAAGAGAGGTGCAGAAAGAAGCAGAGAAGTGCAGAAAGAAGAAACAGAAGTACAGAAAGAGGCAAGAGGGGTGCAGAAAGAAGCAAGAGCAGTGCTGAAAAAGACATGGGAGCTGCAGAAAGAGGCAAGAGAACTGTAGAAAGAACCAACACAGGTGCAGACAGAGGCAAGGGGGGTGATAAAAGAGGCAAGAGAAGTGCAGAAAGAAGCAACAGAGGTACAAAAGATGCAAGAGAACTGTAGAGAAGGCAAGAGAGGTGCAGAAGGAGGCGAGAGAGGTGCAGAAAGAGGTTAGAGGGGTGCAGAAAGACGCAAGAGGGGTGCAGAAAGAAGCAAGAGAGTTGCGGAAAGAAGCAAGAGAAGTGCAGAAAGAAGCAACAGAAGTACAGAAAGAGGCAAGTGGGGTGCAGAAAAAGGCAAGAGAAGTGCTAAAAAAGAAACAGAGGTGCAGAAAGAGGCAAGAGAAGTGCAGAAAGAAGCAACAGAGGTGCAGAAAGAGACAACAGAAGTGCAGAATAAGGCAAGAGAGGTATACAAAGAGACAAGCGATGTGCACAAAGAGACAAGAGATGTGCACAAAGAGACAAGAGATGCGCAGAAAGAGGGAAGACAAGTGCAGAAAGAGGCAACAGGGGTGCAGAAAGAAGCAAGAGAGGTGCATAAAGAAGCAAGAGAAGTGCAAAAAAAACAACAGCGGTGCAGAAAGAGGCAAGAGAAGAACAGAAAGAGGCAAGAGAGGTGCAGAAAGAGGGAAGAGGGGTGCAGAAAGAGGCAAGGGGGTGCAGAAAGAAGCAAAAGAAGTGCAGAAAGAAGCAAGAGAAGTTCAGAAAGAAGCAAAATGGGTGCAGAAAGAGGCAAGAGGGGTGCAGAAACAGGCAAGAGAAGTGCACAAAGAAGCAACAGAGGTTCAGAAGGAGGCAATAGAACTGCAGAAAGAGACAAGAAAGTTGCACAAACAGACAAACAAGGTGCAGAAAGATGGAACAGGGGAGCAGACAGAGGCAAGAGAGGTGCAGAAATAGGGAAGAGGGGTGCAGAAAGAGGCAAAAGGGGTGCAGAAAGAAGCAAGAGAAGTGCAGAAAGAAGCAACAGAAGTACAGAAAGAGGCAAGAGAGGTGCAGAAACAGGCAAGAAAGGTACAGAAAGAGGGAACAAGGGTGCAGAAAGAGGGAAGAGGGGTGCAGAAAGAAGCAAGAGAGGTGCAGAAAGAGGCAAGAGAAGTTCAGAAAGAGGGAAGAGCAGTACAGAAAGAACCAACACAGGTGCAGACAGAGGCAAGAGGGGTGCTAAAAGAGGCAAGAGAAGTGCAGAAAGAAGCAATAGAGGTACAGAAAGAGGCAAGAGAACTGTAGAAAGAGGCAAGAGAGGTGCAGAAGGAGGCAAGTGCGGTGCAGAAAGAGGGATGAAGGATGCAGAAAGACACAAGAGGGGTGCAGAAAGAAGCAAGAGAGGTGCAGAAAGAGGCAAGAGAACTATAGAAAGAGGCAAGAGAGGTGCAAAAAGAAGCAAGAGCGGTACAGAAAGAAGCACTAGAAGTGCTTAAAGAAAGAGGCAAGAGGGGTGCAGAAAGAGGCAAGAGTAGTACAGAAAGAACCAATGGAGGTGTAGAAAGAGGTAATAGCAGTGCAGAAAGAGGCAAGAGAGGTGCATACACAGGCAAGAGAGGTGCAAAAAGAGGGAACAGGGGTGCAGAGAGAGGGAAGAGATGGGGTGCAGAAAGAGGCAAGAGGGGTGCAGAAAGAACCAAAAGAGGCGCAAAAAGAAGCAAGAGAAGTGCAGAAAGAAGCAACAGAAGTGCAGAAAGAGGCAGAAGTGCAGAAAGAGGCAAGAGGGGTGCAGAAAGAGGCAAGAGTAGTACAGAAAGAACCAATGGAGGTGTAGAAAGAGGTAATAGCAGTGCAGAAAGAGGCAAGAGAGGTGCATACACAGGCAAGAGAGGCGCAAAAAGAGGGAACAGGGGTGCAGAGAGAGGGAAGAGATGGGGTGCAGAAAGAGGCAAGAGGGGTGCAGAAAGAACCAAAAGAGGCGCAAAAAGAAGCAAGAGAAGTGCAGAAAGAAGCAACAGAAGTGCAGAAAGAGGCAAGAGGGGTGCAGAAAGCTGCAAGAGAAGTGCTGAATGTGAGAAGTTGGCCTGGTATATGCTGTCCACTATTTATAGTGGGCACCTTGCACCAGTCCAAACAACCCCTGATTGGAGATAGGTTAAAGACAACCTTTATTGAAAGCTATCCTAGTGGTAGCTATGGAGAGCAGCCTTCAGGCTAAGTCGTGAAGGAATGTAAAGCAGCTTGTTTTACCAGTCTATAATCTCTTGAGTGACCAAATGAAAGAGGACCACACCAGGTATATATTCAAAATATATGTATTTATTGCTAAACACACCCCTCTAGTCTCTTTATGAGGCTAGAGTTCGAAGTACATAAGTTATAAGTTAGTTATCAACAGTAACAGCACAAATACACGTTTGAGCCCTAGGGGCATACCAAACCATATACCAATAAAGTGGTATAAGAACCACGACTGAGCTAGACACAAGGCCTAGAGCCTGTAGAAGTGCTTGGACCACAAGGAACCACCCAAGGTAGTGACGGAGGGGACCCACGGGGGACGCGTGCAGTGTGAGAACACAGCCGCGAATCGCCGTTGACTTCTATGGGGAAAGTCGCGGTTGGAATTTTAAAGAAAAGGGACACTTAGAGGAGGACTTGGAGCAAACCCTTTTAGAACTGGGTCGTTCTAGAGTCTATACCCACGGGAGCACCGGAGTACTCGTGTTACCTCACCCAGGGAAGCCGGGTGCATAGGTGTCTTTCGGGGTCGGGTTTCGTCATCGTTTTCAATGGCGATCTGCTGCAAAGTGCTGCTGGCGGCCAAGTCGAAAGTGTTCGGGTGGATCCAAAGGTGGATCGAAGATCTGAAGAACCTGAAAGCAGAGGGGACAGAGTCTGGGTCACTAGCCAGTGACCAGGAAGACGATGAGCAGATGCCCACCGATGTCGAGTGCTTCAGGTAGGTTGACAGTCATCTTGACTCTTCAGCCACGAGGTCCAGGAGGCGTCGACGATGACTAGGAGCTGGATTCAAGCTGATCCTTGACGTCTGTCGATTGCTGAGGTGTCGGCGACCAGATTGGACCCAACAAGCCTTGGCAACGGCAAGTCTCATGGAAATAGAAGAAGGATGGTGGTGCAGACCAGCAAGGTCTGAGGGACTCACCCAGTGAGGGTAAGTCAGGGCACGCCTGGAGCAACCAGGAAAGCCTAAGCAGAAGAAGATTGGCCTTCGGGAGGGCCTACTAGCCAACGGACTAGCAACCGCAAAGGAGCCTTGAGTGCACGCACTTGGAGCTGGCTCATGGGACACTCGTGAAGTGGGGGCCACTGATCTTCGGAGCATTCGGTGCTGGAGGTGGGGGCTACTCGAAGCCCAAAGCACAACTTCGTGGGAACCCAGGAAGAGGATGCACTTGCAAATGTGCTCGGTGTCCAGGGGTCACGGTTCCACATTACCCACGACAGCTATGGGCCTCAGCTTTGCTAGGGACTCAGGGCAGCCTCGGGGAAGTCTGGAAATCTACCTCTGGTGATGCAAAGACTTCGGCGTCCCGCGGGAGCTTCAGCGATGCAGACCGGACAATTGCTTCTTTGGTGCCTGCCAAGCAGGGGAGTCACTCCTTGACCCCAAGGGAGATTCTTCAGTCCTCTAATCCTAAAGTAGAGCGTCGAAGGTCCAGGATTCTGTGTCAGAGTTTCATCCAGGTAAATCTAAAGTCCTAAGGACTGGGGTCCCATACTTATACTAAGATAGAGGGTTGGACATACTCTGGGGACCCACCTATGGGAGGGTCAGGGCAGAGGGGTGGTTACACCCCTTTCCCTTTGTCCAGTTTCACGCCAGAGCAGGGGCTGGAAGCCCCTGAGCCGGTTTGAACTGGGGTATGCACAGGGACACCAAATGTGCAGGACTTCAAAGCACCAGAGAGTGCTCCCGCCCAGCCCCAATACACACTATCCTGTCTGGGGAGGTGGTTACACCTCCCTGGGACAGGAAACCTATTGTCCAGGCCTCCCCTGCCGGAGTTTCGGTCAGCAGCAGGAGGCCAGACTCGTGTCTGTGGCAGCGGCATCCATTTTGTGATGCCAGGGCTCTGGAAAGTCAGTACCGGGTATGCCGGTGGGTACATGTCTCTCCCTCTAGAAGGGTGGAATGCTACCCCCGCCGTCAGAACTGGCGGGGGGGTAGTATTCCAAGATGTTTGACACCAAACACGACATGTTTCCGTGCAGCCATCCCAAAGTTAGCATTTACCGCGAGGTTATAATGCGCTTAAGAGTATATGGTCAGGCTGCACTACAAACAGCATCAGAGAAGGGTCTCCGAACGCTGAAGAGGGGCTCTGCTCATGCAGGGGCACCCTCTCACATAGGAACAAAGCACTCTGCCTTCAGGATTGATAAGGCCTGCCATAGGAGTGACTTATAGGTTTATATGTGTGTATGTATGTAGTGATATAGGTAGCCTATATCACAGAAAGGGGTGCATGCACCACCTTACCCAGGCTGCAGTAGCAGACCTGTGGTGTCATTTTGGCTGGCCTTCCAGGGGTGGCATAATACATGCTTCAGCCCCTGGCAGGCCTCTGAGGTACCTATGCCCTGGGTACATAGTATACCATATACTAGGGACTTACAAGGGCACTCCAGATTCCAATCAGAGATGTGCCTAGGGCACATGGAAACCATTTTAGAGAGGAAGCAGCTAGGCTGGGGTTCTGATTAGCAGGGCCCCAGCCAGACTAAAGTCGAAAAACAGTGAAGCATCAGCAAAAAGTGGGGGTACCCATGTGAAGCAGATCCTACTCTCCTACACAACCCCCCAAACGTAGGGACATTAAACTAACCTTGCCCAGTTAAGTCTTCATGTTCTAAGTGGAAGTACCTAGAGAGTCCATCTGCATTGGCATGGTTACTCCCAGGTCTATGTTCCACTGTGAAGTCCATCCCCTGTAGGGAAATGGACCACCTAAGCAGTTTGGGGTTTTCACCCTTCATTTGTTTTAGCCATAAGAGGGGCTTATGGTCTGTTTGAACAAGGAAGTGAGTACCAAACAAGTATGGCCTCAACTTCTTCAGAGCCCAGACCACAGCAAAGGCCTCCCTCTCAATGGCTGACCAACGTTTCTCTCTAGGGGTCAGCCTTCTGCTAATAAAAGCTACTGGCTGATCCTGACCTTCATCATTCAATTGTGACAGTACAGCCCCTACCCCCAATTCAGATGCATCTGTTTGGACAATGAACTTCTTGGAGTAATCAGGACTCTGTAGAATGGGAGCAGTGCACATGGCCTGCTTTAGGTCATCAAATGCCTTTTGACAGCTAACTGTCCACTGAACCTTTTTGGGCATTTTCTTGGAAGTTAAGTCATTCAGGGGTGTCACTATTGATCCATACCCCTTGACAAATCTCCTATAGTACCCAGTCAGGCCTAAAAAGGCTCTCACCTGAGTCTGAGTAGTTGGAGCAGTCCAGTCCATGATGGTCTGGATCTTGCTCTGCAAGGGTTGAACCTGGCCTCCACCCACAAGGTGGCCCAGGTACACAACCTGACTCTGCCCTATCTGGCACTTGGTGGCCTTGATAGTCAGGCCTGCTTTCTGCAGGGCCTGTAAAACATTTCTGAGGTGGACCAGGTGATCCTCCCAGGTGGAGCTAAAGACAGCAATATCATCTAGATATGCTGCACTATAGGCTTCCAGACCTGTAAGGACTGTATTCACCAACCTCTGAAAAGTGGCAGGTGCATTCTTCAGACCAAAGGGCATCACCACAAATTGATAATGCCCACTAGGGGTTGAGAATGCTGTTTTTGGCTTTGCATCATCAGCTAGTCTGATCTGCCAGTAGCCAGCTGTCAGGTCAAATGTGCTTAGATACTTGGCTGAGGCCAAAGTGTCTATTAGC
Source organism: Calotriton arnoldi (assembly GCA_963921515.1). NCBI lineage: Eukaryota > Metazoa > Chordata > Amphibia > Caudata > Salamandridae > Calotriton > Calotriton arnoldi. Next base: position 409,874 of record CAWUFW010007752.1, on the reverse strand, counting down.
TCATCTGCCCTAGGTATTGGATGGGCATCAGTCCTAGTGACTGCATTGAGACCCCTGTAGTCCACACAAAACCTCATCTCTCTTTTCCCACCATTGGTGTGAGGTTTTGGCACAAGGACCACTGGACTAGCCCAAGGGCTATCTGAGGGTTCAATAACTCCCAAATCCAACATCTTCTGGACTTCTGTCCTGATACAGTCCCTGACATGGTCAGGTTGCCTATAAATCTTATTTTTAATAGGCAGACTGTCCCCAGTGTCCACTTTATGAGTGCACCAGGTGGTCTGACTGGGTGTCAGTGAGAATATGTGTCTGAACTGATTGAGCACTTGTCTGCAATCAGTTTGCTGCTGGGCAGTGAGGCTGCCTGCCAAGGCTACACCATCCACTGACCCATCATCAGGGTTCTGTGAGAGCAGGTCAGGGAGTGGGTCACTCTCTTCCTCCTGTCCCTCATCATTAGCCATGAGCAAGCCCATGTCTGCCCTGTCCACATATGGTTTTAACCTGTTGACATGGAGAACCCTGTGGGGACTCCTGGGTGTTCCTAGGTCTACTAAGTAGGTAACCTCACCCTTCTGTTCAACAATGGTATGGGGTCCACTCCATTTGTCTTGGAGAGCTGCTGGGGCCACTGGCTCCAACACCCACACCTTCTGCCCTGGCTGGTAAACAGTCAGTACAGCCTTTTGGTCATGCCAGGCTTTTTGAAGTTCCTGGCTAGCCTCAAGGTTTTTAGTTGCCTTTTTCATGTACTCAGCCATCCTGGAGCGGAGACCAAGTACATAGTCCACTATGTCTTGCTTTTGGGGCTTGAGAGGTAACTCCCATCCTTCCTTCACCAAGCACAATGGACCCCTGACAGGGTGACCAAACAAAAGTTCAAAAGGGCTGTAGCCAACCCCCTTTTGAGGCACCTCCCTGTATGCAAATAAAAGGCAGGGAAAGAGTATGTCCCATTTTTGCCTAAGCTTTTCTGGGAGCCCTTTAATCATGCCCTTCAAGGTTTTGTTGAATCTCTCAACTAAACCATTGCATTGTGGGTGATAGGGTGTGGTGAACTTGTAAGTCACTCCACACTCCTTCCACATTGCTTTCAAGTATCCAGACATAAAGTTAGTCCCCTGTCTGATACAACCTCCTTAGGGAAGCCCACTCTTGAGAAAATTCCCAGGAGGGCCCTTGCCACCACAGGTGCTGTAGTGGTCCTAAGGGGAATAGCCTCTGGGTACCTGGTGGCATGATCCACTACCACCAGGATAAACCTGTGCCCAGATGCTGTTTGGGGATCCATGGGACCAACAATGTCAATCCCCACCCTTTCAAAGGGAACCGCCACCACAGGTAGTGGTATTAGGGGGGCCTTTGTAGTGCCACCTGCCTTGCCACTGGCCTGGCAGGTTACACAGGAGCGACAAAACTCCTTGGTGTCTTCAGACATGTGGGGCCAGTGAAAGTGAGGGACAATTCTGTCCCAAGTCTTGTTCTGGCCCAGGTGACCTGCTAAGGGAATGTCATGGGCTAGGGTCAATAGGAAGCCCCTGAACTTCAGAGGTATGACCAACCTCCTGGTGGCACCAGGCTTGGGGTCTCTACACTCTGAGTACAAGAGCCCATCATCCCAATACACAGAATGGGGACCACTAGCTTTCCAAGCAACCTCAGCAGCAGCTTGCTGTCTGAGGGGTTCAAGAGAGGGGCAGCTCTGCTGCTCCTGGCTCAGATCTGCCCTGGAAGGACCCCCTGTCCCCAAGAACTCAACCTGGTCAGGTTCAAGCTCCTCTGGGACAGTTCCTTCCTCAGGACTGAGATCATCCCCCTCAAGAGATTGATCCTCCATCTGAGCCAAGGGGGAAGGCACTGCCTTTACCCTACTACTCCTCTTCTTGGAGGGCACTTGGTCCATTATTCCAGAATCCAAGGCCTGTTCAGTGTTAGACATTTTGGCTTGTGACCTGGTCACAGCAAACACATCTGCAGGGATGCCCAGCATTTCTGCATGGGTCCTGAGCTCCACTTCTGCCCAAGCTGAAGTTTCTAAATCATTGCCAAGCAAGCATTCAACTGGTAGGTCTGCACTTACCACAACCTTCTTAAGGCCAGTTACCCCTCCCCAGGAGAAGTTAACAACTGCCAGAGTATGGTCTGTTCTGACATTGCTAGCATTGGTCACTTGGTACATTTCACCAAGTATAATCTGCCCAGGATTCACAAGGTCTTGTGTCACCATGGTGACACTTGCCCCTGTGTCCCTAAATGCCAAAGCCTCTTTTCCATTGATTAAGGGCTGTTGCCTGTACTTGCCCAGATTACTGAGACTCACAGAGGAGGTCACATCCATGCCTCCATCACAGACTAGGACAGCCTGAGTGAGTTCTCTGACTAGGTCAGAGCTCATCTCCTTACCCAGGGTCAACCCTACTAAACCCTTGGCTTGTGTAGTCCCACCACCAACTGTAACTGCACTAGGGGGAGCAGGTGCCTTAGGGGCATTGGTGGGGGCTGGAGTAGAGTCTTTGGACTTGGTGCAATCACTGGTCCAGTGGGTCTTTTGCTTACAGACCTTGCACCATGGTTTCTTTTGGCCTTTCCCTTTGTTAGACTGTGAATCCCCACCTGAAGAAGATTTTTGGGGGCCTTGTGAAGACTTCTGGTCTTTACCCTTCTCCCCACCCTTATCAGAGTTCTTAGAATCTTGCTTCTTTGGGTCACCACCTTGGTTCTGTACCTTCTGCCTCACCCTGGTTCTGACCCATTTGTCTGCCTTCTTTCCCAATTCTTGGGGAGAGGTCAGATCAGAGTCCACCAGGTACTGATGCAACAGCTGATTTTGACAGTTATTAAGAATCTGCTCCCTCATGATAAGATTGTACAATCCTGTGAAGTCACACACCTTACTGCCCATCAACCAACCTTCCAGAGCCTTAGCAGAACAATCCACATAGTCTACCCAGTCTTGAGTCTGTGCTTTTGGGTATCTCTGAACTTTAACCTGTATTGTTCAGTTGTTAGGCCAAACCCATCAATCAGAGCACTCTTCAAGACTTTGTAATTGTCAGCATCCTCTTCTCTTACAGTGAGGAGCTTGTCTCTACCTTTGTCTGCAAAGGAGAGCCACAAGATTGCTGCCCACTGCTCCTGAGGACCCTCTGTACTTTACAGGCCCTCTCAAGTGCAGTTATCCATTTGTGGATGTCATCCCCACTCTGGTAGGGAGGGACAATCTTGCTCAGGTTTCTATGGTCATAAGACCTTTCCCTATCTCTGGGGAAATTGCTGCCACCATGGGACTCTAGTCCCAACTTTTTCTCTCTCTATAGAGATCTAGGGACTCCCTGTCTATAGCCAATTGCTGTTTTCTGAGTTCAAGCTGGGCTTGCTCATACTGAATCAGTCTCTTCCTCCTCTCATGAGAGGATTCCCTTCCACGAGAGGAGACAGAGGTCCCTACTGAGGTGTCAGAGTGGTTAGACTCCTGAGAAGGAGATCTAGACCTTCTGGGCACACTCACAATTCTTCCTGGGGGGACAAAGGGGAGGTCATTCTGATCCTCCTCCTCCACAGGAGGAATTGGGTTCTCCAGGTCAAGGTCATTTTCACCTTCCTGGCCAGTTTCAGAGGGGGGCCTGGGTTTCTTCACCCCTGACCCCTTCCTCATTTTCTGCCCCACCCTCTCTGCCTACCCCTTCAGACCCTAGGGGTCTGCTGAGATCATCAGCCAGTAACACCTCCCTGAGGTGTTGGGTGCTGGCACTTTTGCCTGCCTTCAGCTTCCTAGTATTGCATAATGCTCTCAATTCCAAGAATGGGAGTTTATCATACTTGGAGGGAAGAAGCCCACTGGCTTCTGGCAAGGACTCACTGGGTCCTGGCTTTGAAGACATTACTAGTGAGGTGTGGTGTATGCACTACCTACTCTAGTGTGGCCTACTAAACTCTCTTGAGTTGTAGAAAGGGTGTGCTATCCCTTAACACACAACTCTAAGTTCAGTAGAACTTACTGTATACTAAGCTTGATTTATATGTACCTTAGGTACCCTTAGTGGTTTTCAGTTGATCAATTCAATTGAGATTATCTGGTAAAACAATAGCAAGCTGGAATCCCACACGCTGCACACCAATGTGAGAAGTTGGCCTGGTATATGCTGTCCACTATTTATAGTGGGCACCTTGCACCAGTCCAAACAACCCCTGATTGGAGATAGGTTAAAGACAACCTTTATTGAAAGCTATCCTAGTGGTGGCTATGGAGAGCAGCCTTCAGGCTAAGTCTTGAAGGAATGTAAAGCAGCTTGTTTTACCAGTCTATAATCTCTTGAGTGACCAAATGAAAGAGGACCACACCAGGTATATATTCAAAATATATGTATTTATTGCTAAACACACCCCTCTAGTCTCTTTATGAGGCTAGAGTTCGAAGTACATAAGTTATAAGTTAGTTATCAACAGTAATAGCACAAATACACGTTTGAGCCCTAGGGGCGTACCAAACCATATACCAATAAAGTGGTATAAGAACCACGACTGAGCTAGACACAAGGCCTAGAGCCTGTAGAAGTGCTTGGACCACAATGAACCACCCAAGGTAGTGATGCAGGGGACCCACGGGGGACGCGTGCAGTGTGAGAACACAGCCGCGAATCGCCGTTGACTTCTATGGGGAAAGTCGCGGTTGGAATTTTAAAGAAAAGGGACACTTAGAGGAGGACTTGGAGCAAACCCTTTTAGAACTGGGTCGTTCTAGAGTCTATACCCACGGGAGCACCGGAGTACTCGTGTTACCTCACCCAGGGAAGCCGGGTGCATAGGTGTCTTTCGGGGTCGGGTTTCGTCGTCGTTTTCAATGGCGATCTGCTGCAAAGTGCTGCTGCCGGCCAAGTCGAAAGTGTTCGGGTGGATCCAAAGGTGGATCGAAGATCTGAAGAACCTGAAAGCAGAGGGGACAGAGTCTGGGTCACTAGCCAGTGACCAGGAAGGCGATGAGCAGATGCCCACCGATGTCGAGTGCTTCAGGTAGGTTGACGGTCGTCTTGACTCTTCAGCCATGAGGTCCAGGAGGCGCGACGACAACCAGGAGCTGGATTCGAGCTATCCCACAACGTCTGTCGATTTCTGAGGTGTCGGCGACCGGATTGGACCCAACAAGCCTTGGCAACTGCAAGTCTTGTGGAAATAGAAGAAGGACAGTGGTGCAGACCAGCAAGGTCTGAGGGACTCACCCAGCAAGGGTAAGTCAGGGCACGCCTGGAGCAACCAGGGAAGCCCAAGCAGAAGAAGATTGGCCTTCGGGAGGGCCTACTAGCCAACAGACTAGCAACCGCAAAGGAGCCTCGAGTGGACGCACTTGGAGCTGGCTCACGGGACACTTGTGGAGTGGGGGCCAGTGATCTTCAGTGAAGTCGGTGCTGGAGGCGGGGGCTACTCGGAGCCCAAAGCACAACTTCGTGGGAGCCCAGAAAGAGGATGCACTTGCAAATGTGCTCAGTGTCCAGGGGTCATGGTTCCACGTTACCCACGACAGCTACGGGCCTCAGCTTTGCTGGGGACTCAGGGCAGCCTCGGGGAAGTCTGGAAATCCACCTCTGGTGATGCAAAGACTTCGGCGTCCGGCGGGAGCTTCGGCGATGCAGACCGGACAATTGCTTCTTTGGTGCCTGCCAAGCAGGGGAGTCACTCCTTGACCCCAAGGGAGATTCTTCAGTCCTCTAATCTTAAGGTAAAGTGTCGAAGGTCCAGGATTCTGTGTCAGAGTTTTGTCCAGGTAAATCTAAAGTCCTAAGGACTGGGGTCCCATACTTATACTAAGATAGGGTGTTGGACATACTCTGGGGACCCACCTATGGGAGGGTCAGGGCAGAGGGGTGGTTACACCCCTTTCCCTTTGTCCAGTTTCGCGCCAGAGCAGGGGCTGGAAGCCCCTGAGCCGGTTTGAACTGGGGTATGCACAGGGACACCAAATGTGCCCCCAGTGCAGGACTTCAAAGCACCAGAGAGTGCTCCCGCCCAGCCCCAATACACACTATCCTGTCTGGGAAACCTATTGTCCAGGCCTCCCCTGCCGGAGTTTCGGTCAGCAGCAGGAGGCCAGACTCGTGTCTGTGGCAACGGCATCCATTTTGTGATGCCAGGGCTCTGGAAAGTCAGTACCGGGTATACCGGTGGGTACATGTCTCTCCCTATAGAAGGGTGGAATGCTACCCCCGCTGCCAGAACTGGCGGGGGGGTAGTATTCCAAGATGTTTGACACCAAACACAACATGTTTCCGTGCAGCCATCCCAAAGTTAGCATTTACCGCGAGGTTATAATGCGCTTAAGAGTATATGGTCAGGCTGCACTACAAACAGCATCAGAGAAGGGTCTCCGAATGCTGCAGAGGGGCTCTGCTCATGCAGGGGCACCCTCTCACATAGGAACCAAGCACTCTGCCTTCAGGATTGATAAGGCCTGCCATAGGAGTGACTTATAGGTTTATATGTGTGTATGTATGTAGTGATATAGGTAGCCTATATCACAGAAAGGGGTGCATGCACCACCTTACCCAGGCTGCAGTAGCAGACCTGTGGTGGCATTTTGGCTGGCCTTCCAGGGGTGGCATAATACATGCTTCAGCCCCTGGCAGGCCTCTGAGGTACCTATGCCCTGGTGTAGGAAGGTGGAATCTGACTATTTGGTTGCCCCCACTTTTTTTATGGTGTTTTGCTGGTTTATGACTTAGTTGGACTGGGACCCTGCTATTCAGGGCCCCAGTCTATCTGCTCTCTCTAAACGACATGGAGTGCACTCTAGGTGCACTAGTGATTGGATACTGTGGTGCCTTATGAGTCCCTAGTATATGGTACCTTAGGTGCCAAGGGCATAGGTACTTCACACGCCTACCAGGGGCTGCAGCATGTGTTATGCCACCCCTGGGAAGCAGTCTAAATCTGACACCACAGGCCTGCTACTGCAGCCTGGGTGAGGTGGTGCTAGCACCCCTCACTGAGATATAGGTTTCCTATATCTCTCCTGCACACACATATAAACCTATCAGTCACCCCTAAGGCAGGCCCTATCAATCCTGAGGGCAGGGTGCTTGGCTTCTATGTGAGGGGGTGCCTCTGCCTGAGCAGGGCCCCTCTGCAGCTCTCAGAGTCTATTCTCTGGTGCTGTTTGTGGATGCGGTTAAACCATATACTATTTAAGTGCATTATATCCTCGCGGTAAATGCTAACTTTGGAATGGCTGCATCAAAACATGTCGTGTTTGGTGTCAAACATCTTGGAATACTACCCCCCGCCAATCTTGGCGGCGGGGGTAGCATTCCACCCTTCTAGAGGGATAAGACATGTACCTGCTGTGGAAACGCGGTAGAATCCTAAAGAGCCCTGGCATCACAAAATGGATGCCACCAGTCACAGACACTGGGCTGCCCTCCTGCTGATGACCGAAACTCGCAGTGGAGGAAGCCCAACAATAGGCATCCTGTCACAGGGAGGTGTAACCACCTTCCAGACAGGGTTTAGTGTATTGGGGCTGGGTGGGTGCACTCTTAGAGTGCTTTGAAGTCCTGCACTGGGGGAGCAGAAGGCTCCTCTGTGCATATGCCAGTTCAAACCAGCTCAGGGGCTACCTGCCCCTGCTCTGGCGCGAAACTGGACAAAGGGAAGTGGGTGTAGCCACCCCTCCCTTGACCCTCCCATAGGTGGGGTCATAGAGCTAGTCCATCCCCTCTTTTTAGTATAAGAGGGGGAACCTTGCCATTGCAAAGCAGATAACCCCTGGACGACGCTCTACAGAAGAATCCTGGCCCTTCGACGTTCCACTACCTTTGGAAGACAGAAGAATCTCCCTTGGAGTCAAGGAGTGACTCCCCTGCTTGGCAGGCACCAAAAACGACAACGACGGTCGCAAACTACGCCGCTCCCGCCGGAGTCCGAAGTCCCTGCAGCCCAAGAAGTGGATTTCCTGACCTCTCCCAGGCCATCGTGAGTCCCCAGCGAAGCTGAGGCAAGTGGACCCCACGAGTAACGAGGAACCGCGACCCCTGGGTACCGTGCACTATTGTCGAGTGCAACCCCTTCACAACGTTCTACGAACTTGTGCTTTGGACCACGTATGGTCCCGACCTCCAGCAGGAATCCCTCCGAAGATCAGAGGCCTACACCGTCCCGAGTGACCGTGGGCCCCTGTTGAGTGATTCCGCCCGAGGTGTCTTTGCGATCCCTTGCCCGCTGGCTTGTGGGTCCCCAGAAGACTTCTTAAAGAAACCAAAGGGCTCCCCTGGTTGCTCCAGGCCTGCCCTGACTTACCCTCGCTGGGTGAGTTCCACCGACCTTGCTGGTCTGCGCCATCGACTTTTCTTCATCTCCTCGAGACTTGCTGCTGCCAAGGCTTGTTGGCTCCAATCGAGTTGCCGACACCGCAGTCAGCTGCAGACGTCGAGGGACACACCGAATCCAGCTCCTGGTCGTCGTCGACCCCTCCTGGACCACGTGGCTGAAGAGTCAAGGCACCCGCAACCGACCTGAAGCGACCGACGACGGTGGGCATCCATCTTCCTTGCCCCGGGTCACTGCCAAGTGACTTTGAACACTGTCCCCTCTGCTTTCAGGTCATCCTTCTTCAGAATCCAGGCTTGGATTCCACCGGACACTTCTTCAGCTCCCGCAAGCAGCAAGTCTTCTTTGTTCGCCATTGAAAACGACGCCGCGACCCGACACCAAAGGACACCTGTGCACCCGGCTTCCCTGGGTGAGGTAACTCCAGCACTACGGTGCTCCTGTGGGTGTGGGCCCTAGAACTACTTACCCTGTAAGTGACTTGCTTGTAGGTTCTCCCGAAGTATCCTAAAACTCTTTATTTCCAACCGCGACTTGCCCCATTGAAGTTAACGGCGATTCGCGCCTGTGTATCCACACTGCACGCGTCCCCCGTGGGTCCTTTACTTACCTGCCTTGGGTGGTTTCGTGAGGCCCCAGCACTTCTGAAGGCCCTAGGCCTTGTCTCCTTGCAAGTCGTTGTTTCTAAGTCTCTTACTTAGTATATGGTCTGGTACGCCCCTAGGGCCCCAGCCATATTTTGTGCTTAACTTATTGTGAAACGTTGATTTGTGCATATGTTTGTCTTCTAATCTCATAAAGAGATTAGTAGAGAGTTATTTAGAAATAAATACATATATATTTGATATATATACCTGTGTGGTGTCTTTTCATTTGGTGATTCAAGAGATTATATGGTAAAACAAGCTGCTTTACATTCCTCCGAGACTTAGCCTGAAGGCTGCTCTCCACAGCTACCACTAGGATAGCTTTCTTTAAAAGGTTGTCTTAAACCTATCTACCATAAGAGTCGATTTGCCCTGGTGCAAGGTGTCCACTTTAATTAGTGAACAGCATATGCCAGGCCAACTTCTCACATTGGTGGGCAGCGTGTGGGATTCCAGCTTGCCATTGTTTTACCAGAAAATCTCTATTTGAATTACTAACTGAAAACCATTATAGGTACTCAAGGTACATATAAAGTCAAGCTTAGTATCAATAAGTTCTACTGAACTTAGAGCTGTGTTCCAAGGGATAGCACACCCTTTCCACAGCTCAAGCTAGGATCAGTAGGCCACAAACTAGTGTAGGTAGTACAACACTGCACAACACTAGAATGTCCTTAAAGGGTGGACCCAGTGGATCCACTCAGCCTCAGTATAAGGACATGGCTTTCTCTGACTTGAGAGCCATGTGTGTTGACAGACACCTGAGGCTAGGACAGAGTCCCTCAACCCTGCACCTGATAGATCTGCTGACAGCAGATGACCTTAGATTGGCTCTAGGAGCTAAAGGGTTTGAATCAGTGGGTGGGTCAGTCATAGTATCTGGGTCAGATGATGAAAATCAGAATGACCAAGACTCTGTGGTTGAAGGGCCAGGCTTCAAGGAGCCTGAACAGGACAGAGGAATTCTCCCTAAGAGAACTGGCAGAGTGGATGAGAGGCACAGATCCCCTTCCAGGGAATCTGAGCACTCTTATCACTCTGGCAGAGAATTTGTCCAAGAGAGGAGCTCATACTTTAACTTAAGAGAGACCTCCTCTGAGAGAAGGTGCAAACTGCTCCAGTATGAGGAAGCCAAAGTGGCCCTCAGAACCAAGCAGTTGGCACTGGATAGAGAAGCCCTGGAGATCCAGAGAGCTTCCAGAAGGGAGGGTTTAGAACCCCCTGGTGGCAGCAACAGTGTCCCTAGAGGCAGAGAATATGTCCCTGACCATAGGAACCTGAGCAAGGTTGTTCCTCCCTACCAGAGTGGGGATGATATCCGCAAATGGATAACTGCTATGGAGAGGGCCTGTAGAGTACAGCAGGTCCCCCAAAAGCAGTGGGCAGCAATCTTGTGGCTCTCCTTTTCAGATAAAGGAAGAGACAAGCTCCTCACTGTTAGAGAGGAGGATGCTGATGATTATGAAGTCCTGAAGAGTGCACTGATAGATGGGTTTGGCTTAACCACTGAAGAGTACAGGTTGAAGTTCAGAGATACCCAGAAGGCACAGACTCAGGACTGGACTGACTTTGTAGATTGTGCATCCAAGGCTCTGGAGGGTTGGCTGGTTGGCAGTAGGGTTACTGATTTCAAAGGATTTTATAATCTAATGATGAGAGAACAGATCCTTAATAATTGTCAAAACCAGCTTTTACACCAGTACCTGGTGGACTCTGATCTGACCTCTCCCCAAGAATTGGGAAAGAAGGCAGACAAATGGGTCAGAACCAGAGTAAGGCCTAAGAATCAGGGTGGTGACCACAAGAAAGATTCTACCAAGTCCCAAGAGAAAGGTGGGGATAAATCCAAGGATAAGTCCACTACAGGGCCCCAAAATTCCTCTTCTGGGGGTGGGTCCCAAACTCCTTCCTCTCCTGAAAAGAAACCCTATTGCCATGTCTGTAAAAAGCCTGGGCACTGGAAATCTGATCCCAGTTGTCCCAGGAATGGCAATAAAGGAAATGTTCCTCCAACAACTACTACCACCCCTCCTGGTACTACCAGTAGTAATCCTCCAGTTGGGAGTAGTGCACCCAAAAAGTTAGGTGCTTTTGCAAGAGGAACAGAGGTGGGCCCTAGTTTAGACAGGACCCCCTCAACAGACTCCTCAGATTCTGATGGTGGTGTAGGATATGCCACCTTTACCATGGGTCCCATAGCATTGGGCAGGTACAGACTGGAGCCAATAATTAATGGTCAGAAAGCTGTGGCATTTAGGGACACAGGGGCTAGTGTCACCATGGTGGCAGGGAAACTAGTCCCCCCTCACCAGCTTTTACCTGAGTTTAAATACCAGGTGACCAACATTGATGGTGTCAGAACAGATCACCCCATGGCCATAGTCAATCTCAGCTGGGAGGGAGTCACAGGCCCAAAGAGAGTGGCAGTGTCCCCAACCTTACCTGTAGATTGCCTGATGGGCAATGATCTGGAAATTTCAGCCTGGGCTGAAATTGAACACCAAACCCATCTGAAGATGTTGGGTGTCCCTGTAAAGGTTAGTGGGGCTGTGATGGCCACAGCCCCAGCCCAAGATTTTGGAGAGATGGAGCCTGGAAGAATGGCCCACTCTCCCCCAGAAGAGAGCACAAGGGTTGAAGAAAAGTCTTCTTCCCTCCAGACAGTAGGTAAGGGTCAGCCTCCTCAGGGAACTGACCCTACCCCTAGTGAAGGAACTGCCACAGAGGTAGTCAGGCCTGGCCTGGCCACCCCCTGATGGCAGAGGACCCTTACAAGGTGGTACCCAGTCTGGAGCAGGTAACCTGCCCCTCTCTACCCTGCCTCAGTCAGCCCAGGGCTGCAGAGGTCAGGGAGGTCAGTGGACCCCCCAGGGCCCCCTGTCCAGAGGAACCCCCCATCAGCAGATTAGGGGCACCCAGGCTAGTAGCCCTAGCCAGGTAGAAATTCCTCAACCCACTGAGGGATCCCCCATACCTTTATGTAGGGACCTCCCCCAGAAGGACTCTGTTAGGCAAGGGCAAACCTGGGACCAAAAGGTTCCAAACATGCCATGTCCCTCCAGTGTTCCACCCAAAGGGACCCAACCCCCGGCTGTAGGCAGTCAAAGGTTGACCCTTAGAGCAGAGTACCACTCAGTCATGGAAAGACAGGCATACATGGTGACCAGTGAGCTGAGAAAGCTGAGGCCAACATTCCTAGGGCCACACTTCCCTACTCAGACACCTCACCGGCCTGGTACTTTACCAAAGCACACCACAGGTAGTGATTCCCCATGGTGGAGACCCTCTCATACCCTTAGGGTGAGGGATTGCTTAGTGGACCATAAGACAGGGGGCAACCATGCTAGTGCAGGTGCTTCCTTATATGGCCACTTAGTCAATAAAGGCTCAACTGGCCAAGGTTAGCCTTATCTCCTTTCGTTTGGGGGGGTTATGTAGGAAGGTGGAATCTGACTATTTGGTTGCCCCCACTTTTTTTATGGTGTTTTGCTGGTTTATGACTTAGTTGGACTGGGACCCTGCTATTCAGGGCCCCAGTCTATCTGCTCTCTCTAAACGACATGGAGTGCACTCTAGGTGCACTAGTGATTGGATACTGTGGTGCCTTATGAGTCCCTAGTATATGGTACCTTAGGTGCCAAGGGCATAGGTACTTCACACGCCTACCAGGGGCTGCAGCATGTGTTATGCCACCCCTGGGAAGCAGTCTAAATCTGACACCACAGGCCTGCTACTGCAGCCTGGGTGAGGTGGTGCTAGCACCCCTCACTGAGATATAGGTTTCCTATATCTCTCCTGCACACACATATAAACCTATCAGTCACCCCTAAGGCAGGCCCTATCAATCCTGAGGGCAGGGTGCTTGGCTTCTATGTGAGGGGGTGCCTCTGCCTGAGCAGGGCCCCTCTGCAGCTCTCAGAGTCTATTCTCTGGTGCTGTTTGTGGATGCGGTTAAACCATATACTATTTAAGTGCATTATATCCTCGCGGTAAATGCTAACTTTGGAATGGCTGCATCAAAACATGTCGTGTTTGGTGTCAAACATCTTGGAATACTACCCCCCGCCAATCTTGGCGGCGGGGGTAGCATTCCACCCTTCTAGAGGGATAAGACATGTACCTGCTGTGGAAACGCGGTAGAATCCTAAAGAGCCCTGGCATCACAAAATGGATGCCACCAGTCACAGACACTGGGCTGCCCTCCTGCTGATGACCGAAACTCGCAGTGGAGGAAGCCCAACAATAGGCATCCTGTCACAGGGAGGTGTAACCACCTTCCAGACAGGGTTTAGTGTATTGGGGCTGGGTGGGTGCACTCTTAGAGTGCTTTGAAGTCCTGCACTGGGGGAGCAGAAGGCTCCTCTGTGCATATGCCAGTTCAAACCAGCTCAGGGGCTACCTGCCCCTGCTCTGGCGCGAAACTGGACAAAGGGAAGTGGGTGTAGCCACCCCTCCCTTGACCCTCCCATAGGTGGGGTCATAGAGCTAGTCCATCCCCTCTTTTTAGTATAAGAGGGGGAACCTTGCCATTGCAAAGCAGATAACCCCTGGACGACGCTCTACAGAAGAATCCTGGCCCTTCGACGTTCCACTACCTTTGGAAGACAGAAGAATCTCCCTTGGAGTCAAGGAGTGACTCCCCTGCTTGGCAGGCACCAAAAACGACAACGACGGTCGCAAACTACGCTGCTCTTGCCGGAGTCCGAAGTCCCTGCAGCCCAAGAAGTGGATTTCCTGACCTCTCCCAGGCCATCGTGAGTCCCCAGCGAAGCTGAGGCAAGTGGACCCCACGAGTAACGAGGAACCGCGACCCCTGGGTACCGTGCACTATTGTCGAGTGCAACCCCTTCACAACGTTCTACGAACTTGTGCTTTGGACCACGTATGGTCCCGACCTCCAGCAGGAATCCCTCCGAAGATCAGAGGCCTACACCGTCCCGAGTGACCGTGGGCCCCTGTTGAGTGATTCCGCCCGAGGTGTCTTTGCGATCCCTTGCCCGCTGGCTTGTGGGTCCCCAGAAGACTTCTTAAAGAAACCAAAGGGCTCCCCTGGTTGCTCCAGGCCTGCCCTGACTTACCCTCGCTGGGTGAGTTCCACCGACCTTGCTGGTCTGCGCCATCGACTTTTCTTCATCTCCTCGAGACTTGCTGCTGCCAAGGCTTGTTGGCTCCAATCGAGTTGCCGACACCGCAGTCAGCTGCAGACGTCGAGGGACACACCGAATCCAGCTCCTGGTCGTCGTCGACCCCTCCTGGACCACGTGGCTGAAGAGTCAAGGCACCCGCAACCGACCTGAAGCGACCGACGACGGTGGGCATCCATCTTCCTTGCCCCGGGTCACTGCCAAGTGACTTTGAACACTGTCCCCTCTGCTTTCAGGTCATCCTTCTTCAGAATCCAGGCTTGGATTCCACCGGACACTTCTTCAGCTCCCGCAAGCAGCAAGTCTTCTTTGTTCGCCATTGAAAACGACGCCGCGACCCGACACCAAAGGACACCTGTGCACCCGGCTTCCCTGGGTGAGGTAACTCCAGCACTACGGTGCTCCTGTGGGTGTGGGCCCTAGAACTACTTACCCTGTAAGTGACTTGCTTGTAGGTTCTCCCGAAGTATCCTAAAACTCTTTATTTCCAACCGCGACTTGCCCCATTGAAGTTAACGGCGATTCGCGCCTGTGTATCCACACTGCACGCGTCCCCCGTGGGTCCTTTACTTACCTGCCTTGGGTGGTTTCGTGAGGCCCCAGCACTTCTGAAGGCCCTAGGCCTTGTCTCCTTGCAAGTCGTTGTTTCTAAGTCTCTTACTTAGTATATGGTCTGGTACGCCCCTAGGGCCCCAGCCATATTTTGTGCTTAACTTATTGTGAAACGTTGATTTGTGCATATGTTTGTCTTCTAATCTCATAAAGAGATTAGTAGAGAGTTATTTAGAAATAAATACATATATATTTGATATATATACCTGTGTGGTGTCTTTTCATTTGGTGATTCAAGAGATTATATGGTAAAACAAGCTGCTTTACATTCCTCCGAGACTTAGCCTGAAGGCTGCTCTCCACAGCTACCACTAGGATAGCTTTCTTTAAAAGGTTGTCTTAAACCTATCTACCATAAGAGTCGATTTGCCCTGGTGCAAGGTGTCCACTTTAATTAGTGAACAGCATATGCCAGGCCAACTTCTCACACCTGGGTACATAGTATACCATATACTAGGGACTTACAAGGGAACTCCAGATTCCAATCAGAGATGTGCCTAGGGCACATGGAAACCATTTTAGAGAGGAAGCAGCTAGGCTGGGGTTCTGATTAGCAGGGCCCCAGCCAGACTAAAGTCGAAAAACAGTGAAGCATCAGCAAAAAGTGGGGGTACCCATGTGAAGCAGATCCTACATTCCTACACTGAAAAAGACAAGAGAGGTGCAGAAAGAAGCAAGAGAACTGCAGAAAGAACCAACAGAGGTGAAGACAGAGGCAAGGGGGGTGATGAAAGACGCAAGAGAAGTGCAGAAAGAAGCAACAGAGGTGCAGAAAGAAGCAAGAGAAGTGCAGAAAGAGGCAAGAGGTGCAGAAGGAGGCAAGAGAGGTGCAGAAAGAGGGACGAAGTGTGCAGAAAGACACAAGAGGGGTGCAGAAAGAAGCAAGAGAGGGGCAGAAAGAAGCAAGAGAAGTGCAGAGAGAAGCAACATAGGTGCAAAAAGAGGCAAGGTGGGTGCAGAAAGAGGCAAGAGAAGTGCAGGAAAAACCAACAGAGATGCAGAAAGAGGCAATAGAAGTGCAGAAAGAGGCAGCAAAAGTGCAGAAAAAAGCAAGAGAAGTGCAGAAAGTGGCAAGAGAAGTGCAGAAAGAGTCAAGAGATACGTAGAAAAAGGCAAGGGAGGTGCAGAAAGAGGCAGGAGAACTGCAGAAAGAACCAACATTGGTGCAGACAGAGGCAAGAGGGGTGCTGTAAGAGGCAAGGGAAGTGCAGAAAGAAACAACAGAGGTACAGAAAGAGGCAAGAGAACTATTGAAAGAGGGAAGAGAGCTGCAGAAGGAGACAAGAGAGGTGCAGAAAGAGACAAGAGAACTGCAGAAAGAACCAACATTGGTGCAGACAGAAGCAAGACAGATGCAGAAGAAAGCAATAGAAGTGCAGAAAGAAAAGACAGAGGTGCAGAAAGAGGCAAGAGGGATGCAGAAAGAAACAAGAGAAGTGCGGAAAGAACCAATAGAGGTGCAGAAAGAGGCAATAGAAATGCAGAAATATGCAAGAGAGGCGCGGAAACAGGCAAGAGAGGAGCAGAAAGAGGGAACAGGGATGCAGAAAGAGGGAAGAGAGTTGCCGCAAGAGGGAAGAGAGGTACAGAAAGAAGCAGAGAAGTGCAGAAAGAAGCAACAGAAGTACAGAAAGAGGCAAGAGGGGTGCAGAAAGAAGCAAGAGAAGTGCTGAAAAAGACATAGGAGGTGCAGAAAGAGGCAAGAGAACTGCAGAAAGAACCAACATAGGTGCAGACAGAGGCAAGGGGGGTGATAAAAGAGGCAAGAGAAGTGCAGAAAGAAGCAACAGAGGTACGAAAGATGCAAGAGAATTGTAGAGAAGGCAAGAGAGGTGCAGAAGGAGGCAAGAGAGATGCAGAAAGAGGGAAGAAGGGTGCAGAAAGATGCAAGAGGGGTGCAGAAAGAAGCAAGAGAGGTGCAGAAACAAGCAAGAGAAGTGCAGAAAGAAGCAACAGAGTTACAAAAGATGCAAGAGGACTGTAGAGAAGGCAAGAGAGGTGCAGAAAGAGGCAAGAGAAGTGCAGAAAGAGGCAAGAGATGTGAAGAAAAAGGCAAGAGAAATGCAGAAAGAGGGAAGAGAACTGCAGAAAGAACCAACAAAGGTGCAGACAGAGGCAAGAGGGGTGCTAAAAGAGGCAAGAGAAGTACAGAAAGAAGCAATAGAGGTACAGAAAGAGGCAAGAGAACTGTAGAAAGAACCAACGTTGGTGCAGACAGAAGCAAGAGAGGTGCAGAAAAAAGTAATAGAAGTGCAGAAAGATAAGACAGAGGTGCAGAAAGAGGCAAGAGGTGCACAGAAAGAGCCAAGATAAGCGCATAAAAAGGCAAGAGAGGTGCAGAAAGAGGCAAGAGAACTGCAGAAAGAACTAACACTGGTGCAGACAGAGGCAAGAGGCGTGCTGAAAGAAGCAATAGAAGTGCAGAAAGAAAAGACAGAGGTGCAGCAAGAGGTGTGCAGAAAGAGGCAAGATAAGCGCAGAAAGAACCAATGGAGGTGTAAAATGAGGTAATAGAAGTGCAGAAAGATGCGAGAGAGGTGCAGAAACAGGCAAGAGAGGTACAGAAAGAGGGAACAGGGATGCAGAAAGAGCAAAGAGAGGTGCAGAAAGAGGGAAGAGGGGTGCAGAAAGAGGCAAAAGGGGTGCAGAAAGAAGCAAGAGAAGTGCAGAAAGAAGCAACAGAAGTACAGAAAGAGGCAAGAGGGGTGCAGAAAGAGGGAAGAGAACTGCAGAAAGATCCAACATTGGTGCAGACAGAAGCAATAGAGGTGCAGAAAGAAGCAAAAGAAGTGCAGAAAGAAAAGACAGAGGTGCAGAAAGAGGCAAGAGGGGTGCAGAAAGAGGCAAGAAACGTGCAGAAAGAACCAATATAGGTGCAGAAAGAGGCAATAGAAGTGCAGAAAGAGGCTAGAGAGGTGCAGAAAAAGGCAAGAGAGGTACAGAAAGAGGGAACAAGGGTGCAGAAAGAGGGAAGATGGGTGCAGAAAGAAGCAAGAGAGGTGCAGATAGAGGCAAGAGAAGTTCAGAAAGAGGCAAAAGATGCATAGAAAAAGGCAAGAGAAGTGCAGAAAGAGGGAAGAGAAGTACAGAAAGAACCAACAGAGGTGCAGACAGAGGCAAGAGGGGTGCTAAAAGAGGCAAGAGAAGTGTAGAAAGAAGCAATAAAGGTACAGAAAGAGGCAAGAGAACTGTAGAAAGAGGCAAGAGAGGTACAGAAGGAGGCAAGAGAGGTGCAGAAAGAGGGATGAAGGATGCAGAAAGACGCAAGAGGGGTGCAGAAGGAGGCAAGAGAAGTGCAGAAAGAAGCACTAGAAGTGCAGAAAGAAGCAACAGAGGTGCAGAAAGAGGCAAGAGTGCTATAGAAAGAGGCAAAAGAGGTGCAGAAAGAAGCAAGAGCGGTACAGAAAGAAGCACTAGAAGTGCTTAAAGAAAAGACAGAGGTACAGAAAGAGGCAAGAGGGGTGCAGAAAGAGGCAAGAGAAGTACAGAAAGAACCAATGGAGGTGCAGAAAGAGGAAATAGGAGTGCAGAAAGAGGCAAGAGAGGTGCAGACACAGGCAAGAGAGGTGCAGAAAGAGGGAACAGGGGTGCGGAGAGAGGGAAGAGATGGGGTGCAGAAAGAGGCAAGAGGGGTGCAGAAGGAAGCAAAAGAGGTGCAAAAAGAAGCAAGAGAAGTGCAGAAAGAAGCAACAGAAGTGCAGAAAGAGGCAAGAGGGGTACAGAAAGCTGCAAGAGAAGTGTTGAAAAAAACAAGAGAGGTGTAGAAAGAAGCAAGAGAACTGCAGAAAGAACCAACAGAGGTGAAGACAGAGGCAAGGGGGATGATGAAAGACGCAAGAGAAGTGCAGAAAGAAGCAACAGAGGTGCAGAAAGAAGCAAGAGAAGTGCAGAAAGAGGCAAGAGAACTGTTGAAAGAGGCAAGAGAGGTGCAGAAGGAGGCAAGAGAGGTGCAGAAAGAGGGAAGAGGGGTGCAGAAAGACACAAGAGGGGTACAGAAGGAAGCAACATAGGTGCAGAAAGAGGCAAGGTGGGTGCATAAAGAGGCAAGAGAAGTGCAGAAAAAACCAACAGAGGTGCAGAAAGAGGCAATAAAAGTGCAGAAAGAGGCAGCAGAAGTGCAGAAAGAAGCAAGAGAGGTGCAGAAAGAGGCAAGAGAAGTGCAGAAAGAGTCAAGAGATATGTAGAAAAAGGCAAGAGAGGTGCAGAAAGAGGCAGGAGAACTGCAGAAAGAGCCAACATTGGTGCAGACAGAGGCAAGAGGGGTGCTGAAAAAGGCAAGGAAAGTGCAGAAAGAAACAACAGAGGTACAGAAATAGGCAAGAGAACTATTGAAAGAGGCAAGAGAGGTGCAGAAGGAGACAAGAGAGGTGCAGAAAGAGACAAGAGAACTGCAGAAAGAACCAACATTGGTGCAGACAGAAGCAAGAGAGATGCAGAAGAAAGCAATAGAAGTGCAGAAAGAAAATACAGAGGTGCAGAAAGAGGCAAGAGAGATGCAGAAAGAAGCAAGAGAAGTGCAGAAAGAACCAATAGAGGTGCAGAAAGAGGCAATAGAAATGAAGAAAGATGCAAGAGAGGCGCAGAAACATTCAAGAGAGGTGCAGAAAGAGGGAACAGGGATGCAGAAAGAGGGAAGAGAGGTGCAGAAAGAGGGAAGAGAGGTGCAGAAAGAAGCAGAGAAGTGCAGAAAGAAGAAACAGAAGTACAGAAAGAGGCAAGAGGGGTGCAGAAAGAAGCAAGAGAAGTGCTGAAAAAGACATGGGAGGTGCAGAAAGAGGCAAGAGAACTGTAGAAAGAACCAACACAGGTGCAGACAGAGGCAAGGGGGGTGATAAAAGAGGCAAGAGAAGTGCAGAAAGAAGCAACAGAGGTACGAAAGATGCAAGAGAACTGTAGAGAAGGCAAGAGAGGTGCAGAAGGAGGCGAGAGAGGTGCAGAAAGAGGTTAGAGGGGTGCAGAAAGACGCAAGAGGGGTGCAGAAAGAAGCAAGAGAGTTGCAGAAAGAAGCAAGAGAAGTGCAGAAAGAAGCAACAGAAGTACAGAAAGAGGCAAGTGGGGTGCAGAAAAAGGCAAGAGAAGTGCTAAAAAAGAAACAGAGGTGCAGAAAGAGGCAAGAGAAGTGCAGAAAGAAGCAACAGAGGTGCAGAAAGAGACAACAGAAGTGCAGAATAAGACAAGAGAGGTATACAAAGAGACAAGAGATGTGCACAAAGAGACAAGAGATGTGCACAAAGAGACAAGAGATGCGCAGAAAGAGGGAAGACAAGTGCAGAAAGAGGCAACAGGGGTGCAGAAAGAAGCAAGAGAGGTGCATAAAGAAGCAAGAGAAGTGCAAAAAAAACAACAGCGGTGCAGAAAGAGGCAAGAGAAGAACAGAAAGAGGCAAGAGAGGTGCAGAAAGAGGGAAGAGGGGTGCAGAAAGAGGCAAGGGGGTGCAGAAAGAAGCAAAAGAAGTGCAGAAAGAAGCAAGAGAAGTTCAGAAAGAAGCAAAATGGGTGCAGAAAGAGGCAAGAGGGGTTCAGAAAGAGGCAAGAGAAGTGCACAAAGAAGCAATAGAGGTTCAGAAGGAGGCAATAGAACTGCAGAAAGAGACAAGAAAGTTGCACAAACAGACAAACAAGGTGCAGAAAGATGGAACAGGGGAGCAGACAGAGGCAAGAGAGGTGCAGAAATAGGGAAGAGGGGTGCAGAAAGAGGCAAGAGGGGTGCAGACATTTGCAAGAGAGGTGCCGAAAGAAACAAGAGGAGTGCACAAAGAACCAACAAAGGTGCAGAAAGAGGCAAGAGGAGTGCAGAAATAGGCAAGAGAAGTGCAGAAAGAAGCAACAGAGGTGCAAAAAGAGGCAAGAGAACTGCAGAAAGAGGGAAAAGGGGTGCAGAAAGAGGCAAGAGAGGTGCAGAAAGGGAAGAGGGGTGCAGAAAGAGGCAAGAGTGGTGCAGAAAAGAGCAAGAACGGTATAGAAAGAAGCAAGAGAAGTGCAGAAAGAACCAACAGAGGTGCAGAAAGAGGCAATAGAAGTGCAGAAAGAGGCAGGAGAAGTACAGAAAGAAGCAAGAGAAGCTCAGAAAGAAGCAAGGGAAGCGCGGACAGAAGCAAGAGATGTACAGAAAGAGGCAAGAAAAGTGCAGAAAGAGGCAAGAGATGCGCAGAAAAAGGCCAGAGAGGTGCAGAAAGAGGCAAATGAACTGCAGAAAGAACCAACATTGGCATAGACAGATGCAAGAGGGGTGCTGAAAGAGGCAAGAGAAGTGCAGAAAGAAGCAACAGAGGTGCTGAAAGAGGCAAGAGAACTATAGAAAAGGCAAGAGAGGTGCAGAAGGAGGCAAGAGAGGTGCAGAAAGAGGGGTGCAGAAAGACGCAAGAGGGGTGCAGAAAGATGCAAGAGAGGTGCTGAAAGAAGCAAGAGAAGTGCTGAAAGAAGCAACAGAGGTGCAGATAGAGGCAAGAGGGGTGCAGAAAGAGGCAAGAGGGTGCAGAAAGAAGCAAGATAGGTGCAGAAAAAAGCAAGAGATGTGCAGAAAGAAGCAACAGAAGTGCGGAAAGAGGCAAGTGGGGTGCAGAAAGAGGCAAGAGAAGTGCTAACAAAGCAACAGAAGTACAGAAAGAGGCAAGAGAAGTACAGAAAGAAGCAACAGAGGTGCAGAAAGAGACAACAGAAGTGCAGAAAAAGGCAAGAGAGGTGCACAAAGAGACAAGAGAGGTGCACAAAGAGACAAGAGATGTGCAGAAAGAGGGTAGACGAGTGCAGAAAGAGGCAACAGGGGTTCAGAAAGAAGCAAGAGAGGTGCATAAAGAAGCAAGAGAAGTGCAGAAAAAAACAACAGTGGTTCAGAAAGAGGCAATAGAAATGCAGAAAGATGCAAGAGATGCGCAGAAACAGGCAAGAAAGGTGCAGAAAGAGGGAACTGGGATGCAGAAAGAGGCAAGAGAGGTGCAGGAAGAGGGAAGAGAAGTGCAGAAAGAAGCAAGAGAAGGGCAGAAAAAAACAGAAATACAGAAAGAGGCAAGAGGGGTACAGAAAGAGGCAAGAAAAGTACTGAAAAAGACAAGAGAGGTGCATAAGGAGGCAAGAGAACTGCAGAAAGAACCAACATAGGTGCAGACAGAGGCAAGGGGGTGATAAAAGAGGCAAGAGAAGTGCAGAAAGAAGCAACAGAGGTACAAAAGAGGCAAGAGAACTGTAGAAGGAGGCAAGAGAGGCGCAGAAGGAGGCAAGAGAGGTGCAGAAAGAGGGAAGAGGGATGCAGAAAGACGCAAGAGGGGTGCAGAAAGAACCAAGAGAGGTGCAGAAAGAAGCAAGAGAAGTGCAGAAAGAAGCAACATAGGTGCAGAAAGAGGCAAGAGGGCATAGAAAGAGGCAAGAGAGGTGCAGAAACAGGCAGGAGAGGTACAGAAAGAGGGAAAGGGGGTGCAGGAAGAGGCAAGAGAGGTGCAGAAAGAAGCAAGAGAAGTGCAGAAAGAAGCAACCTAGGTGCAGAAAGAGGCAAGAGAACTATAGAAAGAGGCAAGAGAGGTGCAGAAAGACGCAAGAGGGGTGCAGAAAGAAGCAAGAGGGGTGCAGAAAGAGGCAAGAGAGGTGCATAAAGAAGCACAAGAGGGGCAGAAAGAAGCAAGAGAGGTGCAGAAAGAAGCAACAGAAGTGCAGAAAGAGGCAAGTGGGTGCAGAAAAAGGCAAGAGAAGTGCAGAAAAAAACAACAGTGGTTCAGAAAGAGGCAATAGAAATGCAGAAAGATGCAAGAGAGGTGCAGAAACAGGCAAGAGAGGTGCATAAAGAGGGAACTGGGATGCAGAAAGAGGGAAGAGAGGTGCAGAAAAAGGGAAGAGAGGTGCAGAAAGAAGCAAGAGAAGGGCAGAAAAAAACAGAAGTACAGAAAGAGGCAAGAGGGGTACAGAAAGAGGCAAGAAAAGTGCTGAAAAAGACAAGAGAGCTGCATAAGGAGGCAAGAGAACTGCAGAAAGAACCAACATAGGTGCAGACAGAGGCAAGGGGGGTGATAAAAGAGGCAAGAGAAGTGCAGAAAGAAGCAACAGAGGTACAAAAGAGGCAAGAGAACTGTAGAAGGAGGCAAGAGAGGCGCAGAAGGAGGCAAGAGAGGTGCAGAAAGAGGGAAGAGGGGTGCAGAAAGACGCAAGAGGGGTGCAGAAAGAACCAAGAGAGGTGCATAAAGAAGCAAGAGAAGTGCAGAAAGAAGCAACATAGGTGCAGAAAGAGGCAAGAGGGGCATAGAAAGAGGCAAGAGAGGTGCAGAAACAGGCAGGAGAGGTACAGAAAGAGGGAAAGGGGGTGCAGGAAGAGGCAAGAGAGGTGCAGAAAGAAGCAAGAGAAGTGCAGAAAGAAGCAACCTAGGTGCAGAAAGAGGCAAGAGAACTATAGAAAGAGGCAAGAGAGGTGCAGAAAGACGCAAGAGGGGTGCAGAAAGAAGCAAGAGGGGTGCAGAAAGAGGCAAGAGAGGTGCATAAAGAAGCACAAGAGGGGCAGAAAGAAGCAAGAGAGGTGCAGAAAGAAGCAACAGAAGTGCAGAAAGAGGCAAGTGGGTGCAGAAAAAGGCAAGAGAAGTGCAGAAAGAACCAACAGAGGTGCAGAAAGAGGCAATAGAATTGCAGAAAGATGCAGGAGAAGTTCAGAAAGAAGCAAGAGAAGCACGGAAAGAAGCAAGAGAAGCACAGAAAGAGGCAGGAGAACTGCAGAAAGAATCACCATTGGCGCAGACAGAGGCAAGAGGGGTGCTTAAAGACGCAAGAGAAGTGCACAAAGAGACAAGAGATGTGCAGAAAGAGGGAAGACGAGTGCAGAAAGAGGCAACAGGGGTGCAGAAAGAAGCAAGAGAGGTGCATAAAGAAGCAAGAGAAGTGCAGATAAAAACAACAGTGGTGCAGAAAGAGGCAAGAGAAGAACAGAAAGAGGCAAGAGAAGAACAGAAAGAGGCAAGAGAGGTGTAGACAGAGGGAAGAGGGGTGCAGAAAGAGGGGAGAGGAGTGCAGAAAGAGGCAAGGAGGTGCAGAAAGAAGCAAAAGATGTGCAGAAAGAAGCAAGAGAAGGTCAGAAAGAAGCAACATGGGTGCAGAAAGAGGCAAGAGGGGTGCAGAAAGAGGCAAGAGAAGTGCACAAAGAAGCAACAGAGGTGCAGAAGGAGGCATTAGAACTGCAGAAAGAGGCAAGAAAGTTGCACAAACAGGCAAACAAGGTGCAGAAAGATGGAACAGGGGTGCAGACAGAGGCAAGGGAGGTGCAGAAATAGGGAAGAGGGGTGCAGAAAGAGGCAAGAGGGGTGCAGACATTTGCAAGAGAGGTGCCGAAAGAAGCAAGAGGAGTGCAGAAAGAACCAACAAAGGTGCAGAAACAGGCAAGAGGAGTGCAGAAAGAGGCAAGAGAAGTGCAGAAAGAAGCAAAAGAGGTGCAGAAAGAGGCAAGAGAACTGCAGAAGGAGGGAACAGGGGTGCAGAAAGAGACAAGAGAGGTGCAGAAAGGGAAGAGGGGTGCAGAAAGAGGCAAGAGAGTTGCAGAAAGAAGCAAGAAAGGTATAAAAAGAAGCAAGAGAAGTGCAGAAAGAACTAACAGAGGTGCAGAAAGAGGCAATAGAAGTGCAGAAAGAGGCAGGAGAAGCACAGAAAGAAGCAAGAGAAGCACAGAAAGAAGCAAGGGAAGCGTGGACAGAAGCAAGAGAAGTGCAGAAAGAGGCCAGAGAGGTGCAGAAAGAGGCAAGAGAACTGCAGAAAGAACCTACATTGGTGCAGACAGATGCAAGAGGGGTGCTGAAAGAGGGAAGAGAAGTGCAGAAAGATGCAAGAGAGGTGCAGAAGGAGGCAAGAGAGGTGCAGGAAGACGGGTGCAGAAAGACGCAAGAGGGGTGCAGAAAGAAACAAGAGAGGTGCAGAAAGAAGCAACAGGAGTGCAGATAGGGGCAAGAGGGGTACATAAAGAGGCCAGAGAGGTGCAGAAAGAGGCAGGAGAGGTGCAGAAAGAGGGAAAATGGGTGCAGAAAGAGGCAAGAGGTGCAGAAATAGGGAAGAGGGGTGCAGAAAGAAGCAACAGAAGTGCAGAAAGAGTCTGTCCCAGGCCAAGCGTATTCTCAGGATCGAACCGATGCTCAAAGGGGTCCACCTCTCGATAGCCCCAAGTCTGGATATGAATACACGCAGACTTTAGGATGGTCAAGCGGGGGAAGGGAAGGATGGGGACTGCGGTGAGGGAGACCTGTGAACATAAAAGGAAGAAATGTAATCCTTGTCCACCAAGGAGAGGTAACTAAGACAATTCCCTCAAATATGTTAAATACCCATCCTATACACTAACCTGTAAGAAAAAAAAAAGTGCTTTCTTGCAGACAGGGGAGGTGAGCAGGTGTCCCTAATTCTTTATACCGTATACTGCAGAGATCAAGACAGAGGAAGACATAAACTCTCTGTACTCTATCTATACTCAACACCCCTGAAGTATGTGATGTAGATAATACTAGAGTTCTACACCTACGCTTGGTATCAGTGCATGATATCAGGAAAGCTTCCTGAGGAAGGATCACCTACTGCTGTCCTCCCCTGTTGTATAGTAAACACAGAACGTAGCAAAATAAAGAATAAATGTTCGTAGATAAAAGGTTCAAGGTAATAACAATAGCCAGCAATAAAGTTTTACATCATCGTGGTAATGTTCCTACTACTCTATACCCAGATTGTACCTCCAGAGAAATATAGTTTGTGGTAGAATCCAAATCATCAAGCAGCAAAAGAAAAGATACCACACGATAACAGCAAACAATAGTTATGAGAGTTAGAGAGCACTCTCCTTCAGTAATCGAACCAGGTATCCCAAATGAGGCAACATATACTCCCCTGCATGAGTCACTGCTACGGACTCTCCAACAGGGAAGTATTCATAATTCAAGAGCAAAAGGTTTATGCAGCCATAAATTAAATAACTATATTCCCTCGCATGAGTCCCCAAAGCAAAAGGACTCACCAACGCAGGGAAATATGCAAATCAGAGCCCAACTGGAGAAAGACGCTCCGAGAGCGATCGTACCAATAACTCCTTGGACAACAAAATGTGCAAATGATACTAAGCGGTGCCACAAGGCACCCTTACCAGACCAAGAAACTCAGAGGTGCGTCCAGAAACACGGCCACCATTCATTGGGAAATCGCTGAATAATCGGCAGCTTCTCCTGCCGATGCTTCCTCTTTTCCGCATTCGCAGAACGTCACGCACAACTGTGCGTCTGACGTCCGACGTCCGCTGCTGCTGGGAACTGTAGTTCCCCTGCGCGCCAGTATCTTCAATTGGGGCCTGTCAGTGGACGGCGATCGTGTCCCCTGACAGTACATCCCCTTCTCGGAGAACACTGACAGGCACAAGGCTTGTCTGGGTGACGCTTGTGGAAAGCCGCAACCAACCTAGGAGCATGCACAGATGATTCAGGTTCCCAGGAGTTTTCCTCAGCTCCATACCCTTTCCAAGCCACAAGGTACCAAAGTTTCTTGTGCAACATTTTGGAGTCCAGTATACCAGCAACCTCATATTCCTCATCTTGATCAATCCACAGAGGCGTTGGCTTCCTCTTTATCGGGCCATGTGATGGATTGAGTAAAGACATGTGGAACACTGGATGGATTCGCAAATGTGAAGGCAAGGCAAGCTTTACCGCCACAGGATTGATGTGTTTCAACACTCTGTACGGACCTATGTATTTCGGGTTAAGCACACTATATCGTTTGAAACAATTGTTCTGTGTTGAGAGCCACACTTAATCCCCTCTATTATAGGTAGGTTCCTGTCTACGATGTTTGTCTGCCTGTCTCTTGTCTTGTTCTTTAGCGTGTACTAAATGTTCTTGAGTGTACTTCAAAATAGTGCGTATCTGTGAGTTTCTATCGTGTACCT
This sequence comes from Calotriton arnoldi, assembly GCA_963921515.1. Lineage (NCBI taxonomy): Eukaryota > Metazoa > Chordata > Amphibia > Caudata > Salamandridae > Calotriton > Calotriton arnoldi. The sequence goes on along the minus strand of CAWUFW010007752.1, from coordinate 383,272 downwards.
CTGGAAGACGCTCACTGTGGCTAGGTGTCAGAAAAGGAATAAAACGGGGGCGATGCCCATGAGTGCTGTAGAATGGGGAGTGTTTGGTGGAGCTATGTTGAGCATTGTTGTACGCTATTTCTGCTAGCCATAACCACTCCACCCAGGCTTCAGTGTTATTATCTACATAGCATTGCAGATACTGTTTTAATGTCTGATTTAGCCTCTCAGTTTGACCATCTGTTTGTGGGTGGAAACTGGTGGACATAGTAGAGGAGATCTAAAAAGCAGAACACCATACCCGCCAGAAATGAGCAGTGAATTGGGCTCCACGGTCTGACACTATAACCTGGGGGAGACCATGCAATCTAACCACATGAACCAACAGCAATCTGGCCAACTGACTTGCTGTAGGGATATGTTTCCAGGTGATGAAATGCCCCATCTTAGTCAAGTAATCGATCACCACCAGGATAACCCTATGCCCTTTATCTGTGGGTAATCCTACTATGAAGTCCACCGAGAACCTTTCCCATGGCTTATCCGGAGTGGGTAAAGGTTGTAAGAGACCTTGTGGTTTGCCCTTGGCAGTTTTCATTTGGGCACAAATGGTACAGTTCTTTACCCATAAAAGGGCGTCTCTTCTTAGGGTAGGCCACCAGAACTGCTGTTGTATCTTCTCACTTGTCTTTTCACTCCCGTTATGTCCAGCACTTGGGTGTTCATGACACCATTGGAAGACCATTTGTCTTAACTTTTGAGTAGGAACAAGAATCTGATTTCCCTTTATGGGTATGCCTTGTCACTTCTTCCATTCAGGATGTCCTTTTAGCCAGTCCCTCCATCGGAATAATTGGATTCCCCTTACCACCCTTCGTAAAAAGGAGTCGGTGTGGGTCACCCCGATGATTTTCTGGGGTTCGATGATCGCTCTTTCGGGACTACGAAGTGGTACCATTGTGGACTCTTGTCGTGACAGGGCATCCGCCTTCTTGTTCATACTTCCCGGTCTGAACGTCACGATGAAAGTATACTCCTCAAAAAACATCATCCATCGCAAGAGACGTGGCGTTAGCTGCCGGGCGGTTTTCAAGAACTTAAGGTTGCGATGGTCAGTATACACTGTGACCGTATGTCTGGCTCCCATTAACCAATGCCTCCATTCCACAAAAGCCTCTTTGATGGCCAAGAGCTCTTTTTCCGCAATGGTGTAGTTCTGTTCGGCGCTGTTTAACTTCTTGGATATGAAGGCGACAGGATGTAGCTGACCCGTGGTTACATGTCTCTGGGACAACACGGCTCCAATAGATACCTCCGATGCATCTTCTTCCACTATGAACAGTAATGCCGGATTGGCATGAGTCAAGATAGGAGCTGTAATAAACGCTTCTTTAAGGATGTTAAACGCAGTTTGCACCTCCTCAGTCCACTGGAAGCGTGAGTTCTTCTTCAGCAACTTCATTATAGGTGCTGCCTTGTTAGAAAACTGTGCGATAAAGCGTCAATAAAAATGTTCAAATCCCAGGAAGCACCGGATGTCCCTAACGTTCTTGGGACTAGGCCATTCGGTGATAGCTCTTACTTTCCTTTCAGCCATTTCCTGTCCTGTTGGTGTGAGCATCACTCCCAGGAATTCTACGGTGGAGACATGGAATTTGCACTTACTGATTTTACAAAAGAGATGATTGTCTTTCAAAGCTTGGAGGATTAAACCCACGTGTGTAGCATGTTCCTCTACCTTTGATGAAAAGATGAGGATGTCATCTATGTATACTACTACTATCCGATCAAGGTAATCCCGTAGGACATCGTTCAGAAAGAACTGAAATGCCGCAGGCGCGTTGCACAATCCAAAGTGCATAACTTGGTACTCGTACAAACCGTAGCGAGTCTTGAAGGCGGTCTTCCATTCGTCTCCCTTTCGCATCCTTACCAGATGGTACGCTCCTCTGAGGTCTAATTTGGTATATATCACTGCTCCCTTGACCTGTTCCAGTAATACCGATATCAATGGAAGTGGGTATTGTTTTTTTACTGTGATGACGTTTAAGGCGTGAAAGTCAATACACGTCCGGAGCTCCCCATTTGCTTTCGGAATAAAAAACAAAGGAGAGGCTGCAGGGGAGCTGGAATGACGTTTAAAGCCCAAAGCAAGGTATTTGTCAGGATATTGACGCAGATGTGCGTTTTCTGGTTCGGTTAGGGCATAAATCCTCCCACAGGGAACCACTGCGCCAGGCGTGAGATCAATCCGACAATCGTACGGCCTGTGTGGAGGAAGTTCTTCAGCCATTTGATCACTAAATACATCTGCCTACTGGTGATAATCAGGAGGAAGCGAGGGGTGCAGAAAGAAGCAACAGAGGTGCAGAAAGAAGAAAGAGAAGTGATGAAAGAGAGAAGAGAGTTGCAGAAACAGTCAAAAGAAGTGCAGAAAGAGGCAAGAGAAGTGCTGAAAGAAGCAACAGAGGTGCAGAAAGAAGCAAGAGAAGCGATGAAACAGACAAGAGTGTTGCAGAAAGAAACAAGAAAGGTGCAGAAAAAAGGAGGCAAGTGATATACAGAAAGAGGCAAGACAGGTGCAGAAAGAGGCAAGAGAGGTGCAGAAAGAGGCAAGTGAGGTGCAGAAAGAGGCAAGAGGGGTGCAGAAAGAGGGAAGAGAAGTGCAGAAAGAGGGAAGAAACATGCAGAAAGAGGGAACAGGGGTGCAGAAAGAAGCAACAGAGGTGCAGAAAGAGGCAAGAGAAGTACAGAAAGAGGCAAGAGAAGTGCAGGAGCCTCCCCCCACACTTCTTTATTTGAATTGAAGCCCCAGGGAGGTGGTGGTCCCCGGGGCTTGGGGGGCCCACAAGGCCCCTCTGCCCATAATTAAAGTGAAGCCCCCGCATAACAATTATACATTGCTCCCGGGACCTGGCCCACCTGGGGGCTTAAAAAAACAAAGCGTGGGAGACCGCGATTCGTTTTTTAAAAATAATGTCGGCGGGGTTCGCTCACCGTACGCGATTCCCGCTGAAAATATTTTAAAAATGCTTTTTTGGCCCTTTCTGACCAGGCCTTGGGGGTCAGGGTGTTTCTACCCTGCCCCATTTTCTTTTTTTATCGTTTTCTTACCAAAACACATTTTGGGACCCCCTTTTTTCTCGGCTCCCATTTGGCGAATCACCCCGCAACTTTCAAGACAGGAGTTGATCAAAGCGCCCCATTAGTTTTGAAAATTTCACGACGATTCGTCAACCGACGCCAAAGATATTGGCAAAAAAAAAATGCTTTTTGAATAGAAACAAGGTCCTAACTATAACTACCTACTGGAGACTGCCAATAGGTAATATACATATATATATATATATATATATATATAGAATACTCCAGCACATACGGGCAATTAGCAATTAAGATCCAACATACCTCGTGGCACGCCATTTCAAAGACAATCACAACTCAGACCTTGAACACCTGAAATACTATCTTATAGACGCTGTGCCACCAAACAGGAGAGGGGGAAAAAGAGAAAATATTTTATGAAAACTCGAAACACGCTACATTTTAGAATTAGACTCAAAACAACCGGGAGGCCTCAACACTACGGAGGACCTGTATACTTGCCTCTAAGAAAACAAAACAAAATAAATCAAAACAAGAAAAGAGAATTTTAAGTTAGATCTAAAAATTCATATTTGGGCACCAAAGAATTGAATAGTATGTCCAACAACATTGTAATTATTGGGGGAAGGTTATACCAACAAACTCGGTACCAGGGGCAAATAGTGTTGATCAAACCAAAATGGGGTTTGGAAGTACAATGAACGATGGGGGAAAGTATTGTATTTATACATGTACAGCTAACAGAGTTAATTTCCGCAAATGCTTCTATGCCCAAATAATAGAACATTTAGAAGGTAATTTTATAGTACTAGAGCACTTTATCTTACAAGCAACGGGTGATGAGGCACATGCACTTTTTTATATTTCAGCACTTGCACTTTAAACAGTCATGATGTTTACATGTTGAATCGCCAACTATGTTGTAATTTTTGTCGAAAAAATCATATGAAATAAGTTTAGGTGATTCGTTCAACAAATAGCACATAGGAAATGAAATTTTATGTATGTTTAAATAGAGTTTTGTTGAATTGATGAAATGCGAAATATACCTAGACATACATTTAAGCTACGTTTGAATAATTTTAGCGTATTTTGCTTTTGGTTTCTATACAAATTTTAATTACCATATTTAGACAGTAATTTGTATATACTAACTCTGCGGAAACCAGTGCGACAACATGTGAGGGGGGAAAAGAAAAATAATGTGAAGTCTTTTGTTTTAGTCCATGACAGGTATCATTTGCACTCATCACTTTAAAAGGGTTAAACGAAGCCTCAGCGCTTGTCATGTGATCAAGGCCCATGAGGGCCGAAACGCGTAATGGCTGACTAAAAATAAACGAACAGATTTGCACTTATCTTGTGGTCCGTGCCTGTTTGTCTCGAGGATTGGAGGGAGTAGCGGAGTACTTCAATATATATATATATATATATTCACTGAAAAAAACCATAGGTTTCAGGGACGTTATAGTTAGAAATTAGCATTTAAAAAACCTTAGAAATTCACTGAAAAAATCACAGGTTTTAGGGACGTTATAGTTAGTTGGACATTTGACTTGTACAAAACCAGAGAAATTCGGCCGTTATAGTTAGTAGAGCTAACTATAACTCACGCCCCCGCAATGCACTGCTGATGACGTCACATATTACATCACTCATGACATGGTCAGTGACATCACTGATGACATCACTGATGACATCTCAAATGACATCACTGATGACATCAGTGATGTCATCAGTGATGTCACTGACCATGTCATGAGTGATGTAATATGTGACATCATCAGCAGTGCATTGCTGGGTCGCGAGTATAGTTAGCTCTACTAACTATAGCGGCAATTTCTCTGGTTTTGTATGAGTGAAATGTGTAACTAACTATAACGTCCCTGAAACCTGTGGTTTTTAGTGAATTTCTAAGGTTTTTAAATGCTAATTTCTAACTATAGCGTCCTGAAACCTATGTTTTTTCAGTGAATTTCAAAGGTTTTTGAATGCTAATTTCTAACTATAACGTCCCTCAAACCTATGGTTTTTTCAGTGAATTTCAAAGGTTTTTTCTATGCTAATTTCTAACTATGCCTACAAAGGTAGGACATGTGCAGAAAGAGGAAGAAAGGCGCAGAAAGAAGCAAGAGAAATGCAGAAAGAGGCAACAGAAGTCCAGAAAGACAAAGAAAGGTGCAGAAAGAAGAAGAGATATGCAGAAAGAACCAACAGAGGTGCAGAAAGAGGCCTTGTTGCAAAGTCATCCTGTGCCCCCAACTTTTTGCTGACTGGTACTGGTGGTGACTGACTCTGACTAACCAGGCCCGGAGCCAGGGCTATGTTAAAAGACACTTAGAATACAGTGAAAACACCTACATACACTAGGGTACACTATGGGTTGGGGTACCCCTGTGATTGGCATGACCTCCCCTGTAAGGCCCTAGTATATAATAGGGCAGGGGGATTAAAACTACCTCTAAGTCAGAGGTGCAGAAAGATGCTTCTTTAAGTAGTAGTCATGTTTGCAGAGTGGTGGAGAAAGGGTGCTGGGCCTCCAACTAGCGCTCATGAATTCTGCTGCGTAGGACTTACAGGAAGTACCAGGAGGGCTTCTTGGCCCCCAAAGTCCCTCAGGACAAAAATTGGACTTCATCCTCCATCCCGTAGTCTGCCAGGAGGCGCATTTGCAGAGGGTGGAGAAAAAGTGGCATGGCCTCCGAAGAAGTCTTAGCAATCTCACTGTGTGGGACTTAGTGGAGGTAACAAGAGGTGTAGTTGGCCCCCAAGGACATCCCTGGGGGCCAACTACCCCTCCTATTACCTCCAGTAAGTCCTACACAGAAGGATTGCTAAGTTCTTATAGCAGGCCATGGCCCCTTTGCCCACCACTGTGCAAACGCGCTCCCTGGCGCGCTCTTGGATGGGAATTGAAGACCCCTTCACTGCTGGGGGTCCTTTAGGGGCCAACTAGCCTACCTCTTACCTCCAGTAAGCCCCACACAGTGGGATTGCTGAGAGGTGGACATAGGCCACGCCCCCTTTCTCCACCACTCTGCAGACGCACCTCCTGGCACGTTCTGGGTTGGGGGATTAAGTCCCCTTGAATCCTGAGGGTCCCTGGGGGCCAACTAGCCCACCAGGTATCTCCAGTAAGCGCCACAGAGCTGCATTGCAGAGAGGTGGTCCGAGGCCACGCCCCTTTTTACACCACTCTGCAAACGCGGCTCCTGGCGACAGCTGCTTGGAGGATGAAGTCCACTTGTGTCCTGAGGTCCTCAGGACACAAGAGGACCTCATCGCCCCACCAGCAGTGCACCAGAAGCCTGGGGCCCGGCCATTCTTTTTTTTAAATTAAAGAGGAGGGAGGCCATGTGGCCCATCCCCCGGGGTCGGCCCTTTGTGCTGGGGACCGTGGGGGGAGCCCCAATGCCCCCACGGTCCCGTCGGCTCCCTGCGTCCTGCGGGAGCTGGCATTGCTTTTGAGCAAGGGGAGCTGCTGACATGCAGCTCCCCTTGCTCAAAAGCAATCCTGCTTTGCTTTATTGAAGCGAGAGCGGTCGCAAGTAGGTAGTTATAGTTAGGACCTATTTTCCATAGGAAAAGCGTTTTTTGATTTGCCAATAACTTTGGTGCCGGTTAACAAATCTTCGCGAAGCTTTCAAAACTAATGGCCCGCTACGGTCAGCTCCTGTCTTGAAAGTTTCGGGTGATTCGTCAAGCGGGGGCTGAGAAAAAAGGGGGGTCCCAAAACGCGTTTTCCCCATGTTAATTTCCATAGGAACTTTAGACATGGCTACAGCCCGAACTGCTGAACGGAACGGAATTATACCAAATTTGGCAAAAAGGTAGCTTTTGGTCCAGAAAGCACTCTTTTGTTTAAATGGTGTAAATCCTTTCAGTAGTTCTTGAGAAATTCAAAAAAGAAAAATATTGATATCTGAGCACCGAGGAGGAGTCTCTACTCCTCCCGAGCACGAGCTGACTTTTGATTGGCTGCCAACACTCCAAACCAGGAAGTGTTGGCAGCCATCTTGTGACTCGGTAACCGAGTCACAAGAAAAAGGGGGAAAAAAAGGTTGAAAAATAAGAAAAGTGGGCAGGGTAGAAAGACCCTGTCCCCCTAGGTCTTTTTTTATTTTAAAACATCCAAAGTCGTGCTGGGTGCGCGAATCCGGACGAGAAAATAAAAAAAAAAAACGAAGCGCGGTCTCTTGTGCTTCGTTTTTTATAAGCCCCCGGGTGGGCCAGATCCCGGGGGCAATGAGTAATTTATTTGCGGGGGCCCCCGCAGCCCCGGGGACCTCCACCTCCCTGTCGTAACCTGCCCCACGCTTCCCCGGGGACTGCCACGTCCCCGGGCATTTGTAATTAAAAGGCGGGGGCCTCGCTGGCCCCCCCAAGCCCTGGGGACCACCACCTCCCCGGGGCTTCATTCATTAATTAGAGGGGGGGGCCTCGCGGGTCCCCTGAAGCCCCGGGGACCACCACCTCCCCAGGGCTAAGCAAATTTAGGGAGGGTGGCCCCAAGGCCCCCCTCATGGAGCCCTTGTTGGCCCTGGGGACTGCCACCCCCCAGGGCCGGCTCCTGCAATGTCCCGGGGTGCCCACCCCCGGGACATTGCCATTTGTTATGGCATGTGCTCCCGCCCTGTCATAGCAAACTATGCTTTGCTTCGTTGAAGCGAGAGCAGGAAACCTGCTCTCTCTTCAACGAAGCAAGCAGAGTACTTTGGGCAAGGGAGCTGCATGTTAGCAGCTCCCCTTGCCCAAAGCAATGCCGGCTCCCACAGGAGGCGGGGAGCCGGCGGGACCGTGGGGGCATTGGGGCTCCCCCCACAGTCCCCAACGCTAAGGGCCGGCCCCGGGGGATGGGGTCCCTGGGGCCAGAAGTGGCTCAGGAGGGGGCACGCGGCCCCCCTCCTCTAATGAATTTTTTTTTAAAGAAGAGGCTAGGCCCCGGGGGATGGGGTCCCGGGCCACTATTGGCTTGAGGAGGGGGGCCACACGGTCCCCCTTCTTTTTTTTATTAAACATAAAATGGTGGCAGGCCCTGGGGGATGGGGTCCCACGGGCGAATACGAAATAATTAAAGGGGATCATTTTTTTTTGTTTCGAGTTTGGAGTCGTGACTCCAGCGCGGCTCTCAACGCGCCCCCTGTGTAATCACGAGGGATTCATGAATCTACCTTAAATAAATAATTAAGTGGTATATAATGTAGAAGGTAGTGTTGTATTTGTGAAGTTGCTTTAAAAAGCTACTGAGATTGAAGTTAATGACAAGATTACAATTGATAGAGTCGTTAAAAATATATAAAATTAAAAAATAATAGTTAAAGTTGGAAAGTGTGTTGTGTTGTAGTGCATTGAGTTTGTGCTTTTGTTTTGTAAATTCGCGCTGGGTGCGCGAATTCCCCCCAAAAATATCAAAAATTGTATGTGTAAAAAAAAAAAAAATCAGTATTAATTTATAGGGTGGCTCTAAAAAGAGCCCTTATTTTCATTCTGAGTTTGTTGTAGCTACATGTAAGTGCCGATGCACAGCTTTAGGTTGTTGAGAAAGACTCTGTTTCCCTGATCTGTGAAATGTACTCCATCAGTCCTGTAGATGCCATCCATAACAAAACGTAGATTGTTGTTATATATGGAACCCATTCTATGGTCTCTGAGGTAACCAGAAACAGCTTTATTGACATTCTTTCTAACTTTTTCAATCTGTGGACAGAATTGATTTGACCACTTCCATTTCTGTCTTTGGCATATGTTAGAGTATACAAAGACAGTTTGAGGTAAAAGCAACATCAATTGTGCAAAGGTGTCCTTCATTAGCATTTCCAGACCTACCCCAGTCAATGTGCCTAGGTCATTGCCACCACAGTGCACAATCATGAGGTCAGGGGGTTGGAGATGCAAAAAGGTTTTAACCAAAGGCATCAATTGGTGCCACTTTAATGCTCTCTGTGCAATCCATTTAATGCCCACATTTTGCAAAGCTAGGTCTTTGTCAATACCTCTGCGTTCAGCATACCTTTTGCACCAGAAAACATAGCTGTGCCCAACAATCCACAGTGTAAGCATCTTGAAGGGATATCTGGAAGTAATGAAAATATGTCTGTAGTTGAGGTAGTCAGTTGGTAGAATGAGAGGTATTTAAAATGGTAGACAGGATGCTGTTTTTTAAAAAGTAGAGAATTGATTGGCTGTTTAAGAACATTGTACATTCAAAAATAGGGTGCATTTTACTTTTTTTTTAAAAGCATGTTCCTTATTGGTTAGTAAAAAATGTTTGAAAGGTATAATTGAAAGGATAAGATCATATTTTGCAAAGTCAACCACACCTGCTGTTTGCATTGCAACATTGTGTGGTGAAGTTGAAAATATGGTGAACTTGTGACCTGTCAGTTAAGTTGAGTGTTCCATGAACTATTACTATGGAAACTGGCATTAAGCAGAATGGGGGTAGGGTTGAAACTTAACTGCAGATTTAAAATGTGAATTTGTAATTTATATATAAGTAATATGTTATTACAGTGCCATTTCCCAAGTCAGTACTATCTTTAGAAGTGGTGTGTTATTAAATAATAGTGGTAAACTTATTTGTAATATATTTTTGAACTCCCGCCTGAATTCGCGGATCCATCGCGGTGGTGCACGGTGGAATCGCGACTTCAAAAAAAATCTAGAAGCAGTGTGAGCACTTTTAGAAGTCAGTTGCTAAGGGTTAATATGTCTAACCAATAAAAATGTGTTTTACAATTTGAAATAATCTAGGAAGGAATGTGATTTGTTACTTATATGTATTTGTGTGGAGAAAGAGAGGGAAAGTTTGCCATTACTGGTTTTACCTTGCTGAGACTGGTGCATTATATTGATTGTGTGCTAAAGAAAATCTTTTAAGACTTTGTGATATTTTAAATTCAACAAATCTATTTAGAAGTTGAGTTATACATTTTTTCAGGTGTATTATGTATTAGATTTATTTTTAAACTTTTAAATTTATTCAAAAACTGATGTTTTAAATATATTATTAAATGTAGAGATGTGTATTGTAGTTTGTTTTATTGTACTTAAATGTTGTTTGAAAAAGATTCTGTATAGTAGTATGTGTATTTTGGAAGATGGATTAGTGATTATGGTAGTTTGCTTTAGTGTGTGGATATGTATATTTGTAGTATACCGCATAATTTTAGCTGCCGATTTAAATTTGGAGGTGAAGTCTGTCAAGTTTTAAGGTGTGCATGGACTTCTGTCTCTAGTATGTTTCTACTTGTATCTATACTTTCATATGTCTTATACATTATAAGGTGCATAGTGTATAACAAAGAGCTGTTGCTGCTTTTTATGTGGTAGGGTCAAGAGTGTGAGTACTAGTAGAATGGTGAACATGCAGCACAGAAGTGTGGTTTGAAAGATGCTCACATAAGGTGTTATTAATTAGGCTTTTTTTTTCTAGTTTGTTGAAAGGTATAGTTGAATGATGCCGCATAATTTTAGGTAGAATGGTGAAGATGCAGCACAAAAGTGTGATTTGAAAGATGCTCATATAGGGTGTTATTTATTAGGCTTCTTTTTTCTAATCTGTAGAAAGGTATAGTTGAATGATGCCACATAATTTTAGATAGAATGGTGAAGATGGAGCAGAAAAGTGTGGTTTGAAAGATGCTTATATAAGGTGTTCATCATCAAATTTCTTTATTTCGGTTACAAAAACCATAAAAGAAGAACAACCACAAGGGAGAAAATGATGAACAGCGTACAACAAAGTCTAAGACTGAATAAAACGGATGCTATTTAAAACTTAGAGTACTCTAGGGTACACTCATGAACATACAAATAGTTGACTTTAGAGGCTAATAGCACCCTTACAAACATTAGACAATTGTTAAAACTTTCATTTAAAATACATAAAATACAATAAAATCAAATTGTTTAAAATTAGAAATCATAAGGGGGAATTAAGCCCCATTAACTGATTGAAGTCTACTACACTTCTTCGTCATACAGTGACTGGCTATACTAACTGAGCCCTCCTCCTGATTGCCCAAAACTGGCCCAAAAATGTGGCTGTTGCACAGGCAAAAGTGGGCCTGGCATCAGATTTTAAGATTCTTAAAGCTTCTTTGGAGCTTGATGTCCTTTGGAGCCTGCACACCGGTTTCAACCATTTGCTCCTAGGTCTGACATATGCCGGGCAGGCGAAGAAAACATGGCCTATAGATTCCTGGGGGTTTCGGCAGGAAGGGCACCCTGAGGGTTGTGTTTTATTAACCTGCCACGTGTTGGTAAAAGAATTAATGGGTAGGGTGCCATATCTAAACTGAATATATAACTTCCTGTCTGCAGGGACCTTAATAATATCAAAGAAGCTCTCCAGACAGTGGATGTTTTTTATATTAAAAAAGGCTTCAGTCAAACTACCATGATGTCTATTCAGAATAGTATTCTCTTCCACCCACGCCCAATACCTGCATTTTAGTTCACCCCTGGAGAATGATGGTAATTGGCCAATGTCCTGCCCTGGCAGCCCAATGCTAGTCAATAAGGCAGCCACCTGTTTTATCCACCCAATTTTCCTCGAGGTATCAAGATTAAGGACCTCATTAAGGGCTGCAGCATAAAATGCCAGCTCGGGAGTACTCGTCAGTCTGTGCCAAAACAAAAGAAGACAAAGCTTCGCAAGATCCTCGATAGACTTAATGCCCAGATCAAGTTTAAGGGGGACTAAAGGGGTGCTCTGGGGGAGGGATAATAGGTTTCTAAGGAAGTTATTTTCTACAGCCACAAGGTCAGCAACTGAAGCAGTGCCCCACAACTCTGCCCCGTAAAGTGCACTGCTCACGCCTTACAACTGTAGAGTTTGAGAACAGGAGCCACTGGTTTTGTATAGGATTGAGAGTGCTCACATCTCAATGCCCCCGTAACCTGTGCAACTTTCGACAGAGCCCTTCCCAGGTCGTTCTTCCAAGCCATTCCCTCGGACAGCTTTATGCCCAAGTAGTCAAAAGAGCTGACCCTCTCAAGCTGGATGTTGTCCAGCTTCATGGTGCCCTTGTAAGATTTGTGAGGGTTCAGCATCATTAGCTTGGTTTTGGTGGTGTTAATAACCAAACCCCTCTCATCACAAAAGGCTTTAAATTGATTTATCAATCTCTGGAGACCCATAGGTGTTTTAGATATCAACAAGGTATCGTCGGCAAACAGCAATGTGGGGATTTTACTGTTCACCAGGGATGGAGCATCTGCTGATATTGAGCACAGAGAATCAGCTACCTGATTGATGTACAGTGAGAAGAGGGTAGGGGCTAAGACGCACCCCTGGCGCACCCCTCGCTGGATCTTGAAAGGCTCAGTAGTCTGACCTTGGTTCCCCCATCTTACACGGGCAAAGTTATCCTCGTGCAGCCGGATTAGGATATCTAGGATTGCCAATGGCATTCCCATATCCCTAAGTACCCGCCAGAGCAACTCCCTGGGGACGAGGTCGAAGGCTGTTTTTAGGTCAATGAAGGCAAGTTATAAACTGCCTTTGCCCAACACAACGACTTTCCAATAGAGTGTGACAAGACGAAACACCTGGTCGACTGTGCCGGTCCTTCTCCGGAAGCCAGCTTGGAATGGAGAGAGGATATCATTCTCATCCATCCAATCTTGAATTTTGGTCAAAAGTGAGCGGCAGAAGACCTTTTGGGCACAGTCGATCAGGCTAATTGGTCGGTAGTTGGAGGGCATTGACCTATCCCCTTTCTTAAAGATTGGTATCACTTCGACCCCTTTCCAGGATTCAGGGATTCCCCCCCGCCAGCAATATCATTAGCCAGTGTCAAAAAAATATAGGGCCCAGTTGTCCCTATCCTCACGAAAGAGGTCGCCAGGAATACCGTCCAGGCCTGGGGCTTTTGCATGTACGATGGCGTTTGTAGATGACAAAATTTCCTCTTTGGTGAAGGAGAGGTTACATATAGGGTAACCTATATCACAGGGCAGACATGAGCAAGGATGGAAACTGACACAGGTATACAGATCGCTAAAATGTTTATGCAATTCAACAGGGGGGATATTGTTGGCCAGAGGAGGTGAGCTCTCAAATTTGCCCTTGGACAGAAGGGACCAGAATAGCCTGCCATCGGGATGCGAGATAGCATTCCCTAAATCTTCCCATCTCTTCTCCTCCCACTCTTTCTTAGCTTTAGTTTGAGCCTGTTTGTAATCCTTTCTGACCCCTCAAATATAAGGTGTTATTAATTAGGCTTCTTTTTTGTAGTCTGTAGAAAGGTATAGTTGAATGATGCCGCATAATTTTACATAGAATGGTGAAGATGCAGCACAAAAGTGTTGTTTGAAAGATGCTCACGTAAGGTGTTATTAATTAGGCTTGTTTTTCTAGTCTGTAGAAAGGTATAGTTGAATGATGCCGCATAATTTTACATAGAATGGTGAAGATGCAGCACAAAAGTGTTGTTTAAAGATGCTCACATAAGGTGTTATTAATTAGACTTCTTTTTTTCTAGTCTGTTGAAAGGTATAGTTGACAGATGCGCATAGTTTTAGATGTTTGGTTGCAATTGTAAGTTTGTTCTTTGAATTTTTAAGGTTTGCATAGTGTTATGATACTGATTTATTTATGTATGGTTATAGTAATATGGTGAGACTTTTACTAAAGATATGTGAAGTATTCCTTATTTGTGTTTGGGTAGGTTGTACCTCAGTCAGCCAAAAAGTACACATGCACTTATAAAATCACCCAGTCATTTCCTATGTAGTCATGTAAATCCCTAGATATTACCTCTGTAGTCATGGAATCACACAGGTGTTATCTATGTACTCCTTTAATCCCCCAGATGTTACCCTTATACTAATGGAATCACCAATCGATTTGCTGTACAATGCTTCAATCACCCAGACACTATCCTTGCACTCTTTCAATCACATAGGGATTTTTCTTGTAGTTATGTAATCATCCAGACAGTACTCATGTACTTTTAAAATCACCCAGTCACTAGCATTTGCAATCCTGTGATCACTCAGGCAATGTCATAGTAGTTCAGTAATCGCCCAAGCAGTACTCATAAAGTTATAAAATCACCCACTCACTTGCTATCTACTCCAGTAATCCAGTCATGCAATCAGCCAGGCAGTACTTATATACTACCCCTACAGTCATGTAATCATGCAGCCTGTATGTATGCACTCATGTAATAACCTATACACTACTCTTGTAGTCATAGAATCATGCAGGTTGTACTATTGCACTCATCTATTCATCTAGGCAGTACGTAATGACTCATCTATGCTTTCAGTTGCTATTTATACACTTATCTGTGCTCTCAATGTCTATATCTGCACTCATGCAATTAGCCAGTCACTTTTCATCTTCTCCTGAAATTACCCAGTGACTACTCTTGTACAAATATAATCTCCCAAGCAGTACCCATGGAGTTATGCAATCACTCAAGCAGATCTAGTACATGTATTAGTTTGGAAGTTTCAGTTTATTCCAGAAAAATTGTATACATATTTCTTTTAGATATGATGATGATTTGAAAAGGTAGAGCCATATGTATGTGTGCTTGTAACAATATGGAGAGACTTATAGTTCAGTTATGTAATAGTGTGCTGCTTTATATTTAGCTAGGCCCAAGACTCACGCAGTTATAAAAACACCCAAGTACTTGTCATGCAGTCTTCCAAATATGGCGACACCACATATGCAGTGCTGTAATAATTGAGGCATGAGTGCTGCACTGATACAATCTTCTAGGTACTATCTATGCACTTATACAATCAGCAAGGTATTACCCATGCACTGTTTCAATTATGTAGCTACTACTCATGCACTTATATAATAACCCAGACACTACTGTTGCAGTCCTTTAATCACAGAGATACTACCCTTGTACTCATGTAATCACTCAGCCTGTAGTCAATCTGTTATGAAATCACCCAGGCACTACTTTTGTTCTGTTTTATCCACTCAGTTTCTATCTCAGTAGTCCTGTAATCACCCAGTTTGTACTCATGCACTTTTGAAATCTCCCACTCACTTTTTATATATTCCAGTAATCCTCTAGATATTACCCCTGCAAATATAGAATCACCCAGGCACTAGTTATATACAACCCCTACAGTCAATGCACTGATGCAGGCTGTACTTATGCAGTCATGTAATAACCCACACTCTACCCTTGCAGTGATAGAATCATCCAGGTCCTACTGTTGCAGTCATCGATTCACGTAGGTACTACTCCATGAGTCATCTGTGGATTAGGTGCTATTTTTAGACTTATCCATGCACTTAATGTTTATGTGTGCAGTAATGCAATTAGCTAGTCACTATCCATCTTCTTGGAAAGTTACTCAGTGACTACCCTTGCACTTATAGAATCAGCTAAGCACTACTCATGAAGTTATGCAATCACCGATGCAGAGCTCTTACATGTGTCAGTTTCTAGGTTTCTCTATAGTCCAGAAATATTGTATATCTATTTCTTTTAGATTTGATGATGATTTGAAAAGGTAGAGACGTATGTCTGCACACTTTTAACAATAAGGAGAGACTTATGGTTGAATCATGTAATAGTGTGCTGCTTTAGATTTGGCTAGGCCCAAAACTCATGCAGTTAGAAAAACACCCAAGTACTACCCATGCAGTCTTCCAATGATGCAGGCAGTACATATGCACTGTTGTAATCAGTCAGGCATTACTGCTGCACTTATGCAATCATCTAGGCACTACTTATGCACTCATGCAATCAGTGAGGCAGTAGCTATGTAGTACCAGTACAGTCATGCAGTCAAGCAGGCTGTACGTTTGCAGTCATGTAATAACCTACACTCTACCGTTGCAGTCATAGAATCACCCAGGCCCTACTGTTGCAGTCATCTATTCACGTAGGTCTACTCCATGACTCATCTATGCCTTCAGGTGCTACGTTTAGACTTATCCATGAACTTAATGTTTATGTGTGCACTCATGGAATTAGCAAGGCAGTAGTTATGTAGTACCCCTACAGTCATGCTGTCATGTAGGATGTACCTATGCAGTCATGTAATAACCTACAGTGTACTGTTGCAGTCATAGAATCACCCAGGCCCTACTGTTGCAGTCATCTATTCAGATAGGTACTACTCCATGACTCATCTATGCCTTCAGGTGCTATTTTTAGACTTATCCATGCAGTTAATGTTTATGTGTGCACTCATGGAATTAGCTAGTCACTATCCATCTTCTTGTAAAGTTAGTCAGTGACTACCCTTGCACTTATAGAATCAGCTAAGCACTACTCATGGAGTTATGCAATCACTGACGCAGAGCTATTACATGTGTCAGTTTCTAGGTTTCTCTATATTCCAGAAATATTGTATACATATTTCTTTTAGATTTGATGATGATTTGAAAAGGTAGAGACGTATGTGTGCACACTTTTAATAATATGGAGAGACTTATGGTTGAATGAGGTAATAGTGTGCTGCTTTAGATTTGGCTAGACCCAACACTCATGCAGTTAGAAAAACACCCAAGTACTATCCATGCAGACTTCCAAAGATGCAGGCAGTACATATGCACTGCTGTAATCAGTTAGGCATTACTGCTGCAGTTATGCAATCATCTAGGCACTACCTATGTACTCATGCAATCAGTGAGGCAGTAGTTATGTAGTACCCCTACAGTCATGCAGTCATGTAGGCTGTACCTATGCACTCATGCAATCACCAAGGTATTACCCATATACTCTTTCAATCATGTAGCGACTACTCATGCAGTTATATAATCACCCACCTACTACCATTGCACTATTTCAATCACGGAGCTACTACCCTTGTAATTATGTAATCACTGAGCCAGTAGTCATACTGTGAAGGAATTACCCAGGCACTATCTTTGCACTCCTGTAATCACTTAGACACTACCTCAGTAGTCTTGCAATATTTTAAAAAGTACCCATGGACTTATAAAATCACCCAATCACTCTCTTACACCCCTAGGA
This sequence comes from Calotriton arnoldi, assembly GCA_963921515.1. Lineage (NCBI taxonomy): Eukaryota > Metazoa > Chordata > Amphibia > Caudata > Salamandridae > Calotriton > Calotriton arnoldi. Next base: position 366,221 of record CAWUFW010007752.1, on the reverse strand, counting down.
GTTGTCTACCTACACTTTAAGTCACAGAGGAACCACCCTCTTACACCCCCAGGAGCTGCCTACCCACACCTTGAGTCACAGGGGACCCATCCTCCCGCAGCTGAGGAAGCGCCCTACCCACACTCTAAGTCACAGGCAAACCACCCTTGTACACCCCCAGGAGCTGCTTACGCATACTCTGTCATGAGAATCCGACCTCTTACACCGAAAAGTGTTGCTTACCCACACTTTAAGGAACAGATGAACTACCCTCTCACATCCATGGAGCAGCCTACCCTCACAATAAGTCACAGAGCAACCACCCTCTAACACCTAAGGGGCCTAGTTACCCACACTCTAAGTCACAGGGGAACCAACTTCTCACTCCCCAGGAAGCTGCTTACCCATACTCTAAGCCAGAGAGAAGCCACCATTTCAACCCCCAGATTGCAACCTCCCCACACTCTAACTCACAGACGAACTACCCTCGCACACCACAGGGAGGTATGTATCCACTTTCAGTTCCATGCTTGAATACAAGGGACCAATCCCTCACCCCTCGCCAACACACATCTCATGTAAGAGAGTTGTGCACCCCTCCTACGTTTTTATGCACCCCTCTTACCTCTTTTTGCACCTCTGTTGGTTCTTTCTGCACTGCTCTTTCTTCTTTGTGCACACCTCTTTCTGGACCTCACTTGCTTCTTTCTGGACCCCTCTTGCCTTTTTCTGCAGCCCTCTTCCTTCTTTGTGCAACTTTCTTGCCTCTTTCTACACCTCTCTTCCCTCTTTCTGTACCACTCTTGCCTCTTTTTGTACCTCTGTTGCTTCTTTCTGCACTTCTATTGCTTCTTTGTGCATCCTTTGTGCCTCTTTCAGCACCTCTGTTGGTTCTTTTTGCAGTGCTCTTGCTTCTATCTGCTACTCTTTTGCACATTTCTGCACCCCTCTTGCCTCTTTCTGCACCTCTCTAGCCTCTTTTTGCACGTCACTTGCCTCTTTCTCCATCCTTTTTTCATTTTCCTACACATGTGTTGGTTCTTTTTGTACTGCTGTTGCCTCTTTCTACATATCTCTTCCCTTGTTCTGTACCTCTATTGTTTCTTACTGCAGTGTTCTTGCTTCTTTCTGCACCTCTGTTGAAGTCCATTTTCTAATATGACTTAAACTTCACTTTCGTCCTCCTTTACTATTCTAGTAATGCTAAAAGTGTTGGGCCTAGGCAAATATAAAAAAAAGTCTATAACGTGTCTCAGATGTAAGTGTCACCATATTTCGAAAAGCATATATGCATTTGTTCGTACCTTTTAAATGGAAAATGTTTCTTTAGTAATAGATAAGAATATTTGTATATAATTATTTTAATAATATTAAATTATTATTTTTTTTATTTTTTATTTAGATATTCTCCATTATTATTAAGAAATATTTACTACGGCAAGAAAATCTGAAAAGAAAAGACAGCAAAAAAAACAGTACTATTTAAAGGAGAAACAAAAGCAGAAATTAGATGAAGTACAACATGTGACATTGAAGAAAAAGTGTTCTGGTAAGAAAACTAAAGAATTTGTAAAAAGACTTTTAAGAACTGGAAAGAATTTTGAAAATGCCGAAAATAGAAACAGGAGTTGTAGAACGAAGAAGAATGAAATGAAAAAAGGACAAATAAATGGAAAATCAGGTTCAGAGAAAACAATCTATCTTGAAAGAAGGATGAAACAATATCATGATATTAGGAAACAAATGTATAAAAGTAGAGTACTACAACATTTATTGAAAGATTGCGAGAAATATAAAAAAAGATGTGTATTTTTGAAGAAGAAACAACAGATTGAAAGTATAGTCGAAAAGGCTTTTGACTTAAAAAAGAAGATTGTTTATATTAGATTTGAAAAGAATGCGAACATTGGATAAACCAATGCATTCTATGAAGGACAAAAGTACAAAGGAAAAGACTGATTAATAGAACTAACTTTTGTAAAAAAAATTCGGTGAATGGAAGCACACTTCTAGGTCAGAACCTTTTTTTAATTAAAAGAGTTATTTTCAAACAATACATTAGTTCACGCAGTTGATACCAGTGGTCGTGCTTATGAAGTGAAGAACAGTTGTGCAATTGAAAAAGAAAAGATGGTTCCTAGAAATGTGGAAGAAGTGATAGCTGAAGAAGTTCAAGGGAGATGTTCACAAGCTCCAGTGTATACATGGGATTGTAGTAGTATTTGTAGTATACGACAGGAGTCTATTGATATTTTGCGAAATTTCTTACGACAGTATACTAAAAAAAGTATTAAACAAAAGATTAAGATGTTGCAAGGACTAGATCCTTGTAAAGTGAGAAAAAATACTGGCTTGCAAGGTCATTCTCTGGCTTGTCTTTCTAGAAAAGTGTGTCAAAGTGTTTTTCATCATTTGAGTACGTTAGCAGTACATCACTCTGCAATGCGGAAGTTAGTAAGAAGATTGCACTATGTAAAAAGTCCTGCATTATTTTTAAGTGAAATAAATACTGCTCTTTTGCATGGGTCAGTATCGGATGTAAAAAAAGTTTGTGATGATGTAGAGTTTCGTTTCTTTAGTACTGAAAAAGAGAGTAGACAAAGTGAGAATTTGATAAGTGTAGGTGTTGAAGAGGAGGTGGAAGATAGTACTACTGAGAAGTTTGTAGATGAAATTACAAAGTTTAAGGTAATTTGTTCTGAAAAACCAAACTATGGGGGTCATTAGGATGATGGGCGGACTTGAGTCCGCCCGCCATCCCAGCGGTAACGGGACCGCTCGCCTGTCATGCGGCGGTCCCGCACCCCTAATTATGATGTGACCGCCACTGCGGCGGTCGCATCTGGCAATTTAACATTGCAGCGGGTGCTGCTGGCTGCAGCACCCGCAGCAATGTCAAATGGCCATGTTGTGCATTTCCATGCACAACGTGGCAGGCACCATGCGTTGCCTGCCACCATGTGCATGGAAATGAGGGTACCCCCCCAGTGCACAACTGCCCCCCCCCACAGAGGGGGTCCGCAACGTCTTGCGGCGGGATATCCACCGCAAAAAGACAGGCGGAAGGGCTCATCCTAATCACTATGGCGGTGCCTGCACGGCACCGCCGCAATGATGCCCTAGTTCCGGGTTCCGCAAGGCGGGCGGAAAAGGACCTTGCAGGATCATGGCGGACGGACTTTCCGTCTGCCACGGTACCAATGTGATTCCCACCGCCATCCTAATTTGGCGGTGGGTGAATCACATTGTGATGGCGGGAGGATTGCCACCGCTGGCCCAGCGGTGGCGATCCTCCCGCCATCATAATAAGCCCCTATGTATGTATTTGTTGTCGACGTACTCACCATAGAAATCAAACTAGGAATGTTGTTCTGTATTTAAAAAGTGAAAAGGAAAACAATGATAAGTGGGAGGAATTTGGTGCTTATTTGTTGGTGGAAGGTCTTTTTGAGTTGGGTATTGATCAACGTATTTCTAAATATTGTTACAGCAAATTAGAAGGGAACAAAATGCCAGCTAGAGCTGTACATAATAACCTAGAGTTGGTAGCTATTCCTGCAGAACTGGTAGATTTAAATACGTATGAGTCCATTCTGATTCAATCTGTGCACCGGTTTCAGGCTGTTGTTCGTATGGAGCCTAAAACAGGTAAGCTGCCTCCATCAGATTTACAAAGAGGATTAAAAGGAAGAGTTGTGTATTTACCTTTAGATTTAAAGAAAAATATTGAAACTATTGGTGTAGAGAGAGAGGAAACTGAACGTGTAGTTATTCTAGTTAATGGTGTTCCAACAAAGAGTCGGAAACTATGGCAAGAGTTAGTAGATGTCAGCAAAGTTCAAAAGGCTACGTTATATCTCATAAAAAATTATTTTTATTACAAAAATGTATATCTGGAAGAACAAGAAATAGTTTTAGGAGAAGATAGCGAAATTTCAACTGGCCAAATCGGAAAAGTGGACATCTCCAGGAGTGAAGAAATTTATGAACATTATAGTGTACATCCTTTACATTCAAAGGAAGTGATTGGAAATACTATTGAATTATTCCAAATGAAGAAAGCGAAGGGAACTCCTATGAGTGTTTGGGAAAGAAGTTTAGAAGCACGTTGTTTTCCACAGCTGTTCCCCACTGGAAAAGGTGGACGATATGATGAACGACCCGTGCCGATTCCAGCTTCAGAATATCGTACAACAAGATTGTACTCAAAAGATCCAAGATTTCGACAATGTATTCCATATATATTTCATCTTTTGTTTGAAAGTGACTTGTCTGGACTTTCATATGCAGTGAACCACATATTAAAAACAGGAGTTCATCTTACACATCTTTCTGCAAAGGAATTTTTGGACAATGTTCAACAAAGAGACGATCATTTAGAATCTCAGTTAAGTAATTTGATGGCATGTCAATGTGGTACCAATGAGTATTGGTATCGTTGTCGTGGAGAACTTAAATGTATGTTAAGGAACTTAGGAACCCCTACATGGTTTGTTACGCTAAGTTGCGCTGAATACGCTTGGAACGATTTACTTCAATTTCTACGAGAAGCAAATTTAAATATTAAAAACATTGAATACAAGACAGCTGGAGAACTGTGTTCCTTGGATCCTGTAAATGTGTGCAGATATTTTAATCATAGGTTTCAAGCTATGATGTCTTTTATCTGCAATAAAAATAACCCACCTCTTGGAGAAGTTATTGAATTCTTTTGGAGAAAGGAGTGTACCAAGCCAGAGGTGCTCCTCATATACATACGCTATTATGGATCAAGGATGCACCTAAATTTGGAACTGATTCTGATGAGACTGTTTTATCTTTCATTGAAGACTATGTTACATGTGGTATTCCAAAAACAGGAGAAGAAAATACCTTAAGACACCAAGTTTTACGGTTTCAAACTCATCGATGTGGGAAATATTGTCGACGGAAATACAAGTCAAAGGAAAAATTTTATACAAAATGTCCTTTTGGATTCCCACGTCCAGTAATTTCCAAAGGAAAAGTCAACAGTTTCATGTCAGCAGTGAGGCATACTATAACTCGAAAATCTCCAAAGAATACTTGCAATATAAAAAGAAGTGAACATTCAAAGTATATTGTGATTACAATCCAGTGATTTTGACGATGTGGAATGCAAATATGGATATCCAGTATGTTGCAGATAATTTGATTGCTGTTGCTCGCTATGTTGCTCGCTATGTTACGTCATACATAACAAAATCTGAAAAGACGGAGTTGAAAGAAATGTGGGAAGAAATTTCACAAGAGAAGACTCTTAGTAATAAATTGTACAGCTTTAGTTTGAAGATGCTTTCCCATTGAGAGATTGGATCCTACGAATGTTCGGATCGGTTGACATCTGCAAGTTTAAATTCAAAGTCAAGAGGAATCATTTGGGTAAGTCTAGGTCTTGCTGCAACACGAAATCGAGTATTGAAATCTGTACAAGAAATTGAATACTTAGCATTAGATGAACCGGAAAGTACAGATATTGTTAAAACAAACATGTTGGCTACGTACTATCCTAAAAGAAGTCCACATCTGGAAAACATATGTCTCTATGAAGTACTGCAATATTACAGCTTTAAGAGAAATGTTACCAAAAATATAAATGATGAAAAATATGCAGTAATTGGATGTGATGGATGTTTGGTAAAACATACCAAAGGAAATCTCATTAATCACAGGAAACTCAGTTGTGATACTGCAGATAAAAGGGAATTTTTCTATTTAGCACTTCTGCAACTCTTCAAGCCTTGGCGTACTGAAAGGGAATTACTTGGAGATTTTGAGTGCTATGAAGATTCTTTTAATGCATGTTAAGATAGCATTGAATGCACAGTTTTTCCAAATTATCTACAAATGTTGAATGAAGAGATTGAACAAGAAACTACTATTGCAGCTGAAATTGCTAGAGACAGTTCTCAAGATAGTCAAAGTTCTGCTCCACTGAGTCAAGATCCACTAGGAGAACCAATTCTTGAAAATGAAGCAGCAATAGCCATGAATGAAGTAGAAACGGCAATGCAACAAGCACAACAGGATATTATGGAGTTGGGAAACTTGGAAGAACAACTAAATATTGAACAGAAAGAAATATATCAGCAAGTTACACAACAGACCATGGTTTACTTCATGATAAAAAAGAATGCAACTGCACATCATTTCAACCTATTCGAATGTATATCAGTGGTCAAGCTGGTACAGGAAAAAGTTTCTTAATTAAAGTTTTGACCAGTTATCTACAGAAAACCACTGAATCACATTTATCTTGTGTTGTAACAGCTCCAACTGGGTTAGCAGACCACAACATTAAAGGGATTACATTACATCGTTTACTGATGCTACCAGTTGAACATGAAAATAAGTTGGAATATCACAAGCTATCTGGAGAAGCTTGTTATGAAGTTTCAAGAGTACTAAATAAAATTAAACTTCTGATCATTGATGAGGTTAGCATGGTCTCAAACGTAATGCTTGCCTTTGTACATTTAAGAATGCAGCAGATTTTGAAAACAGATTATGATGTTTTATTTGGAGGAAAACATGTAATTGTATTTGGCGATCTACTACAACTTACTCCTGTAAAAGGGCAACCAGTTTTTAAAACACTTGTGCATGAAGACACTAGGAAATCTTTGCGAAGTATTGGAAATGTCAACATTTGGTCTGATTTTGAATATAAAGAACTTATTAAGAATATGCGACAAGCAAGTGATGAACATTATGGAAGCATTCTTCAAGATATAAGAATTGGTGTTTTGACAAAACATGGTAAAGAAGCTTTACAAAGTCAGCTACTTACAAACTTGTTTCCAAATGAAAATGTTGGTCCTGAAATAATGTACAAAAAAATTGGAGAAAAGAAATCTATAATTTGCCTAATGCCAACACTGCAAGAGTGTTCTACATTCAATCAAGAACTTTTGAAGCTGGAAAAACAACAAATAATGAAAATGGAAGTCATTGATAAAATAGAACACGAAGGAATTACTATTATTCTGTCAGAAAAATGAAAATCAAAATTGGATTCTTTAGAAAAGTCTATATCTAAGACTGCTGGTTTAGAAAAGAATTTATATGTATGTGAAAACGTCGGGTAATTTTACGGCGTAATTTGGATGTAGAAAAAGGTTTAGTAAATGGAGCAATGGGTAAAGTTGTTGATTTTGTTAATTATCCAAATAGAGATGGAAGTGAATTCTTGAAGATTAAATTTGATCAGATTGAAGAGGTAAAACAGATTGGACGTTGTGCTGTTCGTTGTTTGCTTGTTAAAGACTTGTATGTTCGTAGAAAACAGTTTCCTCTTTCTTTAGCATATGCGGTGACCATTCTTAAATCTCAAGGTTTAAGTGTAGACAGTGCTTTGGTAAACATTGGAAGTACAGTTTTTAAAGAGGGTATGGCATATGTTGCATTGTCTTGAATAAGAACATTATCTGGATTGTATTTGATTGATTTTGATGAGAAAAAGGTTAGTGCAGATGCAAATTGTGTAAGAGAGTATAATCGGTTAAGAAGACTGTATGCTCCTAACTTAGGTGAATATCCCATATATGAAAAGCGTGTAGTATGTCCAAAACGAACATATGAGAAACACTCTAGTGAGGTTGGAAAGAAGAAAACAATTCAAGAGAATGTTGAGGCTGCAAAGAAAATGAAAATGGAGACTGTTGATGATATTGTAGGATACCAGTTAGAAAATAGTTCGGGTATCAACTGCTATGCTAATATAATTGTGAATGTCGTATTTTTTCTAGAAAATCTTCATCATCAAATTATGGAGAATCGAGAAAAAAGATTTTGTTCTTTGTTGCATTATATTTTTGAAAAATTGACAACTGATAAAACTAAAATCCATACTGTTTCTGGCATTCGGCATCTTTTGGATATATGTTCTGGTTCTTCACAATTTACACTTAATGTACAACAAGATGCTCAAGAATTTCTTATGTTTATGCTTGCAGTATTGGAAGATGAGGAATAGAAATTGAAAATTTCTTTGGACTAAGTTACAGATGGAATCATAAATGTGAAGACTGTTTATTTTCTTCTACCACTGAAATAGACACTGAACGATTCATATATTTGACAATACCAGATTGCAAAACAGTGTCTTTTAACTCATTAGTAAAATCAGCTAATCAAGATATGAAATGTACTCACTGCAAATTTTTAGTTTTTTTTGTTAAATCCTCATTCGCCTCTGACCCCAGACAACTAGGAGACTGGTAGGCTGCCGCTGTTACTCAGTTACGAGACGTAGGCCCACGAGGTGTGAACCCCGCCTCTCTGTCACCCGCCTACCAGTGGCAAATAAACCCGCTCCTGTTGCTGACCTCTCGTTGTCAAGGAGAGGGTGGTTATGCTCTCTTCTGATTTCTCGAAACCGGTGACTGATGCTGTGGGTCTTTTTGCAATTGGAGATCGATACTAAGAAGACGCAACACAGCCTGACACAGTCTGAGAGCTTCCCGTGAGGCTTAATCATAGGAACAAGGGATTATATAAATTATATAAATTATCTTATAATGTAAAACAGATTATCGTTATTAACGTTATTAACCAGGAGACCAGTTTATCAAGTGATCCCAGATGGCTTTCTTCCTGCTGTTTCCCAGTCTAGCTAAATCGGTTCTAGAGGTTTTATATAGAGAGGTCAGCAGTCTGAATGCGTGGGGGATATGGTCTCAGCCCATCTTTTGCATATTTCACGTCTGGCTAGCAGGATAGCTTGGAATAAAAAACTTCTGCTTGAGCCTATGACTTCACTTGATATACCAAAGATGATAAGCCTGAGGGAGATGCATACTGGGCACCCTAAAATATCCGTAAGAGTGGTTTCTACTTTGTTCCAGAATTCTGAGATAGCTGGACAATCCCAGAACATATGTGTGTCTGGGGCACTTTCCATGTGGCACTTTTTGCAACTAGCAGGAGGACCCTTAGATATTTTAGTAAGTCTCGTCGGGGAAAAATAGGCCCTATGTGTAGTAAAGTAGTGATTTCTTCTTAACCAGGCTGGTTTCACAACTGAAAATAAGGTGTTAAAGGAAATTTGCCACAAATCTGCCCAGTCTATATCCGGGATTGCATCTCCCCATAGTTCCTCGGCTAATCTGAAGTCTCCATCAATGGTCTCTTCAATAGTCCAATAAAAGAATGATACTTCCTTCTTTCTTCCTGGCTTCTGTACCAAATGTTCTTCAAGAATATTGCCCATACCTATGGGTTTATTAGAACTCTGAAACCAACTCTTTAATTGTAAGTATTTGAATCTAGACATACCTTCCTCCATTTTCTCATCAAATGATGCCCAGGGCAGAAGTGCTCCCTCAGAAACCAAGTCTCCCCATACCAGGAACCCCGCTGTTTTAAGGGGGGCTGCCAATTTATCTTTCAAGCAGCTTGGAGCTCCCGGGTTGTCCCACAAAGGAGCCAAGCTTGAGTAATACTCTAGGCCCGTGGATTTTTAAATTCTGGCCCAAGTTTGAGCTGCACTCAGTAATACTGTCAACCTTATTTTCTTAAAGAACTTCTGGTCTCCATATTTAAAAAGAAAGCCCTCACGTGATAACCCAACTTGGTCTAACATACCTGAAAACATTTTCCCCCTTTCTGATGAATCCGGGCATTTTAGTAGCATTCTAGAATATGTTAGCTGAAAGGCCCAGGCATAATACTGAATGTCTGGGAGTGTAAGACCGCCTTTTTCTCTCCTGCGCCTCAGCTTTTTCCACGCTATTCTTGTCGATTTATAGGCCCACACAAATGAATTAATACATTGCTGAAATTTATCTATGGCCTGCTTCTCAAAGTATAGCGGGATGGTATTGAAGAGAAAAGTGACTTTTGGTAAGATTACCATTTTTATTAAGTTGATTCTACCCATAATAGTCAGGGGAAGGTGTGCCCAGGACTTCATGAGTTTTTGACATTCTCTCACAATGTTTAGAAAATTGATTTCTGCAATCTTATTGATGTCCTGGACAATCTTTACTCCCAGATATCGCATTTCATTTTTAACCTGATGTCGACACCCTGGTAGATTCCATGTCATAATTTCGGTTTTGTCACCATTAATTTCGTACCCCGAGACCTGACCAAAATCCTGCGCTAGACGAATAATATGAGGGAAAAATAGCTCCAGATTCGACGACAGAATTAATATATATCGTCTGCATTTAGAGCTACCTTCCTCTCCCACACTCCACTCTTGAATGGTACAATATCTGTCTCCTCTCTTAGGCGTACAGCAAATGGTTCTATATACATGTTGAATAAGAGCGGGGAGAGGGGGCAGCCCTGTCTGGTTCCTCTTTCAATTTTAAAGGGTCTAGTTAAATTTCCATTGACCACAAGTCTCGCTGAAGGGTCACTATACATGAGTTTGATGGTTCGGCAGAATTTTGGACCAAAATTATACTTCTCGAGTACCGCTGTTAAATAGTTCCAGTTGACCCTATCAAATGCCTTGGTGGCATCCAGGGTCATTGCTGCCAAGGGAAGTGAAAAAGTAGAGGCAAAGTCGATAGCGCCTATAAAATCGTGGGTGAGGTCAAAAAGATTCCTGCCTTTCAAGAAACCCTTTTGGTCTACATGCAGCAGGCTTCCTGCTACTCCGCTCAGCCTGTCTGCCAGTATTCTAGAAAAGATCTTGTAATCATTGTTTAGAAGTGAAATAGGTCTATAAGACCCGCAATTAGTTGGAGATTTACCTGGCTTTAGAATCAATGTTATATTAGCTTCGCCCCATGAAGTGGGCAGTCTAGCACCTTCTACCAAAATTTTATTGAAGAGGGTTGTCATACATGGAATTATTATCTCTCCCAAACTCCTATATAATTCCATAGGGAGGCCATCCGGCCCAGCAGCCTTACCTATCTTACAGATTGATAACGCCTTCCTAACCTCCTGTTGTGAGATCTCAGACTCTAGGTTCTCTCGTTGGGCGAAGTCTAGTGAAGTAAGATTGATCTGATTTAGCCATTCACATGCGCTGATGCTGTCTACCTCCTTATCCTCAGTGTACAGATCTTTGAAGAAGGTGAAGAAAGCTTCTCCTACCTCTTCGTCATTAGTTGTTGATGATTTAGTATGCTCGTCATCAATCTGTTTGATCAGGTTACGAACTCTGTCAGTTTTGGTCTTCCATGCCAATAATTTACCGGCCCCCTCACCGTATTCAAAATGGGCAAGCTTGCTAGCTTCCCATCATTTAGAGATTCTAGCCTGAATAATATCCTCCAACTGGTCTTTCAAGATTTTCAGTTTCTCTTCTAGTGCCTGGCGCGTAGCCTGATCAGCTTCATTATTAAACTTCCTTTCTACCTCCTTCATTTCACTCTCAATGGATATTGTTTCTTTTCTATACTGCCTATTCTTATAAGAGGTCCTATTTGTTATCAAGCCTCTCAAGTACGACTTCAGGGTGTCCCAAACCACTGCAGGCTCCGCCGAGCCTACATTTATGTTTAGGAAGAACTCTGTCTCCCGGGATGAATACTCTCTCTCAGCCTCATCTAGGAGGAGTGTGCGATCGAATGTCCACACCCTTCGTTGTTCTTTGTCTAATACCTTTAGTTTAATCCAGACCACCGCATGGTCCGAAAGGTGGGGGGTCAAATAGCCTATATCTTTGACTTTACTCCTTAAATCATTACTGATAAGGATGTAATCGATCCTTGATTTATGCCTATATTTTTTATTATAGAAGGAAACACCCAGTTGGGTACCTGATCTTTCTCTCCAGATGTTTGATAAGGCGTTCTGCCTCATCATCATCTTTAGGTATGTCCTAGATTTAGACAGGACGTTTGCCCTACTACTGGGTGATTTATCCTTTTGAGGATCCAGCACTATGTTGAAATCCCCCACAAGAATAACCGAATCAGGAAGCCCCAGAAGATTTGAAAAGATAGTTTTTAGTGTGGAAGGGTCATCTTGGTTAGGACCATAGTAACCTACTACCGTTATGGGTGCACCTTCTACAGATAACTTAACAATGACCCACCTGCCACTTGGATCTGTCATAGTTGTTAGGAGACAAGCATTAGCTTGTTTTTTAACTAAAATAGCTACACCCCTAATGTTAGTATTTTGATCAGAACTAACACAATGTTCCACCCACCTGAGCTTCCTACATATGCCGGTAATCTCTTCCCTCAGAAGGTGTGTTTCTTGCAAGATGATTATCTGTGCAGGTGAATCTTTAAGATATTGGAGGATTTTTTCCCTCCTACTTTTGACCCGGAGACCATTTACATTCCAAGATAGACATTGTAACGTTCTCATGGGGGATTAAGGGATTGGGCTCCAAACCATCTACCTTCTCCTGAGTGTCGACACCAAGTAAAAAACAATAGCCAAAAAAATAACACCGGAGTTATGACGTGAATGAGAATTTTCTTTTTTTCCTTTTTTATCCCTATGCTCCCCCACCCGTGACCCCCCCTCCCCTTCTCCACCCCCCCCCTTACCCCCTCCCTGGAGAACCCTACCCCCATTTGCCTGGACTTCATCCAGATTGTGCCTGCCGGTGTGCCCCACTTTAGCCCTGAGGTTAATCTTTGTCAGTTGTCAGGGACCATATGTAACTGAAACTCCCACTATGGCTTCCACTATTTCTAATGGTTTTCCCACATCTTGTTATCCTACTTCATACTGTAGATTTTGCAAATGTATGCGATATATGTGGGTCTAGAAGGTGTATATTAACATAGTCAATTAACTATTTCTTAGACTCTTAAAGATTTGTGGGGTAGTTTTCCCAGCTTGGGTGTTATTTTTAAGAGCTATTTTAAGCTTTTCAAAAGCTCTTCTGCCTCCTGCACTGTTTTTGCATTGTACATTTTATTTTTGTACATGATTTTTAATTGTGCTGGAAACTTTAGCTGAACAACGACCCCCAGTTTCTTAAACTCTTCCATTTTTCTGCCCAACTCCCATTGACGATCCAAGGTAGAACGTGAGAGATCTGATCGGATCTCAAAAGCAAAATCTCTGGGTTTCAGTGACTTCTGCTTTAGAGCAGCTGTTAATATTCTTTCTTTCAAGGAGAAGGTTAGAAAATTAACTAATATCTTCCTAGGTTTGGTTCGATTAGGGTGCCTCCTGTAAGGGTCTCTATGGATCCTTTGTATGTCTCTCGATAGGTCTTCTTCCGAGTCCTCAATCTGTATTGATTCTTTTATGAGAGTTATAATATAAGCTTTAAGGTCCTCTCCTTCCTTACCCTCCGGTACATTCAAAATACGCAAGTTATTGCGTCTGGAGTTATTCTCCAAGGATTCTAACCTATCTCGGAGCATCGCCTCATCCTTTTTAAGCGTTATAATGTCGGCTTTAGCTGCTCCCAGATCTTCTTTGAGCCCCTCTACTGAGTCTTCTAGAACCACCATCCTAGAGTCCAAAAGGTCGAATTTCTTCTCCAGAGACTCACAAAAAAGTCTGATTTCTCCTTGATTAGACTCTGATACGGCAAACCCCTTCCTGATGTCCAAGGACAGAGTGGAGAATAGTACCTCCAGAGGAGCTACCGGAAGACTTTCCCTTCCTGTTTCTGTGCTGCTCCTACTCTGCTTGTTGCTATCACTGTTCCCATTTTCACTACCATTAGTCGCTCCGTTCTCCACCTCTGAACTTTCTCCTCCAACACTCTCTGTAGTCTCTGGATTATTCAGCGGGTCAAGTTGTTTGGCCGGATGCTCAATAAGGTTTGAAGAGAGAACAGGTGTAGGTATATGTGTCGGGATAGAGGTAGGGGTGGGGGTAGAGGCAGAGTTGCTTCCTAGCTCAGTGTCTTCCATCTGGCCTTGGGCAGGAAGTCTTATTGTCTGCCTGGAGTCTTCCCTAAGGGCTTCCCCTTGATTGACCACGTCTAAAACCTGTGGAAGGACCTTGAAATAAGACCTTAGGGACGGAGTTATTTTTATTCTAGCGTCTGCCAGATGGCTCTTCTTTCTGTTTATCTTGGTACCCTTACCTCTATTCTCCCAAAATCGTGAAAGGTTGGTTTCAGGGCTACCTTCGGGACTTATTGTCAGTAAGCTCTCTCCTTTCCCCTGTGTATCTAGGGTTGTTTTACCTTCAAGGGACTGCTTTGTAATATTTTTATAGGATTTTCTCTTTCCGGGCCCTTGCACAATAAGCCCCTGTACTGCACCTCTTTTCCTACCTTTCGTTTTTGTGGTCTTACTTGCTTTTAAATTAAGTGCCTGATTGGTTTTTTTGGGCTGCACTTGGCTGGTGTCTAGGGTGACCGAGGCATCCCCTTCCTTATCCTTATCCGCTAGTCGGGAGGAGCAAGGGGAACACAGGGAACACGGAGAGCGGGAGGAGAAATCTGCTTCTAGAGACTCACGCGTACCCCTCTGGTGCCCCAATACCTCCCTTTCCTCCACTTCCTTCCTCAAAGCCAGAGAGGTTATGCCGGTGACACATGCCGTTTTACACCTCACCTCGGTCAGCCCCCAATCCTGCGCCTCCTTTACCGTCACCACCTTTGTCTCCATCTCCGTTCCACTCGTAATGGCGTTCTTTTCCGAAGAAAAAACAAAAACAGCGGCGGTAGCTCCCCTTGTGCTGTCTCTGCCGCCGACCGCTCCAGAATCGCTTCGCGCAAGGCCGCCTCCGAAGAGGCCGCGCGCTGCTAGCCTTCGGCTCCTCCTCAGCTCCAGGGCCGCTTGTGACCAGCGAGGGAGATCCCCCGACGAGCCAACGCACATACCCCTGGTAAGTCTCAGGGGAGAAAGAGGAAAGGAGAGGAAAAAAATAGATGCGGGTTTGCTGTATGTTAGTCCCCGCTACAGCATGTCTTCACAGGGCAAAGTGGGAACACAAACGACGGCAGCGACCGCTCGAACTCACGGCCGCCATGTTCTCCCATTTGATTCAATTCTCCCCTGTCGCAAATCTGAAATGTTGTCAACATTATTTATAGAAAGATTTGGACAATATGTCATTTTAATGCTACAACGTTGTAGAGCAGAAGGAAGAAAATTGGAAACCAAAATTAAAATTTTTGTGGCAAGTCAAGTGTCAATTTCATTAAGAACTTTTAAGGCAGTGGCTACTATTTTCCATGATGGACCTAGTACAAATATGGACACTATACTGTGTATTTAAGATGCAATAAAGGATGGACACATTGTAATGATGCCCATTTGGAGTTCAAATGTCGGTTGCCTTACGAATTGCCAAATTCATATCTGATATTTTTGGTGCCAAAGTTTTGAAAACATCATTCGGCCTATTGGGAAGATGTAAACATGAATTAATGACTTTATTTTGGATATTTTTAATGCAAATGATTTCGGAAACATCATTCGGCCTATTGGGAAGATGTCAACAATTAGTGTTTGAATTGTTGTTTCTGCTCTTTGATATTGCATTTGGAAAATTGTGTTTGAAAGAAGTAGTTCATATATTTGATCTTTGTATTATATGTAATGCAAATGAGAGTGTTTATTTTTGAAAATGTAAACAGATAGTTGAGTTTGTTGTAAATATTTTGAACACAGATTTGTTTTTTTACAATCTTATTAATTGTATTTTTTTGCCCGCTGTTATATGATGATAAACATTGAAATCACTGTGTATGGTGAAATTCAATAGAATCTGAAAACAGCAAAAAAGTGAACCTGAATATGTTATGTAATTCTAAAATTATGTTGTGTTCTTAAACCTACAATATTATTTGCAATAATTGTATTTTTTCTTCTCTTTTACAGAGAGTAAAAGTAAACTTTGAAAATATTTTAAATTTACTTTACAATGAAACATCTGTAAAATAGTTTCAATGAGATTGATATCTACTTCAATGCAGAAGGTAAGATGAAATAATGAAATAAGCAAAATAATAGGAATTAATGTTTACAATCACTTTTATTGCAGTTATTCATTTCTTCAAACTCAATCATCTCATTTCTCAAATCACCTCAGCAGTACTCATGCACTCCTTCAATCTCTGTAGCATAACCTTTCTACTTATAAAATCACCCAGGCATTACTAATCTACACCTTTAATCAGTCTGGCAGTACCTAAACACTCCTGCAATCATCTAGACATTACTTTTACAGTCTTGCAATCACCCAAGTATTACCTATGCACTCCTTCAATCGTCTACACATTAGTCTTGCACTGATGGAATCACCCAAGCAGTAACCATGCACTCATGCAATCACCCAAGCATTACCTATACACTTACAAAATCATCCAAACAATACCTATCCACTAACAAAATCACCCAGACAGTACTGATGCACTACTGCAATCATTCAGGCAGTACTCATCCACTCATGGAATAACCCAGGTACTACCCATGCACTCCTCTAATCACCTAGACACTACACATTCACTCCTTCGATTACTCAGGCACTACCCATGCACTCCAACAATCACCCAGTCACTACTCATGTACTTATAAAATCCCCATACACTATCTTTACACTCCTCCAAACAGTCAGGCAGTACCCATGAACTTATGCAATCACCAAGACACTAACCGTGCATTCATGCAATCATCCAGGCATTACAAATAAACTCATGTAATTACCCAGGCATTATCCATGCACTTACAAAATCACCCAAGCAATACCCATGCAGTTACAAAATCATCCAGGCAGTACTCATGTAGTCTTGCAATCACCTAGGCACTACTCATCCACTCATGCAGTAACCCCGGCACTACCCATGCACTGCTCCAATCACCCGTGCACTACCCATGCACTCCTCCAATCACCCAGCCAGTACTTATGCACTGCTCCAATCACCTGTCTACTACCCATGCACTCCTCTAATCACCCACACAGTACTCATTTACTCCTTCAATTACCCAGCCAGTAGCCATGCACTCCTCCAATCACCCAGTCACTACTCATGCACTTATAAAATCACCATACACTATCTTTATACTCCTCCAAACACCCAGGCAGTACCCATGCACTTATGCAATCACTAACACACTAACCATGCATTCATGCAATAACCCAGGCATTACCAATAAACTCTTGTAATTACCCAGGCATTACTCATGCACTCACACAATCACCCAAGCAATACCCATGCAGTTACAAAATCATCCAGGCACTACTGATGCACTCCTGCAATCACCCAGGCAGTACTCATCCACTCATGCAATAACTCAGGCAGTACCCATGCACTGCTCCAATCACCCGTGCACTACCCATGCACTCCTCCAATCACCCAGCCAGTACTTATGCACTTATCCAGTCACTCCACCAATACCAAAGCACTTATAAAATTACCATGCACTACCCTTGCACTCTTACAATCACCCAGGCACTACCCTTGCACTCATGCAATCATACAGACACTACCCATGCACTGCTCCAATCACCCAAGCACTACCTGTGCACTCCTCTAATCACCCAGACAGTACTCATTCACTCCTTCAATTATTCCGCCAGTAGACATGCACTCCTCCAATCACCCAGGCACTATGCATGCACACATGCAATCACCCAGGCATTACCCATGCACTCATGCAAGCACCTACGTACTACCCATGCACTCATGCAATCACCCAGGCACTCCCCATGCACTCCTCCAATCACCCAGGCACTACTCATCGACTCATACAATAACCCAGGCACTATCCATTCACTGCTCCAATCACCCATGCACTACCCCTGCATTCCTCCAATCACCCAGCCACTACCCATGCACTTATAAAATCACCAGGCACTACCCATGCACTCATAAAATCACCGAGGCACTACCCATGCACTCTTGCAATCACTCAGGCACACTCCTTGCAGTTCCCCACTCATCCCGGCAGTACCCGTGCAACCATGTAATCATGCAGATATTATCCATACACTTCTTCATACAACACATACAAATTTCTCTTTTTTTAACTGAATAGGTGGTTCTAACAAGAACAGTTATTTTCTTCTTTTTTTGTTTTATATTTTTTTGTGACTTTCTAACTCTTTTTTGAATTGTTTGGGTGTTTTAAAAAAAAAAAACAACAACAACAGAATAAAGTGACAGAACTGTTGTCAAAACGTTTGCAATTTAAACAACATTGCAAAACAAAATAATTAACAATGATGGCTTCGAGCAGCAAAAACTATGGCGTCGATGGACTGCTTGCCATAACACAGAATCTTTCTGCATTTGATGCATCTCTGTTCTAGACCAGCAAATTCGGCCCTTATATCTGGTCCTCTGTTTAACGAGTCAAGAGAAAGAAGTTCCCCTTGGTTGAATGAATTAACACCAGAACTGTTTCTCTAAATCAAACCTCACATACCCAAACTTACAGCTCATACCATATCATCATGTTCTCAATGTAGTATCCAAAACATACCCCAAATAGAGATGTAATACTTACAAATGTTTATTTATTTTTAAAATTTCAATATAGAAAATTCTGTGAATCAGAGTTCTAAAAAAAACAATCTATGCATTTCTTTAACCAAAAAACAATCAATACATTGTTAAAAATGTAGGCATAGCATAAACTGTACATCCTAATACATAAATGCTAAATATATTAAAATACGGCGCAAAAACGATAACACAAAATACAAAAGTACAAGAAAGAAACCCTATAGGCACAGTTTTATACAGACTGTTGCACACCAAGATCCAACCCTGCGGACTTACAAAATGAAAACCCTGGTTGAATAACTATTCCTTTCCCAGGCGTTTTTACAGTCGGATTCAAGAAAAGCAGGCGTCAACGCGTTTCGGTGGTATAAGGACAGACACTCACACACTGCCACTCACCCATAGAGTTACTCACACAGCTAGTCAGTAATGGAAAGAATCAATTACACTCCCATTTACTCACCTACACAGTTATACACACACCACCTCACTTATTTATACAGATACTAACACATACTTACTCTCATATACAATCACTGACACAAGCACACACTCATCCATACAGCTACTCTCACAATCACTCACTCTCACATATAATCATTTATATACTCCAACACTCACATATGCCTTTCACATATGTAGTTACTCACACATGTACGACTGAGACATCCATTCACTCACCAGCACAGCTATACACACACTAACCCAACCCATATAGCCCCTCACAGTCGCACTCTTGAACCCATACACCCAGTGAATCACCTACTCACACATCCATGCAGGGAGTCACACCCACCCATACAGACTCTGAGACACCAATTCAGGTACTCAGACAACCAATCAAAAACCCATATATAGATACTCATGTAGCTACTCACCAACCCAAGCAGCCATTTACACACCAACTGACAGGCTGATAAACACATTCATGCAGATTAGTCAGTCAAGAATGTATTAGTAAGACACGTTTAATCACTCACTTATACAGTCAGTCATGCACCTATTAAATGATCCATTCAGACACTCATATACACACTCATTCTTCAATACACCTAGGCATATATATGTACAAAACAAATTTTAACTCTTTAGAAATACTCAGTCACTGGATGATGTCATCAGTGATGTCATTTGAGATGTCTTCAGTGATGTCATCAGTGATGTCACTGACCATGTCATGAGTGATGTAATATGTGACGTCATCAGCAGTGCATTGCGGGGGCGCGAGTTATAGTTAGCTCAACTAACTATAACGGCCGAATTTCTCTGGTTTTGTACAAGTGAAACGTCCAACTAACTATAACGTCCCTGAAACCTATGGTTTTTTCAGTGAATATATATATATATATATATATAAGTGACATACATACACACACAATAAAACCGTAAAAAATATAAACAATTGAATAAGAAAAACTATAACAATTAATGTAGACAAAAAATACAATATTGAAAATTCCAAAAAGCAAATTACAAAAAAACTGTAAACATTAAAATAAATTTAGAAACAAAAACAAATATTATGAATTATATAAAAAATAAACAATTCATGATATAAAATCTATTTAACCAATATTATGAAAACAATTACAATAGAAGAATATTAAATATACTATTCACATTCTAGTTTATGCAACAGTTGGTAAAGTGTTGCACTTCATAGGGATTAGATTTACTATTATTACTACAGTCAGTACAATTATTGGGAAAGTGTTGGACTTCAGACGAGTTACGTATACTATTCCTATTCCAGTCAGTGCAATAGTACAGAAAGCGTTGGACTTCTGAGGGGTGAAATGTACTATTCCCACTCCAGTCTAAGCAATAGTAGGGATAACATTGGGTTTCAGAGGAGTGAAAATTACTATTCCCACCTCCAGTCTACAAAACAGTAGGGGAAGTGTTGGACTTTGGAGGGGTAAAATGTACTATTCCCACTGCTGTATGTGCACCAGTAGGGAAAGTGTTGGATTTCGGAGGGGTGAAATTTACTATTCCCAATCCAAACAGTGCAATAGTAGGGAAAGTATTGGACTTCAGAGGCGTAAAGATCATTTGTTTAGTCAAGATGGCCGCCGGTTTTACTTTATGCTGAATTGTTGGTTGTTTACGATGACTGAGTACTATATATAGGAAGTAAGGTTTTGCATTATTAAGAATTTTGTTTCTTTATGGCAGGGCGATATCGCACCTGATTGGAATGCTAAAAGATACATGTTCACTGGCATGGGAATATTCTATGTTTTGTGAGGTTGTGACTACAATATAACTATGTGTATCATTATTTAGTAGGCAGGGTATTAGATACTTTAAGATGGCTGCCGTATTGTGTGAAGGTAGAATTGTCCTTTATTGAGTTCCTTTGTTTGTTTATTTGAGGCGTGAAAATATGGCATCTGAGAGGAATGCTGAATCGATATACACTTAGGCCCTGATTACAATGTCGAGACACCGTTTGGATTGGGAACCGACCGACCTCAGATCCGTGGTTCCAACCACATCCTTTGGATGCGGCCGCACACAGTGAGGTCAGAAGCATCAATACTTTTATGCAAGCATGCGAGGCAGGCGGAAAATGCTTGCAGCATAAGCTCCCATTGAAAAATGGATGTTTCCAAATATCCCTGCATCGTGTGACAGGCATTTCACGGTGCCTGCCAAATGGTGCAGGGATGTTGAGGGAGGCCCCTATGGTGCCCCCCAGGGCAGTATGCAGAGGCCGTGGAGGGATGGGGCCCTGCTAGAGGCCCCCAAAGACATTTTCTGACAGCAGTTCAATGTCAGAAAGGCCGACATGGAACTGCTGTTGGAAAGTGCCATCATAATCGCGATGGCGGAAACGCCGTCCTTAAGGCATTATGAAGCCTTTTGGACATCAAGGAGCCCGTCGGAACCGCCTCGGTTTCCCCGGCCGGTTTAATCTCCGACCGCCGTCATATAATACGGCGGTTGAACTTTAAACCTACAATGTTGGTCAGAAAGCCTTTGACCAGCGGTCGGAGGCTTTCTGACCAATATTGTAATTAGGCCCTATGTTGCTGAATGTACTCTCCGTCTGGTGAGTTTTGGTTGGTAATGCAATTATTGCTAAACTTGACAATTATTTTTTATACAGATGGCATTAATGATATTGAAGGGTGTAAATAGAGAATAACTCGTTTTAAGCACTTGTGTAGAGAATACTTGGTTTTGTTAAGAAACAGGAAAGGAGCACCATGACATATTACTGAAGTGAGGAATACTGACACTGATGCGGTTGTGACACGGATATTGTGTTTATTATTGGTCAAGTGTACGTAACGTGGGGATTTTAACATGGTATGTAGGTGTTATAAACCTGTTGATGTAATTGTGTACTTACAATATATTCTTTAGGTTCAAGAAATACATCTTATATTATACCATTGATTTATGAAACACAACCTGGAATGGGTGAGCGTGTATTCTTTCACAAAGTGTAATTCTGTTGTGTCCTTTTCTGTATTTTAAGGGCACTTTTACTGATAGGCTGATGTCAATATTTTCTTTTAGAGTTAAAATTAGGAATTTACTATGAAGGCATGTCTCACATTAGTGGTGCGATTATACACTTACTTAGGTGTGGGCCTATTGGGGATTCACACTGGTTTATGGATTTGGTGATGGAGAGGCAATTTGAAATTTGTCACTATTGGGTGCAATGCTTCACTGTTTTTATATTATGTATGAAATGGTGAATATTCCCATTCTGTGTTTGCAACTGAGGTACTGTTAGCAATCGGTTCCGTCACAGATTAATGATGCACGTAAGGAAACAGTTTAAGATTTGTTTATCTATTATTATTGACATATTCATTTATAGTGGTTTGGAGACGGAGATTAGAATAAGCTATGTCTTATTGTCTTTAGCCCTGATGAAGTCGGATGCACAATGACGTTACAACGAAACACATGTTGACTAGAGGCTTGGCTGAAAGTGTGAAGACTACCAATTGAAAAAAGACACAAGACCAAATTATTCATTTCTGGACTATCATTCATTGTGTGCTCGAAGGCCTTTTTGATAAATGGGCCAATGCTGTTTATTAAAGGTTATTTGGTGGCTACCTTTCCTTTTGGAGCATCTAAGATGTGAGAAGATATTTGGTTTGATTTTTTGTGACACTCTGCTGAGGTTGGTGTGCACGCAAGAACCTAACCCTGCCACCTACTGATGTGTTAACAGTAGGGAAAGTGTTGGACTTTGGATGGGTAACATTTACTATTCTGACTCATGTCTCTGCAGCAGTAAGGAAAGCGTTGGATTTCAGAGGGGAGAAATGTAATATTCCCATTCCAGTTAGGGCAACAGTAGGGAAAGTGTTGGACTTTGAAGGGGTAAAACTTACTAATCCCACTCCAGCTAGGGCAACAGTAGGGAAAGTGTTGGACTCTGGATGGGCAAAATTTACGATTCCCATTCCAGTCCCTGCAAAAAAGAGAAAGCGTTGGATTTCAGAGGGGTGAAGTTTAATATTCCCACTCTAGTCTCTGGAACAGTAGGGAAAGAATTGCATTTCGGAGGGGTGAAATTTACTATTCCCACTCCAAACAACGAAATAGTAGTGAAAGTGTTGCCCTGAGAAGATGTTAATTTTACTATTCCTTCTGCAGTCTAATCAAGAGTAAGGAAAATACTTCACTTAAAACACAATACATATATGATCAACCCGATCAATGTAGAAAAAAATTATAAATTCTTAATAAAACTAATATTTAACATAGGAACTATATACATATCTCGTTAAAAAACGAACCACAATCAATTTACATAATTACTATTAAAAAAATCAATTAATAAATATTTGTTAATCAATTAATAATTAATTCATTAACTTCCCACCCTATACCCCTACAAACCTAGCAGTCCGCACCTAAAATATAACTAACAATAACTATTCCATATCTTACATACTGAAAATAAATCAAATAATTATTTAACAATTTATAATTAATTGTTACTTAATTATTACTTAAAGGACTTCCTACCCTAGATCATTTCAAACACAGCATACGCAACTAAAATGTAACTCAAATAAATAAGTATAGCACAATATACATAATTGATAACCAATGACATAAATAATAATTAATAATTAATTGTTAATTAATTTTTACTTATCATCCCAACTCATACCTCTACAAACCAAGCATCCTGCAACTAATATGTAACTTAAAGCAATAAGTATAGAACACTATACATCATTCATAATCAATTAAATGATTGATTTACAATTAATTGCTAATTAATTATTACTCAATTAACTTACTACCCTAAACCCTTACAATTCTAGCAGCCTGCACCTAAAGCATAACAAAAATATGATTATTACACAATTTACATGATTAATAATCTATTAAATAATTATTTATAAAATAATAAGTATGTGTTAATTAATTATTACTTAATTAGCTTCCCACCCTATACTCCTACAAACCTAGCAACTCACAGCCAAAATATAACTGAAATAAATAAGCATTGCATAATTTACACCATTTATATCAATAACCTAATGAATTGAAAATAATGAAATAATTAATAATTCGTTCTTGCTACATCAACTTCCCACCCTACCCCCTACAAACCCAACAACACACTACAACACTATAATTTAGTATTGACAATTAAGTTAAACATTCTACATTACTTAAAATTACAAATTATATTTAAGACATTAATGGTTACACAAACAAAAGTAACACATAAAATTAATATATGAACTCAAACACATTAAAATAATTTAAAATGATATTTTTAAAACTATATTATTGAAAACGATATTAAACACAACAGTATTCTTATAAGCTATATTACTTACCTAAAAAAATGATTTTCTTGACAACGATATTTTTGCATTCTGATATTTTTGTGACCCGATATTTTTTCCGATATTTGTGTCTCCCGATATTTACAACTCTACATTTTGTCCAAACACTTTTTCTCAGTGAACCTGAGAGGCCTGTACTATAAAAAAGTAATAGCAAAAAGCCCTTCAGGATAATAAACACTATAAACCAGCTTCACCCCACAACACTAATACCTATGTACACAGGGCCTTGACATTTAACTGCTATCAAGTGACCAAAACATTCATTTGCCATTTTACAGTTGTCAGACTAATGCTTCTAAATTGGACAATGTCCACCAAAATATGTTTTTAACTCATAACTTCAGACTGGACAATAGATTTCACTTCTTTTTTTAAGTTTCCATTTTGTAAAATTGTTACAAATTGTTATATACTTTGATATATTACTAGCAATAAAAAACCTCTTTAATATTTGAACTTAAGTTTCCTTAAAACCCTACTTCGGCCTCAATCTGCAAAGGGGTAATTAAGCTACAAATCATGGTCTCTTATAGAGAGTTCAGATATTTTTCTTCATTTAGAAAATCAGACTCTGACAAGGCAGTGAATACCTTTTATGGGTACTTTACCACTATTTTGAGGTACGACAAAGGCTTTAATACAAATTATTGTTGTTTGACTTTTGGAGGGAAATGACCGTTGAAGAAAATTTTAAAAAGTGGAATCCGTTGATCTGCTCAGGAGTGATGAGTGACAAATGTATTTTGGTGCATATTTTCCAACATGGTGGCTCGTGATTATTGAGACCAGTGCCCACAATGCTTAGAATTACAATTTGGGTACAAAGACAACTTCTAGCAAATATCATGCTTTTACCCCAAAACTCCACAGTTTTAGATATCTCCTCTCTTCAACACTTCTCTCCATTTAGTGGAAACCATCCATTTCCAGCCTCCCAACTGACAAGGAAGTTCTGTGGTGGACTCTTTAACTCAGCATGCACTATGATGGGATATCCAGGCACCAAAATGCTAACACCTTGCGCCTTCTTGCCCAATAAAATATATGACCGCTGCCACAAAAGCCAGCACCTTTTTGAATGAGAGTATCCAATTGCTGGTGTGTAGCAGTGTTGCCGGCTCTTCAAAAACCAACCCCAGTGCCTTACAGACGGGGATATATACTTTGGCCTTGCACTGTTTCTTGCCAGAACTCTGACCTTATCGTACCAGCAGCAGAGCCCGCCTCCCATCCTTCCTTCCTGCTAATACTCTCCTCATCTTATGCATGACTGTTGCATCCCCTTCAGCCTTACGCCACATTTCTCTGACAAACAGTGCAAGATGTAACCTGCCTCTTCCCTCCTCTGTATTACAATTGCACTATTTGTGCCATGATTGCTGTTTTTATTGCGCTGTATAGGAGAGTCTTCTACACTTTCTCCCCCCTCCCCCCACATCTTCATTTGAAGTTTGAAGGTGTGCACACAGACACAGCTCTCAGGCAAGGGGATACCGAACGTCTTGAGGTGACTCCAAATTACTTGTTGCACATATACCCTTTCCAGTGCACAACATGCAGGGCACCGGGCACTTTTCCTGTGGGCCGGAAGGGTGGGGGGCGTTTTTCAAGTGGTGGGGAGGCGGTTTGGTTAAAGGTGGCCAGTTTTGCAGCACTGCTGCAATATCGGACCCCTGTAACAAAACCGGCAGCAGTGCTAAAGCGGAAGCAGTGCTGCTTCTCGCTTTACCCTTTCAGTAGACACAAACTGTCTCTCATGCAAACACTGTAATTGGGACGCCCACCCACCTCCCGACGCTGGCCGTGCAATGATAGGAGAGGGCTCCACCATGGGCGCTCTCCCCCCACCGACTGCCGTGAAAATGGATAATCTGAAGGCAGCTCTTCTTAAGACGAGATCTATAAAAAAGCACGAGTTGCAGCTCTTCGACCTCCTCACTGATACTAAGCCAGATATTATGTTTATCACCGAGACCTGGCTTAATGAGGGCTCCAAGCCAACCATCGCTAATGCGATTCCTCTGGGGTATCTGATAATAAGGAAGGATAGACCAGGCGGGAGGGGCGGGGGCATGGCCATCATACATAAGGACTCTCTTTCCTGCCGACCACTACCTATTGCAGAGTTAGAGGGGGCCGAGGGCCTTGGCTTTCATTTGACTGTGTCAGCTCACCAGTCGATTGCCGGTGTGGTAATCTATCGACCGCCGGGCCCGACAGGCCGGTTTTTGGAGACTCTTGGCCACGTCATTTCCCCTATTGTGGCCAAATACAGACATTGTCTGGTCCTTGGGGATTTTAATATACACATGGACCAACTAGCTGACCCAGAGTCCGTGAAGCTGTGCGAATCCCTGAACATCCTCAACCTGACTCCCTATGTCCTGATCCCTACTCATGAAAAGGGCCATATTCTGGACCAGATTTTTTCAACGGCCAGGATAGAAATAGATATACCCCTTCCCATTATCTGGTCTGACCATTTCCTGCTTACCTTCAGAGTACGCAGGGAACCAGGAAAGCCTCAATCTTACTGCAAGCCGCGGGCCAGTAGCTTCAGGCCTTTTGAGCAGCTTACGCCGGAGGCTTTTGCCACTATACTCAGCCAGCATCCCATTCCCTTCAGTGGCAGTTTAGAGAGCGATGTTTTCTCTCTAGAAGGCTGGCTCCAGGAGTGGTCTATGCAATTAGCTCCACCCAAAACTCGAGTAGCTAAATCTAGTAGAGCTTCAGCCCCATGGTTCACTGAGGCGCTAAGAAAAAGCAAAAGCGCCTGTAAATGCTTGGAGAGACTATGGAGGAAGAACTTTGACCCCGTAAATAAAACCACTATAAATTGGCTTTGAAAGCCCATTACGCCAAAGTCCGAGAGGGAAAAAAATCTTTTTTCTCTTCAAAAATTGAACAAGCTGGGAACAGCAGCAGGGAACTGTTCAAGATTGTAAAGGATTTTTCCTCCCCCAATGCAATTAATAGCCCTCGTACTCCCTACCTATGAATGGACGAACCATATTGCACAATTTTTTCATAATAAAATTAAAACCATCCAGGATTCGTTTGGGGACACAGGTTCGCCCCCTTGCCTTTCCCAACTTCGATGGGGCCCTCCTGGAGTTTCCCCCTATTCCGTTAGCCAGATCTCTTAAAATAATGAAAGCGCTGAAATCCAGCTCTCCCATGGACCCTTGTCCTGCGAAAGTATTGGCATCTATTGCCGAGGTGATCAATCCTGCTGTTAATGTGGTTTTGAACCTTTCCTTGTCCGAGGGACTGATGCCTGATAGTTGGAAACATGGAAAAATTCTTCCGCTCCTAAAAAACCCCTCAGCAGATCCTTCTGTAGCTAGTAATTATAGGCCAATATCGTTGTTGCCTTTCTTCCCCAAGGCTTTGGAGAAGTATGTAAATGCTGTGGTCACAGACTTTGTAGAGGCAACTCATGTATTACATCCGAGCCAGTCAGGGTTTAGAGCCAACTTTAGTACGGAGACGGCCTTATTGGAAGTCTCAGATACTATTAAAACAACCCTTGATCGAGGAGGTAAAGCGGTACTGATATTATTGGACCTTTCGGCGGCTTTCGACACCGTGCCCCATGATTTACTTTTGCACAGACTTCAGAACTGTGGCATGGGTGGCACGGTCCTTAGGTGGTTCTCCTCCTTTTTGGAAAATCGCCAGCAAACAGTGTGGTCCCCCCCTTTTTCTGCCCATATTCCCCCGATGAAAGTTGGAGTTCCACAGGCTCTATTCTGAGCCCAACTTTGTTTAACATATATATGGCTCCCCTTGCGCTCCTGGCTGAGGAATATGGGGCAAAAGTAATATCCTATGCCGACGACACGCAGTTGCTGTTTACTTGCGAGAAGGGTGATGCGCTGAGAGGAAGTGAAATAAACACTTGCCTGACAAAGGTGTTCCCCTGGTTTAGGCAAATTCAACTGCTATGTAATGCAGATAAATCTGAAATTATCTTTTTCTGCCATAGTCCAGGTGAGGAATGGCACCAATGGTGGCCCCAGAATATGTCCCCGCCCAGCAAACTCAGTCACCACCGTAAAAAACCTTGGGGTGAAACTGGACGCTGATATGTCCATGAAGTCCCAGGTTCAAACAGTGGCCGGCACTTGCTTTGGGCTACTGACAATGCTGAGGAACTTCCTACCGCTCATAGGAAAACAGTGGTTCAAGCCTTGATCACAACGAGGCTGGACTATGTTAACGTTCTGTACCTAGGCCTTCCTGATTACTTACTTGGCCGCCTGCAGGTGGTACAAAATGCGGCGGCAAGGGCCGTACTCATGGTTGGCCCCAGGACACATATGACGCCTCATCTGAAGTCCCTGCACTGGCTCCCGGTGCGAAAGAGGGTAGACTTTAAAGCCCTGGTGCTGGCCTTCAAAACCTTTCACAACATAGGGGCTCCCTATATTAGGAATAGAATTCAGCCCTATGCTCCATACAGAACCTTGAGGTCTTCGACCATGCGGTTGTCGATCGTGCCAAAGTTCTTTCGTTCTTGTATGGGGGGGCGCTCATTCCAGGTGGCGGCCTCCAGGCTATGGAACAGCCTGCTGCCCTCCCTAAGACAGGTGCAGGATCTCCTTAGTTTCAGGAGAAGTCTAAAAACTTGGCTCTTCCAACATTAGACGAGGTTTATCGGCCGTTGTGAGCACTGTTCTGTTAAGGGGTTCCTTTAGCGCTGGGACACTCTTAGGAGTAGCCGCGCGCTCTACAAATACCCAGTAACATAACATAACATAATGCCACCCCCCTGCCCTCCCCCCCCTCCCGGGCCGCTCCGGGAGAACTGCCAGGGCTGGTTTGTGTTCCCGGTCTGGCCCTGACAACATGTTACATATTTTTGGGTCGTGGACACGTGAGGGAACCTTTTCACAGCCCTTCACCTCACCCTGGACTGCTGCAGCCCTAGATGCTCCCCCCCCCCCCATGTCTTCAATCATCCAGGGTTGGCACTCTGGTGGTTTTTCATCAAGTCTTGCACTTGACACAAAAATGGTCAGAGTCGCCAAATATTTTTATTGAAGTGAAAACCAGTGAAGGTGGATTTTAAAATATATTTTCATAGATTTTCGTAGCCACTCCGTCCACTGTGAGGCAGGTGCCCCCAATTAAATACCTGCAAAATTATTAACACTACTAATTAAATTCAAATCTGAAACCACTATGTATTGTTTCTGACATTAAGCTATTCAGTTCTGAGGTTAATTAATGTATAGATAAAAATAATTCTGTGCAGTGTCAGAGCTTTCTATCGCCATTCTCAGTTATTAAAACAACATAAAATTTATACAAAATACAAAAATTATTAACCAGGCTTCTCTACATAGCAGGAGGGAAAGCCCGATGTTAAAGTGTAGAACTTTCATTTGCTTTTCATTTAAGTGCTTTTTTCTCTGCAGTCATCTCTGCAATAATGCTCAAAACATATCCTCTCTGGCCTTGAAGGACCTCTGATATATTACCCTGTATACCAAAAAATCTTCATGCGGAAGGACTGCACTAAAGCTTCATTTTTTTTATCTCCCACAGATAAACCATTTTAAACTTCGCCTCAAAATCAAATGGAAGAGTGAGCTGGCAGATGCTGCATTTCTATGATGTACAGCTGCCAACACGTCATTGCATCTAGTGCTGCGAGTCGAAATGTTAACAATGCCTTTCAGACAGGCGCTCGCTGCAGCCAGAGAGAAAGGTGTTCATTTCATTACCAAGTCAGGTGCATCACTGAATCTCTCTGGCCTGCTTATGCCTCGTGACACCAAGGTACACAATAAAGAAATGCCATGAGCATGCTCCGGCTTATTTGATGTAGTGCATTGTTAAGCTTTCCTTAGCAAAGCAGAGGAAGCGAATGACACGACTTACTGTCCGCTGCTGGATGACAATTTTTCAACTCGGATGGCAACATCAGAATGTGCAGGAGCCTTGGGCTTGAATTAGTCAAATCCGTCAAACATTTATTTGTAAAGCTCAAACAATTCAAACATGCAGCAGGACTCATCTATTGATCATTTTCGAAAGAATATAAACTAGACTGGATGGTATCGTATTTGTATAAGTGCTGCATAAAGCAGGGCGACGAAAGGGGCATCAACATCTTCTGCTTCACTCCCAACTCAAGTTTTTTTTCCATTTAGACCCAAGTTTTGATGCCTTCTTTTTCTCTTATTTTTAGTCGAACTCTAAAAAAAATGAATTACAAAAAAAATCAAGATTATTTTGCAAGTAAAAAAGGTTTTTATTCAATCACCTTTCTTGATAAAAAAAATATGAGCAAATATGGTGTTTGCCATGTCTGTGTCTAAGGGCCTCATTATGAATGCGGTCGGACGAGCGTTTGACCTCCATCGTAGCGAGATGGAGACTGGCCGACAAGTAGTCAGTGGCTCCGCCCGCCATATTATCATGTGGTTGCCGTGTAGGTGGTCAGAAACATTCCTTTACTATTGCGGCTTGTGCTGCACCCTGCACAAGGCCCGCAGCACAAGGCGCAGTATTAAAAGGCATGGTTTTAAACATCCATGCACCATGTGCCAGGCACCATGTGGTGCCTGGCACACTGTGCATGGTCCGCCTGACATCCTAAATGTTACAGTTTGCTAGTACATTTTAAAGGGGAAATGTAATATTTTTTGGCACAATGTTGTGCAGCATAAAAATTGGTGCACTGCATTTTGTTAAAGTCACAAAGGAAGAAAACACTATGGGGGATATTCTCAAGAACGTGTGTTAACTATCGCCAAATTCACTTAACGCAACTTCTCACATCGCAGTCTATCGCGGGAAAATAACACTGTGTTAACGCAGTATTTTCAACCCGGCGGCACCATGCAATAGTCTCACGATAACGCGATAAATGCCCGCGTTAAAATTAACGCGACGCCGAAAAAATGCGAAACACGAACGCCCAAAAAGTTGCGATGTCCAAAATCGCGAAACAAAAATTAGCGATAACCAGCGACAGGCCTGCGATTTCCACGCGACATGCGGGAAAATGCACTATAAAAGCAGAGAAAAAAAAAAGAGAAAAAAATGTAACTGCGTAGCACCATGGATGCACCCGGACCGAGTGCAGAGGACAACGCGAACCCCACAAGCCCCACAGACGACCAGCCAGGAACCCCGGGGCCGGGGAAGGGCAAGGAGAAGAGGAAGAGGAAGACAGGGTTCAGTCCGCAGGAAAACAGGATCATCGTCACGGAGGTGACAGAACACTACCAACAACTGTTCGTCACCTCCACTGTGTCATCGACAATACAAACGGAAATATGGCAGCACATCGTGAACAACGTGAATGCAGTCGGAGTGTCGAGGAGGACAATGGAAAAGGTCAAGAGGCGCTGGAATGATGTGAAGGGCAAAACCAAGAAGAAACTAGATGCCAACATGAAAGCAGCAACGCAGATTGGAGGTGGGGAACCAGCGGCACACCAGGAGCTGGATGAAATTGAGAAAATGGTGGCCACAGTCATCAGTCGGGATACGGTGCCAGGAGTCGGGTATCGGGACACAGCTCAACATGACCTGACACAACATCAACAGGGTGAGTACCGACCAGGGACTGGGGGGACGGGGGGAGATGGGCACAATGGCACACATGCACAATTAAGTAGAGCACACTGCACACCCACAATGACTCTGGATCATGTCCCTGATCCCCGTGCCACACTGCAGCACACATACAGAAACTCAGGGAATGTGTGTTGAAATGAATTTATTTGCACATGCTGTGCCTGTGGTCATTTTGTACTGTCTCATGATTGCTAAGGACTGTCACAATGTGACGTCCTCATGTGAAGAAATTGTCAATGATGTTGTTTCTACGGGCTATTCCTGCTGCAGCTGCAGTGGGGTGTGGTCCACCTGCCTCATCTTCCTCATCATCGTCCAGTGCATCTGGCACTCGTAACCATGGGGCATTGGTGCGTACACACATGTTGTGCAACACACAACATGCAACGATCATCTTGCACACAATGTCTGGGCTGTACAGGAGCCTCCCACCTGTGATGTCCAGGCACCTGAAACGTGACTTCAACACACCAAATGTGCGTTCCACGATGCCCCTGGTACGTTTGTGGGCAGCATTGTACTGCCTCTGGGCCTGTGTGTTCGTGGCTCGGAGGGGTGTCATCATCCAAGGGCAGAGTGCATATCCTTGATCACCTGTGACAGTGCAGAGAGACGTGAGTCAATAGTTGGTTCTGCATGATGTGTTGGCAGGCTCACTAGTTGATTGGCGTGTGATATGTGTGTCATAGTGATTCCTGTGTGACATGTACTGCTTGTAGCAAATGAGTGCCATCAATGTGTATTACGTAGCTTCACTGCTGCTCCTCCCTCCCCCGAGCCTAATTACTTGTGTGCGCTGCGCGGTTGCATCACTTGCACTCCTACGGCACACCATTGTCATGCCTGTCTGCTCATGTCCACAAGCCTGACAACGACACTGTGATGTTGTGCGTTGAAGGTGGGCGGCCACATGTGTGCAGGCCTATGGTAAGGATAGGGCGGACACAGATGTAGAGTCCATGGCTGGCTGAACTCGCGATGCGGTCGAGGCAAGACCTTTGGCGTATGCTGCGGCAATAGCGATACACACACAACAGTTGGCATGTATGATCCCGGACCCCGAGCGGGCTTGCGCTCATTCATTTATCCCTTTGGCCGAGCCCGCACTCCGGGGGCATGTCACATTGCAACTTTGTCCATTGCGGGACGGGTGGCGCCGATACTACAACAGAGACACACGCATTAGGTACTTCATTGGCAAGCCCAAAACTTAACCACGCCCAGAGCCCCGAGGTGATCATCCACACCCCTACGCTGGACTGTCGTACGCCAGCCCACTCCGGCAACGCCTACAGGGGGGTACGACACAGCTACATGTCCCAGGTCTCACCCACTGCCTGAGGTAACATGGTTGCGTCCGCTGTACACAGCACAATGCAATGTGGTAGGGCCCGGGGCCCTCATGCATACACAATGACCTCACGGACACACTTAGATAGTTTGTGGAACTGGCTACGGGCACGTGCGCCCGGCCCCTTTTATTGCCAGGGTCACATGTCCAGTGACGCCTGTGCTGGATGGGTGTGGGGTGAGTGTGAGCCAGCCCTCAAGGAGTGGTTGGTGCTGGCAACAACTACACCAGTGATCAGACAATCAGAAGTTCACAGTTCAAACAGCAAGGGTCCATGACTTGAGCTGCACGGAGTCAGTGGCCCCGGATGCACAGCGGCCGGCACATGGAACACCGCCACGGGACGGTGACTACTGGTGCACTGAGGTAGGGCCATGAGAGCTGAGCGAGTCCTCGTCGATGTCCAAGGTGAATGTCACGGACGGTTTTGGGGGACAGTGGAAGGTGTTCTTCCAGGGCATGATACAGAGGGCAGTACCAAGCAGACACAGGCAATATGGAGGAGAGGAATGCTACGGACTCATTTTTGACACCAAGTCAGTATCAGCTACATGATGATGAAGACAACCCCCAGGCCATAGACTCAGACGCCACCAAAGTTCAACCAGAGAGTGTCCATGAATTTCGGGGCATGGAGTCAGTGGCACCAGAGCAGAAAGGGGATGCAGTCTGCGATGAGGCTTGTACAATGGTATAAACTCTGCCATAAATAAATCAAGACTCAGTTCCAAATGTGTGACCTACTGGACCGCAGTGTAGGCCGGAGGCAGCAGTGGAGTACGTCAATGAGAAAGGAGTACTGGGGGCCTGTGTCGCGGAGGCCGTGATGGTCTGAGGAGGCTGCCATGGTCGCGGGCCTCAGGCTTGGAGCTTGCACCGGCACGTGGTGGGCCCTCTTTGACACACGCCGGTGTCGGCAGGTGAGCAGTGAGGCCTGGGTGCGCTGGGGCAGGCAAGGCGGGTCTTGGGACCAGCGGCCTGGGGTGCAGCAGGCGCACAGGATCGCAGGCACCGCCGCTCACGGCATCGGCCTCGTGGTGGGGTGAGAGGTGCCGCCCTGGCAGACACGTTGGCCATTCCGGAAGAGAACCACGCCCAGAGTAACGGGCTTTTTATTCACACTCCTACGCTGGCCTGGTGTTCGCCGGGCCAGCCCACTCCGCTCACGCTTACAGGGGGGACGTAACAAGCTACATTGCCGCATTCTTCCCCATGGTTGCGTCCACTGTCCAGTACACTGCAGACACCAGCAGTGTATGTCGACATGGAAATTTCTGTGGTCTGCATACTCAAGTCTGTCCAGCACTTCCACACCACACTTGGCGTTGTGTACATTCACATTCATGGGTCACTTGCCTCCTTCGCACATGCCTGGTTCCCACCTCTCCCCACATTCTGCTATTGTGTGGCTGAGGTGCCATGCCATTGATGGCTTGTGTACATGGCTAGCCCAGGTTGCCACAGTGAGTTGTGTTGTCGTGTCTGGAATGTGGGGATGTTGGTTGTCATGTTGTATGTGATTTTGTGACGTGTGCATCCCCAGAGTAGTGAGTTGTATGTTGGTGGAGTTGAGGTGTGTGGTGTGTTCAGTTGTTACTTACCGACAAGCAGTGCATTTCCATAGGTGCCATCCTGAAAGCGCTGGTTGATGATGGACTGTCGGAAGATGAAGGAATCATGCACACTGCCTGGGTAGTTGGTGACGACATTGGTGAAGAGTCCCCGGTGGTCCACTATTGCCTGCACATTGATGGAATGCGTGTGTTTCCTGTTGCGGTAATTGTGTGCAGTGGCGGCAGGGGGCACGAGGAGTACATGTGTGCAGTCGATTGCCCCTAACACGTGCGGGAAGCCAGCTATGGCGTAGAAGCCTTGCTTGAACTCCAGCTGTTCCTGTGCAGTTTGTGGGAAGTAAAGTTGCTGGGGTACCAAGCTGATGATGGCATCCAAGACAGGTGTGAGGAACTTTGACAGGGCTGGCTGTGAGACTCCTCTGACTATGGCAGTTGTTGGTTGGAAGGTCCCAGAGGCCAACAGGTGCAGCACGGCCAGCAGCTTTGTCTGCGGAGGGATGTTGGTTCTCCGCTGTGTTGGTACCATCAACCTGTGGGCAATGAGGGTCAGGATGCGGAGGATAGTTGTCCTTTTGAACCTGTAGTGGGCAATGACTTCCTCTGGCGTTAAGTCTCCGAGGCTGGTGCGTTTTCGGAAGGTCCGATGTCTTTGTCTGCGCTGCCTCTGTGGTAGTCCGGGGGGGGTCCTGAGGGGGGTGGGGGTCCTGGGGGGGGGGTCCTGGCAGTGGTGGCGGTGGGTGTTGTGGCCCTCTTGGGGCTCCGAGCTGCATGATCAGTAGCTCCATGGCATCTGTTGTTCTTCTGGTGTGGCTGTGGGCTGGGCTCCTTTTTATGGTGCAGGTTGTCGTCCGACTTAGCACCAGGTAGGAGCAGGTGTTAAATCCATGCTGCTAACGCGCCTTATCGCTTGTTTTTGGATCTTATCGCCGATCTGGCTGGTCATTGAGAATGTTGCGGAGTGGTGTTTTCACAGGTTTTTGCACAGGAACGCCTACTCTGCATCTCATTAGCGTTAGTTGCCGGTGTCATCCGTGGCGATGTTTTTTGCGGCTGCTATCGCGGGTGAACTGGTGTTAGCGGCTGTTAGCACCTGCTTGTGAATGGTGCGATGAATTTATCGCAACTTTGGCTGCGATAAAGTGCTGCTAACTCGGCGATAAGTCCTTGAGAATATGCCTCTATATCTACTAAGATGCAGCGTTTGTTTTCTCATCGCCAGCACAGGCAGACTGTTCACTGCCATTCACTAATGCAGCTACCCTTGCAACATACTGCAAGAGTACATGCAATGTGATAAACATATGAGTCTGCACTGTTAGGGAACCTTTCTAGAACAAAAACAATACTTTAACACTTTTCCAACTTTTTACGAGGACAACAGAAAAGAGCACATAGGGAACTTTATTAATGTATCAAGGACTAAAAGCCGATCTACTTGTTATGTTTGACTTGAGCAGGTGTAACATTATGGGTGACTTCTTTGTGTATACATGTTGGCACATAAGGATTGCTGAAAGCTTGGGTTGCATGGGGTGGGGAGGTTGTGCGGGGCTTGGCCGAAAGCCGTGCAAAGAGGGGGTATGGTCACTTGCTGGAGTGGGGCTCTGTGCCCAAACACCATGGGGTGCCCAACCGCTTCTGCTTACACCCAGTGCCAGGCCCTACACCCATCCCCATTAAATGACCAACCCTCCCTCCCCCCAATCAGCAGCCAGGCCCTCTTCCCAAGCCTCCAAGGGGCACCCTAGCATCAATGCACACAGCCTTTGGGTGATTGCTTTTCTCTTATTTTAATCAATATTTTTGGTAACACAGTAATCCCACGGTAGCAGCGTACTCTGGGTGTACTATGGTACCTAATGGGGCCCTGTACTGTGTCTCATGAGAATACTGTGGCACGGGAAAAAACAAAGATTTAAAAAAATATATATTTATTGGGGGTGGGGATCTTGGTGAACTCACCATGTCCCATTTTGTGCCATTTATTTTTTTCTCAGGGCTTAGGGGGCTCAGGACTATGCCAGTGGAGATTAGCCACACAGCCTAGCCTACAACTAGGCCCTGTACTCAAACCACCATGGGGTGCTCGATATGCACCCCATGCTGCACATGGCCTTCGGGGTTCGCCTCTGGCTAGGACCTGCACCCAATCTGCTATGCAGTGGCCAATCTTGCTCAGCAGAGCCATTGGCTATACTCAGTGGGCAGGCTACAGGGCATGTCCTGTGGCCAGACCCTGGCATAACCTGTTGTGTATCACGCAAAACCCTCTGTCCATGGTCTTTGGGAGATTGCTATTGTCTTATTTATTTAAATCTTGGTATTGCAGATCTCAACACATGGGGGGAAAGGCAGGGTTGCTCTGCCCCCCTCTGCCTTGTGGGGGCATCTGAACCAAAAACAAAACATATTTTAACTGTAACATGGAACCATGGTGCTGTGGAATTTTTTGTGTGAAAAAGGGTGGGGACCAGCCCTTTTGAAATAGAATCCCTCCCAGGGTGATCTCTTGTTTTAATTGTATGGAGAAGGGACATGCATGTGCCACCCTCCTTGAGCCATTATTGGCACCAGGAACCCTAACCCTCAGAGCCCTGTGCACTATTGGTTAGTATCCAGGACCTCATCCTCAGGCCCGATGTGAGGTGTGAAATGGAGGACCGCTGGAGTGCGGGCAGGGAAACAGAACGTTAGTCTGCTCCCAGCTGGTGGGAGCGTGTTTCAATCTCCTGAAGGCTGGGAGCAGACTTGCATGTTTGTTCCCGTTTGGCAGAAAATTTAAAAATGCACACACCAGACGGGAGTAAACACGTTTCCCTGCCCTCGCTAGAGCAGACAGGGAAAACACTGTGTCCCAGGGGTGGGCTACCCGGGGCACATTAAATGAACTGGCCCCTGGGATGGGGTCCCCAGGGCTTTTAAAGGCTCATGGAGAGGTGCTGCGTGGCCCCCTCCCTTTTAAGTTCTTTACGGCTGGGGATGGGGTCCCCTCACCTTTTTTGTTGATTTTGACCTGAAGGAGGGGCCACCACGTGGTCCCACTCCCTTGTTTTAAAGAAATTGCATGGGGTCCCCAGGGCCTTCAAAGACTCGGGGAGAGGCGGCTGCACAGCCCCCCTCCAATTTTTTATGATTTTAGCCCTGGGGGATAGGGTCCACGGGGCCTAACAAGGCATGGGGAAGAGGGCCATATCCCCCTTCCCCAAGCTGTCATCTACTCGGGCCTGCATTACTTAAAGGTGGGTGCCCAGATGCCAACCAAGGGCACCCACCAATCACTTTTTGGGGCCGTGGAGGGAGCCCCATGACCCCCGTAGCCCCAGCCTGCTCCCCGCATGCATCGGGAGCCGGCATTACTCCCACCCACAAGGAACAGCTACTTATGCTGCTCCCTCCAGGAGGGAGCGATATTTTCATCTGTTTCTCTGTCCACATCAGTGCGGGCACGGAAATAGATCAAAAGTCTGCCCCCAGCTGGTGCGAGCATTTTCAAGGCTCCTGCCAGCTAGGGGAAGATTTTGTATGCTCCCGCGTAGTGGGAGTTTTGAGAATACTCACGCCAGACGGGATCTGACACATGTTTCCCTGTCCCCTCCAGTGCGGGCAAGGAAACTGCTGTGTCCCAGGGGTGAGTTCCCTGGGACACAGCATGTGAGCCGGACCCGGGGGATGAGGTCATGGGGTCATAAATGGATCACTCCCTTTTTAATTAGTTTAGCGGTCCTGGGGAATGGGGGATGGGGTCCATGGGGCCTTCAGAGGAGGTCCACATGCCTCACACCCCTTAAAAAATACTTGGGGT
Source organism: Calotriton arnoldi (assembly GCA_963921515.1). NCBI lineage: Eukaryota > Metazoa > Chordata > Amphibia > Caudata > Salamandridae > Calotriton > Calotriton arnoldi. The sequence goes on along the minus strand of CAWUFW010007752.1, from coordinate 327,706 downwards.
CCCCAGGGCTGAAATCAGCCTGGGGAGGATGACCACATGTGTCTCCCTCCCCTGCAAATGTAAAAGCGTCCTCCCCCAGGGGTTTAAAAAAGAAGTATAAGTGACCAAGCTTCTTTTTTTAAAAAAATTCTTGCCCCAGATTCGCTGATCCACTGCGAATTTGCAGCAAAATTTTAAAAAATAACTTTGGCCCCAGTTGAGATCCCTCTGGGACCTCACCACCAGGCCTAGAGGGGCAGGCTATTCCTACCCAGCCCCCTTTTTTCTTTGTTTTACCTTTTTTTAGGACTCAGGACTGAGTCCCGAGACCTAAGATTGCTTCCACCACTTCCTGAGCGATGTAATATGTGAGGTCTTAAGCAGCGCATTGCAGGGGCGTAAGTTATAGCTCAGGTAACTATAACTGCTGAATTTCACTGGTTTTGTATGAGTAAAATCTCAGCCTAACTATAACGTCCCTGTGACCTTTATTTTTTTCAGTGAATTTCTAGGTTTTTAAAAAAATTCTATTTCCTAACTATAATGTACCTGTAACCTTTGTTTTTTTCAGTGAATTTTTAAGGTTTTTCAAATTCTGTTTCCTAACTATAACGTCCCTGTAATCTTCAGTTTTTAAGTGAATTTCTATGTTTTTTTTTAACTAGTATTCCCGTTTGTAGAGTGGTGGAGAAAGGGGGCAGTACCTCCGACCAGCTCGCAGGAATCCCGCTGTAAGGGACTTATTGGAGGTAACAGAATGGCTTCTTGGCCCCCAAGGTCCCTCAGCAGCCAAGGGGACTTCATTCCCCAGCAGTAGTGTGCCAGGAGGCACGTTTGCAAAGTGGTGGAGAAAGGGGGCATGGCCTCCTAAGTCCTTACAGCAATCGTGCTCTGTGGGACTTACTGGAGGTAAACGGAAGGGTATTTGGCTCACAGGGACCCTCTGGAACCAAGGAGACTTCATCCCCCAGCCAGCAATGCGCCAGGAGGCATGCTTGCAGAGTGGTGGAGAAAGGGGCATGGCCTCAGTAACCTTCAGCAATCTTGCTGTGTGGAACTTACTGGAGGGAACAGGAGGGGTAGTTGTCCCCCAAGAACACTCTGGAGCCAAGGGGACTTCATACCCCAACCATCAGTGTGTTAGGAGGCGCGTTTGCAGAGTGATGGAGAAAGGGTGTGTGGCCTCCGAAGTCCTCTTAGCAATCAGGCTGTGTGGGACTTACTGGAGGTAACAGTGGGGCTTGTTGGCCCCCAAGGACACTCTAGAGCCAAGGGGACTTCATCCCCCAACCATCGGTTGCACCAGGAGGCGCATTTGCAGAGTGGTGGAGAAAAGGGGCGTGGCATCCAAAGACCGCTTAGCAATCACACTGCGTAGGACTTATTGGAGGTAACAGGAGGGGTTGCTGGCCCCAAAAACAATTTAGAGCAAAGGGGACTTCATCCCCCAATCAGCAGTTGCCAGGAGGCACATTTGCAGAGTGGTGGAGAAAAGGGGCGTGGCATCCAAAGACCTCTCAGCAATCACGCTGTGTGGGACATACTGGAGGTAACAAGAGGGGTTGTTAGGTTCCCACCCCCGGGACATTTCAGTTTGCTATGGCTTGGTGGGAGCACCGCTCCTGCAAAGCCATAGCAAACCTGTTCTGCTTTCGGCAAGCGAGAGCACAAAATGCTCTTGCTTGCTGAAAGCAGAGCAGTGTCTGATTCCCTGCCAGCTGTGAAGTAAGCAGGGAAACAGACATTGCTTGGGGATCCAGGGAGCTGCATATCAGCAGTTTCCTTGGTCTCAAAGCAATGCTGGCTTCCGCAGGAGGCGGGGAGGCGGCAAGGACCGGTGGGGCCTTCAGGCTCCCCCCATGGTCCCCAACGAAGTGGCCTGTCCCCTAGGACCCTGCCTGGTACTGGGGGATGGGTCCCCGGGGCCAAAAATGGCCTGGGAGGGGGGCCGCTCGGTCCCCCCTTTAAAGAATATATTAAAAAGAAGAAACATTGTTCTGGCCCCGGGGGATGGGGTCCCCGTGGCTGAAGTTGGCCCTGGAGGGGGCAGCTCGGCATCCCTCCCCATTTTTTAAGAAACATATAAAGGCCTGGCCCTGGGGATGGGGTCCCCAGAGCTGACATTGGCCTCAGGAGGGGGGCCCACCTCAATTTATGAAAAAAAAAGAATTTAAAAAAGGGGCAGGCTCCGGGTGGTGGGGTCCCCAGGGCCCAAAACAGCCCAGGGAAGGGGGGCCATGAGGCCCCCTTCCAAAAAAATAGAAAAAAATGGCAAATCACTGGAGGCCTCGCCCCTTTTCTCCACCACCCTACAAACGCATCTTCTGGCACACTGCTGTTTGGGGGATGAAGTCCCCTTCGCTGGTGAGTGTCCTTAGGGGCTAACAAGGCCTCCTGTTACCTCCAGTAAGCCCCACACAGTGAGACTGCTGAGAGGTGGTCAGAAGCCACATCCCCTTTCTCCACCACTCTACAAACGTGCCTCTCGGTGCACTGCTGGTAGGGGGATGAGATCCCCTTGTTTACTGAGGGCCTCATGACTAAAGTGGACTTCTTCCCCCAGCTAGGAGTGTGTCAGGAGGCATGTTTGAAGAGTGGTGGAGAAAGGGGCAAGGCCTCTGATGACCTCTCAGCAATCCAGCTGTGTGGGTCTCACTGAGGTAACAGGAGGGCTAGTTGGCCCCCAAGTACCCACAAGAGCCAAGGGGACTTCAACCACCAACTAGTAGAGAGCCAGGAGGTGCTTTTGCAGAGTGGTGGAGAAAGGGGGCATAGCCACTGAAAAGAGGCGTGGCCTCCTACCAGGTCTCAGCAATCCCACTCTGTGGGACTTGCTGGAGGTAACAGGAGGGGTAGTTGCCCCCCCAAGGACCCTCAATAGCCATGGGGACATCATCCCTCTACTAGTAGTGCGCCAGGAGGTGCGTTTGCAGAGTGGTAGAGAAAAAAGGCATGGCCTCCTACCAGACCTCAGCAATCCCACTGTGTGGGTCTTACTGGAGGTAACAGGAGGAGTAGTTGGACCCCAAGGACATGCCTGGGGGCCAACTACACCTCCTGTTATCTCCGGGCAGTCCCACACAACGGTATTGTTAAGAGGTCTTCGGAGGCCACGCCCCCTTTCTCCACCACTCTGCAAACATGGCTCGTGGTCCACTACTGGTTGGGGCACAAAGTCCACTTTACTCCTGAGGGACCTTGGGGCCAAGAAGCCCTCCTAGTACCTCCTGTAAGTCCTACACAGTGGGATTCCTGAGAGCTGGTCGGGGACCAAGCCCCCTTTCTCCACCACTCTGCAAACATGACTGTTAGTTAAAAAACCTTAGAAATTCACTGTAAAAAACAAAGTTACAAGGACGTTATAGTTAGCAAATAGAATTTAAAAAAACCTGAGAAATTCAGTAAAAAAACATGGGTTACAGGGATGTTATAGTTAGGGTCAGATTTCCCTCAAACAAAACCAGTAAAATTCATCTGTTAAAGTTAGCTGGGCTACCTATAACTCACGCCCCTGCAATGCACTGCTTAGGACTTCACATATTACATCCCTCATGACATGGTCAGTGACATCACTGATGACATCTCAAATGACATCACTGATGACGTTATCAAATGACTGTGAGTGTTTTATAAAAGTTTATGAGTGTTAACTATATATACCAAGGTGTATTGGTGAATCAGTGGGTGTATGAGTGCCTGTATGGATGATTCAGTGGGTGCATGACTGACTGTATAAGTGAGTGATTAGGAATCTCAGTGAATGTATGGGTGAGTGACTAGGTTGTGTGAATGTCTGTATCAGTCTGTCAGTTGGTGTCTAAGTGGCTGTATAGTTTGGTGAGTGGGTACATCAGTGGCTGTATGGGTGATTGATTGATTGTCTGAGTACTTGTATGGGTGTATGAGTGTCTGTGTGGGTGGGTGAGGGGGGTGTGACTGCCTGCATGGATGAGTGAGTGGGTGAGTCAGTGGCTGTATGGGCTAGTGAGTATGTGTGTGAGTGGCTGCATTGGTGAGTGAGTGTGTGTATGGCTGTGTGGGTGAATGGATGTGTCAGTGGTATATGGGTGAATAGCTGGGTATTTGAAAGGCAGTATAAGTGGGTGATGGGGTATATGAGTGACTGTATGGGTGAGTGAGGGAATGTGAGAGTGGCTTTATGGGTGAGTGCATGCTTCTGTCAGTGACTGTATAGGAGAGTGAGTACATGTTAGTATATGTATGGGTAAGTGGGGGGGTGTAACTGTATGGGTGAGTAAGTGGCTGTGTGATTGACTGTATGGGTGAATGAGTAGGTGTGTGAGTAGCTCTATGGTTGACTGACTCAGTGTGTGAGTACCTATATGGGTGTATGCGTGGATATGTTAATGGATGTATTAGCAAGTGAGTGGTTATATGAGTGGCTGTATGGGTGAGTGAGTGGATGAGTGTGCTGATCTATGAATCAATGAGTACCTGTGTAAGTACAGGTATGGGTGTGTGAATAGGTTTGAGAATGGTAGTGTGAAAGTTGGAGATAGTGTTTGAAAGGTTATATGGGGCTGTGAGTGGGTGTGTCAGAGATTCTGTGGCTGATGTCATCAGTGATGTCATTTGAGATATCATCAGTGATGTCACTGACTATGTCATGAGTGATGTAATACGTGAGGTCATAAGCAGTGCATTGCAGGAGAACGAGTTATAGTTAGCTCAGGTAACTATAACTGCTGAATTTCTATGGTTTTGTGCTAGTGAAATCTGAGCCTAACTATAACGTCCCTGAAACTTTTGGTTTTTTCAATGAATTTCTAATGTTTTTTCATTCTATTTCCTAACTATAACGTCCATGAAACCTTTGGTTTTTTAAGTGAATTTCTATGGTTTTATAACTAGTAGTCACGTTTGCAGAGTGGTGAAGAAAGGGGGCAGGGTCTCCGATAAACTCTCAGGAATTACACTGTGTCGGACTTACTGAACGTAACAGGAGGCTTCTTGGCCCCCAAGGACTCTCAGCATCCAAGAGAACTTCATCCCTTAACCAGTAGTGAACCAGGAGGAATGTTTGAAGAGTAGTGGAGAAAGGGGCCATGGCCTACGAAGACCTTTCAGCAACCCGGCTGTGTAGGACTTACTGGAGATAACAGGAGGGGTTCCAGGCTACCAAGGATCCTCAGCATCCAAGAGGACCTCATCCCCCAACCAGCAGTGCACCAGGAGGCACGTTTGCAGAGTGGTGGAGAAAGGGGGAGGGCCTCCATTGACCTCTCAGCAATCCCATTGTGTGGGACTTACTGGACATAACAGGAGGGGTAGTTGGCCCCCAATGACCCTGGGCATCAAGGGGATTTTATTCCCCAACCAGTAGTGTGCCAGGAGGTGCATCTGCAGAGAGGTGGAGAAAGGGGCCAGACCGCTGGAGACTTTTCCGGGCTGGCCGTTTTTTCTTTTTTAAAATCTTTTATTAGTGGAGGGCTGATTTCAGCCCCGGGGACACCATCCCCGGGCCAGGCCTTTTTGGAATGGGGAGGGGGCACACGGGCCCCCTCACCGGGCCTATTTTGACCCCAGGAACCTTATCCTCTGGGGCCTTGCCAATTTGTACTAAAGGGAGAAGGGCTGCATACCCCCCCTCCCAGGGGACAATTTTGGCCCTGGTACCCCATCCTTGATGCCCAGCCCTGCTCAAATGGTGGAGGGGGCTGTGTGGCCCCCTTCCACAGGCTGATTTTGACCCCATTTCCTGGGGCCCAGCCATGTCTACTGGGTGCACCCAGGGAACCCAGTCTCCACTGGGACTGCGGGGGGAGCCTGAATGCACCCGCGGTCCCTGCCCGCTCCCTACCACCTGCGAGAGCCGGCATTGCTTTCAGACCTAGAGAGCTAGTAAAAAAGCAACTCCCTATGTCTGAAAGCAATTCTTCTCCGCTACCAGCAAGAGCTAGAGCATTTTCAATGTTTTCGCTTGCTGGAAGCAGAGCATTTGCTGTGGCTTGGCGGAAGCAATAAAGCTCCCACAAAGCCAGCAAACAGCTATGTCCCGGGGATGGGCACCCTGGGACATAGCAGGAGCCGGGCTTGGGGGGTGGCTGTCCCCAGGGCCATCTATGGCTCCAACAGCTCCTTTCTTGATGTAGGCCCTTCCTCGGGGAGGTGGTGGCCCCCGGGGTGAAAACTGTCCAGAAGGAAGGGCCGCACGTCCCCTTCCATTTTTACAAAAAGAAGTTGGCCCCTGGGTGGTGGTGGTCCCTGGGGGTCCCTGAGGTTCCCCCACTACAAATTGATTATTGAAAGTAAATAAGCCCCGGGGAGGTGGTGGCCCCTGGGGCATGGGGGTACACGAGGCCCCCGATTTCTTTTGCAATGTGGCCTCAGAGAGGTGATGGTCCCCAATTAAAAACAAATAAGTCCTGGGGAGTTGGTGGTCCTTGGGGCATCAATATGCCCCAGGAGGGGTGGCCCAGGTACCCCCTCCTTTATTTTGAAAATGCCTTCAGGACTTGGCGCACCCGGGAGCCAATTACAACAGAAGGGCCAGAGCCCATGCTTCTTTTTAAAAAAAAATTGGGCGAGAGCCATTGATCTAATGTGGCTGCCACTGAAAATTAAACAAAAAAAAAAGCATTTTTGGCCTTACGGGGTCCCTGTGGGACCCCCACCCAAGAGGCCTATGGTTCAGGGTATTCCTATCCTGCCCTGTTTTCTTTTACATTTTTTGTGGGACTCGGCTGAAGCTGAGTCACAAGATGGCTACCAACACTTCTTGGTTTGAAGTGTTGGCAGCCAATCATATTTGAGCACAGGTACTGTCGCACCCTCTGAGGATCCGCGTCCGTATATAGGATTTTGGTTAATATCTCAAAAACTACTGAACAGATTTACACCAAATCATGAAAAGGCGCTTCCCTGGACAAATATCTACCTTCCTACTAAATTCGGTGCAATTCCGTTCAGTAGTTTGGGCTGTAGCTGTGTCTAAAGGTCCTGTGAAAATTAACATGGGAAACATGTTTTTTGACCCCACCCTTTTTCTCAGCCCCCGTTTGATGGATCAGCCCGAAACTTTCCATGAGCAACAAGAATCACTGGCACACTTTTTTGGAAAATTTCGTGAAGATCCATCAAATGATGCCAAAGATATAGGAAGTCAAAAAATGCTTTTCCTATGGAAGCTAGGTCCTAACTATAACTACCTATTGGAATAGGTAGCTATAGTTAGGACCAAAGTTTCCATAGGGAAAGCATTTTTTGCTTTTTCAACAACTTTGGTGCTGCTTGACGAATCTTCATGAAATTTACAAAACACTTCCCCTGTTTGGTTCAGCTGCTGTGTTGAAAGTTACGAGGTGATGTGTCAAGCGAGGGTTGAGAAACAAGGGGGGTCCCAAAATGCCTTTTCCCCATGTTATGTCTATGGGGATTTTATATTTTTTGATCGCAACTACAACCCGAACCGCTGAATGGAATTACACCAAATTTGGCAGAAAGCTAGATATTGGACCAGAAAGCATGGTTTTTGAGATTTGGTGTAGATCCGTTCAGTAGTCTCAGAGATATTTAAGTTAAAAAAATAGAGATATCTGGGGATCCGAGTTCTTGCAGTGGACTCGCGGATCCTACTGAAATTTGTTTGGCTGCCAACACTTCAACCAGGAAGTGTTGGTAGCCATCTTGGGACTCAGCTTGAAGCCAAGTCCCACAAAAAAGTACAAAATAAAGAAAAGGGGGCAGGGTAGGAATACCCTGACACCCCAGATATGGTGGCAGGGCCCCACAGGGACCCGCTATGCATTAAAAAGAGATTTTATTTTCAATTTTGCCACAAATTAGTGGGTGGATCTGCGGCAAAATTGAAAAACATTACAGGCTTTCGTGCTTCTTTTACAAGAAGCCCCCGGGTGGGCCAAAACCCAGGGTCATATGAGAAATAAAGGAGGGGGTGCATGGGGCCCCCCTCCTTGGGTTTAATCTAACCCTGGGGACCACCAACTCCCGGGGGCTTCTTTAATTATTAAATGGGGAGCCTCTCGAACCCCCCAGCCCCGGGGACCACCACCTCCCCGGGTCTTCACAAGTAAAAATGCAGGGGGGCTGCGTGGACCCCTCGCAGCTCTGGGGGCCGCCACCTCCACGGGGCTTCAACTTTTATTAATGGGGGCCACACGGACCCCCTCAGACCCAGGGACCGCCGCCTCCCTGGCACTTTTTGTTTAAAGAATGCAGAGGGTGCACATAACCCCACGCAGCCCCACGGGCTGCCACCTCCCCAGGGCCTTAAATTTAATTAATGGGACCCCCCCACAGCCCCAGGGCCCGCCACCTCCCGAGGGTTTTTGACAAATTGAAGGTGGGGGGCCAGTGCAGCCTCCCCGCAGCCCCGGGGACCACTACCTCCCCGGGGCAAATCCAAAGAAAGGAGGGGGGCTGTGTGTCCCCCCTCCTGAAGCCATTGATGCCCCCCAGGGCCGGCTCCCCAAGGGAATATAGCTGTTTGCTATGGCTTGGTGGGAGCTTTACCGCTCCCATCAAGCCATAGCAAACTCTGCTCTACTTTCAGCAAGCAAGAACATTAAAAATGCTTGTGCTTGCTGAAAGCAGAGCAGAATTGCTTTTGGACAGAGGGAGATGCATGTTCAGCCGCTCCCTCTGTCCAAAAACTATGCCAGCTCCCACAGGACGCTGGTGCCAGTAGGGACCGCTGGGCCCTTGAGGCTCCCCCCTGAGACCCCATTAGTGACAAGTGGGTACCCTGGGTGGGACCAGGGCACCCACAACTGAGGCCGGGCCCCAGGGGATGGGTTCCCTGGGGCCGAAATCAGTCCAGGAGGGGAGGGCAACCAACCCTCTCCCATTATTATTATTTTTTAATTAAAAAAAGATTCTGGGCCCCGGGGCTGGGGGCCGGGGGCAGAAACTGGCCCAGGAAAGGGGGGCCATGTGGCCCCCTTCCTAAAAAGACAAACAAAGAAAAAGTGATCGGCAGGTCACCGGAGGCCTCCCCCTTTCTCCAACACTGTGCAAAAGCGGCTCCTGGCGCACTGCTGGTGGGGGGATGAAGTCACCTTGGCTGCAGAGGGTCCTTGGAGGCCAACAAGCCCTCCTGTTACCTCCAGTAAGTCCCACACACCTGGATTGCTGCAAGGTCTTCAAATGCCCCGCCCACTTTCTTCACCACTCTGCAAATGCGCCTCCTGGCATACTGCTGGTTGGGTGATAAAGTCCCCTTGGCTCCAGAGGGTCCTTGGGAGCCAACTACCCCTCCTGTTACCTCAAGTAAGTCCCACACTGTGGAATTGCTGAGAGGTCTTCAGAGGCATGCTCCCTTTCACTACCACTCTGCAAACATGCCTCCTGGTCTACTGCTGGTGGGAGGATGAAGTCCCCTTGGCTGCGGAGGGTCCTTGGGGGCCATACGCTCCTCCTGTTACCTTCTGTAAGTTCCACACAGCTGGATTGCTGAGAGCGTGTTGGAGGCCACAACCCCTTTCTCCACCACACTGCAAACATGCCTTCTGATGCACTGCTGGTTGAGGGATGAAGTCCCCTTGACTCCAGAGGGTTCTTGGTGGCCAACTACCCCTCCTGTTACCTTAAGTAAGTTCCACAGAGTGCGATTGCTGTCAGGACTACGGAGGCCCCTTTCTCTGCCACTCTGCAAACAAGCCTCCTGGCACAATAATGGTTGGGGGATGAAATCCTCTTGGAAGCTGAGGGACATTAGGTGCCAAGAAGTTCTCCTATTACCTCCAGTAAGTCCCTTACAGGGGGATTCCTGAGAGCTGCATGGAGGCCCCACCCTCATTCTCCACCACTCTGCAACACGACTACCAGTTAAAAAAACAGAGAAATTCACCTAAAAACCCAAAGGTTACAGGGACGTTATTGTTAGGAAATAGATTTTGAAAAACCTTAGAAATTATTTGAAAAAACCAAGGTTTACAGGGACGTTATAGTTAGGCTCAGATTTCCCTCATACAAAACCTCAATTTTGAGCAGGTTCAGCAGACCCTTCTCATGGTCTATGACATTGGCCCAGCCATGCATGACCTGCCGCTTTGTCCATGCCTCATCGGTGAGGTGGCGCATCATACACTGCACTTGCTTTCTGCACTCCTTATTCTCTGCAAAGGTGTGACCCTTACTGGGCCAGCTGCCTGCCACCAACATGAAGGGGGGGGGAGCGGCACAGCACTGAAAAACAAGTGTTTCAACCTCCTTCTCTAAAAAATAAATATGGAGTATGGAAACCTCCTCACACCTTCCTCTTCTGGAAAGGGCCTCTTGTGGCAACACCCACAAACTCCATCGTAACTGTGGGGGTGGGTGTAGCACAAAACGAGCTAAATAGACAGACGGGTAAAAAATGAAAAATAAAAGCGCAGAGGTACAAAAAAGAGACAAAACGTTAACAAGAAAGTGAAAACAATTAGAATCATGTGCAAAATTGCGATGGATGGGTTTGGTTTAGTGAACACAGCTAGGGAAGAACCAAGAGCAGGCTGGACAGTGGCATCTCCTTTTAAAAATGTCTGTGTGTGTGCTTTGCACATAATGACGTTTTCACTTATTTTTTAACATGAAATGAGTCTTCAAATAATTATTTTCGCAAAGTGCCGGGATATGCTTTTTGCATGATTACGTGTAATTTTGCATCATTATTTGTGAGTTTCACATAATTACTCTAACAATTTTTCCACAAATTTCACACAACCCTAATAGGACTCAAGACTTGGATGTTAAGAGGAGAAGCAGGTCTTGAGACCTTCAATAAAAGGAGTCACCACTGGGGGTCGTCATTGACTTCGAATTATGCTGTGGTAGCCAACTACGCTGAGGGGGATATTCTCAAGAACGTGCGATAATCATCGCCAAAAAAGGCTAACGCAAGTTTTCATATCGCCGTCTATCGTGGGAAAATAACTCTGTGTTAACGTCGTATTCACAACACAGCGGTAACATGCGATAGTCTCCCGATAACGCGTCAAATGTCTGCGATACAACTACAGCGACGGCGATAAAAAAGGAAACCCGAACGTGAAAAAAGTTGCGATGGGCCCAACCGCGATAGAAAAATGTGCGACAAGCAGCGCCAGGCCTGCAATTCACACATGTCAGGCGGGAAAAATCACTACAAAATCAGAAAAAAAACCACAAACAAAAACCAAACAACTGCGAAGCACAATGGAGGCAGCCGGAGCAGGAACAGAGGACGAGCAGAACCCCACAAACCCCCCGTAGGACCAGGCTGGGACCTCGGGTCAGGGAAGGGCAAGGACAGGAAGAAGAGGAAGACGCGGTTCAGTCCGCAGGAAAACAGGATCCTGATAACGGAGGTGATGAAATACCATCAACAACTGTTTGTCACCTCCAATGTGTCATTGGCGACAAAAAATGGAATATGGCAGTCCATCGTGGACAAGGTGAATGCAATCGGAGTGCTGAGGAGGACAATGGAAGAGATCAAGAGGCGCTGGAATGATGTGAAGTGCAAAACCAAGCAGAAACTCGCCAACAACCAGAAGGCAGCAATGCAGACTGGAGGTGGGAGTCCAGCGCCACAGGAGGAGCTGGATGAGATGGAGGAAATGGTCTCCACAGTCATCAGTGTGGAGACGGTGGCAGAAGTTGGGGGACTGGACACTGCTCGACAGGAGCCGACACAACAGCAAGAGGGTGAGTAACGACCAGGGACTGGGGGGACGGAGGGAGATGGGCACAATGGCACACATGCACAATTAAGCATAGCACAGTGCACACCCATGATTACTCTGGAGCATGTCCCTGATCCCCTTGGCACACTGCAGCACACCTACAAACTGCAAGTGGGCCCCCGTCGACTATGTGCCCAGAGGGGGCCCTCCCCACACATCACTAATCTCACAACAAACCCATGCACAAGTACAAACACACATCTGTGATGTTGTCGAAATGTCCACTGTCCCGCATCAAATAGGCAGCTCCTCCCAAACAGTCACAATGTACATTGTCATGCACTTTGTATGTAAACCTGTACAATGCGTCAACATACATGTGAAAACAATGTTAAACTGCATCTCCCCTTTACATTGCAGAGGGTGAATCAACACCTCCTGCAGAGCAGACAGTACAACTCTTCACTGATGATGAAGAGGACCTCCCCTCCATCGACACCGACGCCCTCCAACGGCTCATGGACAGCTTCGGCACCCCACCTCCAGGAACAGGGCAGCCCAGCTGCATCGAGGAAACCCCACCCCCTGCACAGACCACACAGCAGGAAGCACCCACCACCACGGCTGCCTCCCAGGACCACCACGAACAACACATGGCCTTCCAACGCCGTGTGTTAGGGTGCCAGGAGAAGATGGCTGATCAGGTGCGGGTGGGGTTCGACCTCATGGCAGCCAAACTAGATGCCATACGTGGGTGTCTAAGTCCCATCAGGGACCACTACAGTCCCTAACGGACACCCACAGTCCGCTCCATGCTCTCCAACGGTCCATGGCTGACATTGCTGGAGTCCTGACTCTGAGACAAGAACAACTGTCTAGTCAGAGTGGCTCCAGCGATGTCAGCCAGGAGTTGGGACACATGCGGAGGATCATGGAGAACAGGGAGCGATGGAGGCGGAAAGAATGGCTGCCACGGCTGCACACCAGCGAGATGTAGCTGGCACCTACCATGCCCTGCGGATCCTCGTCATGGCATTGCTGCCACAAGGCCTGGCGTAGATGAATGCTGCCGCTGCCTCTACATCCACATCTCCGCCGCCTGATGTGTCAGTGCCTCACAGTGCGGCAGCCAATCCACCTCCGGCCCCTGATGTGTCAGTGCCACACAGTGCGGCAGCCAATCCACCTCCGACCCCTGATGTGTCAGTGCCACACAGTGCTGCAGAGAAAACACCACCACCCACATGTGAGGCACATGAGACATCAGAGGACGAAGATGCGGATGAATCTGCCTTACTGGTAGTAAGGAAGCAGTAGCATTCTTCTCCGCCATATGGTCTGTTTCTGCTTGGTTCTGCCCTCTGCATCATCACCTTCCACTGTCCCCCGATGCACTCTGCGACACTCACCTTGGACCTCGACATGGACTGCCATATTCTGTTTGGTCACCAATGACACAGCTATCAGACTGCGGACTGAACTCCTCCTCTTCCGATGTACTTGTCATTCCCTGAAGGACTCTGGCTGGCCCTCCACGGGCCAACAATGTATAGTGGGGTTTGCATGGCCCTGTACTGCTCCAGCTACAACACTCCACTGAATGTGCATTAAACAATCAAATTCACACAGATGTGTCATGTCTCTGATCATTCAAGTACGGATGTATGGATGAATGTCGGGTCAGTGATTCCCCCTTACGTCCATGTTGCACATGTTGTGGGACTTGAGTCACAGGGTGCAACATTACCGATTGCGGACCGGGTGGCGCCGACACCACATCGAGAAACACGCATTAGTCACCTTCTTGTCCAGCCCAGAACGGAACCACGCCCAGAGCGCTGGGGTCATCGTTCACACCCCTACGCTGGACTGGCATACGCCAGGCCAGCCCACTCCGCTTACGCTTACAGGGGAGGACGACAACGCTACATGTCCCAGGTCTTCCCTGTAGTGATCTGCTGATCACAGGTCTAGTTGTCAGCATGCCACAGCCACTCCCTGAGGGCTGGTTCAGACCTACAGCACACCCATCCAGCACATGCGTCACAGGACATGTGACCCTGCCAATAAAAGGGGCCAGGCGCACATGCCCGAGGCCATTTCCACTATCTAGCTGAGTGTGTCCGTGTGGTCCTTATTTATACATGAGGGCCTCGGGCCCTACCACATCACATTCCCCACTGCCGGAGGTGACATGATGGCGTCCGCATGGCGAGACTCAATCATAAAGGGCCCATGACTTGAGGTGCACAGAGTTGGTGGCATCCGAGGCACTTTGGCCAGCACGGGCCTACCGCCACACGACGGTGACTTGAGGTGCACAGGGTTGGTGGCATCCGTGGCACTTTGGCCGGCACGGGCCTACCGCCATACGACGGTGACTTGAGGTGCACAGAGTTGGTGGCATCCATGACACTTTGGCCGGCACGGGCCTACAGCCACACGACGGTGACTTTAGGTGCACAGAGCGGGTGGCATCCGTGGCACTTTGGCCGGCACGGGCATACCGCCACACGACGGTGACTTGAGGTGCACAGAGTTGGTGGCATCTGTGGCACTTTGGCCGGCACGGGCCTACCGCCACGTGGCGATGACTTGAGGTGCACTGAGTTAGTGGCACCTGAAGAGCTGAGCGGGTGTGCAGCCTGCGATGATGCGTAGGCCTCGATACGACGTCCTGCCAATCAAGATTCGATTTGAATTGTGATCCCTGCTGGACCGCAGTGTACGCCGAGGGCAGCAGGCTGCACAGACATTACCCCGCGGCGCGGTGCTGCAGGGTGCGCTGGGGTCCTGTGGCGCGGAATCCAGCGATTGGCTGAGGAGGTTGCACCGGCACGTGGTGGGCCCTCTTGGAGACACGCCGGTGGCGGCAGGTGAGCATTGAGGCCTGGGTGCACAGGGGCAGGCACTCATCACTGGTTGGCGGACTGGTCTGGGGACCAGGGCTGGGGTGCAGCAGGCACACAGGATCGCGTAGGCACCACCAGTCACGGCGGCGCCCTCGTGGCTGGGTGGGGGGCGTGAAGGTGCAGGGGTATCAAGCTGATACAAACCGTGATGCTTACAGGTATGGGTAATCCTGCATCATGAGACCGTAACAGAAGTTGGTGTGACCGTAACCTTCCTTTTCTATCCTACGAAGGTTACGACCACACGTACTTCTGTTATCGTCTTTTTGTGCAAGATTTGTCTTTCCTGTGAGCATTCCGGTTTGTCCAAGTGCTATACACTGTACCAGATTAGGTTTGTGACTATACGGACGCTTGACCATTGTCACCATTTGTCCAACAGGTTTCTGGATACTTACCTCCGGAGTATGGAATGGTATTGGGGAGTTCCCATGACTTATGCAGTTACTTGAATCCACACGTTGCCCTGATGAAGTTCCCCGTTGGGCGTTGGCTGTGCTTTTCGTATTGTTTATTTTTGTATTTGTAATAAAGGACTGTTTTTACACTACTGTTGACTACTGGAATTCATGACCGTGCACACCCCCATTTCAGTTACTACAGTTTTGGATCTGGGGCACAGTGGCATCTGGCAACGGCTGGCATTGGGGTTGGTTGCGCAGGAACACTACGAATTGGAACTGTTGTGTGGTGCGGTGACCAGGGCCCGCCGTTGCTATTGTGGACATGCATCCATGACATGGGTGAGGACGTATGATAGGGCTGGCCGTGAGACTCCTCCAACTCTGGCAGTTGTTGTTTGGGAGGTACCAGGGGCCAACAGGTGCAGCACAGCCAGCAGCTTTGTCTGCGGAGGGATGGTGGTTGTCCGCCGTGTTGGTACCGTCGGCCTGTGGGCAATGTGGGTCAGGATGTGGAGGATGGTTGTCCTTTTGTGCCTGTAGTGGGCAATGACTTCCTCTGGCGTTGAGTCTCTGAGGCTGGTGGGTTTTTGGGAACATCCGCTGTCCTGTTCTGCACTGCCTCTGTGGTAGTCAGGGGGGAGGTCCGGGGGGGGGCGTGGGGGCTGTTGCGGTGGGTGTTGTGGCCCTCTTGGGTCTCCAGGCTGCACGCTTATTGTCTCCATGGCATCTGTTGGTCTTCAGATGTGGCTCTGGGCTGGGCTCCCTTTCTACTGCAGTTTGTCGTCCTGCTTAACGCCAGTAAAAGGCAGGTGTTAAATCCCTGCTGCTAACGCGCCTTATCGCCTGTTTTTGGTTCGCATCGCGGATCTGGCTGGAAGTTGAGAATATCGCGAAGTGGTGTTTTCATGTGTTTTTGCACGGGAACACCTTCTCTGCATATCATTAGCATTAGTTGTCTCTCTCATCCGTGGCGATGTTTTTTGCGGCAGCTATCGCTGGTAAACTGGCGATGTGGGCAGTTTGCACCAGCTTGGGGCGATAATTCTTTCGCCACTTTTGCTGCGCTAAAGTGCCGATAACTCGGCGATAAGTCCTTGAGAATATGCCCCTGAGTTTTAAGAGAGGGAGGATTGTCAGGGAAGTCCTTTTAATATGATGTGGAACATCCACACCTTTGGCATATCACAAAGGGAATGTGGAACATTTCAGGGCAAATATAATGGGGCAATCAATGTTGTTTATTATTTTCGAATTTTATATAGTGTTACATCACTGTGAAGCAATATGATGCTTTATACGCAGGGTCACTGGAATTATGTGATTTTTTGCACAAGTATTAATTTACCACATTGACCACATAATCCATCATCTGTTGCATAATTTGTAGATTTTAACAAAAAAATGTTTCCAACTCAAACAGATCAAAAATTACTAAAAAAGCAGTGACGTTTAGCCACTCAGTGGAAGACCGCAAAAGTTTACTGGTCATCTTTCATTAGCTCATTGCTGTATGAGGGTGTTAAAGGGGTGCTAATGAGGTGAAACCTTTGCTAGGGCAATGTTAATATGGGTAACGATGACAAAATAATGAAGCAAGACTTTCAACAAAATGTGCTGCATTACGCATCATAATTTGTCTTTTCTTTCCCCATAATTTAGTCAACCCTTCTGCATAATTTGGTCTTTTCCTGCTGCATGATTCCATTGGCGCTTTTTATATGTAATTGATAAAATTAAGTAACATGGAATTGAAAGTGGGTACATCAGGAAGTGAACTAAAACAGGATTAGAACGTGTTAAGTGATTAGGAAGTAAAGAGATCTCAGAAGCTAATTCAGTTGTTGGTGATTCAATGTAAATTTAGAGATTATTTCCTGTTGTTTTTGTGGGAATTTCAAGCACAGGGACATAAGTATTATTTTTGTAATGCATTTTTAGCTACTTTGATCAATTTCCCGGTCAAAAACGAACTGTTCTGTTCCTATGTACCTACTTTCTGTTGTAGATTTATAAAGTAACAGCTCTTGCCTTCAAGAATTGTTCATAAATCTAGTTTAGTTTGACCATCAAACGAAATTATGTGTTTTCGAATTTTATTTTTCCAATTTTCTGAATAAAATAATTTGGAGAAAACTACCAAGGCTTCCATTAATTGATTTCTTGAACAACCTTCTTACACTGCTCTCATATGGGAGTGAAACATGCTTTGGGGACAGGGAATTGTAGATAGGAGCTACACAAGCAAGAAACCAGCTAAATCGAATGGGTTTAGAATTCGGGCCTTGTAGGTAGAGGTGCCCTGTACCCATGAGTGGTCCGGAAACTAGTTCTCCGGTGTACAAAAGTATTTTTATTTGCCTGCCCCCTGTGACCTGCAGCACTCAGTGTAACTTCTTTAGGGGGTTAATTGTTGGTGAACGGAAAGGCGAAACTTTGCAAAATGGCGTCGGTGTAAATAGAGCTTTGTCGGAAGCTACCATTGGGCTGTGAAACAGTGAAATGAATATCACTCAGACCGGTACCAAATGGGCATTTAGTATTTCGAGGGCACGGTGTGCCCGGCGAAGGTTCGCACGTCTGGCGCAGTTGAGCTCTTTCAATTCTCAAACTAATAAAAATTAAAATTCTAAATATGAAAAAAATGAAACGTAATTAGTTAAAACAGGATTAAAGATGCAGCTGTGTTCTTTTAATGCTGTTGGATATTGGTATTTAATTTGTGTCAATTATCTTGTATTTGCGCTATTTTATATGACTTTTTTATTATAAAGGTTTTTTTAATTAAATGCAAAATCTATTTTCCCATCAATACTAATCATCTCTATACCATTAACAATTTCTTGCGCTTGCATTACAGCTTCTTGTACTCGAAAGTTAGTTATTAATTTGTCCATTTTATGAAAAAAAAGTACAAATGCTAAGCAAAAATGCCCTCTAAGTTTTAGAAAATTCTTTTTTCTAGTTGAAAAAAGTGCGTCAGAAGGTCCCCTTTACTTTTTGCCGGGTGCTCGACAACAGCGAGTCTATTGTATGGTGTTACATGAATCCTGAAATGGAGCAGGCCTGGTCTTGACGTGTTTTTCTTGCAATTCAGTGAGGTAAAGTGACATCTCATTGACACGCTCTCCCCCCAGTAAACATGCACTCGTGGCTTGATTTATCAACAGCTCTTAAGGGCTTGAGTGATTGAATCAACAGCTACTTATCTTAACTTGCTCTCAAACCCTGGTGCTCATTTCCTATCCAGCTGAGAGACCAGAAATGGGTTATATATGAACGAGAAATCACAACTGACATTTTCAAAACCAGAAAACGGACATTTGGAGATTTAAAGCAGATATCCACTTGAAGATTCACTCAAGGATGTTTTGCTGTTACCAATGAGCCGTCTTTTTAGACTTTTTGATTTTACTAAAATTATTTTTTCAGCGAGCCCTCTTCTGCCATAGGTCTATTATTGTGTCATTCTGATTTTTCTTCCACCCAATACGGCATACACCATGGGGCAATTGATCAGCCCTGTTTAGTCGCTGGCTAAATTTATTGTAAGTGACAGCATCATTCCCTTTCACAAGAAGTGCATCCACACACAAAGGCCCCCATTACGATGTCGGGTGGAAGGCCACCCGACAGCTCATCTGTGGCATTCCGCCCAACATCTGAGGCATCGGTCCGACTGCCCTATTATGATACAGGTGGTCCAACCGATGCTTGCAGGGGGGGGGGGAATCCGCTCAGCCTCCTACAGTCTCAAGGAGCCCGTCGGGGTGGAGGGTGGATCCTAATCTCCAGAATGGAGGTGGTGCGTGCTCAGGCACCACCGCGGGGATTACGATGCACGTTTCCCACAGCCTTTCTATGGCGGTCCAACCGCCATAGACAGGCTCCCCTCCCCCTGCGGCCTCCGCTACGAGGCCTGGGGGGCACCTGTGCTGCCCGCCAAACATCCATGCACCGTGTGGCAGGCACCACATGGTGCCTGCCACACGGTGCATGGATGTTTAAAAAGTGCATATTTCCTATTGCAATTTGTGCTGCAGCCCGCAGCACAAGCCGCAATAGGGAAGATACACTTTTTGAACGCCATGAAGGCGGTCACATCCTAGTTAGGGAAGCGGGACCACCGACTATTTGTCGGGCGGTCCTGTTTCCGACTGGATGCCTGTCGGACACTCGTCAGACTGGCATGGTAATGGGGCCCAAAGTAGTTCTCCTCAGTGTCAATGACTACTAGGGCAAGATGCTCATTTTGAAGCCAAAAAAATATTTTATCTTTTAGCTCATCTTTGATGAGGGCCCGGCAGCTTTCCCAACAATAAAGTTTTTCAAAAAACAAGAGAAAGCAAAACAAGCATTGACAAAGCATAAATGCTGCCATGCATAAATGCATAAATGCATAAATGCTCCCAGCCATTGGCAGACTTATTGGTTTTGCTATGCTTGTTTTAATTTGAAGCATACTGAAATTAGCGCTGTCAGCCTGGGAGAGACAGCACTGCCATGCCTAGGGCAATATTAATATACTTCTGGAACTATCTACTCCGGGAGGAAGTATAAGCGCAGGCCCGACCAAATGCCAGACGAACGTATGAAGACCAGTTGTTAGACCTGTCAGCCCTAGGGTGGTCTTTCCCTATTTTTTTCCTTTTTCGCCTCCTTTTTGCCACCATATTTTTTACTGGACCTAGGTCTCTGGGCACCTTGCCACTGCTAGCCAGTGCTGAGGTGCAGGTGCTCTCTCTCACTCAAGATGGCTGCCACAGGCCCCTGCTACTGCAGAGGGGCCTGACACGCATACACACTAGTAGCCAGGGTCAGGCTGGGGTATAGGGATACAGTATCCATTCCATCCCCGCCTCTGGGCCACATAGCCAGGCATGTAGAAGGTTCCAGAACCTTCCGGGCTGTGGGAGGAGTTATGTTTTGCCACCTTTGGGAGAGTCACCTGACCTAGGAGTATAAAAGGCTTGGAGGGAAAACTTTCTAGTCAGTTGATGAGGCACCACTGAACCTGGGAGAACCTCCGCCGGAGTATAGGCTTTAGGGCCTAGGGGGGAGACCTACACTACTGCTGCTGACAGGGTTGAGGCCCTGCTGTAGTAAGATAGCTGAGGAACGCCCACCACCCACTGACCTTGCCCAGTGTGAGGGGACCCAGGGAACCACCTTCAGCGTGCCGGGAGGCACATCAAGCACTCCCAGAACCACCAACTCATCCCCCCCCCTCATAAGAAGAAACTTCTGACAGGAAACTTTGACAAGGAACCTATAACAAGGAACTTCTGACAAGAAACTTACAACTAGAAGCGCCTAAGAAGCAACCAAGCTGAAGCAGTCGCAAGACCCCTTAACTTGAGGAGGCCTGTCCGTCCAGCAAGGCCTAAAGCCTAAAACTGCCCAACTGGGGATCACCAGGTAAAGCGCCGTACCCTGAAGCGCTAAACCTTCACCCCCTATTCACCTTTGCCTGTTACTGGGCTGCCCCCAAGTACTTTGCCAGTCAGCCCTGCCCACAGGCTGCTGGTGCACCATGTGTGCTGTTGTCCCTCAAGTCACTGACCTTATGATGAAGATCACCGCCGCGGCCGCCGCCGCCTGAGAGGAGGAACCGTGTGGTGAGGTGCGCCGTCGCGCCCTCATCAAAGGAAGCGCTGAGGTGGAGGAAGCCCCTCAGGTGTGTGAGGTGAGGAGCGCCGTCCGCGCCCTCACCGAAGCCTCCAGGGGCCCGGGGCCCTCATCGCCGCCGTCGTGGCCAAGGAGTCGTGCCTGCCGCCGTCGCGACCAAAGAATTGCCCCCGCCGCCGTAGCGGCCCAAGGAGTCGTGCCTGCCGCCGTCGCGGCCAAAGAATTGCCCCCGCCGCCGTAGCGGCCCAAGAATTGTTCCTGCCGCCGTCGCGGCCAAAGAATTGCCCCCGCCGCCGAAGCGGCCGAAGAATCGTAGCCACCGCCGAGCGGCCCAAGAAATTGCCACCGCCGCCGAGCGTCCCAAGAAATCGCTAACGCGATCTTCAGCGAGGCCTCCCGGCCCCGCAGACGCCGTTGCCGAGCAACCAGGGGTCGCTCGGCGTGACCCGGGAAGGCCGCGCACCGATTGGGCGCCGGCTCCCGGTCCCGCCCAGCGCCGAAGGAAGCCCGGGAAGAGCCCCGGCAGTGCAGAGGGAGACGGGGAGCCGGCCGGAGAGGACTGCCGGCTCCCGCTCCCTTCCCCCAGCAGCCCTGAGCCCACCTGCACTTACCCTGAGTACGGGGGCCGGAGGAGGGTGATCCCGGCCCCCGCAATGAGCCGCATGCATATTCCCTGATCCCGGGGGCCGGAGTAAGGCATACCGGCCCCCGCAACGACCCGCAACACCGGCCAGAAGGCCGAGACACCCCCCGGGCCCCGCCCAACAGAACACGGGCCGGCCCGGATGATCGCCAGTCGCCCTGAGCGCGACCAACGACCACACCACAGGTGAGCCCTGGAGGCCCCTAGGGCCCATAAGACGCCACTGGGGGCCGGGGGCCACTATTAACCCTTACTATTATAGTCCTACGAGGCGAGGCCCCAGAGAGCAGTGGGCCTGGCCTGAATTAACCCCTAAGGAACCTAGAAGCCCCAGAATACAGGACATGTTGAGGGATTCCCCACATAGTTCATTCATGTATTGATGATGCCCACAGTATGTAATGATTTATGCCAATGCCTATTATAATTACTGTCTAGGCCATGGTTTTAGCTGTTAAGTCTTTACCACAAGGGGAAAGTGTTTAATGGAGTTGAGCTGAAGTGTACACCGCCAAGAGTTGAAGTATTTTATGTTACAGGTGTACTGGAGTTGCGACGCCCACTGTACTGAATGTGGGTGAGCCTAGATTAATGCAGGCCTATTTAAATGTAACGTGAAAAGCCTTATTTTAAATAATTGAATATGCTAAAGTGAACTGTATGTTTTGCCTATGTTTTATTAACGTACCTTAAGACCATTATTAAGTGCTACGTGTAGGAGATAATTCCTGCGGCCTCTTAGTGGCCTACAATGTTGATGAGCTATGCAGCTTTATTTAAAATGTGCACCAGTTGAATAATTTAATGAGTTTGAATGTAGATCTGAATTAACCTGCCTTATCTGATGCCAACTTAATTCATTTATAAAAGACCTTGATTTTAAATACAAAAGCCTGGTGTGGTGTCATGTTATTGCGTTCGCATTTGTGAGTCAAAGTGAGAGTGTGCTGCACAACTGCCTTACACATTGCCTTCGCGTGCCTTTCCCGCTTCACGCCATGCTACTGTGTCGGACTCGGTAACCCCGGTTCCAACATTTGGTGTACAGCGGTTGGATAAGGACTGGTGCTTGTGCAGCACCCTACAGTGACTCAATGTGCGCTGCAATTAGACACCTATATTAATGAGAGTGCTAGGAATTCTATGGTAATTGCCGACTGTGTACATTCCTGTGTTGGACCTGTTACCTACAGTTTAGAACCCCTTCCTTGAATTGTCTGGGACCCCACCTAGGAGGATGGAGTTTGAGTTAGCCAACCTAGAAAGGTATACAGTGACACAGCTCAAGGAGTTCTGCCTAGAGAGGGGGTGGCCGTCAAGCGAGGCGCCAGGAAGGAGGTGCTTCAGAAAGCTTTGAGGGCATGGGTAATGGCCCACCCGGAGGGAAGAGGGGATGAGGAGCAGGGGGAGACAGACAACCCAGGAGAACTGGACCTACTGAGCATTGATGTTAGCGAGAATGTGTTGCCAGGAAGACGTTCCAGGGCAGGCAGTAGTGCGTCAGGGGAAGTTTGTCACAAGAGGAATTGGAGGACAGAAGGGAGCAGAGGCAATTAACATTAGAACTTGCTAGGATGGAAAGAGCCATGGAGGAAAGGAAGCTTGTACATGAGCTTAGCCTGAAGGAGCTAGAGCTCCGGACCTTGCAGGTGGAGATGCAGGGCAAAATGAATGGTGGCAGCGTACCTGCTGGGGTTCCACAGGAGCCCAAATTCTATTTACCCAGAGAGGTGATGGCCAGTTTTAGTGTAGGTGATGACATCGACAAGTGGTTGGCGGCCTACGAGGTGGCTCTGGTGGCCCATAGAGTTCCTGAGAGCTACTGGGGGGGAAGTCTTTATAGGTACATACCTCCACTAGTAAGGGACACACTTTTAACTTTGGATAAGGGGGAGCAGACTAACTACCCTATCATGAAGGAGGCCCTGCTCAAGAAGTTTGGCCTCACCCCAGAGAAGTACCGCCAAAAGTTCCGCAACAGCCACAAGCTTCACACACAAAACTGGGTGGATTTTTTTGACTATGCCCGGAAGGCATTGGAGGGTTGGGTGCGTGGCAGCAACGTTGACAATTACAAAGGGCTGTACGACCTATTCTTGAGAGAGCACCTCCTAGAGAAATGTTTTCCGGAGCTGCGCCAGTACTTGGTGGACCGCAAACTGACCAATCCTAGGGAGCTTGCGGAGGAGGCAGACACGTGGGTCAGCACTCGGGTGTCCCACAAGGGAGCCGGGCGGACCCCCGAAAGGTGGACAGGGGCTCCCCCAGAAGAAAGAGGTGGGAGATAAAAAGAGGGAGATCTTTAAAGGTCCCCAAAATAAACCGCCTGGGAGAGGGGTAGGTTCCCCATCCCAATCTGGATTCCAGAAACCCACTTATCCTGACAGGAGTCAGCAGCCCAGAACTGTCCGGTGCTATGAGTGCGGGGAGGTTGGACATTATAAGGGGGATCCCAAGTGTCGCAAGAGAACCCCAGCCCCCACGGGAGGTAAGAGCCCCGGGGTGGCCAGTGTAGCGCTGGGGGAGGAGTTGTCCCTAGGTAGGGGAGGTGAGTGGACAGGCTTGACCTTAGTTTCCCTGGGGGATAGAGAGATCATCCCACAGGTTCAGGTACTCACGAACACTGCCAAGTATCGGCAGAGGGTCCTGGTGAACGGGGAGGAGGTGGAGGCTCTGAGGGACACAGGTGCCAGCATGACGATGGTGAGACGTCAGCTGGTGTCCCCAGAGCAGGTGATTCCTGAGGAATTCCACCCGGTTGTTATGGCTGATAATAGCCTGGGTCATTACCCCGTGGCCCAAGTTCCCTTTGAGTGGGGAGGAGTATCAGGTCTGTTGAAGGTTGCGGTGAGCCCTGCCATGCCAGTTGACTGTCTGCTGGGCAACGACTTGGAACATACTGCCTGGAGGGAGGTAGAGTTCAATGCCCATGCTGAGATGTTGGGATTACCAGGATGGACTTGCGCCGTCACGCGGTCCATGGCTGCCCGACAAGGAACTCAGCTCGGGTTGGAGCCTGAAATAATGGCCCGGCCCACTGCTGGACGAGGAGACGTCCAGGAGGAGACACCCGGTGAGATGGAGGGGGAGCCCGCGGAGGTGACCCCGGAGTCCGCTGAGGTGGTTGGTGTTCCCGTGGGGGACCTGCCGACCCCTGCAGAGTGGCAGGTGGAAGGAGGGCCCACCCGGGAGGAATTTTGCTGGGCGCAGAAAGAGTGCCCTACGCTTGAAGGCATGCAGCAACAGGCCGAAGCCCAAGCAGCTGGAACAGAGACTGGTAATTACCATGTCTACTGGGAGGATGGTCTCCTCTACAGTGAGCCTAAGGCTCCGGTGCATGGGTCCGCCCGAGCCGTGGTGGTCCCCCAATGCTACCGAGCCTTTCTGCTAGAGTTGGCACACGAGATACCACTAGCAGGACACCTGGGCCAAGACAAGACGTTTGCGCGTCTAGTCCCACATTTTTACTGGCACAGGATGCGCGTCACTTCTGACACTTTTTGCAAGACTTGCACCACTTGCCAAGCGAGCGGCAAGACAGGGACTAAAGTGAAGGTCCCTCTAGAACCTCTCCCAGTTGTCGATACCCCTTTTGAGCGGGTAGGGATTGACATTGTCGGGCCATTGGACCCGCCGACTTCTGCAGGACATAGGTTCATTTTGGTGCTGGTAGACCACGCCACCCGGTACCCAGAGGCAATCCCTCTGAGGACCATCACTGCACCGGTGGTGGCGCGGGCCCTGATGGGGATTTTTACCCGAGTGGGATTCCCCAAGGTCGTGGTGTCAGATAGGGGCACGAATTTCATGTCGGCCTACATGTAGGCCATGTGGAAGGAGTGTGGAGTGACCTACCGGTTCTCCACTCCTTACCACCCCCAGACGAACGGACTCGTGGAGCGCTTTAACCAAACCTTGAAGGGGATGATCAGGAGCCTACCCGAGGACTTGAGAAGAAAGTGGGACTTCCTCTTACCCTGTCTGCTCTTCTCCTACCGAGAGGTGCCGCAGAAGGGGGTCGGTTTCAGCCCCTTTGAGCTGCTCTATGGCCACCCCGTTCGGGGGCCCCTCAGTCTTGTCAAGGAGGGGTGGGAGAAGTCTTCCTCGAGCTTCCCCGTGATGTGGTCAGCTATATGCTGGCATTCCGCAGCCAGGTGGCCAAGCTGTGGAAAGAGGCCTCGGACAATCTAGAGGCAAGTCAAGCCGTCATGAAGAAATGGTATGACCGGAACGCGCGGACGGTAGAGTTAGACGCTGGACAGAAGGTGTGGGTCATGGAGCCAGGAGAGCTTAGCGCCCTCCAGGACCGGTGGACTGGGCCGTTTGAGATCTTGGAAAGGAAAGGTCAGACCACATATGTCGTTGATGTGAAGACCCCACGTCAACCCCACCGGGTGTTCCACGTCAACCGCCTGAAGCCCCACCAGGAGCGTTCAGAACTCACTCTCCTAATGATAACAGATGGAAGTGAGGAGGAGGAGAGTGAGCCTCTTCCAGACCTTCTGGCGGCCCATGAGAAGGATGGTTCGGTAGAGGGAGTGGTCCTCGCCCCATCCTTGACCCTAGAGCAACAGAGGGACTGCCGCCAGGTCTTGGGGCAGTACGCCTCGTTGTTCTCCCTCACGCCTGGAATCACGCACATGTGTACCCATGATGTGGACACAGGGGACAGTCTGCCAGTAAAAACCAAGTCTTACCGGCTGTCCGATAAAGTCAAGGCTAGTATCCAGGGTGAGGTTACCAAGATGCTAGAACTGGGAGTGATTGAGCCTTCCAGTAGCCCTTGGGCTAGTCCGGTGGTGTTGGTGCCGGCGGCCCCACCGGGCACCACACCAGAACTCGGTTCTGTGTGGATTACCGTGGACTCAACTCAGTCACTAAGACCGACGCTCACCCGATCCCTCGGGCGGATGAGCTCATTGACCGGCTGGGAGCAGCCCGGTATTTGAGTACCATTGATTTGACGTCAGGCTATTGGCAGATAGCCATGGCGGAAGGAGCAAGGGAGAAGACTGCGTTCTCCACCCCGAGGGCCACTTTCAATTTCGGGTGATGCCCTTCGGGTTGAAAAATGCTCCAGCCACTTTCCAGCGGTTGGTGAACCAGGTGCTGTCTGGCCTAGAGGCCTTCTCTGCTGCCTACCTGGATGACATAGCTGTCTTCAGTAGCAGCTGGGCGGACCATCTGGAGCATCTCCAGGAGGTGCTACAGGCTTTGCAACGGGCTGGTTTAACCATCAAGGCCAGCAAGTGCCAGATTGGACAGGGATCTGTCGTGTACCTGGGACATCTGGTGGGCGGAGGTAAGGTGCAACCCCTCCAAGCCAAGATCGAGACCATCTTGGCCTGGGAGCCCCCAAGACCCAAACAGAGGTCTGGGCTTTTCTCGGCCTCACGGGATACTACCGCCGGTTCGTCAAGGGATATGGAACCATCGTGGGCCCATTGACGGAATTGACTTCAAAGAAGCAGCCACGCAGAGTCATCTGGACGGCTGCCTGCCAGAAGCCTTTGAGACCCTCAAACGTGCAATGTGCACCGCACCGGTGCTCAGGACTAAAGACTTTGGACGGGGAATTTATTGTACAGACAGACGCTTCTGAGCATGGCATAGGAGCTGTGCTCTCGCAGCTGAATGACGATGGCCAAGACCAGCCAGTGGCCTTCATTTCCCGAAGACTACTCCCCCGGGAACAGCGGTGGAGTACCATCGAACGAGAAGCCTTTGCTGTGGTTTGGGCTGTCAAGAAGTTGAGGCCATACCTTTTGGTTGTCACTTCCTGATCCAGACTGACCACAGACCCCTTCGCTGGCTCATGCAGATGAGAGGCGAAAACCCCAAATTATTGAGGTGGTCCATTTCCCTCCAGGGGATGGACTTTCGGGTGGAACATCGACCCGGTGTAGACCACGCCAACGCTGACGGTCTCTCCCGGTTTTCCGCCTTAGCGAAGAGAACTCCCTAGAGGTTGGGAAGCTCTCCCTCTTTCGGCTGGGGGACGCGTGTTAGAACCTGTCAGCCCTAGGGTGGTCTTTCCCTATTTTTTTCCTTTTTCGCCTCCTTTTTGCCACCATATTTTTACTGGACCTAGGTCTCTGGGCACCTTGCCACTGCTAGCCAGTGCTGAGGTGCAGGTGCTCTCTCTCACTCAAGATGGCTGCCACAGGCCCCTGCTACTGCAGAGGGGCCTGACACGCATACACACTAGTAGCCAGGGTCAGGCTGGGGTATAGGGATACAGTATCCATTCCATCCCCGCCTCTGGGCCACATAGCCAGGCATGTAGAAGGTTCCAGAACCTTCCGGGCTGTGGGAGGAGTTATGTTTTGCCGCCTTTGGGAGAGTCACCTGACCTAGGAGTATAAAAGGCTTGGAGGGAAAACTTTCTAGTCAGTTGATGAGGCACCACTGAACCTGGGAGAACCTCCGCCGGAGTATAGGCTTTAGGGCCTAGGGGGGAGACCTACACTACTGCTGCTGACAGGGTTGAGGCCCTGCTGTAGTAAGATAGCTGAGGAACGCCCACCACCCACTGACCTTGGCCAGTGTGAGGGGACCCAGGGAACCACCTTCAGCGTGCCGGGAGGCACATCAAGCACTCCCAGAACCACCAACTCATCCCCCCCCCTCATAAGAAGAAACTTCTGACAGGAAACTTTGACAAGGAACCTATAGCAAGGAACTTCTGACAAGAAACTTACAACTAGAAGCGCCTAAGAAGCAACCAAGCTGAAGCAGTCGCAAGACCCCTTAACTTGAGGAGGCCTGTCCGTCCAGCAAGGCCTAAAGCCTAAAACTGCCCAACTGGGGATCACCAGGTAAAGCGCCGTACCCTGAAGCGCTAAACCTTCACCCCCTATTCACCTTTGCCTGTTGCTGGGCTGCCCCCAAGTACTTTGCCAGTCAGCCCTGCCCACAGGCTGCTGGTGCACCATGTGTGCTGTTGTCCCTCAAGTCACTGACCTTATGATGAAGATCACCGCCGCGGCCGCCGCCGCCGCCTGAGAGGAGGAACCGTGTGGTGAGGTGCGCCGTCACGCCCTCATCAAAGGAAGCGCTGAGGTGGAGGAAGCCCCTCAGGTGTGTGAGGTGAGGAGCGCCGTCCGCGCCCTCACCGAAGCGTCCAGGGGCCCGGGGCCCTCATCGCCGCCGTCGCGGCCAAGGAGTCGTGCCTGCCGCCGTCGCGGCCAAAGAATTGCCCCCGCCGCCGTAGCGGCCCAAGGAGTCGTGCCTGCCGCCGTCGTGGCCAAAGAATTGCCCCCGCCGCCGTAGCGGCCCAAGAATTGTTCCTGCCGCTGTCGCGGCCAAAGAATTGCCCCCGCCGCCGAAGCGGCCGGAGGAGGGTGATCCCGGCCCCCGCAACGAGCCGCATGCATATTCCCTGATCCCGGGGGCCGGAGTAAGGCATACCGGCCCCCGCAACAACCCGCAACACCGGCCAGAAGGCCGAGACACCCCCCGGGCCCCGCCCAACAGAACACGGGCCGGCCCGGATGATCGCCAGTCGCCCTGAAGCGCGACCAACGACCACACCACAGGTGAGCCCTGGAGGCCTCTAGGGCCCATAAGACGCCACTGGGGGCCGGGGGCCACTATTAACCCTTACTATTATAGTCCTACGAGGCGAGGCCCCAGAGAGCAGTGGGCCTGGCCTGAATTAACCCCTAAGGAACCTAGAAGCCCCAGAATACAGGACATGTTGAGGGATTCCCCACATAGTTCATTCATGTATTGATGATGCCCACAGTATGTAATGATTTATGCCAATGCCTATTATAATTACTGTCTAGGCCATGGTTTTAGCTGTTAAGTCTTTACCACAAGGGGAAAGTGTTTAATGGAGTTGAGCTGAAGTGTACACCGCCAAGAGTTGAAGTATTTTATGTTACAGGTGTACTGGAGTTGCGACGCCCACTGTACTGAATGTGGGTGCGCCTAGATTAATGCAGGCCTATTTAAATGTAACGTGAAAAGCCTTATTTTAAATAATTGAATATGCTAAAGTGAACTGTATGTTTTGGCCTATGTTTTATTAACGTACCTTAAGACCATTATTAAGTGCTACGTGTAGGAGATAATTCCTGTGGCCTCTTAGTGGCCTACAATGTTGATGAGCTATGCAGCTTTATTTAAAATGTGCACCAGTTGAATAATTTAATGAGTTTGAATGTAGATCTGAATTAACCTGCCTTATCTGATGCCAACTTAATTCATTTATAAAAGATGTTGATTTTAAATACAAAAGCCTGGTGTGGTGTCATGTTATTGCGTTCGCATTTGTGAGTCAAAGTGAGAGTGTGCTGCACAACTGCCTTACACATTGCCTTCGCGTGCCTTTCCCGCTTCACGGCATGCTACCGTGTCGGACTCGGTAACCCCGGTTCCAACACCAGTCCTTCTTCTCAAGACCAGATTTTTGTCATGCTACATTGGAAAGGCGCTGGAGACTAAGGCAATTGCTCCAACCATGTCAAACCTTAGGGGCAGAAGCTTATCTAATGAACCCAGCTCGACTGAAAATCATATTTAAGAACACTACAAGAGTCTTCACATCAGACATTCAAGCTAAAGAATACATTGATAAACTGAAAACTTAATGACGGTGATTTATCACCATCTACCTGGCCGGATAGCCCGAAGCAGTAAGGGTTTTTTTTCTGGGTTGATTTAAAGGGGAATGCACCGGGAGTCAACATTTGTCTATAAGAGTTCACAAAGGGGCAACACTTTTAAAAGAAAAAGGGAAAGATAAAAAAGGGTAATTTTGCAAGACGGTAGCAAGGGGGGGCTCACTCACAGGCTCCATCACATAGACCTCCGGTCTGCTTGTCCCACAGTGTAGGTGATCCAGCGGGTTACTAGCAACAAGCATTCATACACTAAATACTCACCTGGGCCCATTCACTCACACTACGCTAGCAATTTCCGCTGGTGGGGTCAGTTGTACTCTTTATCAATATCCCTGCTACCAATTACCTTTTCTGATTGAAGAGTAATGACTTACCAATGGACCCTTTGATAATTGGGAAGTTTAAAATGAGAATATACAATACAATTCATAAACCTGAAATAATCACTGACTCAGGAAGTTTTAAAATGTTTATCTAAAATTTTTAGCAGAGTAAATTACAAACCACATAATACTTAATCGCATATCAAGGAGGAAGCATACAAAATAATCACCTATTTAATCAAATGACGGTCCCTCAGAAAGAAGAAGATAGAGACAGCAGTACAGCTAAAGGTTTACGCATTTATAGTTACCTAAAGGTGTGAAAACCAAACCCCTTGACCAAGGAGTTGGAAAGTCGGGTCTCAAGAAGAATGAAGACCAAAGACCTCCGGATCAGGTTCAGAACAGGATAGGTGACCTCTCTACCAACGACGCCTGCGTCGTTCCCCTCTCAGACACTTTGTTCCTCCTCGATTCTTCCGTGTCTTCTTTCTAATGGAATCCGCCGCCCCCACCTCAGGACCTCTCTGGACAGCGGTTTAGTCTGCAATCGATCAGCTTGTTCTGTGGTTCTCAGAGCTGACAGCCTCAACGCTAACTAATTAGCTAATTCTATATCTATTATACCCTTCTACACCCAGGTACCTCCCATTAATGTTTCAAAATTATGGGTCCGTACAAGGTAAGAACCAGGGTGTGGAAAAGGGATTTACGCACTTCTTCTTGAGACCCAATTGGTTGTTGGTACGTGCCTCACAAATGGCTACACCCAGAAGCCATTGGAAGAGAGATAGTGTAGGTAGTTGTTGGAGGTTTGTACCCTTCGTACCCTTCTTAATCATACAAGGACCGCAGAGACTGCGTAGACCACACAGAGCATACCTTGGCCTTGAATTCAACTTCATTGACGCTAACTGATAGATCTTGCCTTGAAAAAGCCCCCGGCTGTCTAGCCTTTGGGCGAAACACGTGTCGGCTGTTTGTTTTTCTTTCTCGTTTTCGTTTTGCACCAGCAACTTGCCTGCACATGACAATAAAGAGACTATTTATTGTCCAACAAACATATCATATGAACTTTATTTCCGTATAAATCCTTGTATGATTAAGAAGGGTACGAACCTCCAACAACTACCTACACTTTCAAAATTATGGGCCCACTACTTCTGATTGGACAGAGGGTTGATCCTCACACCATGACAATTTAGTTCAATTTCTTTAAGCCCATTGTTTTAAAATACCGCCCGTCACAATTAATACATTTGCTTTATTTCCCACCCGTCTCACAACAAGTTTAATATAAAGTGTATACAATTTGTTTCATTTGTTAGGACATTTCAGATGTACAGTGAAGGTGACCAGTGGGTCATTCCCTTGGACATCTTCCAAGTTGACTTCATCGCTTTGTCTTGATAGTTTTCAGAGCGCATGCGCGGGTTCCATGGCTCTTGAGCTACTGTTTGGTTAACCCAGGCCCAATTTACGAACTAATAGAAATCAAAGAAGAAACATATTAAAATCAAAAATAAATGGTTTCACTGTATACCCCCTAGTTCTATTCTATTCCCATTTAATTATAAAATCTATCCCGCAATAGTAGCGTTAGAATACCACATTATTAATTGCAGCAAATGCGTGAGCTTTAGCACGTGAGAACATTAAGCAGCCATTTTAGCACACACTGCGCAGAAGCAAAGATTCCCTCCAAGCAAAGAAAGACGTCATACCACGTGATATGGTTGACACATGCGCAATGGAATTCCCGCGCCTTTGCGGCCATTTTGGCTTAGACAAGGATTACTTATTAGTTTTAAACACATAGGCAAGCGTCTCTCGGATAAGGTGTAGTGTATGCACTTATTAATAAAGACATTACAAAGTTTTTAATTAATTAATACTGTGAGAGGATTGCTTACGAACAAGTCTCTTTGTGAGTTCTTGCTCCATCAATCCCCTCTCTGATGGCGTTTCTGAGCCATCAAAACTACCCACAACCAGATGCCAACTTCTAGCATATTTTTGTCACAGTCTCATTTTTACATTTTCTATTCTTATCTTCTCGTTTCAGTTTCTTGTATATTTCACTTTTCAGATCTTCTAATTCAATTTCATCAAATTTTCGTTTCTTGCCTTTTCCTGTCACTCTATATGTCTCATTCTTTCTACAACATTTGCGACATATCATTATTGACACTACTATTATTGCTATCCCTACTAAGGGTACTAATATTTGACCTATAAGTCCTTTTCCTACATTAGTAAACCAGGTACCAATTGACGCAATGCTATTTGTCAATCTTTCCCATATACTATCAACTTCCAGTGGTTTCAATTCATCCTCAAGTTTTGTTATGTTCTTTATATATGTTCCGATTTCTGCACTTTTGTCAGGAATATACGTGCAACAATGTTTCGTTTTCAACAATTTACAGACTCCGCCCTCTTTTGCTAATATTATATCAAGCGCAAGTCGATTTTGCATAACCATTGATCTAATCGCAACCATCTCCGCATTAAGCATTAGAAACCCTCCAGCAGTATCCATTGATAAACGATCAACCACTGTAGATAATTTGCATATTTTCCTTGAGTTCAGAATTATTCCCACTGAAGCTATCAATGCACCAAATATATCACCTACAATGTCAGAAAAACTAGCTCTTTTACTACGTGTTAATTCACTGTTATCTTCATTGCTCCCAGTGTTTCTTTTTACATGGTATACTTTTGGAAAAACTATTCCAAAATAACAACTTTCATACCACCGTGCAGGAAGCCTAAAGTAAGCCTTATTCCCACACACATAATAAATTCCAGGAAAAACTGAATCTGTTCCTCCCTTTAGTCCCCAACCTCCAAGAATTAGGAAATTATGTTCACATTCACTGCTACCGATGAAAATATTGTTATAATCAGTCTTTAACCTATGTAGACAAATTTTCCCTGTCTTTACAAAACCCAGAGCCATAGCAGCTTGAGCTCTGCCAGGTGTGTAAATACCCTCTTTCTCAGCCCAAGGTGGAAGATGAGCTTTATGTTCAGACGCTTTCTTTTGGAAATTTTGTCTTCTATTCTCAACTAAGTTCAGAAATATCTTTTCCTCTTCATGTAATGAACATGCTAGATTGCTTCTATGTGCATGTGTTATGTCTATCGACTTCATTGTTAAGAAAAATTCTCCCATAAATTGTGCATTTTGACTACTAAGCACTGGGGTCATATTCTTTCGAATCGGAACCTCTGAAAATATCACATCTATATTTGAATAATAATACTGAAGTTTCCCTGTTCTATAAAATAAACTAGTTAGTACACTACATGATATGCCATAAATTAAAGGCAAATGATGGTATGTTAACCCTTCTGCTACTGATTCAGGTAACTTCATACAAACATAACAGTCACTAACTTCCATTGTATCTACGTACTGAAACAATAATTTAGTGAAAACATTTAAACTAGTATCGTTATCTGTTACCACATGATGAAACTCTGGTTCATCTTCTGCTTCTATTTTTACTCCATTACCTTTCAAGTTATCTATCCTACCTTTTGTTTCATTGTTAATCTTTTTATCCATTATCATAAGGTAAGGAATTGCTACAATCACAACTAACCATACTATAAGCACCACTACCAGACTACATATGCATATAGCACAGCATCTTTAACAACATTTCCGTTTTGGTCTCCCAGAAACTCTGTCGTCACGCATTTTGACAAAGAAGATTTCTCTTCTTTTCTTTTTCTTTCAAGATTTTAACGTTATCAAGGTGGTTTCACTTCTTTTTCATATGTCAGTTCTGCACTTGTTCCTTCGTCACCACTTTCACTTGACTCTGAACTCTCGTAGTCTTCAAGGATTATATAAGTCCAATCAGGACCTTTAAACTTATTGTTCACAAGTTTCAATCTTTTGCTTTTTCGTTTTTCAGTTCCACTTGTCTATCCAGATAAGCTTGTTACTTCATTTACTTGTTCTGGATCTTCACTTCGTGTTTCTATATGGTATTTTACTCTTTTAATGACACTAGGCCAATGATCACCTTTTCTGACTTTCTGTGTTTGCACTGTATTTTCACCTTCTGAGTCTTTTCCAAAAATTCTTTTATTTTCAAGGTGTGGCACAAATTGATTTTCCTCGATTTCAGTTTCTTCTTCTATCTGTTCTTGTTCAGGTCTTATTGTTGTTTCTTCAGTTGCCTGAGTGTGAGTTTCTACTAACTGACCCTGTTCAGGATTTACGTCTTCGTGCTTGAGGTCTTCTTTGTTTTCTTCTCCCTGAACGTGTTTATCTTGTTCTAACTGGTTCTGATCAGGGCTTATTGCACTTTGTACTTCTGCATCCTGACCGCGTTCTTCTAAACCTGTCTGTCCCTGCTCAAATTTTGTTGTTTTGTTGTCGATTTGAGCCCAATTTTCTCTCCCTTTCTGGGCCTGCTCAGGTTCTCTTATTGTCTCATTCTTCTTAGGCTGAGCTGCTTCTTCTTCACCTATCTGATCCTCACTAATTTCCTCTAATCTAGCTCGACTTCTTGTTTTGTTGTAAACTTCTGGTATGTCAACCACTGGTATCCAGTCCGGATTTGTGCTCGGTTGTTCTTCTTCAGCTTCTCCCGAATCTCTCACCTGGGATTCTTCAGCTGGCCAACCTTCAGCTTCCTCAGCTATTGATGCTGACTGAGGATCTTTTCCTTCAGGAGCTGACACCCTTTTTGTGTGGCTTATATGAATCCAATTAGGCAATCCTGCACATTTCGCTGCGGTGTTTGTAACTAATATAACCTGACAAGGTTCGCCCCACCTGGGTGATAAACACGTTTCTCTGGTGTGATGCTTCACAATCACCCAGTCTCCAGGGTTCAGATCATGCTCTTGTTCAGGCTGCCTGGAAACTGCATCTTCTCTAACCTGGTGAGAGACAGAACGCACTGGGTCAGCCAATGCTTTGCAATAATCTAAAACCATATCATCAGTTATGTTCAGCAGTTTGTTTGCAGGTACATGTGCTTGTCTCATTGCTCTTCCCATGATGATTTCATGTGGACTCAATCCTGTATTTCTATCAGGAATGCTTCTGAGTCCCATTAAGACAAGAGGCAATGCATCTGGCCAATCTAACGATGTGGATGCACACATCTTTGACAATCTTGACTTTATTGTGCCATTCATTTGTTCAACCACTCCAGAAGCCTCTGGGTGGTACGCACAGTGCAATTTTTGTTCAATTTTGAATGCTTCACGAATTATTCGAATTACATCGTTATTGAAGTGACTTCCTCTATCTGATTCCAAAGTTACTGAGAAACCGAACCTAGGAATGAGTTCTCGTAATAACAGTTTTGCGACTGTAATGCTATCATTCCTTCTGGTAGGGTAAGCCTCCACCCATCTTGAAAACAGACACACTATGACAAGTACATATTTCAGTCCTTTACATGGTGGTAACTGTATGAAATCTAGCTGCAATCTTACAAAGGGACCCTCAGCCTTTCCAATTTTTCCCAAACCAATTACTGTTCTCCTTCCTGGATTATTCATTTGGCAAGTTTTGATTGTACCAACTTTGTCTGAAAAGTCTAATCATGGCATCTCTCCCTACATGTGTGTCTCCATGATACATTCAGGCCATTTGTGAAATCAAACAGTCGGGCATGACTGGTCTGCCATCTGAATATACCCATACATCATCATCTGTTCTTCGGGTACACCCTATTTTTATCCAAACATCTCTTTCACTTTCCTCAGCATCATCTTGCAACCTTTTCACATCATTCCATGTTTCAGGTGTTGAACATAGCATAAGTTGGCAGCTGATTCCCATCCTTTCAACTTTTCTGTTTACTGCCAATCTGTTTCTGGCACGGTGTTGAGCAACTAGGTCTGCATATTTGTTACCGGCTACCACCCAATCATCTCCTGACTGGTGTGCGGCACATTTCACCACTGCCAATTCTTTTGGTGATTGTATTGCCTCCAATAGTTCCTTTACAAACTGCCCATTTTTGATAGGGGATCCTGAAGAAGTCATGAAATCCCTCTGCATCCACAGTTGGCCAAAGTCATGCACAACCCTGTACCCATATTGACTGTCCGTAAATATGGTTACTTTTAAACTTTTCCTAATTTTGGAGGCTTTGATCAAAGCAATTAGTTCAGCTACTTGTGCAGATTTGACTCCTGGTAAATAGGATGCTTCGACTATTCCAGAAAGTTCACATACAGCATAGGCTGCGCTCAATTTACCATCCTCATGCCTTAGGCATGAGCCGTCCACAAACAGCTCCCTGTCTGGATCTTTTAGGGGCATTTCCTGTATGTCAGGACGCGGTTTTGTACACAATTCTGTGACCTGTAAACAGTCATGTTCTGGATCGTTCTTAACTTCTTCACAATTTTGATCTGGCAATAATGTAACAGGATTTACAACAGTGCACCTAGCTATGGTCACATTTTCAGCTCCTAGAATTATTCGTCCATACCTTGTCATCCGACTAGGTGTGAGATGCTGAGTTCTAGTTCTTGTCAACAGGATCACAACTGCATGTGGGACAAACACTTTAACAGGATATCCCATTACTATTGACTCACTTTGTTCAATGCTCATACAGGTAGCAGCAACTGCTTTTAAGCAACCTGGCAATGCAGCAGCCACTGGGTCCAATGTAGCAGAAAAATATGCTATAGGACGCCTGTCTAGTCCATGTCTTTGAGTTAGCACTGAAAGTGCACAATTTTCTCTTTCATAGCAAAACAGGGTGAATTCTCTTGTATAGTCAGGAATGCCCAAGGCAGGTGCCTCACACAAAGCATTTCTCAATTTTACAAATGCACCGGCACTTTCATCATCCCATTCAACTGGATCTTTTGCTTTCTTTTTGGTTAGCTGAATTAAAGGCTTTGCTAGTAGTGAAAACCCTATAATCCATTGTCGACAGTATCCTACTATTCCAAGAAACATTCTCACTTCTCTTTGTGTTTCTGGCATTTTCATTTTCTTGATTATTTTTATTCTATCAGATGTTATTCTTCTTGTTCCCCTTTCAATTTGGTGTCCCAAATATTTAACTGCCATTGTACAAAACTGCAGCTTCTCAGGTGACACTTTGTGTCCTTCTTCAGCCAAATGGTTGAGTAATGCAATTGAATCTGCAACACAATCATCATGAGTTTTGGATGCTACCAATAAGTCAGTCAATGTACTGCACCAGGACTGAACTCCTGGGCAGTACTAATTTCTCTAGACACCCTTTCAATATTTAATTAAAAATGGAGGGACTTTCTGTGTATCCTTGAGGAACACGATTCCACACATAGACATGGTTTTCTAATTTAAACGAAAAAAGATATTGGCTATCTGGGTGCAATGGTATTGAGAAAAATGCTTGGCATAGATCAATTACAGTAAACCATTCTGCACTCCATGGTATCTGGTATAGGATCACTGCAGGATTTGGTACTATAGGACAACAAGGTACCACAATTTTATTAATTTTCCGCAAATCCTGAACAATCCTATATTTTCCACTAGGCTTTTTCAAACCCATGATTGGTGAATTACAAGGACTACTCATAACTTCTTTTAATATGCCTTGTTTCACCATTCTGCTAATTTCCTCAATAACTCCTGCTTTTACTTCTGCATTCATTTTGTACTGTCTGGTATTTGTGAAAATTGCGCCTTCCTTTACAGTGATCTTTACTGGGTCTATTTTTGCCATAAGTCCTACTTCTTTCCCAGTAAAATCCCATACCTAGGAGCTCACTGTAGTTCTTAACTCTTCTGGTAATTCATCTTTGTTTATCAAGGAGAACATCTCATCTACTTCCGTACCTTGCTTGGCTATCATGAACTTATAAACATGATCTTCATCCGGGGTCTGTATTGCAACACCATCCAATTCATCTTGCACAGTAAGTATCTACCCAATAAATTTACTGGACTGGAATCACACACCACAAATTGGTGCATTTCTCGGAAGTTTCCTATTTTTACTTCCATAGGCTCAGTAAGGGGTGTTCTGATTTTTTGATTTGCTACACCTACAACTTGGATAGCTTCTCCAGAGAGAGGGAGGTCTGGGATGTCTGCTGTTCTTACAGTAGAACGGGTAGCACCAGTGTCCAAAAGAAAAGTGATATCCTTACCTCTTACTTTCCCTTCAACATATGGACCTGACTGATCTACCGGTAAGGATGCGCCAAGTACGCACTCCTTCTCCCCCTCTCTTAGGCACCGTCATTGATAACTATATGAATCAAATTCATCCTGTAAAAGAAATTGTGAAGTTACATATTCATTCTTATCACTTCCTCCTTGATATCTGACGTCTGTACCGTGCTTTGCTCTGCTTACATTACCCTGAATAGGGGCAGGTGGCAACTGACTCTGAGGGTTTACACCCTGCTGTGAGTCATTCTGCGTCTGTGGATTTAAATTATGATTTGGGCCATTATTATTTTGAATCTTTTACATTCGTTCTTCCAATGTCCCAACTTTCCGCATCCATGACAAGGAAATTTCTTTTTAGCCTCTTCTCTACTCATTTGTCCTCTCACTTTTCCACCATTCCCTGTGTCACCATTCATTCCAGAATCTTTTCCCTGACTATCTGTTGGATTATCCAAATTAATTCCCTGTCGCTCAGCCATTTTCACTTGAGCCCACATCACTTTTTCTTGTAGTTTCTTGTGCCTATCCTCAATGTCGTCTCCACAATATTTAGCATATTTCAAAATTTCGTCAATAGGCTTCCCTTGCCAGCATAACATATGCTGCTTAATCATCTGACAAATCTCTGGTTTTAGACCATAAACAAATCGATAGACAAACTGACTCATATTTTTGTCTCCAATATCCTCAAAACCACTATACTGTTTGAACACCTGTAACAGACGTTCATAATAGGCATGTACCGATTCACTTGCTTCTTGGGTAGTCCTGACTATTTTCACCCAATCTGTTTCTTTTGGTGGTATTTTCCCTTTCAAATAAGTTATTACCTGGTGATACTTCTTCATCACATCATTTGATGGGGCACCTGTCTTTGCATCTCTAGGATACTCTTCACTTGGCCAGTCAATTGTAATTTTACAATATGTCCATAAATCGGCAGGTACCACTATGTCAAACAAACCATCCAAGTCCTTTAAAAATACCTTTGACACTTTCACAAACCTCTCAACCTGCTTGTACCATTCAATTGGCTTTTCTCTCAACTTGGGAAAATCATTTGTAAATGACAGAATATCTTGTCTGCTCCATGGGACATGAACGTAACCTCCTCCTGGTACCTCCCGCATCGGGTACATCTGATCTACTTTCCCTGTTTCCTTCAATAAATATTCAGAAGTCGTTCTACTGTAACGTGCCTCTTCCTTTTTCTTTGTCCATCTAGTCTTCCATTTATCTAGTTCTCCCCATTTCTGTAATACTGACATTAATTCTTTCACTTGTAATTTCCTACCAGATGTATTCATATTTTCTAAATCTTTGTCAGTAAAGTCTGCTCTATATGGTTTCTGTAGTACTTTGACTTTCTTATTTCAATTCCCATTTCTAAGGCCAAATCCGCCAACTTTTCATGGAATATCTTTACATTTCTTGTTATGCTCCTACATACGAACAATAGTTCTTCTTCACTGTAGGTATTTAATCGATCTACTCCTACATTGCCTGCTATCATTTCTTCTAACTCGACTTTTAATTTATATATGTCCAAAATCTTTGGGGGTGAACTTTGTCTGTCTATTCCTTGTGCCCATCTTTCTAAGTCTTCTGGGGTTACTACTGTTGCACTCTTAGTTCCTGAAGATGTTATTATATTTACATCCTTTGAGCAACCAGGTGGGACTCTTCTGGGGGTGCTATTTACGGAGTCTCGAATAGGTAAATCCATTAGTGAAATCATAGATTCACAATCACTGATATGGTCATCAATTATTACTGCTTCATGTTTTGGAGTCTCCACAGGTATAGGCATAGTTAAAGGCTTTGGACAATTTACTTTGTCACCATATAAAGGGACCACGGGACCAATGGTTACAGGTATTGTCAGGGAATCAGGATGTACATTCAACTGTGTTATTTTCTGTATCAATTCTGCTCTGTTTCTGTCTATAGCCTCTCTTTCCTTACCCTGAAGTACCCTATTGACTGGTGGATTATGCAATACTTGCGGTACCAATGGTGTTCTGAAAATTGGTGCACTTGGAGAACATCCACTTGACCCTTCCTGATATGGTGGAGGGTTCTTTAATATTTCTTCCATAAATTCATCTTCGGATTCTCCAAACCCTGTCAAATGTTTTGTCTTTTCTTTGCATTTGCTCCCTAACGGCTCCTCTGCCATGAATATTGGATACAAACCCTCGGTAAGCATCGCTCGTCTCCACTGTTTCATTTGACTTTCTCGTGTCTCATTCTGGTGTCTAGGAAAAAATCCCCTATAACCCCTATTGCTTCTGGGTCTATCACGTTCAAATGCCTCGGTTTCCCATTCTTCTAGTGCTTCGTATTGAGTTAATCTTGGTCTGGGTTCTAATTCGTTCATTCTTATTCGTAAATTTTGAAGAACTCTCCCATTGAAAGTACCATTCTCTGGGAAAGCTAATATTCCGTCATCTTTTATATATTCTATCCAATTTTCTAACCATACGCAAGTATGATAACCCCTCTCCATCATCATGAATGAGGCGGGCGTTTTTGCTGGTGGAATGATAATTCCTTCCCTAGTTTTGATTGGCTTATCCGTCTTAAAATAATTCTTAATCTTTTGTAAGAATTACATTTTTCTTTTTTCTCCGTACATTTTGGGTAAATATCTATGTATTGAATTATATTCTGGAAAACCTAGGAATCTTCTGTCTGGACGTGTTCCTATTAAAGTCGGATCGCGTTTCCACATATAATCTACACTGTCCACTAAGATTTCGACTTCTATGTTGACAACCAATCAAATTCCAGCTAACATTTGTCTCTGAACCAATGCTAGCGCGGCTTTTCTGTGACGTCTGTCTGACGACCCCTCCTTTACAATCTGTACTTCTCTGTCCCTCGCTGTTTCAACCAATCCCAACGCGGCACCTGTGACGTCAGTATTACTCCTGACTACCGACCCCTCCTTCACAAGCTCGCTCCACGCCTACTGTGTCGACCAATCCCAGCGCGACGTTTGTGACGTCAGCTTTTACTCCAACAGCTGACCCTCCCTTTACAAAAATCGTACGCAAAACTTTATTTTCTCAACGCTTCTTATTTAAATTCAGTAACAACATAAAACATTCGCTATCATGCCAGTTTCTCTAATATTGGAAAAGATAGATTTCTCTCACTTCCTAGTAAACCCTTCCGTTTACTAACATACACTACGAGTAAAACCCTTCTGTTTAATCTTCACATAAGCTTTGAAAGTACCTGCTACTTCTTCAATGTTACCCTTTCTAGGTGATATAACATCAAATTTTTACCAGCGTATTCCTTTGCTGTCACTCACACGCACAGAGTCCCTAACGAGTACTGATAGCCCTGCTTAACTTTTCAGTACTATTTCTGCCTGACAGATAACCTCACTGCAGTATGGCTTCCACTTACCATCCGCTATTCAAATTCCCCGGGGATTCTAGACAACATGAAACAAAACTTTTTAAACAACGGATGTTAGTTTATAAAATTAAAATTCTCATTACCCAATTAACAAAGTAAAACCAAAACCATCCTTTGCTAGCCAGAAAACTGATCCAGCGGGTTACTAGCAACAAGCATTCATACACTAAGGGGCCGATTCCGATTCGGGCCGGAAATCTCACCGACCGAGTCGGATTCGGAGAGATTTCCGACCGAATCGGACTCTGGCAGTCCGACCGAACGAGTACGATGCGGACGCATGCTATCGGACTCGATTCGGTCGGACTCCCATTGAAGTCAATGGGAGCCGGTCGTACGACGCGTACACGGGCTCCCATTGACTCAATGGGTGCGTCGCGAACAAGGGCGCCCCCTACAGCGGGTACGCGTCGGTGCGACTCGCGCCGTACATGCATGTGTGGGGGGACCCATGGGTCCCCCCTGTGTGCGACTCGCACGGCTACGCGTACAGGGGGGTCTGACACGGACCCCCGAAGTCCAGCTCCGACTGCTCTTTTGAGCCGGACGGCACGAGTCGGTCGGACTGATCGAGGCGCGCATCGTACTTGCCCGTTCGGGGAACGTCTCCATTGCGTGGTGCGAGTCGAGTCCGTACGAGTCGGTCGGAGCGGTTCGGAGCCGGGAACGAGTCGGTCGGGGATTTCGCGTACGCTCGCATCGTCCTTGCTCGCGCGGACGGGTGTTCGAATCGGTCGGAAACAGGGCGTCCGAATCGGATCCAGTAAAGCCGAATCCGATTCGGTGCCCTACCGGCCGAGATCGGAATCGGCCCCAAAATACTCACCTGGGCCCATTCATTCACACTACGCTAGCAATTTCCGCTGGTGGGGTCAGTTGTACTCTTTATCAATATCCCTGCTACCAATTACCTTTTCTGATTGAAGAGTAATGACTTACCAATGGACCCTTTGATAATTGGGAAGTTTAAAATGAGAATATACAATACAATTCATAAACCTGAAATAATCACTGACTCAGGAAGTTTTAAAATGTTTATCTAAAATTTTTAGCAGAGTAAATTACAAACCACATAATACTTAATCGCATATCAAGGAGGAAGCATACTAAATAATCACCTATTTAATCAAATGACGGTCCCTCAGAAAGAAGAAGATAGAGACAGCAGTACAGCTAAAGGTTTACGCATTTATAGTTACCTAAAGGTGTGAAAACCAAACCCCTTGACCAAGGAGTTGGAAAGTCGGGTCTCAAGAAGAATGAAGACCAAAGACCTACGGATCAGGTTCAGAACAGGATAGGTGACCTCTCTACCAACAGCGCCTGCGTCGTTCCCCTCTCTGACACTTCGTTCCTCCTCTATTCTTCCGTGTCTTCTTTCTAATGGAATCCGTCGCCCCCACCTCAGGACCTCTTTGGACAGCGGTTTAGTCTGCAATCGATCAGCTTGTTTTGTGGTTCTCAGAGCTGACAGCCTCAACGCTAACTAATTAGCTAATTCTATATCTATTATACCCTTCTACACCCAGGTACCTCCCATTAATGTTTCAAAATTATGGGCCCACTACTTCTGATTGGACAGGGACAGAGGGTTGATCCTCACACCATGACAATTTAGTTCAATTTCTTTAAGCCCATTGTTTTAAAATACCGCCCCTCACAATTAATACATTTGCTTTATTTCCCACCCGTCTCACAACAAGTTTAATATAAAGTGTATACAATTTGTTTCATTTGTTAGGACATTTCAGATGTACAGTGAAGGTGACCAGCGGGTCATGTCCTTGGACATCTTCCAAGTTGACTTCATCGCTTTGTCTTGATAGTTTTCAGAGTGCATGCGCGGGTTCCATGGCTCTTGAGCTGCTGTTTGGTTAACCCAGACCCAATTTACGAACTAATAGAAATCAAAGAAGAAACATATTAAAATCAAAAATAAATGGTTTCACTGTATACCCCCTAGTTCTATTCTATTCCCATTTAATTATAAAATCTATCCCGCATTAGTAGCGTTAGAATACCACATTATTAATTGCAGCAAATGCGTGAGCTTTAGCACGTGAGAACATTAAGCAGCCATTTTAGCACACACTGCGCAGAAGCAAAGATTCCCTCCCAGCAAAGAAAGACGTCATACCACGTGATATGGTTGACACATGCGCAATGGAATTCCCGCGCCTTTGCGGCCATTTTGGATTAGACAAGGATTACTTATTAGTTTTAAACACATAGGCAAGCATCTCTCGGATAAGGTGTAGTGTATGCACTTATTAATAAAGACATTACAAAGTTTTTAATTAATTAATACTGTGAGAGGATTGCTTACGAACAAGTCTCTTTGTGAGTCCTTGCTCCATCATAGGTGGGGGAGGTCCCGATGGAAGGGACTCGTGGGGGGGGCAGGGTAGCGGGAGGGTCACCCTGTGGGGTGGGCTGGGGGTAAAAAAATTTAAAACACCATTGAACGAGAA
Source organism: Calotriton arnoldi (assembly GCA_963921515.1). NCBI lineage: Eukaryota > Metazoa > Chordata > Amphibia > Caudata > Salamandridae > Calotriton > Calotriton arnoldi. Next base: position 283,490 of record CAWUFW010007752.1, on the reverse strand, counting down.
AACCAAGGAGGGATGGCGAGGAAGGGAAACAGGGATGGAACAGGGTGGAAAAATATACTTAGCATGGGGCTTCAATTGATAGCACATACTACACAGGGGGCTAGAACACGTGGGTTGGCGATATTTCCCAAGACGGGAAGCATTATATTTAAAACTCACTCAGCTGATAGACTAGGTCACTGGCCAATTGCTGAATGTCAATTGCAGGGATTTAATTTTACGCTTTGTACGATTTCTGGATCTACGGGTGATGATCCCGAAGTGTTTGATTTTCTTAATTCAGAACTGGTTAAGTGGCCTCTACCGATTATTGTATGTGGCAATCTAAATATAAATGGTATGGGGGGCTATGGAAGGGGAATCCAGGTAATTATATAGGTCGGGAAAAAAACGTACATCGGGCCCTTATTCAAATGATGCAAGACAATGGGCTCACTGATGCTTGGGCACAACTTAACCCACAGGAGGGGGGTTGCACATATTTCTCTGCACCACACAAAGCTGTAGCGCGACTGGATTATTTTCTGGTCTCACACTGCCTCCTTACAACTTGTGCCATTAAGAAATTCCCCCAGGCTATGTCTGACCACAATCCCTTGGTCTTGGAGATAACAGGCATAATGGTGGACACGCCAGTACGTAATTGGACATTTGAGAGGGCCCTGCTTCAAGATCCTAATTATGTTCAACATATGAACAAATGGCTTGGGGAATTCTTGGAGGTTAATAGAGGCAGTGCGAGCTATGGTATGATGTGGGATGCTCTTAAAGCTGGGGTCAGAGGGGAAACCTTGAGCTACTCTCTGAATCGAAATAAAGAAGCAAGACAACGTTTAAACACCATGTACAACACAATGTTGGATATTGAAGAAGAGTTGGTTAGAGCTATTGTGAACGGATTAAGTATAGAAAGGATACTTCAGAAATTGGCAGCAGTAAAAGCTGCGGCAGGAAAAATAGTGGCAGAAAGATCAGCAGAAATGTTTTTGGCCTGGCGGCAATCATGCTATGAATATAGCAAACAAGTTGAGCACATGCTTGCCACTAGGACAAGACAGAAAATTGCTGGGGGGGACATCATAGAGTTTAAAAACCAAAATGGCAAAGCAGTCACAGAGATCAGGGAAATACGGGTGGTATTTCAAAAATACTATGAAAATGTATATGAGGAAGAGGAACATAAGGAGCCAAAATATATTAAGGAATATTTGGAATCGCTCACTAGTGAGATATTTTCACAGGAGGACTCAGAGGCCTTAGAACTTACATTCACAGATGAAGAAATTCAAAAAGCCCTCAAGGAACTCCCTCCCGGCAAGGCTGTGGGACCTGATCAAATCCCATTAGAATTTTATAAAGTTTTTTTCCCAGTTTTGGGGGATGATCTAAGACAGGTAATGCATCAGGTGCAGAAAGGGGAGGTACCCCCGGAGTAATGGGCTGAAGCTAGCATAGCTATCTTTTTAAAGAAAGGGAATCCCACTAATGAGGCCAGATCTTATAGACCCATTAGTCTTATGAATAGTAACACAAAGATTTTTTCAAAAATTTTAGCAAATCGCTTTAGTATCATTATTGGAAAAGTGATATCACCCCGACAGCATAGGTTCATCCCTGGCAGAGGAACGGCCGAACATATTCGCAGAGTAATTACTATGTTTGATGGCACTGCAGTCACTGAGACCCTATGGCACTCATTCTACTTGACGTGGAGAAGGCGTTCGATATGGTCTCATGGGATTACCTATGGGCCGTACTCAAGAATGTGGGGGTAGGAAAGGGGTGTATAAAGGCCATACAGACATTGTATAGAACTCCGCAGGCCCGACTCCGGTTAATGGGTGGGCAGAGTGAACCTATTTTTATCACACGGGGGACAAGGCATGGGTGTCCATGCTCCCCCCTCCTATTTGCATTTTATATAGATCCCCTAATTAGGAAAATTGAGGTGAACATGGGGATTCACCCCATCCGACTGAACGGATTTGAAACAAAAATTTTAGGGTATGCGGATGACTTGGCAATAACAGCCGCGAATCCGCTGGTGGCCTTAACCGAATTAGAACACGAGGCTGAATGCTTTGGGGTGTTTTCTGGCTATCGGCTTAACCGGGAAAAGACACAAATAGTAATCAATAGCAAACTTTCTTTGTCGGACTCACGGGTGACTGAATGTGCAACATATCTTGGGGTCATGATAACCTCAGAATTGAATGAAGTTGTGGAAAAAAAACTCATTCCAGTTATACAAAAAAGTTAAAAAGATCTGGAAAAGCTCAATAATTTGCATCTCTTGATTGTGGGACGATGTAGCATTATCAAAATTATACTCCTTCCAAAAAGTTTATATTTATTTAGAACAATACCCCTTTCGTTTGAGAACCATTGGTTTAAGGAAATGGATAAAATGATCAACAGATTTGGTTGGACGCAAGGAAAGACTAGAAGAGCCCTTCCTTAGATATATGTCTTTACCCAGGGAAAGGGGGGGCTGGGCAGTCCCAGACCTAAAAATGTATTACTGGGCTACAGCAATCCAATACTTTCGAGGGCTATTAGGAGGGAAGGTTGTGGACCGGTGGAGAAAAGATGCTCCTCCGTATGTATACGAACTGTTATTAGAGAGAGAGGCCCCTAACTGGCTTTTGAGATTCAGCGAAGCCAGTTAGTACAAAAATGTTAAATTTAAGACTCTCGGTGCAGCAGCACTAGTTTGGACCAGTGTCAGGAACAAGCTAGGGCTAGGAAGGATGAATTATTATACTTTTTTGTTTGGAAATCCATCACTCCCGGAGGTATTTCATGATGGGGTTATGTTGCGTTGGGTTGCACTGGGGGTGAGGAAGATGGGGGATCTGCTTGATTCAGACGGTATAATTTCATTTGAGAAGGCTCAACTTCTTTTTAATCTTGATCGGAGGGATTTTTTAAATTATCTCCAGATACGTAGTTTCATCGCAAGGGGGGAAAAAGCCTTCTCTAAAGATCCAATCATGGAGGCAATAAGAGACTCAGATGGCTGTACTATTACCCAGATTTATGGTGGGCTGAGGCAATTACTGGTTGACGATTTAGACAAGTATGGTGAGAAATCGCAGCAGAAGCTGAATATTGAAGGGGACGAGTTTATGGCCTCACTCAAGCTTGGCCACACCGTATTGAGAGTAGCAGGACTACAAGCACAACATTATAAAACGATCTTCTCATTGTACTACACACCAGCCAAGGGTGCTCAATGGGGTGGTACTGATTGGATCCTATGTCCCCATTGCCGTAGCACCGAAGCAGATATAGTTCATATGTTTGCTTCTTGCCCCGGTTTAGAGCCTCTGAAGGGAGCCATAGAAGAATTTCTAACGCAAACTTTGAGGATTCAAACAAAACTCACAACTGAGCAGATGTTATTAGGCGTCACTAAGAAAGGAACACCATTGATACAACTGGAGTTTGTCTTCTTAGCTATGGCTGTAGTAAGAATTTGCATTTCTTCCGCATGGGTGGATCCTGGACCCCCCACTTTTCAACAATGGCTTTACCGGCTCTTAGCTATGTATAATCTGGAAAAAGGTTTATATGAGAGGAAATGATGGAAGGCTCGGAAGCTAGGGAATCTGATCTGGGCTCCTATAAAGGATTGGAAAACCAGAGTCGAAATCAATCCAGGCATTACATAACGAACTAGGGATCTCAGGGTATCATGTTTATTATGTGTAATTTGTTGTGTTCGCTTATACAATGAAAGATATGTATAATGCTTTTTTGTTCCATTGTTTACTCTATTTATGATAGAGAATGTTTCCCTGTATTTCTACTTGTTTACAAATTTATTTCGCCGATGGTGGAGAAAAAAAAAAAAAGAAAAGAAATGAGCGCTGTTATTAAAAGGTGGGTGCAAAATACAGTGGTAATGTGGTGATATCTTAAGTGTGGTTTTGAAGTGTCATATTTTGATATTGTTGTTCCTTCTCCATTGTGCATGGCAGGCTTTTCAGCAATATAAGGAATAACGAGGTAGTGTATCAGTTTTCACGTTACTGTGTCTGTAAGCAGCTAGGCCCTCGCCCATGGGAGTACCCCCCCATTCGCAGAGCAAACAGGAGGCACAAAGTTGCGGAAATCGCTTTTTCAGTTTATGCAACATTAGCAGCAGCAGCCAATGTACCCATATTTGAAAAAAACTATTTTAATGCAAGTGGCACTACAGAAAGGCAAGACTTCTTAAGGTATAAGTTTGTGTCCTACAAAGGTCTCATATATATACGTCAGTGTAGAGCTGCCTTTTGTGTCCCAGTTCGTCTCCAAAACAGTGTTCAGTCATTAATTTGATTTGCAGGCACAGCAGGATGGTGTCTGAGTATACTTTCTGAAACACAGAAAAACAGTTGAGGCATCAATCACATGCGCGGTGTGGTGGGCTGATTTTTCAGGCGCTTAGAATTGAGGCCAGAGGCACCATGTTCGAACATCAGCTTCCCTACCCATACTCATACTACAAATGATGGTGTGTAATGACGAGCATTCACCTGTCTCAGAATGGATGGAAGTGGCTTCTGTTGTAAGAGAATCTGACATCTTGATGGGTGAACTCTTCAGCGCCCCATGGCTGACCTCTGGGGTTTATTGGGGGCAGGGGGGTAATCATTGGTATCTGGTTGTTGAAGTGTGGATGGAAAATTTCGTGAATCCATGAGGTTTGATGACTGTACACATACTGCTCTCACTGGTTTGTCTTACAGGTGTGGAAGGACTGGGGAGAATATGTATGATTGTTGGTTATCTGCTGCCTTTCCTGCTCCAGCTCTTTGAGGTAAACTACCAGTGGCGGCTCCTCTGCAATGGCGGAGGAGCGTCGCCCCACTGCCTGCCGCAGAGCCAGCAAACAAAAATTAAAACGATGCCCTAGCATCGTTTCATTTTTCGTTTGCCAGTTTGTGCATGGTGGGGCGGGGCATGGGTGGATGGAGTAGGAGTGCCTGTGCACTCCCTAAGTGCTCATGTGTGTTTGGCCAGCCATCTCAGGCCGACCAAAATACACATGCGCACTTAGGTTTCTCCAGCCTGGCTGCATTCAGCAGCCGAGCTGGAGAAACCCCCACAGACTCCCTGGTCTGAGCAGGGCGTCTTTTCAGCCCGCTCAGACCAATCCCCGCGCTGCTCTACAGCACAGGGATTGGCTGGAAGTCTGTCCCAGGAGCTGCTGGGACCCAGGAAGAGGCCAGCAGGAGTGACTTGACGCAGCAGGCGGCTGGCGGCATCAGGTAAGTTTTTGAAATTATTATTAACCCGTCCTGTGTCCCCCCTCCCTCGCGCTCGCTCTCCCACCCCCCTCCCCCGAGCTCCTCCAGCTGGCACCACCACCCTTTGTTAGTGGCGGCCCACCACTGTAAACTAGTCAGCTCTGTGTTGTTCTAGGGTTCAGGATGTTAATCAGGCAATATCATTGGGAAGCTAAGTGTTGGTCCTAATTATAACATCATTCCATGCAGGTATTACCAGTAGAGCATTAACAGGTTTGGGCAATCAGTTCAGGAAAATTATCTGACGCCTGTTGACCAGCTGGTTATTGCTCCAGTGTGGATGCCTCTACGCCGCTGTTGCCTCTATGGTTGCGCTGCTCAGATAAAGGTTCTATGAAGATGCAACTCACAGGTTGGAAGTTGAGAGGGAGGTGCTTAGAAGCAGATCCTGATTCTGAACTTTGCAATTATTATCCAGCGGTTTGTGAGGCCCTCCACACTGAAATCCTAAGAAAAGCAACGGACGGTGTTCCAGAAGTGGTGAAAGAAGTAAGAACACTTCTCATGCGGGTTCAGTTCTGTTCCTTCAGTTCTCCTGAATGGGTTTTCCCTCAGCTTGTCAGCAGCTGCTCTACACCTCTGATGGGACTGGGTCAAATCATTATAAGAGCCTTGGAGAGGGCTAAAAGGTGGAGAAGTACTGGTTTCTAGAACACTACAAACAATTTCCTTGGCTAGAACCCCTTTGAACCGCTTGCTACCCCTTGATATGGAAGGCACCATTTTTTACCACATATCTGGGGACCCAATTTATATGCATGATGTCCCTCGTGGCTTCAAGTTAATCCTGTTTCTCCCCTGTCAAACTGCTTGAACTGTAGCCAAATGCATCCAACCTTCACTGCAGTAGGCCCCAAGGAAGAGAGAAGCGCCAGGCCCATAGGCAGAGTATTATGTTGCCCCAGAAGCCCAAATGTAAATAAAGTAGGAATGGTGGCCAAACTGGGAGCCATGGACACCGAGAGAGGCATCAACGACTTAGGAGTACAAATTATTCAAGCCTCAAATAGCCTTATCCTATTCGCAGAGGTAAAGAGGAATTTCCTTACCTACTGCTGGAAGAAGAAACTGTATGTTCTGACTTCCTAAGCTTAGAATTTCTCAGTGGTGCGACATCACAAGGTGTGCACATTTGTGCAGCAGAGGAGAAACAACAAGTGCCTCCAGCATCCCAAGGGGAAAGCTCAAAGATGACCGTTTCAACTCCCTCACCACCCAGTTCAAAAGAGTGGCGCTGTGGCACAGACGCTGTTCCAATGCTGTCCATTGCTGCACACAAATCTCACACTCTATTCCATATTATAAGCAGTGAAATTGAAAGATGTTAATATGTTCTCCTCTCCTAAACCTTTCCAGGAACAACCAAAGCAGAGCTATTCCATAGCAGTTAATCATTACTTACGACACCAGCCAACAATCACAGAATCAAATCTGTACCCTGCACAGCCAGAGACACAAAATGACCCAGGAGATGAAAAACGTAATGAGATTGGGTGTCCATGTAATAACATGTGACCTGTTCACCTTTCCATAATTTTTTTATTAATCAATCATCAGTCTGGAACATTCCTACATAAAATGAAGTACATACATAGCACGGGCACGATCAGGATGCTTCTGTGGCAATGGGGTTCCATTCTGAAATATTGGAAATACACATATGTGAAGCAAAAGGTAAAGCCCCAGGTGCAACCTTATTGGTCCCAAATAGTGTGATGGGCTAAAAATGTAGATTCACTGCAGTGGGGTTATCTGTTTTTACACGTTTTAATACCCGTATTACATTTTTTAATGGTGTGCCTGGAAGATATTTAACATTCCTCTCGAGTCCCCGAGAAATATGGGATTCGTCATCATAATGGCAACCCCCAAACTACTTTGCAGAGCTGCACCACTGTCAGGGCCCTGGAATTATGTGGCAATGGAGAGCCACATTATGGGGCAGTATTATGTAAATTATGCAGCAATAAAACTCAACTTATTCCGCTTTATGTGCATATTCTCTGACAGTATTGTTTGCTCCATTTAAGCTAGAGGCAACACTTTTTAAGTTAGCAAATTCTGTGGTAAATTATATGGAAAGTGAGAAAATTTGATGGCTATGCAGTCAACAAGCAGGTACAGAATCACATAACTTTACTGGCTCTGACCACTGTCCATTGTTTTATCAGAAATCTATTCCTGAAAGATGAAGAAAACCTCAACATTCTATTCCTATCAGTGCCCTTTGTTAGCTGCATCTTGAAGAAAACATATTCTACAATATTCCGCAGACAGAATGTTTTTAACAATGCAAAGATGTTTGTTTTAACAATTTGCATTCTCAACTACATAATTAAGTATTGCTCTCTTCTTTTTGTTGCAGACAGCCAAACAGTGTAGTCCAGTTTTATTTTTATTTTTATACAGAACACATTCGCAACAGCTGTAATAAACATTTCCCTACTTTGAAAAACATCCTTTACAAGCTTACTTTTTTCACGAACTATTCTCAAAAAACTTTTCCTTGTTTTAAAAAAACCTTTTTCATGCTAACTTCCTCAAAATAAACATGCAATATAAAAATATGAAATGAGCAGCAGGTAAAATATGGTGCTACATTGCCACCTCGGCTGTTGGCATCCTTGTTTATGATGTCACCAGGGCACCTTTAAGGGAATATTGATGGCACTAATAGAATATATTACTTGGTTAACCCTTATGTATGCTACAGTTCAGTTATGAAAGCGATGAAATATGCCTGCAAGCACACAGATTAAAGAATAATTTAATGTAAACACACACATATCAATATAAAGTGGCATATTAGATTAAACATGCACATATTTTCAATAAACTGGGTGCTATTAGAAATAGTTATTCTCCCTCAAGGTTAATTGCAAAGCTTTATATGAACAAAGCATTGAACGACATCAAAATAAAAAATGCCACAACAAATATAAATTTAAAGACAAAATAAGATATTTAAGCAATAATCAATACCGCCTACAAAAGTAGAAAAGTCAAAAACGAAAATAATACACTGAGGGAACAAGAGCAAACGCCTTTCATGTGTTGCCCTCTTCTATGTCATGTTATATTTTGTTATGTTATGACATTTTGAGTTGTTGGCTACGTGTTTAGCGTAGAGTACAAAAATGTCTTGATATTTTGTGATTTTTCTGAAATCAAATATCGGTGGCAAGACAAAAAATGCTCAGATTTCTATACCACTTTACTTTATAACTTTTGTGCTTTGAATGAGAATCAGACAGAAAAACTCTCATTAAAATATTTGTGTTTTTTTCATAAATAAACAGCATTGCCCGCCATGTGATATTATCTATGTTACAAACATCTGCAGGATAACCCTATATTATGTGATTTAAATTATGATTACCTGACAGACACCTGAGAAATATCTTCAAATCGAAATGATCATATATTGGATATATGAGCAAAGGGGAAACCTAATGAAAAAAATATTATGGGTAGAACATGTAAGAAAACCCATTGTGACATAAAACTGCTATGTCTTTCTCTGCACAGTATTGGAGTAAATAGACGTAAAGTTTCCCGGGATGTTTTAGAATGAAAAGCACTCCTTGTTTATATGCTGTATATCTTTACATTTAAGTCTCATTGACCGAGGCCTAGATTCCTATGTTTCTGGTTTCTAGAATTGCACCTGGCTTTAGGACTAGAATGTAGACTGCAGGTTCTGGTGTATTCAGACACCCAGTTTTATCCAACTGACTTTTCAGATTGGCTTACATGCATGGAACGTTTCTCACCTTTTTTCTCTTTCTTGCTGTTCCTTTGTTATATAGTCAGTTTTAGAGAGGTTCTTTTTTCTTGTCCCTGCTGTGGGAGTGTGATTCTGTGAGAAATGTAGGGAATAGGGTTTGCTTTCTCTAGCTTCCTGTTTCAGTATTTTTCTTGTGGCCACTTGGACTTCAATCAAGGTCCTTTGATGGGGTAAACACACTTGTCCGGCTTTTGGTTGATTCTGAGAGTCCATGCAGCCCCAGCCAAGTTGGCTGTTCTGTGATTCTCTGTAAAATGTTCTTGAATGGCTTCCTTCCTTCCTGCTGTTATGTTGGACAGTGATCTGCTGAGGGCATAACTTCTGCCTCCCAAAATGCAACCCTAGCCTGCCCTACCTTGCTTACCGTCACTCGTTCTTTGGCCTGAGGAGAAACATCTTCCTTCATGAACAGATTACCTCTTCGGTATTGGCAGCCATTAGGTGGAATTCATTGTAAATAGAAAAGATAGCTGTGATGTAGCAGAAATCACATTTTATTTGTAGGGGTGCATTATAATCACAGGTGTAGAGCGCACCCACATATAATCCTTTGTCGTAATAACATGAAGTGTTAGAATTTTGCAATGTATTAACCTGAAACGTGATGTGCTTAGGCCATTGGAAAGTAACATGGATAATTCATGTGGAAAGTAAAGGTAACTAGCAGGAAACATTAACGTAAAGAACACGTGTTGTGGAACTGACAATTATTCATGTACTAAACTTGTTTATTAATTGTGTTGTTTTATATGTAGGTAAATGCATTAACTGAAGGTGCCTTATATTTTATGCAAATTCGTAAAAATCACATGCTGTTTTCTTATGTTAGCTTAAATTCATAGGCCTGCAATGCAGTTCCCTGGAAACTCTTGCTTTAGAATTAACAGTTTGAATTTCATATGCTGTGGAATTTGTTATTTCTCACGTTTTGTGTTGCAGGTGAAAGAAGCGTTCTCGTTAGCTGGAATAATGTCTGTGTTTTACTAGTTAGGCAAGGAGAGAAGACGTTACATTTGTACAGCTCGAGTCGATAAAGTAAGGTAGTGTTTGGCACAGGAGAAGGCCTGGGAACCAAGGACAAATTGTTGCAAGGAAAGAACACTGTTGTCCCATGGAAAATCACCTTTAGGACTGTACTCAGAGCAGATGGCGTGACCCACAATGAATCCTGGGAAGGTTATCCACGAATAACATGATGATGGGAGTAGGGAAAGTGCCCACTCCTTCTGCCTTTGGAGAGAGAGCATCTGAGGGCAAGCTCTGTCTCGGGAGCTTTATGCTACATGACCCGTTAACTGTGGAGAGCCTTTTTAGGGAGACTCCACATGCTGACACCTTTTACCTTCTTCCTTAAGATGCTTGAGTAGGGATGTCACTTTAGAGTTAGTGTAGGGATAGATTAATGCTCTTTATTAATCAACCTTCGATGTAGGGAAATTTAGACTCATGCTTTCTGATCCTCTGCATTCTGTTTCTTGAATTAATTGTATTGGTTATGCTACATCATCTCAATTGGTTGGATATGCAGATTTGGCTTTATGCTAATTCTGATGTATTTTTACACTCTCGTCCTGAGGTGCCTGTATGTTCAATTATTCTGAGTCCTATGAATAGCTGTGAGATACGGGAGTCAACATATTCTGCGGGGAATGATGGGGGTTGATTTTGGGTTACGTCACTGAGCGGAACGCTGGGTCATCTATAGAGAAGCAGTCACTAGCCAGCAATGGAACAGCCTTAAACCACCACGGTCAAGCCTCAAAGGAGCCCGGCCCATCCGGTATTAGCCCAGATTGAGAAAAAGGTTACTGCCCCCTGCTCAGAAGGTAACATCCAACTATGACCTAACCAGACTTAATAAACTCATTCCATGACTTTGTCATGATGCGAGAATTTAGCTTGTGCAGAAAACCTGCACCATATCCTGGCATCAAAGTACAAGGAAGGCCTATTATAACATTGGGAATAGGAAGGAGGTGTTTTAGAAGACAGAAAGACAGACAAAAAAAATAAAAATAAAGCAAAACATTAGCACATAACCCCATTGGCTGTTTGAGCACTGGCGTCGAAGGAATGCACATTGAGACACAAAAATCACACAAAATCTCACTCGTTGTTTTTCTGTCCAGATTAAAAAATAGTCTCTGATCGTGAGAGCATAATAAAATAATAAATGAATATTCGCTGGACGCATGTTCAATAAATCACTGTCGTCCTAGGCCGGTTTGTGAACAGATGGGTGTAGAGGGTGACTGTTTTACATGTTGTTTTGTTCCGGTGGCTACTGTGGCACAACCTCCTGTTGTTTTACTAAGCATTCCTTCTTAACTTTTTTTCCAGACTCTGGAGCAGATTTACAAGCCCCTTGCGCCACTTTTGCGTCACTTTTCCCATGTTAAAAATGACGCAAAAGTGGCGCAAGGGCCTTGTAAATAAGCCCCTCTGTGTTTGTTTTTATGCCACAAATTACCTCGACGGCTTCTTCTGCTAGCTGACTAGCAGGAAAGGTTACCAAATAGATTATTTCAATTGCAAATAGTAAAATGCACTATTTGCACCCTGCATAAAAAACACACCACGCGGGGTAGGTGTTGTTTCTCGTTACACCCGTGGTTTGTAGGCTGTTTCTGTAATTTGTACATAGCAGATGAAAAACTGACAAGATTTCCACAGCGCCCCATTAGATGAAAGCGGCGCGAAACCACAGGTTAATCTGCAAACAGATTTCCAAGCTTATTACTCTAATGATTCCTTCACATTTGATGTCGCGCGCCGCCAGGCGTCACTGGGCAGCAACAGCGCCCTCCATTTTGATCTCTCTACTCATTAAATGGTGTCGTAATTTGGCTGACCCCTGACCTGCCGCACAGCTATTCATAATTGCGTGTCATTCTGACGGCGAAAATTACTTTAGAGAAACCAAAGTGTTCATCCTGCTTTCCAAGTCGGGAAAAAAAAAACAACAAAAGAAATATTGCATTAATTTTCAAATGACGATATTACATTTAGGGGCTAGGCCTCATATATCAAAATCTGAAAACTGTTCAGTTACTCTGTCTTAATCTTAATGGTATCTCTGGATGTCAAGGGCACGGGAGAAATTAAATCGGAAAGTGCAGATAGACCTACGAAGACATTATCGCTTGATGATTGCCGTTTTGATAGGTATTTCGGTGAATTTCATTTTCGCAGAATGGTGGAAGATGAGTTAGCCACCAGATTTTCTCATTTTTCTCCCACATGATTTATGGGTGTTGAGTATAAAACTTTTTTTTTTATGGGAGTGCAGTTACCGGAGATGAGAGGTAAATTAATGCACTGGGTTTCCGTCTCAGCCTCTTGCACAAATGTCAGGGTGCTGCGTACGTAATGGCCCCCATCATTATTCACGGTTGTTTACATTCAAAATATGTAATGAAATCTGTTCAGAATAATGAGGGAAATAAAAGTTTGGAAAATTGTAAAGGTCATGAAGTTTGAGAAATGATGCCAGGCTCCCAAAATAACATTTAAGCAATATAAATTGCATTATTATGCACCAACTCTGCCTTATAGAGACATGAATATAAAGTACTTTCGACTAGTAAAATGCTGTTAGCTCTCTTTGAAGTATGGCCATGTGTAAAATGTTTCCGATTTCATATTCTGGTTTTGTGCATACAGTGTATGTGTAGGGCAAGGGGGGCAGCTTTACAGAGCAGAAATGTTTTGAGTAACTTCTGGTTTTCATGCACTGTTATGGTGTCTTTTAGTCGTAAACCTGGGGATTGTGGTCAGGGTATTTTCTTATTTATTACTAATAACTTGTTTAATCACTGAGCGTTACAAAATATTGCTTATTCTGCCATGATAAATAGTTTCATATAAAAATGTATTGTGCTGCATAATGTTTAATGAGCTTATCCAGTCTTTACTTATTTGCATTATTCTATGTTTATTGCATTATAGTATGAGGTGAATGTTGGAATAGTTCCTTTGAATTTTAGATTGTTGTATTCCTAACAGGTTAATAAGCAAAAAGACACCCATATGACAAAATAGGTTTTAATTTCATTCTTTCTCCATTTATTGTCGATATAATTTTGCTGTTGGGAACAAAACTATGCTATGCCTCATTTTGCACGAATAACACAACTTTTTTTCTCAGTATGTGTGACTGAAGATTGGAAAAAAGTGCCTTTCCGCTCTCATCTTCAGACCACCGAAAGGTGTTGTGGTACTAATTTTATACTAATGGCTGATTAAATGCTATACAAGTTCTAAATAATAACAACAATGTACTTGTTCATATAGGGAATTGACACAAGTGCCAAATGTGATGTCTGAGGCCGAATGATTTGCACAAATGCATCTCGCCCACTTAGAAAATGTGAAGATATAGTGTAATGTAGCAAAGACATGGATCAAGCTCCCCATCCACCTCCGGCGAAGCCCGACACTGGACCAATTCAGGAAAAACCTCAAGACCTGGCTTTTCGAATGACCCAACGGAGCTACACCCCCCAGCACCTTGAGACCCTTACGGTGAGTAATGCGCTGTACAAATACACTGATTGTTATTGTTATTTTAATTTTATAAGGCGCACAGCTACCCTAAGGTTTCCCGGCGCCGCCTGAAAGGAGCCAACGTAAACAGAGGGGTCCACAAGTTAAATAACCAAGTTTTTAAGCCCCTACGGAAGTTCTCGTACGAAGCTTCTGTTCGAAGATTGATCGGAAGGGAATTCCATAAGAAGGGTCCTAAGTGGGAGAAAGAGCGATCACCCATGCGCACTAGTCTCGTCCTAGGAACAATGAACTTGGCCTGGGTGGCTGAACGCAGAGCACGAGATGGAACATAAGGATGAACAAGGGTCTTCAAGTAGGGAGGTGCCTTTCCAGATTTTATTTTAAACATAAGACTCAGTGCCTTAAACTTAATGCGGCTTTCAATCCTGAGCCAATGAAGATCCCGGATAGAGCTGGAAATGGGAGAAGTTTTAGGTATCCTACTAAGCAGCCTTGCAGCCGCATTCTGTGCTAGTTGTAACTTGCGTAACACCTCCTTGGCGGCACCCAAATACAAGATGTTGCAGTAGTCCAGTCTTGAGGTGATAAGGGCCTGGACCACCGTACGTTGGGTAGAGGAAGGCAACACCATAAGATTTTTTTTAGCCATCCAAGGATTGTGAAGCAAGTCGAGGCAACTCTCACTGCTTGCTGCTTCATAGACAGTTGGTCATCAACTAAGACACCCAGGTTTTGAACTTGATGTTTAGGCTGGGGCAAAGGACCCATTTCAGTGGGCCAGTGCTGGGAGCCCCATAGGTCTTTATTTCGGCCCACAATCAGCACTTCAGTTTTCTCGCCGTTAAGTTTCAACATGTTGGTATGCATCCAACCTGCAATGTTCCTCAGACCGGCCTGAAGTAAGGAAGGGTTGCGAGCTCCATCAGCAGAGAGGGAGAACACAATCTGGGTGTCGTCAGCGTACGAAAAAAGAGACAACCCTGCTTCCTCAGCAATACTCGCCATAGGTCTGACATAGATGTTAAATAGTAAAGGGCTGAGGATAGAGCCCTGGGGAACCCCATAAGGGGAATTATGAACCTCGGAACATGCTATTGGCGCGAAGACCTGAAACGTTCGATTAGTCAAGAAATCAGCAATCCACTTGAGGGCTTTAGCAGTCACACCCAGTAATTGTAGTGCATGCAGTAGCACAGAATGTGATACAGTGTCAAATGCGGCAGTTAGATCCAAAAGTATAAGTGCCACGGTACCACCTGCGTCAACCTGCTGGCGCACCATATCTATGACTCCCAAGCAGAGCGGTTTCAGTAGAGAAACCCGCTCTAAAGCCTGATTGAGAGCCATGAAGGAAATTTTGAGAGGTCACAAAAGATGTCAATTGTGAGTTGACATGCTTTTCAAAAATTTTAGAAAATGCAGGAAGGAGGGAAATAGGCCTAAAGTTAGATAATTGCGCGGGGTCAGCCGTAGCCTTCTTCAACAACGGCAAAACCATTGCGTGTTTCCAAATAGCTGGAACAGTAGCCTCTGCTAAAGATGTATTAAGCAGCTCCATAATTAAAAACAAGGATGATGGTGCCAATTTCTGAAGCACAGTAATAGGGATTGATTAAGAAATCCAACTTTTTTGTTTTTTAACTCTGTCTTTGCTGGTATTAGGACTCTGTGCACTTTGACTCTGCTATTCATGCCACTGTGCGTGTTTCTTGGCCCTAAAATGGTACTGTAAAATTTGGTTTCACCCAATTGGCCTATCGATCTTTCCTGTAAGGCCATGGTAGATGGTGCAGAATTTTCACCAGTGGTGTGGAAGTTACATGCCATACATGGCCACAGGGTGTCCTTATACCACAAACATATATAGCTGCCAGTAGCTTACACATGGAAAGGAAAAGTGACTTTGCCCTGTTGGGAAAGCTATTTTTCTCTAGCAAAACGACACCCCTAAAGTATGCCCTGTAAGCCCAATGACAGGATGCTTAATACATAAAAAAGCATTGGTAAAGTCAATAGGTCTCGCCTTTGGGACCTCTTCGTTTTGCCATTGTTTTATTGGCCTTGGAGTACAGCATCCTGGATGATGTGCACGCTGGTTCAGAAAAACAAAGTAAAAAAAGGCACTATGATGTAGTGATTGCATTATTTTGCAGCCTCGCGCATCACACATATGCCCACCTACAAAATGGTATGAATGTTTGCTTCTTTATTTACCAATTTGGATCAGCAAATAAAAAAATAAGCAGCACCAAAAGAATTTCTTAAAACTGTGGGTGTGGGGAGCAAAATGGAGGGCCATGGTTGGGGGAAGCATCACAGAGAGTACAGGTAGGGGAAGCAATGTTGGGGACAGAAGCAACACTGAAGGCAGGGGCGGGTGGGAGAAGCAACAGGTGAGAAAGAAGGAGGGCATAGGTGGAGGGAAGCAACACATAGAGTGGAGGTGTGGAGGAGAAGCAATGGGTGAAATAGAAGGGTACATGGGTGGGGGAGCAACATGGAGGGCATGAAGGAGAAGCAACGAGTGAGAGAGAAGGAGGATGGGGAAGCAACACAGATGGTAGGAGTGGGGAGGAGAAGCAATGCGTGAGACAGCAATGTGGAGCAGGTGAGGAAGAAGCACATGGGTAAGCAAGCAATGGGGCAATTACATGAGGGTGAGCGCAGGATGGAGGGGGTGGGGAGAAGCACACATGCAACAGACAGCACCACTGAGTGCAGAAGGAGAAAAGTACGAGAGGGAAACAGGTGGAAAACACATACATTGCTGTGGAGTGCTTAATCCAAAAGAAAAATGTAATGCTTGAAAAGCAGGCAGTGGAAGCATAGAAGTCAGCCAATCAAAAGAGATGGTGAAGAAACTATTGTCCTTGGAAGGAACAAACACAAGATTGACAAGCAGGGATATGATAAGCAGGCAAATGGAAATCTTTGGTTTTAAAGTTACCTTATAAAAATATAATTTGCGCTGCTGGAGCCAAAATTGACTTAAAACCAGTTTTGCTACTCACATCCCTGCTAGGGACTAATACGTATACTTGGCTGGAGTTAACTGCCTGGCTCTCAGGGGACCTTCACCTGGCCTCTTTGTCCAGAGTGGCAGGGGTGTTATCAACAACTGGCCACTTGACAGGGACTAGACATCTGGAAGAAGGGCAGGTGCAGTTGGCAAAATAAGAGTAGCCTGAGAACTCTGTCTTTTCAATCAATCAATCAATCAATCAATCAGTGTTCTTGTAAAACACGACTACTCACCTGTAAGGGTCTCGAGGAGCTAAGGGAGAATCTGCTGTTCAATCGAAGAGCCAGGTCTTGAGGTTCTTCCTGAATTAAGGCAGAGATGGAGATTGCCTGAGATGCAGAGGTAGGGAGTTCCAGGTGTTTGCAGCGAGGTTGGAGAAGGATCTTCCTCCAGCCGTGGTCCTGCAGATCCGGGGGATCTTTTGACTTGGAGATCTCAAATGTAGTTGACAGGATCTGTACCCCATGCATTCCCAGAACCATCCTAGACTCCCTGGCTCCAGTTCCAGCTAAGGTTAATACCAGTTCTTGGCCCAAACAGAACGAAGAGTTCTCTTCTAAATGGGCCATTTGTTTAGAGAGGGCCTGAGTTTCAAGGCTGTGTCAACGGTATGCTGGACTTCAGAGATTTTGTAAATGTTATTATTCATTTTTACATGTAACAAACATTAAACAATTTACATTTCAGACATATTACTTCCATTATCATTGCACACATGACATATCAAGTATGAGCGCCACTTTATATGAGGCTACATGCTCAGCATCCTGGCATATATTTTGTTATCGGGCATTCGATGGTGAGCATGTGCGTCACCTCAGTCTCAGTGTCTGAGTGGATGAGCCAGTTGTCCTGAGTGTGGTCGGTTGTACTTCAGCATGGGCCATGTCCATTCATGTGGGAGGGGGAGATGAATATGAAGAGAGGGAAGGAGAAGTTCAACCTCAGGCTAAAACAGTTTACCCAGAGAAAATAATCTGTATTAACGAGAACTCCTTTAGTAAATGTATTGGACAGTTTTTCTGTATGCAGATATGTGAGATGAAGGTAAGTTGGTGGGAAAGAAGGGAGAGAAATGATCAAAGCCAAGGCAAGGAACTACTGTTAGCAAGCTTTAAGCTTTTCTTGCCTTCTACATAAAATGTTAATGTTCTCTTCAAAGCGTGTGTTTCATGAATTCCTCCACTCATGGTGAACATTCATCATTTTTTCTTGTTTAGGTTCTGCAGTATGAGATCTCAATTGGCCGCTTGTGCTTACGTGTTCCCTAATGTCATATGTGTACTGTCTGCCTCTCCCAATCTGATCAATTCTTTCCTCCATCCCGCTACCGGTAAGGCAGTCTGCTGTCCAGTGCAGAGCTATTGCTCTCTTGCCAAGAAGCAATGTGCAATCTATAAATCTATCTTCTGTTTCATATATTTTATAATGTGGAAATATTCCAAGGACAACTGTTCCTGGATCCCTTGGGATTGCCCTCTTTGTTACCCACTGTTTGTGTTGGATGGTTTCCTCTCAGTTTCCTGCAATAGCTGTGCATCCCTAGAACATATCTTGGCATTTTTAGCTTCACATCTGCAGCAGATGTCCAATAATGTTGGGTTCATCTTGAGTAACATGTTCCTTGTTAGATAAGTGTGATGTAGAAGATTTACCTGTAGCCACTGAAACCTAGCATTTTGGAAGACCATTTGTGGTATGCCAGCACCATCTCCATTCCGTCTCCAATATACCTGTCCCAACGTCCATCCCTCATTTGTTTTTCAGCAGCTGCAATGATTGACATGTTATGCTCAGAAATGCAACACATAGCCAGCCTATCACATTTTCCCCGCCTCCCCTATATTAAGAAGATTTCAGCTACAGAGATGCTGTATATCGCACAAGTCCATTGTGCCATCATCAGAGGTGGGCATAAAGAAACACAACTGCTCAATAAATGAATCTGAGAAAAGGAGATAAGAGTGAGAGGGGAGAGGTATTGGGATGATGCCAGTGCCCTGCCTGGAATGTCTTCTTACTCACCCTCAAGATGTTCCTCAATTGTTGTCAAATGTGGGTGCCCAGTAGAATGGCATGATATAAACAGAAGGCCTTTTAGTCACAAGTGACAAAAAATGCATCAGTAAAAAAATCACTAAGTTTAATGTAAGTTTTGAGCAATGTTAGCTTACCACTTGACAGTGTCGAAATTAACAGGGTTCACTTCACAAGAGTTACGCCCCAGTGTTTGCATCACCTGCTTGGTAAAAGAGCTTTGGTCACTGTATCACTGATGCCTTTGGAAATTTCTAGAGTTCTGAATTGACACTAGAAGTCTTGACTGAACTTATTGCTATGACTTTTAGTAGCAATATATTAAGTCAAGAGTGTTACACAACATCAAGTGAGTCTAGTCTGTCAAATCTGATGCTTTTTTGCTCAATGAATAATAAATTGATCGTTTTTGAAAATTTCTGTTAGGTTAATAACCTTCTATTCTGTCTTTTTCCTTTTTTGTCTTCAGACCTTTTAATAAAGATGGCCTCACAAATAATGACTCCTGCAGAACAGCAAGACTTTGACAACATCTTAATGAGTCCTGGACAAAGCTCAGTGGAGCTTGGAGGCTTTTCAATGAACTAAGAACAATACAGGCTTATTTCTCCTTTAACAACTGGAAAGCCACATACCTGGCACTCTCTGTGAGCATTTTATATTGAACCATCCTCAAGATGGCTACCTTCTCTTTTGGGATCTGGAAAACATACCTATGTCTAACAAGATTCACTACAGGACCTGCTAGATCAGAAGAATCACACAGATGTTCAAGGCAGCATTACTATCCATCAGTCTGTTGCAGGATAATGCATTAACACTGCAGAGGGAAAGTGGGGGCAACACTCAGTGTAGACGGCTCTGGGAATATGAGTGATGAAACTGGGAATGGAGAACACAGTATAGGAGTGTAATTGAGTCAAGAAAACCAAACCCTGGTGCAGCAATTCAGGGGTCTCAAGATTGCAAACTGAAGAATTCATGACTGTTAAACCTGGCATCCCTGGCGTGGTTTCCCCCGAATTGTTTGCCTTTAGACCTCCTGTTTTTGATTACTTCATTTTTTGCTGGCATTAGGACTCTGCGCACTTTACCACTGCTAACCAGTGCTAAAGTGCTTATGCTATTTCCCTAAAACATAGTACTATTGTGTTATACCCAATTGGCATATTTAATTCACTTGTAAGACCCTAGTAAATTGATACCACAGGTGCCCGGGGCCTGTAAATTAAATGCTACTAATGGGCCTGCAGCACTGGTTGTGCCACCCAGTTAAGTAGCACTATAAACCTGTTTCAGGCCTGCCATTGCAGAACCTGTGTGTGTAGTTTAAACTGTCATTTCAACCTGCTGCCCTGCTATGCTGAACTGCTGCCCTCTTGCCTGGGGAAGAAGGACTGGACCTGCGACTTCTCAATCAATCTCAATCAATCAGGGATTTGTGAAGCATTCTACTAACCCGTGAGGGTCTCAAAGAGCTGGGGAGGGGGGGGGGGTCGTGCAGCTCCGATTCAGCCAAAGAGCCAGGTCTTGAGGCTCTTCCTGAAAGTGTGCAGCGTGGGGGAATGTCTAATGTTGAGCAGGAGCTCGCTCCAGTTCATTGCTGTGATGTAGAAGTAAGTTCTTCCGCCCGCTCTGCGGATGCGTGGGGTTTTGGCGAGGGTGACGTTGGCGGAGCGGAGGTTTCTCTTGGGTATGTGGAAGGAGACTCTTTTGTTGAGGTATTGGGGTCCGGTGTTGAGGAGGGATTTGTAGGCGTGCATGAGTAGCTTGAAGGTTACTCACTTCTTGACGGGAGCCAGTGGAGGTCTCGTAGGTGATGAGTGATGTGTTCATGTCGTGGGATGTAGAGGATGAGTCTGGCCACAGTGTTCTGGATGGTCTGGAGCTTTCGGAGCAGGGATTTGTTGATTCCGGTGTAGAGGGCGTTTCCATAGTCCAGTCTGCTTGTTATGAGTGCGTGGGTGACGGTCTTTCTGGATTCGGGGGGGATCCACTTGAAGGTCTTGTGAAGGATGTGGAGGGTGTGGAAGCACGTGGAGGAGACGGCGTTGATCTGTCGGGTCATGGTGAGGGAGGAGTTGAGTATGATGCCAATGTTCTGGGCGTGGTCCATGGGAGTGGGGTTGCCAAGGGCGGTGGGCCACCAGGTGTTGTCCCATGCTGAGGGGGTGGGTCCGAGGACGAGGACTTCTGTCTTCTCCGAGTTGAGCTTCAGACAGGATGCAACGTCTTTCATCCCTTCCTGGAAGCTGGTCTGGTGGTGTCCGGTTGCTTCATAAGGGAGAGGATGAGCTGGGTGTTGTCGGCATAGGATACTATGCTGAGTCCATACTGTCTGATGATGGCAGCAAGGGGACCATGTAGATGTTGAAGAGCGTGGGGCTGAGCGATGATCTTTGTGGTACTCCGCAGTTGATCTCTGTGGGTTCAGAGAGGAAAGGCAGGAGTCTGATTCTTTGGGTTCGGCCTGTAAAGAAAGAGTGGATCCAGTCGAGGGCAGTTCCCTGTATGCTGGCGTCGTGGAATCTGGCGGTGAGGGTGCGGTAGGAGAAGGTGTTGAAGGCTGCAGGGAGGTCTAGTAGGATGGCGGCCGTGTGGCCCTGGTTGAGGAGGGTGCTGATGTTGTCTGTGGCGGCGAGGAGGGCAGTCTCAGTGCTGTGGTTGCTGCGGAATCCGGATTGGGAAGAATCGAGGATGGAGTTGACTTCGATGAAGTTTGTGAGCTGAATGTTGACGATCTTCTCGGTGACTTTGGCCGCGAAGGGGATGAGAGAGATGGGTCTGTAGTTTTTGAGGTCCGTAGGATCTGCAGAGGGCTTCTTGAGGAGGGGCTTGACTTCTGCGCGTTTCCAATCATCAGTGAAAGTGCCGGATTCAAAGGTGGCGTTGATGGTGCTTTGTAGCTCAGGTGCTATGGCGGCGGCGGCTCTGTGGAAGATGTGTGGTGGGCAGGGGTCCATGGGGGCTCCTGAGTGAATGCTCTTCATGGTTGTGGCAGTGTCTTCGGTGGTGACTGGGGTCCAGTCGGAGAAGGTAGGCCGGCTGGCGTTGCTGGTGGTAGGTGTGGTTTTGGTGTCTGGTGTCCGTTCGTTGAAGTTGTCGTAAAGGGACTTGATCTTGAGATGGAAGTAGGAGCCTAGTTTGTCGCAGAGGTCCTGGGAAGGAGTGAAGTCTGAGGCTTCGCTGGGGGGTTTGGTGAATTCCTGAATGACGCTGAAGAGTTCTTTCGAGTTGCTGGAGTTGGCGAGGATTTTGTTCTGGATGAAGGTCCTTTTAGTGGACCTGATGCGTTGGTGGTATCCTGTCATGGCGTTCTTGTAGGTGGTCTGAGCTTCTGGGGTTTTGGTGTTTCTCCATACTTTCTCGAGACGTCTGCAGGTGCGTCTGGATTCTCGGAGGTCGGTGGTGAACCAGGTGGCTTTCATGGGGCGCTATCTGTCAGAGTTATGGAGAGGGGCGGGCTTGTCTGCACAGTTGGTGATCCATCTGTGTAGTTCGTTGGCTGCAGAGTTGACGTTGGTCGTGGGGGGAGGGGGATCGTGGTTGAGGGTGGAGTTGAGGTGCTGCTCAGTGAACTTGCTCCAATTCCTTCATGGAGGGCATGGTGTGGGTTTGTGAGCTGCGTTTCTTTTGAAGGAGAAGTGTACGCAGTGGTGGTCTGTCCAGGGGGGTTGCGTGGTGTGGCTGAAGTGGATGTTGTTTCCTCCTGCGAAGATGGGATCGAGGGTGTGTCCTGCGTTGTGGGTAGGGGTGGTGATGAGCTGTTTCAGTCTGATGTTGGCGAGGTTGTCCAGGAGGGCGGTGGAGTTGGGGTTGCTGAGGTTGTCAAGGTGGAAGTTGAGGTCTCTGAGCAGTATGTAGTCGATGGAGGCGATGGCGTGGGGCGCAATGAGGTCTGTGATGGTTGTGGTGAACGTGGTTCGTGGTCTCGGACGTCTGTAGGCGTAGGGTCGTCTGGGGCTGGTCTGGATCTGGAAATGGAGGTGTTCCGTGGGGGACGAAGAGTCGTTCGTGCTGGAAGTGGTGAGTAGGAAGGTGTTCTTGTGTGTGATGGCTAGTCCTCCTCCTGGGCGGTTGGAGAGGTCCTTCCTCTGGATCTTGTATCCGTCGGGGATTGCAGTAGCAATGTCGGGGCGGAGCTGGAGTTTGTCCAGGTTTCCGTGAGGAATGCGACATCTGGCGAAAGGGTGTTGATGAGGTCCCAGATCTCTACTGCGTGTCTGTGCAGGGAGCATACGTTGAGGAGGATGCACCTCAGGGGTTCGGGTGCGCTGGTGTCTAGAGGGTGGGCGGTGGCCGTTGGGGTTCGGAGGTTGGTGAAGGTTCGGCGGCAGTGTCAGCAGGAAAACTGGCCATGGGTGGGGTCGGGCGTCGACAGCTGGCAGTTGTTGTTTCTTCCGGGGTTGAGTGCGTGGAGGACAGCTGAGTAATAGCGGTGGGGAGCCGGAGAACCAGGGTCTCTGGCGCTGGTCGTGGTTGGGTCACAGACAGGCACAGACGGGCTTGCCTTTGGTGCGCCTTCGGCGTGCCCGATGCTCGCGGCTGCCATTAAGTAGGGGAAGGAGCGCATTGGGAGGCGGGAGCAGAACCGACAGGGGGAAGGGGCTGTGGGGCAGCAGCAGCAGGAAAAACAGCACCAAAGAATAAAGAGAAAAACACAACAAGGCACAATAGAGAGAAAAGGAATTAAAGACACAAAAGGCACAATAAAGAGAAAAAGATTTAAAGACAGAACAGACACAATCAAGAGAAAAAGAGCCAGTTCGCAGTGAGATCGCGCTACTCACACCAAAAAGCAGTGCAAGCCGCCACCAGTTTGTCTCTTTGCACAGCAAGCATCGATTGCCTGCAGGAGACTGCCAATGCGAAGCACCAGTCCATCCGTCTGCGATGCCTGGCCTGCTATTTGCACCAAGCCGCCCGCAACTATCTCCTTGCTCCCCGCGATGCTCTCCAATGCAAATGGGAATCTTGGCACAAAACCTGATAAGGTAAACCTTCAGCAGGACTAATCTGGGACTGTATCTGACCTGCATGCCATTATGGTGGGCCTGAGCTTTTAAATTTGACCGGTCCAGTCTGACCAGATTGGTATGGTTGGTGCTTTATGCTTTTAGGATCTTTTTTTCATTTTTTTCTCTAAAAATTCATAACTCTGGTTCTACTGATTGGTGGGAGACCGTCTTTGATGTAGAGCTTCTTAAAATTTTACCGTTAAGCAAAGAGGAACTGCTGCCAATAGACATAAGCAAAAACAACAGTTGATGGACAGAATGCAGAACAATGTCATACATTCACCCCAGTACAGAGATCTGGGCCTAAATCCATCGTTTTTTTGCTCACCATGCCATTCCAGTTTGGACCCAGCCATATGCAAATCAGTCTTGACCCTGTGCCTCATGGGAACAGTCCAGCCCGAACTGCCAAGCCAGGTCCTCCCTGGACTGGAAACAAGCATCCTAGGACCGGTTTCGGGGTTTCACCCCTCTTCAGCCAGGATAGCTTGATTCCAGCGACATGGAGAGCACGGGACCCACGTCTGGGCATACCCGTCCCACTCGGGGTGACAAATGCAAAAACAACAGTTGATGGACAGAATGCAGAACAATGTCATACATTCACCCCAGTACAGAGATCTGGGCCTAAATCCATCGTTTTTGCTCACCATGCCATTCCAGTTTGGACCCAGCCATATGCAAATCAGTCTTGACCCTGTGCCTCATGGGAACAGTCCAGCCCGAACTGCCAAGCCAGGTCCTCCCTGGACTGGAAACAAGCATCCTAGGACCGGTTTCGGGGTTTCACCCTCCTCAGCCAGGATAGCTTGATTCCAGTGGCATGGAGAGCACAGGACCCACGTCTGGGCATACCCGTCCCACTCGGGGTGACAAATGCTAAAACAACAGTTGATGGACAGAATGCAGAACAATGTCATACATTCACCCCAGTACAGAGATCTGGGCCTAAATCCATCGTTTTTGCTCACCATGCCATTCCAGTTTGGACCCAGCCATATGCAAATCAGTCTTGACCCTGTGCCTCATGGGAACAGTCCAGCCCGAACTGCCAAGCCAGGTCCTCCCTGGACTGGAAACAAGCATCCTAGGACCGGTTTCGGGGTTTCACCCTCTTCAGCCAGGATAGCTTGATTCCAGTGGCATGGAGAGCACGGGACCCACGTCTGGGCATACCCGTCCCACTCGGGGTGACAAATGCAAAAACAACAGTTGATGGACAGAATGCAGAACAATGTCATACATTCACCCCAGACACAGAGATCTGGGCCTAAATCCATCGTTTTTGCTCACCATGCCATTCCAGTTTGGACCCAGCCATATGCAAAATCAGTCTTGACCCTGTGCCTCATGGGAACAGTCCAGCCCGAACTGCCAAGCTCAGGTCCTCCCTGGACTGGAAACAAGCATCCTAGGACCGGTTTCGGGGTTTCACCTCTTCAGCCAGGATAGCTTGATTCCAGTGGCATGGAGAGCACGGGATCCACGTCTGGGCATACCCGTCCCACTCGGGGTGACAAATGCAAAAACAACAGTTGATGGACAGAATGCAGAAAAATGTCATACATTCACCCCAGTACAAAGATCTGGGCCTAAATCCATTGTTTTTTTGCTCACCATGCCATTCCAGTTTGGACCCAGCCATATGCAAATCAGTCTTGACCCTGTGCCTCATGGGAACAGTCCAGCCCGAACTGCCAAGCCATGTCCTCCCTGGAAACAAGCACCCTAGGACCGGTTTCGGGGTTTCACCCCTCTTCAGCCAGGATAGCTTGATTCCAGTGGCATGGAGAGCACGGGACCCACGTCTGGGCATACCCGTCCCACTCGGGGTGACAAATGCAAAAACAACAGTTGATGGACAGAATGCAGAAAAATGTCATACATTCACCCCAGTACAAAGATCTGGGCCTAAATCCATCGTTTTTTTGCTCACCATGCCATTCCAGTTTGGACCCAGCCATATGCAAATCAGTCTTGACCCTGTGCCTCATAGGAACAGTCCAGCCCGAACTGCCAAGCCAGGTCCTCCCTGGAAACAAGCATCCTAGGACCGGTTTCGGGGTTTCACCCTCTTCAGCCAGGATAGCTTGATTCCAGTGGCATGGAGAGCACGGGACCCACGTCTGGGCATACCCGTCCCACTCGGGTGACAAATGCAAAAACAACAGTTGATGGACAGAATGCAGAACAATGTCATACATTCACCCCAGTACAGAGATCTGGGCCTAAATCCATCGTTTTTGCTCACCATGCCATTCCAGTTTGGACCCAGCCATATGCAAATCAGTCTTGACCCTGTGCCTCATGGGAACAGTCCAGCCCGAACTGCCAAGCCAGGTCCTCCCTGGACTGGAAACAAGCATCCTAGGACCGGTTTCGGGTTTCACCCCTCTTCAGCCAGGATAGCTTGATTCCAGTGGCATGGAGAGCACGGGACCCACGTCTGGGCATACCCGCCCCACTCGGGTGACAAATGCAAAAACAACAGTTGATGGACAGAATGCAGAACAATGTCATACATTCACCCCAGTACAGAGATCTGGGCCTAAATCCATCGTTTTTTGCTCACTATGCCATTCCAGTTTGGACCCAGCCATATGCAAATCAGTCTTGACCCTGTGCCTCATGGGAACAGTCCAGCCCGAACTGCCAAGCCAGGTCCTCCCTGGACTGGAAACAAGCATCCTAGGACCGGTTTCGGGGTTTCACCCTCTTCAGCCAGGATAGCTTGATTCCAGTGGCATGGAGAGCACGGGATTCACGTCTGGGCATACCCGTCCCACTCGGGGTGACAAATGCAAAAACAACAGTTGATGGACAGAATGCAGAAAAATGTCATACATTCACCCCAGTACAAAGATCTGGGCCTAAATCCATTGTTTTTGCTCACCATGCCATTCCAGTTTGGACCCAGCCATATGCAAATCAGTCTTGACCCTGTGCCTCATGGGAACAGTCCAGCCCGAACTGCCAAGCCAGGTCCTCCCTGGAAACAAGCACCCTAGGACCGGTTTCAGGCTTTCACCCCTCTTCAGCCAGGATAGCTTGATTCCAGTGGCATGGAGAGCACGGGACCCACGTCTGGGCATACCCGTCCCACTCGGGGTGACAAATGCAAAAACAACAGTTGATGGACAGAATGCAGAAAAATGTCATACATTCACCCCAGTACAAAGATCTGGGCCTAAATCCATCGTTTTTGCTCACTCATGCCATTCCAGTTTGGACCCAGCCATATGCAAATCAGTCTTGACCCTGTGCCTCATAGGAACAGTCAGCCCGAACTGCCAAGCCAGGTCCTCCCTGGAAACAAGCATCCTAGGACCGGTTTCGGGTTTCACCCTCTTCAGCCAGGATAGCTTGATTCCAGTGGCATGGAGAGCACGGGACCCACGTCTGGGCATACCCGTCCCACTCAGGGTGACAAATGCAAAAACAACAGTTGATGGACAGAATGCAGAACAATGTCATACATTCACCCCAGTACAGAGATCTGGGCCTAAATCCATCGTTTTTTGCTCACCATGCCATTCCAGTTTGGACCCAGCCATATGCAAATCAGTCTTGACCCTGTGCCTCATGGGAACAGTCCAGCCCGAACTGCCAAGCCAGGTCCTCCCTGGACTGGAAACAAGCATCCTAGGACCGGTTTCGGGGTTTCACTGAGGCTGAGGTTCCCATGAGGCACAGGGTCAAGACTGATTTGCATATGGCTATGTCTGAACTGGGGTGGCGTGGTGAAGCAAAATAACGATGGATTAAACCCAGATCTGTGACTGGGGGTGAATGTCTGCCAATGTGCAGCATTCCGTCCAACATCTTGTGTGTTTTGCATTTCGCCCTAAGTGGGAAGGGTATGCCCAGACGTGGGTCCCATGCTCACTACGCCACTGGAGTCAAGCTATCCTGGCTGATGAAGGCTGATAGCCTGAAACCGGTCCTAGGATACTTGTTTCCGGTCCAGGGAAGACATGGCTTGGCAGTTCGGTCTGGACTGTTCCCATGAGGCACAGGGTCAAGACTGATTTGCATATGGCTATGTCTGAACTGGGGTGGCGTGGTGAAGCAAAATAACGATGGATTAAACCCAGATCTGTGACTGGGGGTGAATGTTTGCCAATGTGCAGCATTCCGTCCATCATCTTGTGTGTTTTGCATTTCGCCCTAAGTGGGAAGGGTATGCCCAGACGTGGTCCCGTGCTCACTACGCCACTGGAGTCAAGCTATCCTGGCTGATGAAGGCTGATAGCCTGAGACCGGTCCTAGGATGCTTGATTCCGGTCCAGGGAAGACATGGCTTGGCAGTTCGGTCTGGACTGTTCCCATGAGGCACAGGGTCAAGACTGATTTGCATATGGCTATGTCTGAACTGGGGTGGCGTGGTGAAGCAAAATAACGATGGATTAAACCCAGATCTGTGACTGGGGGTGAATGTTTGCCAATGTGCAGCATTCCGTCCGTCATCTTGTGTGTTTTGCATTTCGCCCTAAGTGGGAAGGGTATGCCCAGACGTGGGTCCCGTGCTCACTACGCCACTGGAGTCAAGCTATCCTGGCTGATGAAGGCTGATAGCCTGAAACCGGTCCTAGGATGCTTGATTCCGGTCCAGGGAAGACATGGCTTGGCAGTTCCGGTCTGGACTGTTCCCATGAGGCACAGGGTCAAGACTGATTTGCATATGGCTATGTCTGAACTGGGGTGGCGTGGTGAAGCAAAATAACAATGGATTAAACCCAGATCTGTGACTGAGGGTGAATGTTTGCCAATGTGCAGCATTCCGTCCATCATCTTGTGTGTTTTGCATTTCGCCCTAAGTGGGAAGGGTATGCCCAGACGTGGGTCCCGTGCTCACTACGCCACTGGAGTCAAGCTATCCTGGCTGATGAAGGCTGATAGCCTGAAACCGGTCCTAGGATGCTTGATTCCGGTCCAGGGAAGACATGGCTTGGCAGTTCGGTCTGGACTGTTCCCATGAGGCACAGGGTCAAGACTGATTTGCATATGGCTATGTCTGAACTGGGGTGGCGTGGTGAAGCAAAATAACTATGGATTAAACCCAGATCTGTGACTGGGGGTGAATGTTTGCCAATGTGCAGCATTCCGTCCATCATCTTGTGTGTTTTGCATTTCGCCCTAAGTGGGAAGGGTATGCCCAGACGTGGGTCCCGTGCTCACTACGCCACTGGAGTCAAGCTATCCTGGCTGATGAAGGCTGATAGCCTGAAACCGGTCCTAGGATGCTTGATTCCGGTCCAGGGAAGACATGGCTTGGCAGTTCGGTCTGGACTGTTCCCATGAGGCACAGGGTCAAGACTGATTTGCATATGGCCATGTCTGAACTGGGGTGGCGTGGTGAAGCAAAATAACGATGGATTAAACCCAGATCTGTGACTGGGGGTGAATGTTTGCCAATGTGCAGCATTCCGTCCATCATCTTGTGTGTTTTGCATTTCGCCCTAAGTGGGAAGGGTATGCCCAGACGTGGACCCGTGCTCACTACGCCACTGGAGTCAAGCTATCCTGGCTGATGACGGCTGATAGCCTGAAACCGGTCCTAGGATGCTTGATTCCGGTCCAGGGAAGACATGGCTTGGCAGTTCGGTCTGGACTGTTCCCATGAGGCACAGGGTCAAGACTGATTTGCATATGGCTATGTCTGAACTGGGGTGGCGTGGTGAAGCAAAATAACGATGGATTAAACCCAGATCTGTTACTGGGGGTGAATGTTTGCCAATGTGCAGCATTCCGTCCATCATCTTGTGTGTTTTGCATTTCAGCCCTAAGTGGGAAGGGTATGCTCAGACGTGGGTCCCGTGCTCACTACGCCACTGGAGTCAAGCTATCCTGGCTGATGAAGGCTGATAGCCTGAAACCGGTCCTAGGATGCTTGATTCCGGTCCAGGGAAGACATGGCTTGGCAGTTCGGTCTGGACTGTTCCCATGAGGCACAGGGTCAAGACTGATTTGCATATGGCCATGTCTGAACTGGGGTGGCGTGGTGAAGCAAAATAACGATGGATTAAACCCAGATCTGTGACTGGGGGTGAATGTTTGCCAATGTGCAGCATTCCGTCCATCATCTTGTGTGTTTTGCATTTCACCCTAAGTGGAAGGGTATGCCCAGACGTGGGTCCCGTGCTCACTACGCCACTGGAGTCAAGCTATCCTGGCTGATGAAGGCTGATAGCCTGAAACCGGTCCTAGGATGCTTGATTCCGGTCCAGGGAAGACATGGCTTGGCAGTTCGGTCTGGACTGTTCCCATGAGGCACAGGGTCAAGACTGATTTGCATATGGCTATGTCTGAACTGGGGTGGCGTGGTGAAGCAAAATAACGATGGATTAAACCCAGATCTGTGACTGGGGGTGAATGTTTGCCAATGTGCAGCATTCCGTCCATCATCTTGTGTGTTTTGCATTTCGCCCTAAGTGGGAAGGGTATGCCCAGACGTGGGTCCCGTGCTCACTACGCCACTGGAGCCAAGCTATCCTGGCTGATGAAGGCTGATAGCCTGAAACCGGTCCTAGGATGCTTGATTCCGGTCCAGGGAAGACATGGCTTGGCAGTTCGGTCTGGACTGTTCTCATGAGGCACAGGGTCAAGACTGATTTGCATATGGCTATGTCTCAACTGGGGTGGCGTGGTGAAGCAAAATAACGATGGATTAAACCCAGATCTGTGACTGGGGGTGAATGTTTGCCAATGTGCAGCATTCCGTCCATCATCTTGTGTGTTTTGCATTTCGCCCTAAGTGGGAAGGGTATGCCCAGACGTGGGTCCCGTGCTCACTACGCCACTGGAGTCAAGCTATCCTGGCTGATGAAGGCTGATAGCCTGAAACCGGTCCTAGGATGCTTGATTCCGGTCCAGGGAAGACATGGCTTGGCAGTTCGGTCTGGACTGTTCCCATGAGGCACAGGGTCAAGACTGATTTGCATATGGCTATGTCTGAACTGGGGTGGCGTGGTGAAGCAAAATAACTGATGGATTAAACCCAGATCTGTGACTGGGGGTGAATGTTTGCCAATGTGCAGCATTCCGTCCATCATCTTGTGTGTTTTGCATTTCGCCCTAAGTGGGAAGGGTATGCCCAGACGTGGGTCCCGTGCTCACTACGCCACTGGAGTCAAGCTATCCTGGCTGATGAAGGCTGATAGCCTGAAACCGGTCCTAGGATGCTTGATTCCGGTCCAGGGAAGACATGGCTTGGCAGTTCGGTCTGGACTGTTCCCATGAGGCACAGGGTCAAGACTGATTTGCATATGGCTATGTCTGAACTGGGGTGGCGTGGTGAAGCAAAATAACGATGGATTAAACCCAGATCTGTGACTGGGGGTGAATGTTTGCCAATGTGCAGCATTCCGTCCATCATCTTGTGTGTTTTGCATTTTGCCCTAAGTGGGAAGGGTATGCCCAGACGTGGGTCCCGTGCTCACTACGCCACTGGAGTCAAGCTATCCTGGCTGATGAAGGCTGATAGCCTGAAACAGGTCCTAGGATGCTTGATTCCGGTCTAGGGAAGACATGGCTTGGCAGTTCGGTCTGGACTGTTCCCATGAGGCACAGGGTCAAGACTGATTTGCATATGGCCATGTCTGAACTGGGGTAGGCGTGGTGAAGCAAAATAACGATGGATTAAACCCAGATCTGTGACTGGGGGTGAATGTTTGCCAATGTGCAGCATTCCGTCCATCATCTTGTGTGTTTTGCATTTCGCCCTAAGTGGGAAGGGTATGCCCAGACGTGGGTCCCGTGCTCACTACGCCACTGGAGTCAAGCTATCCTGGCTGATGAAGGCTGATAGCCTGAAACCGGTCCTAGGATGCTTGATTCCGGTCCAGGGAAGACATGGCTTGGCAGTTCGGTCTGGACTGTTCCCATGAGGCACAGGGTCAGACTGATTTGCATATGGCTATGTCTGAACTGGGGTGGCGTGGTGAAGCAAAATAACGATGGATTAAACCCAGATCTGTTACTGGGGGTGAATGTTTGCCAATGTGCAGCATTCCGCTCCATCATCTTGTGTGTTTTGCATTTCGCCCTAAGTGGGAAGGGTATGCTCAGACGTGGGTCCCGTGCTCACTACGCCACT
Organism: Calotriton arnoldi; assembly: GCA_963921515.1. Classification (NCBI taxonomy): domain Eukaryota; kingdom Metazoa; phylum Chordata; class Amphibia; order Caudata; family Salamandridae; genus Calotriton; species Calotriton arnoldi. The sequence continues at coordinate 251,725 of CAWUFW010007752.1, read as the reverse complement.
GGAGTCAAGCTATCCTGGCTGATGAAGGCTGATAGCCTGAAACCGGTCCTAGGATGCTTGATTCCGGTCCAGGGAAGACATGGCTTGGCAGTTCGGTCTGGACTGTTCCCATGAGGCACAGGGTCAAGACTGATTTGCATATGGCCATGTCTGAACTGGGGTGGCGTGGTGAAGCAAAATAACGATGGATTAAACCCAGATCTGTGACTGGGGGTGAATGTTTGACAATGTGCAGCATTCCGTCCATCATCTTGTGTGTTTTGCATTTCGCCCTAAGTGGGAAGGGTATGCCCAGACGTGGGTCCCGTGCTCACTACGCCACTGGAGTAAAGCTATCCTGGCTGATGAAGGCTGATAGCCTGAAACCGGTCCTAGGATGCTTGATTCCGGTCCAGGGAAGACATGGCTTGGCAGTTCGGTCTGGACTGTTCCCATGAGGCACAGGGTCAAGACTGATTTGCATATGGCTATGTCTGAACTGGGGTGGCGTGGTGAAGCAAAATAACGATGGATTAAACCCAGATCTGTGACTGGGGGTGAATGTTTGCCAATGTGCAGCATTCCGTCCATCATCTTGTGTGTTTTGCCAATAGACATAAGGCAAAAAAGTGGACAGGATTGGAAAGGGAAAATTCTGTAATAACTGGCTAATGCACAGGATAACACTTGCACCTCACCACCACCTCCTCAGAACATTATTGGACCTGGGAAGGCTAGAACTGAAGAAGAATCCCTTCTGGAAGAAAGAGGACTCGAGGATTCCTGACTAGTTTTGGCACCCATGGAATGTGACTGCTCTCCAAGGGTCCTATGGCTGCCATTCTATTTACCTGCTCCAAGGAAGCATAAATCAGCCCTCCTGGTTCCACATTGGCTCACTACCCACCAAGTCATAGAAAAACGTCTTTCTTCGAAATAATCTACACCAATTCACACATACAACAACATCCACAGCCAGAGGATCTCTTAGGTTATCAATATATCGGCAATGCACACAAGAAGTATCTATACCACTAGTTGAAGAAGATTAAAATATTTTTATTCAATACAGTTAATAAAAAACTTCATATCATCATGTACACTATTGTTTCATTAAATTCAACATATAAAAAAATGTGCAAAAATACAATAAATGCAATTTAGCAGCAATGATTTAGAACAACATATTTAAAAACATATTTAAAAACAGGGGGAAGAAAACAAAAGTAGGAAAAAAGGAGACAAAAGACATTTCCTACAAAAAAGAGATAATATGGCTGGCACAAACAATGGATCAGGATCATATAATGGAAGAGAATATACAATAGTACATATATATTTTTTATGTTTTCTCAACCGGCAATATGTCCATATAGTTACACAGCACAACTTAAAAGAGCATCGACGCGCTTCGGTAGGTCATAAATTATCGACCAACACCTTCATCAGGAAAAACATCTATATATATTCCCACCATCAAAATCAATTCCTTTATTCCAAGGATCTAAAAAAGGAAAGCAGAGAGAGAGAACACAACATACTCATTAATAAATTGCATAACAACAAGGTTCTTGTTACACTGTCAACATACCAACAACCCAGAGGGGATATCCTCATTCATCCACTCTTCTTTACATTCAAATAATTGCATTCAACATCCTTATATATTTACCTTAAAAAACAAGGTTAGACAGGGGTCATAAAGCCTCCAAGAAAACGACAACAGCGTTTCGCAGTGTTCTTATGAATACGCCATGCAGCTATATATCACACGAATAGAGAGAAAGTGTTACTACATCTCTTCTTCTAATCTTCCAAAACGATTGAATTTAATCAGTCGAAAGTTATTTAGTACCTTTATTAAAGTTTAAATATGTACTCCACGTGGCTATTAGCGAGACCTTCCTGTATCAAAGAAACTCCGCATAGGGGTAACTGATAATCCACACCTATGTATGACAGAAAGTCATCAGTCAATATCTCAAAGTATATGTTCCACATAATAACAACCAATGGTGACTCCTAACTCGACACATAAAAACAAAGATACCTACACTGATAAGGGATTTCACGTCTTCAAACCGCAAGGGCCCATCCAGATCAACTCCTGATGACCTCTTTACTTTATATATATATATATACCGGTCCTGATATATCAAGGATCCTATATCCACTCTCTTCAAGCTGCCTAAAAAATAGAACAGCAAAATAACCATGCGTAAGTAAGGTGTCATTGAAGCCCCATGGGAATAATTATTCCACATAATCTAAAAATGATCAGTTTCCCAAGATTACTGGAAAAGAACACCACCCCAGGAGTAGAACAGAGCTTCCTTACTCTACCTCAATATCATTTGCGCCCGAGTCTGCCTCAGCGCCTCTCAAAGTAACAAAACACCCTAAATCGAGGTATATACCTCCATCTAAGCTTTAATAACCTCTTTAGGAAAGATTTTTATACGGGACAGTTATTTTGCCCAAACTGGAGGATAGCAACTTCCCAGACTTGAGAGAATGTGTATCAAACACTCCACCCCACGAGGAATCTGAATCTCCCCTACTCTACGTAAAACCAGATTCACCCGGGTCTTACCTTAGCGCCTCTTCAAATAGCACACCGATCGGGGTATACGCCTCCGTCCAAACAGAAACAACAACACCACTGGGAGACCTCTTTTATACTCCCACCCTGTCTCCATAATGGTGCTTAATCCAACCCAGCTGGTTCAGTTAACTAAATCACATGTTCTATCCTTCATAAACTGTCGGCCATTTTGTAGTGGATAAAGAAGTATCCACTCATAGGAAATTAATACAAAATCCGTAATCGCACGAGGCTGAATCTCAACTATACTAGCGTTCTTTTGTGAATAAAACAATTCCTGATATCATTCAAATAAAGAAGACAATAATGATGGTTAAGTTGACTAAGTCCCATGTTCTATCCTTTATACACTGTCGGCCATCTTGTAGTGAATAAAACGCTTCCTAATGTCATTCAAATAAAGAAGACAATAATGATGGTTCAGTTGACTAAGTCACATGTTCTATCCTTCATAAACTGTCGGCCATCTTGTAGTGGATAAAGAGGTATCCACTCATAAGGAGTTAATACAGAATCCGCAACGCACGAGGCTAAATCTCAACCATACTAGCGTACTTTTGTGAATAAAACAATTCCTGATGTCGTTCAAATAAAAAAAAATTAAAAAAAAAAATTAGTAAAAAATAAAAATTAAGGGGCCCATTAGGATGGCGGGCGGAAGCACCACCGCCGTGCTGGCGGATGCAAAAAGCACCAGTTACCGTCCGCCCGCCACAGCACACACGCCCGCCCAATTAGGATGCGAAAAGACAGCCAAACACCGCCCGTACGCCAGCGACGCCGTCCGCCATCAAATTGCGCCCGTTCACGGAGCGGCGCGGCCAATGGAGACACACCACCCGACGAAATCACGTACCGCCCAGCGTACAAATTACGATGCCAGAACCAAACATTTCCTCCGGCTAAGAGACACCGCACGTGAAAGCAAGGCGGAAAACCTAACTCACAGTACGGATAGCAAAGAGGCGGACCCCCGAGCATGAATCCAGCACTGCAGGCCTTCCCCATGCTCTACCTGATGCAGCACCCAGGAGTCAACGCACCGCGGCGACGCAGGTAGGCAGACACACAACAGGGGCACGCAAACAGCGCACACAGTGCAAGGGCGGGACAACTGCATATGGCCCCCACCCCGACACCCCTGCGTGGACACGACACATCCACCACTGCACCCACACATGCGCACAACGCAGAGGCCAACGGCAGCGCAATGCATGCGCCGCACACAAACAACACAGGGTCACAACCAAACACCACACACACCAGCACCACCCAGAACGCACATGTCACGTGACAGCCCTGCCACAGTCATGTCCCCAACCGGCAATCCACTGTTGCCAACCTGACGTCACACAACTGACCCGAATATGTCAGTGACGTCACGCCACATTAGGACACACCCCTGTGTGCAAAACACGGCGAAGCACACAGCGGAGGCAACATCACCCAGCAGAATATGGACCCCGCCGGGAAAAGGTACGCCAGTACCACACAGAAACACCGGTGCCACCCTGCACCCAATAACAAGACATGCAATACGTAACATCAAAGATACCGGGACAGACAACAGGTGGGACCAATTATAACACAAGGCCCAACGTACAGCGGAAACGCAGCCTGCTGCCCACACACGGGAGAGGAGACAGCACCGAATGACCTTCCATTCCCACTGTGAAACCACATCCCGACTAAACAAGCCGGAGAAAACAGTCATTGCACCAAACAAAGCCCAACACAGGCATGCAGAGGGAAGCGGCCACAGGGCAGATAGCGCATAACACCAAAGAACATCCACAACGGAAAGAAGAAATGATAACACTCCCCATGTGGTTCACATGCAAGTTATCTGGAAGGAGTCAGACACCACTGACCTTGACCATTCAGAGAAGCATGTGGGATGAGGGCCCGTGTCCTCCGCACAAGCCAACATAACACAAGTCCTGCCTCCCTACGACCATCACAGAATTCCCAGCAACATCGGAGGTTGCACTCTGCAGACTGCACAGACAGCCGGAGCACGCCACCACAGCGCCCTGCAGCAAAATGGCACTTGCACCACACCTACCCAACTACGCCGGACAGATCAAGCTATATAAACATAACCTGATACAGATATTGGGATGTGACAATCTGGCCCTGCTGAACGTAAGTTACCGACTAACTTACCGCATCGCATTGTTCAGCTGCGTCATCCCCGTCTTCTACTGTCGGAGGTGTCCCTTCTACTATCCTGTGGAGTTATGTCTCTCCAACCCGGCATGTCCAAGGGCGGACCTGCTACAACTATTCCACCCCTGGACGCCCACGACAGGGCCTGTTCAGCCTATGGGGGCATGGCGTATGTGGCGACTATCGGACCCACACTGCAATGGGACCACTGTGCCTCCACACGACGGATAATGGATTACAGTTACATCGAATGCCATCCAACATGTCCCATCATGCTCCTACAAGGGACAACTCACGACCAACACCTTGACAGCCACCATCCGCTACATTGGCTGGCAACCATGTCCACCACCAATGCCATGGAAGCCCTGCTGGAAGGTATTGCATTCCTGACAACCTGTCAATTCGTCGGGCCCCGTCGCCAGACCCCCAACTGAGCAATGATGTCCCACACCGTACCCATGCTTGGCTTACGCACGGACTAGGCAGTTACCAGTACAACTACTACACCATGCAACCTGCAACTGACACCACAACAACATCTACACTGCCATGACATCTGATACTATTTGGGAAATGCACCCTGTACCTCATCACATCCATTAACTCTGCATGAACAGGGGGAGGCAGAGGCATGGGATTTGTGTATGGCAACCACATGGACAGAACTGCACGTACAACCATGCCATGATATGGATCCTGCGCCCATGAACATATGCACCGGTCAGTGGACAGCAATCGTCCTGCTGTAGTATGTGAGAGCTGTCACCACACCTCCCACTGAACATCCGTGCCAGGACCTTTGCATGGACACCAAGTGCATCCACCAACAACATGAGCCCAGTGACTGTGACATGGCCAGTACCCACCACATCGCAACAACAAGTGGGACGCCTTGCATGCACGTAAGCCCATGCCCTGATGTCACCTCCACGCACGTGTGTATGAGTAACCATAGCAGCAAACCTGTAACATGGAACTGAGATGCACTGTGCCCATGATGACAAGCGGACTGGTAGGCTAAATGTATACTGTCTGTGTCAGTCAGCAGCACCACAGTAATCAGCAAATGTACATTAGCACACCAACGGCTAAGCAGTTGTAACTCTGAAGCCCACATCCCACAGTCAACAACTAAACACTGTACCCCTACACCCTATGCTATGTGTAATCATGCTGAGTATATCCTCCACATGCACTTCGCTGCCAGTAGTGTTCACTATACTGCATCACAGAGGACATTAGTCCCAATACATGGCTTGAAGCAACAATGTGTCTCTGCTGATTCATTTCACAAGTACGAATGAGAGAGGATGAGAGTGTGCGAAGTACACGGCAGTCGTGAGATGACCATGTAGTCCACTGTCATTGGATGTCAACGCAAATGAGTAGCACAACTGTGGAAGACACACATGTGTCATGTGAAGCGGGAGTTACGCATGGCTCAGGTGGGTTGGTGTGACGGGTAGGTGCGCACATGCAATGTTGAAACACGCTGTGTTGGTAGGACTCAGGACCAGTACATTGGCGCACTGCTGGGAATCTGTAAAGACCACCTGTCTGGTGACGAATGTGAACTCGTGTGTGCACAACAGGCGGGCACACGAACAATGCCGCATCAAGTGTAGACGTCAGCCCACTCTCCGTGGACATGCCGGATACTGCTGCGCGTCCGCCAGGCCCTTGCCAAGGCACTCACATCCCCTGTCGACCTGGTGTATCCCCAACATTGTCCACTTGCACAGGCAATCCAGGGCACGGGATGGCAGTTGAGCATGGTGGGTGAGAGGTCATGGCACGCCCATCCTTGTCACATCACGCAGGCAACACATCCACAATGTGTAGTATGGCACAAGTCAAATGGAAGTAGTGGGGGGACGCACACATCACAAGCAGCAGTGACGTCACGGAAGGTGGCTTGCACCATCCCACCCATTGACAATACACCCACACACGTTACATGCCATTGCAACAGAGAAGCCAGCGCGTGCACAAGCAGCTCCAAGCTCGCTCCAGAGAGGCCAAAGAGTGAATGTGTGGGGCCAAGAGCTCCAGTTGAACGCGGACTGGCCCGCTAGGGCAGCTACAGCCTCTGTGTGTTGCAGGTGGTGTATCCGGACTGCGGAGCCTGTCATGCATTGTCAATGTTGCCCGGGTCCCGAGTCGGGCACCACGCATGTGGACGGCGTCACGCCACTAATTATACCGTGAGACAGACCACATGTACAAATGGACCCACACATATACTCCTTGGCCTCTCTGGGGAGAGCTTGGAGCTGCTTGTGCATGCGCTAGCTTCTCATGTGCAAATGCATATTGGTGTGAGCGAGGGGAGGCCATGAGGACAGTGTAAAAGATAACTGTTTGACTTCCAGTTAGTTTAAGGAATGCCCCTGATGTGGTCAGAAAAAGACATGTCTCGTGTGTATTGCAACTAGTAGATAAGCCGATGACCTACCCATGTCTTGCATGTAGCCCCGCACCTAGCCCCGCACACCCGACACAGCGTAATGAGTACCAGCACCACATACTTCCCATTCGAAGCACTGACTGGGGGTGACAACCATTGGACAGTCTTGTGTAGTCCACCCACGCGTACTTGTGGGCCCTCCATGAACCATGTCACCTGCGGCAAAGTGATGTCATGGGCAATGACGGAAGTGAGCAGAGCTGTCTGCACCACGCACAGACGGTGCATCAGCACAACAGACCCAGCACTGAGTGCAGCAGGGGTCACATGTGCAGGGGCAGTTGTGCCTGGTGTGAATGCACATGCACATAGACAGCACATCGAGCAATGTGTAGCCTGCCCACATCTACTGTCCATTGTCAGGCTGACCTAGAAAAAGATCACAAGGCAACACATCTGTGTGGGTGTACCCACTGTGACCAACACTGCGCAACCATCAGCGTACTCGCCCTGTGCATGGCCCACCCCGCAACGAAGGTCACATTCAGTGCCACTATCCCTCACACACATCCCTATCACGAGTCATGGTGTGTCCAATCGACAGTGCAGAGTAAGCGCTCATCCGGGGGTCCTGAACAGGAGACACATGTAACCCACTAGGCAGTCTGTGTCGGCACCGACTGGCATTGTGCAGTCAATGTGCAGGCCAGGCCTGCTGGGACTGAGAAGGGCAGCATGGCCCCAGCCTGACTTCCACACGACCGACAGGTGCACTGAGACCTGCATTGCCAATTGTCTGTGTCACTGGATGTCTGACATGAAGTTGCCATGTACCACCACTCGGGTGGGACAGACAGGTCAAAGCGCCCGAGAGCTCACATACCCATGCCACCTGTGGCCAGCATGGTGTGCAGTGCATGTCTGTACTCCACAGGCTCTGACTCATAGTGCTGAGGAGCAACGACATGTGTGTCCCCCACATGCACACCCACACCCACTGCAGTTGTCTCTCACACACAACTTTCGCAAGGAATAGCCATGTGCAGTGTGCGTGGAGCACGGAATCCAGGTTCTCCGGCTCCTCGCTGGTGAGTGGATCTGGACATGTCCTCAGCGTCATCCACGTGTAGGTGTAGTGGTGGCAGCAGCAGCTGTCGTCGAGGGGTGCCAGGCTGCAGTGCCAGGTAGCTGTGGTCATGCCTGTCCCACTCACACACACATATTACCCCCTGGGGCCGTCGCAGTGGGTACAAGCTGCTGCGATTCGTGTACCATGTCTGGCAGCTGCAATTGCAGACGTTGGCCTGCTCCCAGCTGGCCCGGGACGCTTACCTCCACAGTGGAACACGCAGGGTGCAACCGCGAGGGTCATTGGAGTTGGCCGTAAGGGCCTGGCCCATGCCGGGTACAGTCCGCTGATGCCATGTGCACCACACAGTATAATGTGCGCAATGCATCTGCAGGTGTGGCCATGATTTGCATGTGGGTGCAGGACCACAATGGACAGGGCCACAACATGCCGTGTGCATAGGCAGGGACAGCCAGTGCTCAGCCTCCACATGTATGTAGGAACATCATCATGTACACATTGGCATGGGAGCATGGGATATGCATATGCACACACATGCCATCTTTCACTATGTACATCTGCCACTTGGCACGTGCAATGTTACGTGTCACTTGTGATGTGTAGTTGCAGGCACACAGCCGTGTCGGCATGGGGCTGTCAATGTGTACACCTGTCAATGTTTCAGGAGGTGTGATCCATACAGTGCTGTACTTAGGGTGCAGTAGGGACATCAATGACTGTCTCATATCCCCTCGTGCCACCGGTCCCACTTGTTTTGGCCGCTCAGCCTGTGTCCATAGCGTTGTTGGTGTGTGCCCTACACACCCAGCCTCGGAAGCAGTGTGATGCACAGCAGCTAGTTATGTTGCCGTGGTGTTGCAGCTTACCGATAATGCAGTCTGTTGCCTTCAGCATGCCTTACAAGTTGTTAATGCCTGACTCCCCATGTGCATGCTCATAGCAATGGTGTGTGTCACTGCCCATTGCTATTGGTAGGGGACCTGTGTAAGTGTATTGTGGCTGTGCTGTCCCTACTTATCAGCCGTTCTGTCATTCAATTGCCTGCCCAGTCATTTATGTTCTGTGCATGTGAATATGCCATGTGGCGTGTTGCTTTGACATGTGTACACTTCCATCTTTCCTAGGCGGAGACCAAACATTCATCGCCCCTACCAATTGCTGTCAGACATGGTGGATGTTGAGGTCATCCGCAAATATCGTCTGGACCGACCCACCCTGCATCGTCTATGTGTCTTGTTGGAACCCCACCTCCGTCCTAGCAGGGTGTATCCAACAGCATTCACCCCCACGGCTAAGGTTATGGCGTCACTGCATTTCTTCGCCACTGGGTCATTCCAGCACACAGTGGGCAGTGGAGGTGGGATGTCCCAACCCATGTTCAGCATGGTGCTCAGGGATGTACTGTCAGCCATGATGCTGTACAGGAACAGATACATCCGCTTCCCCAGGGCTCTTGAATTGGCGGCAGTGAAGGGTGCATTCTATGCTCTTGGACGAATCCCCACGTCGTTGGTGCAATAGACTGCACCCATGTTGGCCTTGTTGCACCACAGGCCACCGAGCACCTCTACCGCAACCGGAAGCACACGCACTCCCTGAATGTGCAAGTGGTGTGCCTTCCGGACATGGTGATCACACACGTGTGTGCGAAATTCCCAGGATCGGCCCATGACGCGCACATCATGCGCAACAGCATCCTACCACGTCTGATGACCAATCTGCAACCGGACCGTGGCTGGATTGTTGGTGAGTATGTGGAGTAGTGTAGCATGCTGGCTGTGCGATGCTGTCTTGTGTCCAGTTGGAATTGCAACGGTTCTCTGTGTCCCTCACACCCAGGTGACTCTGCTTACCCGAATGGAGCCTGGCTGCTCAGCCCATTACGACGTCCTGGGAGCCCAGCAGATGTACGCTACAATGAGGCACATGGGAGGACCAGACGTGTGCTTGAGCGGACCTTTGGCCTCCTCAAGTCCAGGTTCAGATGCCTGGACCGCACCGGGGCGCACTGGCATACTCCCCACAGAAGGTGTGCCAGATAATTGTGGCTTGCTGCATGCTGCACTATCTGGCGATCCGCAAGCAGATCCCCTAATTGTGGATGACGGAGATCAACCAGGGCCCCAGCCTGCAGACCTGGACAGCTCCAGTGAAGAGGACAGTGGAGAGGATGAAGCTGTGAATGTGCGTCAGCAGCTCATCGCCCGCTTCTTCACTTGACGGTGAGTGACCATGTACGACGGCTGATGTAGCTGTAGTTGTGCAGGTGTATGTGTGCTCTGTTACGGGGTCTTTTGTTCACTGAGTGCTGTGTGTCAATGGTCCATGTCCAGGTTGGTATTCCACTGACAGTGGCAGTAGCATTGTGCCCTGTTGCTCTGTGAGATGTGTGTGCATTGCTTGTAGTTGGTGACAAGTACTGTGTGATGAGTGTGTGACACACTCATTGAATGTACTCTTGTTCTGTTTTACACCCCTAGGTCCCTGCAGCCTCTCCTGTCCCATCGACATGCCACACAGCAGATGCATTTCTGCTCATGGTGGCGATTGCACATCGTGGAATAAACCCAGGACACATTAAGCCGATTGTGAACAAGGTGTATTTATTAACAGCGGTGACATGTGATTGTGTGCAAGGTGATGACAAATGTGGTGCATGCTGTGACAATGAGTTGACGGTCATGGCTGCGTGATGGTCAAGGTGTACCCATGGAGTTCTATGTCCACAGTCCAACAGACACATGCCATTCACATGGCAGTGTGGGGTGGGATCGTATTCCATGTCAATGCAGTAGGTGGTCAAGGTGGCTGGCTGACTCACTGGCGTTTGGTGCGGGCGAAGTCCTCTCTGGACACCTGTTTCCTCTTCGGACGGCCCCTTCCACGTTTGGTAGGGGGTGTTGATGTTCCGCTGGTGGTGGCTGAGGAGTGCTCACTCGCTGTGGACGCAGGGGAACGCGAGGCTGCACGAGCCTGCGCCACAGCAGGTGGTGGCGGAGGTGGTGTTGCTGGCCTTGCTTGTGCCCTCCCCCACCACCAGCTGGCCCATGAGTGCCGCGATTTGGGCCATATGGGCGTCCATGGACCTCAACACCGCAAGGACCTCCGCGTGTCGCTTGCCGACCTGGCCCATTCGCCTTGGGCCTCTTCATAGGCCCCAAGGACTCTGTCGATTGGCGGCAGGGCTTGGCTCCCAGGCACAGTTGGCATTGGCCTGACCCTGCTCCTCCTACCAGTACTGCTGCCACCGACCTGCCCACTGGCCACATTGCTCACCACGGTCCTCGCTCTGGCTCCCAGGGTGGAGCCCGACGGCCGTGCCGACCCTTGCACAGGTGCTGTGGCGAGGGATGGCGTGGTGGTGGTGGTTGCGGCGGTGGTGGTGGTTGCGGCGGTGGTGGTGGCCGCAACGGCCGTGGCAGCAGGGGTCTGTGACTGGTCAGCAGCCCTGGGTGATGGGTTGGTAGGCAGGAGGGGCCCTGGGGAGCGGTTGTGCGCTGCCACTCCAGATGGGCCTGCTGGGTGGTCCGTGTCCGGAGAGGTGTCCAGCTCCTCTACATCCGTGAGTCCGGGTCGGGGGCTTGCAGACTGGCTGCTGTCACCCTCTCCAGCATCCAGCAGTTCGGCACCTGTGGGGAGGATGAAATGGGTCATTGTGTTGCACCTAGCAAAGTATGTATTGGTTGTCTGACATTCACAGTTCGTGCACTGTCGTGCACAGGTTTCCCAGTGGCGTGTGTGGATGTGCGATGTGTGTATGCGTGGGCTAGGCAATGGGTCTGTGTGATGTGGACATGTGGCATGGGACGGATTAGCAATGCCGATGGGTGTGTGTTGCTATGCTCCTACATTTTGTGGCTCGTGTGTATGCGTGCTCCAGGGCCATCGGCGATGTTGTGTTGAACGATGGTTTAGGGGGAGGGATGGTACGCTTAGGTACGCTGATGCCAGAAGGGGGTACAGCCCCCTACACGCTCTTGGGTTGAGATATGCTTTTGGGGTACATGCTGTGGGTGATGGGTGCAGAACGTGACATGTGTTCTGGCAACGTGACAGTGCATGGACAAAGGTGTGTGTCTGTCTCACATGGCCGGAATATCTGCTGACTGTTATCATTCATGGACATCACATTGGTAGCAATGTTGTGAGTTCGTGCTTGTTGTGTGCCACACGTCGTATTGAAGATGGGCCAATTCCTTTGTGTGCGCGCTGCCCTGGTACATGTGCATCAGTGCTGTGCTCTTGGGGTGTTGACTATGTTATGTGTGTCGTTATTCGCAGTGTGACGTGCGCTTCGGTCACTGCAGGCACTTGTTTTGTCATAGGCAGGTATCTTTGCATGTCTACTGGATGTGGGCCAGCTGTTCGGATGTCATACCTATCATGACATTGTGGCTGTGAGATGAGATGGATGATATGTTGAATGTGCATTGTGTGCCTGTGTGTTTCATGGGTCCGGTTGTCTTTGTGTGCAATATTGTGGTTCCAAGCTGTTACTTCTAGTACGGTCTGTCTTACGTGGGCGTTGTTGTACGATGTGTGGGTGACAGGCAGTGAGGACTACATGGACAGGACTTCGATGGTGTTGCTGATGTGTGTGATGGGTGGCACAGTACCTGCCGTGTGGGTCTGTTCTCCAGTGGGACTTGTACATGCAGACGTGGCTCCTTAGGTGTTGCTGTATCTGTGATAGGTCATGTGGGGTTTGACTCTGTCGAACATGTCCGTGTGCACATTGGTCTCATGATTGTGACTGGGAGCAGTGCTGCGTGTTCCTCTGCTACGTGTCATGTCCCATGTGTCAGTCGTAGTACAGTCCTCATGCTTACAGACGCCCTGCCCTGTACAGTTTCCCACCTACAGGTTGTTTCTGAGTGTGCAATGCAATGGATGCCACATGGTACTGGGAGGGAGGGGTGCTTCACCTTGCTGGTCTGTGGTAGTGGGGGCCTGGTGGGTGTTTGACTTCAGCTGTCCCCCCTCCGACTCACTGTCTTTGTGTTCCGGCTACTTACCTGTTCATTGTCGGTCAGTGCAGCTATGGCGGACACATGGATGTGGGGTGTGCTCCACCTTGCTGGTCTGTGGTAGTGGGGGCCTGGTGGGTGTTTGACTTCAGCTGTCCCCCTCCGACTCACTGTCTTTGTGTTCCGGCTACTTACCTGTTCATTGTCGGTCAGTGCAGCTATGGCGGACACATGGATGTGGGTGTGGGGAGTGCTCATTCTGGCGCATCTGGAGTACAAGGGGACCTGGTGGTAGTTGCGGTGCTGGCTCACTGTACACATGCCCCCATGGTTTTGTTGGTTGGTAGCTTTGGGCTGAGTGTGTATCAGTGTCTGTTGCATGTGTGGGTGATGTCTTGTGTATTGTGTGCTGGACATGGGGGTGTTTGTCCCTGGGAGCTATGGCATGGTGGTGGTGCATGTGAGTACATAGCGGTGTGCTGGTATACGTTTGTTTGTACTTACCAGCCTCCACTCCCCTGGTAATCCGGTGAGGATCACCGGATGTATGATCACTCGCACCTTCTCCTCCCACGCCTTGAAGGTCTTGAAAAGCACGGGATTCCCTCCGCCAGTCCTGGCAGCCAGCTCTCGATTTTTGCTCTCCTTCTTCTTGACCACGCTTTGAGGTCGTTCCACCTTTTGTTTATTTCTCCTCTGTTGCGTGGAACGTTCCCGACTGCATTGACCTGGTCTACGATCCTGCTCCACAACCGGTTTCTGGTGGATAGTGGTGTCTGTTGGACCTGGTTGCCATAGATTTGTGGGTGCACCTTGACGATCTCGTCGACCATGACCATCAGCTCGGTGGAAGTGAACTTGGGCATTCTGTGTGATGCCATGGTGTGTGTTTTGGTGTTTGTGGTGCTGGTGCGGTGTGTGGTGTGTGATGTGCAGGGGGTTTGTGGGTCAGGTGTTTGGTGGTGGTGGTGATGGGTGTGATAGGTGCGTGTCTGTGGTGTGCTGCTGTCCTTTCTGTCTCGCTGTGTTGTGTGCTTTCGTCCTCAGTTTGTAATGTTGCAGGGGTTCTGGTCTGTGGAGGGGCTGGTTTTGTACTTACCTATGTGGGTGTGTCATGGTGGTCTGTTGTTTTCAGGTGTGTTGTGGCTGGTGTTCTGGGATTTGTAGTTGATTTGTATGTCCAGGGGGGTGTTTCAGGGATGTGTACTGTGTTTGGGTTTTTGTGCGTGGGTTGCTGTGTGGACTTGTTAGCCATGTTGTGTGTGTTTGTTTTCGTCAGCGGATGTTTTCTGTGCATGGAGGTGGCCGCCAGGGCTTCCGCCGTGTCCATTTTCGTCACTGTTGTTTGCGCTGGCGGGCGGTGTATTTGTGGATTTTCCGCGCTCATGTCGGTACGATCCTAATTTCACGGGCGGTGTCTCGGTCGTCAGGGCGGGCGGTTTTGGCTTTTCGTGCGTCTTTCCGTCCGTGGCGGGCGGATGGACTTGGACTCGGACATGGGCGGGCGTTTTTTTCTGTTTATTTTCCGCCTCCGGCGGTTTTCGGTTCGCGGCATTGTAATTGCTCGGTCGGTATTCAGACGGTGTAGGCGGGTGGATTTTCGCCACTGTGGATGATGGCGGATTTTTATCCGCCCGACATCGTAATGGACACCTAAGTTTCAAAATCGGAAAAATCGGCACCAACCAAGAAACACCCACTTATGCGGACATATCAATTTACAAACAATATATGCCACATAGACCCGCAAATTGTGGCATCCTTCTAAAAATATTATTTAAAAAAAAAGAAGGACCAAGTATACTTACAACATGTATGCATAAGAACACCCTTGCTCTTAACTAGATCTACTCTCAGCCAGAATTCTCTTACTGACACCTATTGTAACATATTACAGCTAATATTTTCAAGTTGCTCCAATAATTCTATCCCACTCTTCTCTAGAATTCAAACCATCCTGAACCGTGTTCAGACGGGAGATGTACCATTGCTCACGTAGCTTCCTTTTCTGTTGCATATTTCCACCTCTTTTGCCAATGATCACTTTTTCTAAAATAAACCAATCAAAATCATTTTCCCCATGACCATTTTCTAAAAAATGTGCCACCAAAGGGGCATTGATTTTTTTAGTTTTGATTGCTGATCTATGCTCTTGTAAACGAACCCTAAGTTCTCTGCCTGTCTCCCCACCAAGGACTGGGTTGAGGCTGGAGAGAGACCTGTTGCCTACAAGCCTTCTTTGAGGACAGTCCAGGAGGATTTTTCCCAGCATTTGGAGAAAAGTGAGACTTAGGGCCTTATTACGAGTACGGCAGTCCATAGGACTGCAGTATCGCTGTGGCGGTCCGACCACCGCCACACGGCAGGCCCGCCTGCAGTATTGTGAGTGCAGCGGTCGGACCACCACAGGACTGCTGCATCCACCAGGCATCCAGGATCCTGCGGCGGTTGCACAGTGGTCAGGGAGCTGCAATATGCTGGTGGTGCCGCTGCGGCACCGCTGAGCATATTACGAGTTATCTGTCCACAACCCCTTTCATGGTGGTGAGCCGCCATAAAAAGGGTGGTGGAGGGGCAATGGCCCCCTGCCGCTCCTGGGGGCAGATGCAGGGGGCACAACATGTGCCCCCTGGGGATCACTGACAAAATATCGATGGACAAAATATCGTGTTCCCAAAATATCGGGACATAAATATCGATGTCAAAAATATCGACATCCTATCTACATAATGGTAAGTACTAAAAAATCGAAAAAATATATAGTTGTTAAAAATATCGAACTAAAAAATATAGTTTTTTTTAAATGTATAAAAAATAATGTAAAATAAATTAAATAATACATATAACTTAAAAAAAATATTTAGAATTATTAGAAAATGTTAACAATTATAAGTAATAAATGTAATGTAAAAATAAATTAAACATACATATATAAAATGTAATATATATATTTACTTAATAATAATTAATAAATAATTATTTTAATACATTATAAAATGTTAGAAATATATTAAAAAGTATAGATACATATATATATACATACACCTGTAACATAAAAAAAAAAATATATATATATATTATAAATTAAATTATTAAAATATTTAATAATTTTTAAAACTACATTTTACACTACATTAACTGCAACAGTAGGGAAAGTGTTGGATAGCGGAGGTGAATAAATTACTATTCCCACTCCAGCGAGTGCAGCAGTAGGGAAAGTGTTGGATAGCGGAAGAGAATAATTTACTATTCCCACTCCAGCGAGTGCAACAGTAGCGAAAGTGTTGGATAGCGGAGGGGAATAATTTACTATTCCCACTACAATAAGTGCAACAGTAGGGAAAGTGTTGGATAGCGTAGGGGAATAAATTACTATTCCCACTCCAGGGAGTGCAACAGTTGGGAAAATGTTGGATAGCGGAGGGGTAAAAATTACTATTTCCACTCCAATAAGTGCAACAGTAGGGAAAGTGTTGGATAGCGGAGGGGAATAATTTACTATTCCCACTCCAATGAGTGCAACAGTAGGGAAAGGGTTGGATAGTGAAGGGGAAAAAATGTACTATTCCCACTCCAGCATGTGCAACAGTAGGGAAAGTGTTGGATAGCGGAGGCATAAAAATTACTATTCCCACTCCAGGGAGTGTAACAGTAGGGAAAGTGTTGGATAGCGAAGGGGTAAAAATTACTATTCCCACTCCAATGAATGCAAAGTTAGAGAAAGTGTTGGATAGTGTAGGGGTAAAAATTACTATTCCCACTCCAGCAAGTGCAACAGTAGGGAAAGTGTTGGATAGCGAAGGGAAATAGTTTACTATTCCCACTCCAGCGAGTGCAACAGTAGGGAAAGTGTTGGATAGCAGAGGGGTAGAAATTACTATTCCCACTCCAGTGAGTGCAACAGTAGGGAAAGTGTTGGATAGCGGAGGGGTAAAAATTACTATTCCCACTCCAGCGAGTGCAACAGTAGGGAAAGTGTTGGATAGCGGAGGGGAATAAATTACTATTCCCACTCCAATGAATGCAACAGTAGGGAAAGTGTTGGATAGCGGAGGGGATAAAACCAAAGATTACAGCTATTGAACCAAAAACCACAAACAAAATAAAAAGAAAACAATTACCAAAAATATTTATAATTAATAAATGAATATTAATGATCAACTATTGATAAATTTATTTAAACTAAATTTCTTTCCACCCTCTACCGCAAGAAACACCAAAACACACACCTAAAAATATTTACACAATTTCCATAACTAATTTTGCATTCATAAATTAATAACAATTAACAACAAAACATTAATTAATGTTAAAAAAATTCTTCCCAACATTTACAACTATAAACCCCACAACTCACACATCAAAATAATTTCACAATTAGCATATTTAATATTTAATTAATTAATTAGCATTAATTAGCAAATAATTAATTAATTATAAATAATTTACCTAACACCATATTCCCCTATAATGACACCACCAATGTTGTAAAACATGACACAATTAACATAATTATTTAACAATTAATTAATTGATAACAATTAACAAGCAAAATTAAAACAATTAATAATAAATGAATTCACACAATAAACACTATAAAATAACATTAAATAAATATTATATTAAAAATATTAAAAAATGTATTAAAATTAAATTACTTCCCACCCTACTCCCCTATCAACCCACAGCCCACTCCTAAAAAAATTACACAATTAACACAATTACCAATTAATGAATAATAATTAACAACCAATTAATAAATAATTAATAATAAATTAATTGCCACAATTAACAATACAAAATATTAAATACATAAATATTAATTAATAAAAATATTAATTAATTAATTGAAATTAAATTACTTCCCACCCTATTCCCCTATAAACCCACAACCCGCTACGGAACTAAAACGCAAAATTTAATTAAAATAAAATTAATAACTTCTAAAGATTATTAATACATTTATTATAATTAAATTACTTCCCACCCTATTCCCCTATAAACCCACAACCTGCTACGAAACTAAAACGCAAAATGTACTTAAAATAAAATTAATAATTTCTAAAAATGTAATACATATATTAAAAAACAAATGCAATACTTAGACAAAAAGTAGAACACATACATTTAAAATACATACTAAAATACATAACACTAACTAAAAAACAATATTTTTAACTATATTTTTTCTAACGATATTAATGATTTTGATATTTTTTAAAACGATATTAATGACTTCGATATTTTTAAAAACGATATTACTTACCTTAGGGCCCAATTACGATGGCGTACAGAAAAGCCTTCCGACCGCCATGGTCCCGGAAAAAATCCCCCGCATGAGCCGCGGCATTTCCATCGGTCAAATTACGATGCAATGTACGCAAAATCAGACCACAGCGGACGGATGTCACAAAAGACCGTCCACCACGGCCGGAAAAGCTGCAATTCCGACCACGGCGGACGGGGAAAGCTGTCCAACGGCTTGGAAAGGCCGCTCCCGCCACAGCATGACCACACGGCTAATTACGATGAGAATGCGGAGCTGGCGGACCGAGCACTGCGTCTGACCGCCGCGCACGCACATAGGCCAAATGAATGGCGGACGGAACCAACTTCACAACATTGCCCGAAGTGTGCCTGTACTCCCTGCCACCCTCAATCACAACACACACGCCACAATGACACACCCCAACTTGCTCCTGGGAAGGAAAGCCATGTGCAGCATGGAAGAGACATCTGGAGACCATCACTCATGTGGACACACCCACATACCACAGTATAAAACCAACCCCTTCCTGGACCAGCATCCTTTGCACACCAAGACAGAGAGACTGGACACCATTGACTCACTCTGCACAACATCACACCCACCCATCTCCACACAACACCACTTTCACCCACACACCTCACACACTTCACATATCTCCACCACTACCTTGCACCCTGCACCCCCATTCATTTGCACCATGCCCCCCAAGAAAATGCCCAAATTCACCGATTCAGAGTTGAAAGTGATGGTAGATGAGACAATCAGGGTAGAACCACATTTGTTTGGGCACCTGGTCAAACACACCCCACTTGCGCGCAAGAATCAGATGTGGGCAAGGATCCACAGCAAAGTCAATGCCGTAGGAACCACCCTACGCACTGTGCGTTACATCAGGAAGCGGTGGGGTGACCTCAAGGGCCGGGTCAAGCATCGGGCCCAGAGGAACCACGGGGCGGCCCAAAGAACTGGTGGTGGCACTCCCATTCCACCACTAACCTTCACCGAATGGGATGAGAAGGTCCTTGCCATACTGCATCCCGAGAGTCTCACAGGAATCGAGGGGAGAGTGGAGGCTGGTAAGTACAACAAAATGATCACATCCCACTGTAATGTACTGTTGTGCACAACAAGTGAGCCTCAATCGCCAGCCCACATCAAACTCATGTGGAATGCATGCTTTCAATATAAATGGATCACAAGGCGAGCATTTCCTCACTCAGCCGCACCTCACAGGTAGGTAGTCAGTTCATGCACCCTGGCCTCCCTCCCAAACAGCATGGCCCACCCTCCCCACCCCACAGCCATGTGTGAGCTAACTCCGTCGACAGTTCCTCCTAACAGGTAGGTAGCCATCTCACTGGGGAGGGGGTTGTTGAGCCCTGACAGCAAGACCACAACTCCCACAAGGCCCTCTGTCTTCCCTCCCAAACAGCATGGCCCACCCTCCCTACCCCACAGCCATGTGTCAGCTAACCCCATCGACAGTGCCTCCTAACAGGTAGGTAGCCATCTCACTGGGGTGAGGGTTGTTGAGCCCTGACAGCAAGACCACAACTCCCACAAGGCCCTCTTTCTTCCCTCACAGACAGCATGGAGCCAAATGACCTCCACATCCCACACTTGGTAGCCAACTCTGGAACCCCCCATAAGTTGTAGGCAGTGCACATACAGCTAATACCATCGAGAGGCCACATGATTCACAGTGTCAGTGATGAAGTCACATGTAACTGCAAAGCAAAATAAAAGAACGCAATCACAAAAAGCCAATGTGCAAGTCCCATTGCCTCAAAGCAGAAAGACTCGGGTCAACACAACACATTCATGGAAACTCTGTCAAACCTCACAAACCACAGGAGGTAAGTACAAAAAGCATAACACAAATAATGAAGTTGCGGCATAGTAGTCAGATACTCATAGAAAAGACACAAATGTCCAAGCATGAACTGAATCGGATGAGCAACAAGTTGGTACCAGAGGACATGTCCTTTGAAATGCAATATCTGTACATATGATTTTGTTTCTTCAGCCATGACACATCGCTAACGAGCAATGTATGTGCCTCCACATCACGTTCGACTGCTGACAAACTGTTATGAATGCATAGTAATGCCAAGGTAAAAAGTAAGGCCATCTCAAATGAAATGTGCTAAACATGAACATCAAAGTTGTGCTGTGTACTGAACATGCAGACAATATAACCTCTCTTCAACAGGTGACTCACCAGCGACAGCAGGCGACCGTGCCATGGGTGAGCCCAGACAGTCTCCCCCCCTGGAAGGTGAACCCTCGGATGCAGACTCCCTGGTCTTTTCGGATGAGGAGGACAGACCTGGCCCCTCCGGCGTGCCCAGGCCAGCTTAGTTTCTGGCCCCCACTGTCCCCACCACCACCACCACGACTCCCACAACAGCTGCACCGCCAACGCAGACCCCTGCAGCAATGACTTGTGTGGCAGCCACCTCCACCATCACCACCGCTGCCTCCAACTCTGTCCCCGTACCAGCAGTTGCGAATACCACCAGGCAGCCTCAGGGTGCTGGGGACAGTGTACAGGTCCGTGGCAGCAGGGCATGTGGGAGGACAACTGGGAGACAGCCACAGGAGGACAATGAGACTGCGGCCCTGGACACCGTGCTAACTGTCCTTGGTGCATACCAGCAAAACCAGGGACAGATGGGCCAGGTCCATGAAGAACTGCGGCAACTCCGCCGGCTACAGAGCTCCACACTCGCTTGGGACAACATGTGGAGTACATGAGCAAATTTGTGGGTGTCCTGAGGGACATGCATGCATCTCAAATCGCTGCCAACCCCCCCCCCCTGTGGTCAGCCGGATGCTAGTCACACAACTCAGCAGCGGCCACAGGGAGGGGTGAGTCACACCTCGGCGAATCCTCAGACACCTCTGAGCATGCAGAGGGGGCGTCCGAAAAAGGTCCCGGGAGGATCACGTGGCACAGCACCGTGCCGTACCGTACCAGTTCTCGGAGCAACCGCTGATGTCACCACTGTAACACCGAGCATTGACTTTGTTGTAAATACGAATCCACATTGCCACAAGGATGGCAGTGTTCGGTTGGACTTTGGAACTCTACCATTGTGTGTTCTACCCTAACTATCCGTGTACCATAACTTTCTACTTCACCCCTCACCTGTCACTCATTTCAAAAGAAACACAACTCACAACAGTATGCCTTTGTGTCAAGAGCATTTTCATCACAGTAAGTAGCATGTTGACTCACATTGCAATGTATCCGAATATGTAAAAGCGAAAATCCATTGAGAGAGTGGAGGAACATGGAAATACCCAAGGAAATAACAGTGCGTTGCCATATTATGGACCAACCGCAAAAGCACACCACGAGGCAACACTGTGCAATATGCATTACAGATATCACCGGCAAACACCATCAACATGGATAGCAGGGGGACTGAAGCACACGACTGCACCTCCCAACACAGTTTAGCCCTTAGCATCCTGGTAGATGCAGTTCAGTTGAAAAGCTTACTTCTGTTACCGTTGTCGGGTGTCACCAAGGTTGGTGCAGGTCAGTGCTGTGAATCTCTAGACACATGTGTGCCGCGTTATCCTCCCACATCAGTAGGGGTAAGATACATTGTGATCGGTGTCTGCTGAGGAAGCTGCCAAAATCTACTCGGATCTCTGTAACTCTCCCTGCCCAACACAGGTGAAACACCTCAGTCACATGACAAGTAAGCATCATGACTGAACTGCATTTTCCAGAATGCCGAGGGGTGAACTGTGCTGGGAGGTGAAGCAGTGTGCTCACATCCCCCTAATGACATCATCATGGACATGACGGAAGTTGTCACAGATCACACAGCGCAGAACAATGAAATCCTTAGCAGTGTGCCCACAAGAGCCAGCATCACAACACATTCTGTCATGTGGACGATGGTGACATTGTCGCATTCACACACTCAAGTACTGTTGCCCAGGAATTTTCATGTGACATGTACGATCGAGGCATGTTTACCCACATGAACACCAGTCGCTGACAACATACCCACGCTAAATCTGTTTTACAACCGAAGTTATCTTCTAATGAATGAGCACAACTGCTGCGGTCATAGGGCAGGCATCACGTATATAGGAACTGTTGCACGCCGTGTTCCTTGCTGTAGCAATGTCCTCCTTACTCCTCCATATGTGATTGTGGATAGTCATTTGTGGCCTCACATTCCCACAGCGAAAGCATACTTCAAAAAGTGTGCAGGCACAATGGGCTTCTGTCTCAACAAGTAGTCGCTCACACACCAGCCCTGAGACCTTCGAATTCCAGGTGTCATGATCGTCCCGCGTGATTCAGTCACTGCTGAACACGGCACTCCCACTTTTTTCCAGGGGACTGACACAGAAATCATCGTAAGCCTCTGATTCTGAAGGCCGTAGCACACTTTTTACAAACTTGTGGGATCTGGCCTTGTCCCTTCGTTTCATGCTATTTTTGGAGTACTACCGGGTGTCATTCCTCCAATTCTCAGACTGCATTTAGCAGTTTGATATCACTACTTGTGGCTGTGCAGCTGAGCGCTGGTTCTAAGAGTGCTCTCACGCCATGTCTGCCCGTCCTGTGGTCCAGGCGAACCCCGGTCAGTTGCAACTGTACTGTGACCGCATGCAACTTCTCTATGGATGTGTCCCATTAGCTGTGCTACGCATCAATTATAGGCAACCTGGGTTCTGTTGTCGATGATGCCCCTTTCACTGGGCTATGGATGTCTGCCTTTCCAACACATCCCTTGCTGCCCTGGATCATGAGCTGTGGGTGAGTCCTTTGTTGGTCCACGACCAGGACTGCTCCGGTGATACACGTTTGTGGGATGCCTTTCTATGTGTGAGACAGGCTGCCAGCTGCGCCTGTGCATTTGCGCAAAGGCTCCTGTGCCATGCCTACATCAAACCTCTCCCAGGTTGCCATGGGATGCTCCTTTCATCGTCGTGGTGCGAGCAGCACACCTGTTCCTTCATACTGCTGGATTGGATGGCGGTCCTTTTTGCTGAAGATGATTTGGATCGTCTTTTGGAACTGATTGCCTTCGAAGCTGCCTGTGCCTTCTTGGATTCGTAATTACTTAACAGCAACAGGAACTGTTGGTGACTAATTCAATATCCTTTTACCTTTTTCATGCCTACTGACAGGAATTGTAATTCAGCTCTCTGACTTTTGCCCTGTCTGCATTAGCTTTGACTCTGCTGACCTCTGCGGTCTGTTTCGCTTGGTACCACAGACCTGAGCAAGGGGAGGCTGTCATCTGACCGTCAAGGACATTGTCGACTGGCATGAGCCCGGGTTCCATCATGCAGCTGTAGCGCACGAAATTTACATGGCGTAGTCATTTTGCAAGTACCTTAGTATATGTCTGTCACATGAGAAGTGTCCGCAGAGCTTGTTCTCTGCACGGTCCGGGAGTACTGCCTGCCCATTCATTCCATGGTCGGAGGACAATGTCCGTTGTCATTCTGTTGTGGTCAGGCCCTAGCACCCCGACTCAACAAAGTGTCACAGCTGCTAGAGGTCACGGGTGCCTTTTAGATGTCATGGGGAGGCGGGCTAGTTGCCCCACACTTGGAGAGTGATCCATCCAGTGATGAGAGCGACACAGCACATGGGATGTACATTTCACCATGTATTGGCTGAGGAATGGGGTCTGCTGACAAAGCCCATAGACCTGGGACATCTCATACAACTCCTCCCAGCAAGGGGTGGGGGGATATGCTCGTGGGTCTCCGTACAGAGTGATTATTGATATGACATCTTGCTTCTTGTGATATGGATGTGTCACTATGGTAACTGTTTTTGTACTCATGCATTCTCAACTTGTTGTGGCACGTATGTTGCATGTTTTGACACTGTAGTAAAAATGCACATTTCAAAGCGTTTCTTGTCTTCAACTTATCTACTTGTGTACACGCGCTTGAATTCCTCTGAGTGAGTAGGAGAGATAGTGAAGCACTATAGCGATTGGGTCCTGTGCTCATGGGTGCTTCTGGGTGCTCGGTCCCTGCCTGCCCAAGTCCTCTAATCCTGCGCATAGTCCTGTATGTGTACAAAATGCCAGCAACAATTCTCAAAGTTTGTGAGACAACAGCAAGGCACACAGACACAGTAATAGTCGCTCATTGTTAACTTACACTCAACGGAAGTTGTTGACGATGAGCTGTTGACGCTGGTCAAGGCCTTCTTCCTCACCACTGTCATCGTCAGTGGGCATGTGTGGGTTGGGAGCGGGGGGCTGCTGCTGTTCATCGTCGTCCAGAATCAGGGGGATCCTTCTGCGCAAGGCCAGGTTGTGTAGCATGCAGCAGGCGACTACCATCTGACATACCTTCTGTGATGAGTACATAAGTGCACCACCAGTCTTGTCCAGGCACATAAATCTTGAGTTCAGCTGTCTAAAAGTGCGCTCCACCACACAACGTGTCCTCCCATGTGCATCATTGTATAGGACTTCCCCCGGCGTTGTTGGATTCCGCAGTGGGGACAGCAACCATGGACGATTGGGATACCCAGGGTCACCTAGTTGTGAGACATACAGGCAAACAGTGTGATCTGATTATGTGATTTGAGCCGCATGTCACACATACATCACAGTCATTGACACAGCCCACTCACCAACAAGCCAGGCCCGCTCGGGGTGCAGATTGGCCATCAATTGGGGGTAAGGTGCTGTTCTGCAAGATGTGAGAGTCATGTGCCGAGTCAGGATTCTTTGCACACACGTGTGGGATGATCTGATCCGCCTGGCTTAACACTTGCACGTTGATGGAGTGGTAGTGTTTGCGGTTCCTATAGATGTGTTCACTTGCCTGTGGTGGAACGTGGGCAATGTGGGTACCATCAATGGCTCCCACAACATTTGGACTGCCTCCCAGGTCATAGTACTCCCCCTTCACAGCTGCCAATTCATCCCTCCTCGGGAAGTGGACATGTCTGTCCTTGTAAAGCATCGATGCTGACAGGACGTCACGCAACTCCATGCTGAACATAGGCTGTGACATCCCACCGGCGCTGGCCACAGTGTACTGGAAAGACCCAGTAGTGAAGAAATGCAGTGCAGCCATAACCTTCTTTGTAGCAGGCAATGCAGCCGGATATATTCTTTTGGGCTTCAAATGGGCTTCCAACTGGGCGGGCACGTAGGTTTCGTAGTGTGCAGCGATCCAAACGGAATTTCCTGATGATTTCACTGTCCTCCATCATCGCCAGGTTGGGGACAGGTCGGTAGAAGGGTGGTCTCCTTCTACATATGTCAGGGTACACAAGCATGGGCTGAGTTATAGATGAGATGTGGTGAACAGTTTACCCAGAGACTCACACAACCACAACATTGACAGGACTCATGGTCACGTAAAATGCACAAGTGACCTGCATTCAGACGTTGTTTTTCTTCACTCACTCGACATACTGACACTACGACATCCAAAGAAGTCAATGTGTATGGCATATAGTACACTGCTACATCAAGGATGAGCTGCCCTGTGGTTGGATGGCACAGCACTAGTGTTTCCCAGCATCAGTGCTGAGTTGCATGTAGCTGCTGTCACTGCACGACCGCAAGCTTTAGTCCCACAATACACAACATTACGGGATGAGGGCAGTGAGTGTCATCTGGACAACGCAACATGGATATACAGCGCGGTGGACAGACACATGTGGACATTATGGGGTCAGTCCTGCATGAGTGTGTGAGGAATTTTCGTAACAGGCATTGCAATGTCCACCTGAATGAGGCACAAATGAACATTGATTGTGTATACATGTCCACATGGCTGACAATGACCGATGATGTCGGTAAGGGCTATGTTTGGTTGTTCCACGTGTACACTCCTATGACGTGAGTGAGAACATTTGCAGGCAATGGCAGCTAGGCACACTGCACGCCACCCCAGAACGTGTGTTGGGGGTGCTAAGGATTACAAGTCTGTCTGATTTGCAGACAATATCACCTCTGATTGTCTGCCTACGTCACTGGCCCTTCACAAGACGACCCCTGGCCAAGAGATGCCAGTCAGATGTCAAGGGATATACAAGCGATGTTCACAGGTTGGATGTTTCATTACAGAACATTGGCGCAGTGCGAGGGACCTTTGTCCTTTTTGACTCCTTCCTTCATTTCAGTCCATGCTGGCCCCGAGGCCTGACAATGTCTGTAATTTCACTCTCCTTTTCTTGGACATCCATGTGTGCGAGGACTTCACTCAAAGGTCACACTCTCTCATACCTTCACAGTGTAGTGACCAGCTGGTCACTGTTCTAGTTGTTCTGATGCACCAGCCACTCCCAGAGGGCTGGCTTACCCCCCACCCCACAGCCACCCAACACAGGCGTCACTGGACATGTGACCCTGCCAACAAACGGGGCTGGACGCACGAGCCCTGGGCCAGTTCTCCTATACATGTACGGTGTCTGTGTGGTTACTTTCTATGCATGGGGGCCTCGTGCCCCACGACATTACACATGGGGTGCACCAATCACTTTAGGCACATGAGTTATGATGTGTGATGTAATTCGCATGGCGCCAATGCAAATGCAGAATGTGTTCGCATGTGCGGTAGCTGGCATCGGCAGCGATGACACACATTGGCCCCAATTGGATGATGCAGGGTTGCGGTTGCAACTTCCAGGCCACCGCGGTGTGGCAACCACTATGCAAATGAGCCATCAGCCAATGGGGCCTTTCGGCGTACATTTCTTGACATTGCGGTGTGCGCGCTCTGCAACTGCGGGGCTCGGCATTGGCCCCAATTACCTTCAGGGTCACCGAGGGTCACTCATGAGGATTGGGTGGGCCTCGCACTTTGCATTTTTGCAGGTTGCCACATTCATCATGGTGCCGCCACGCTTGCTGTGAGTTGTAGTTGTTCAGGGGTTGCATGGGTGGAGATGTTTGGTACGTGCCTCTGCTGTTGTGCGCAGCAGCGTCTTGTCTGCCGGAGGTGCAGCAGGTAGAGCAGTGGGGAGGCCTGTGGTGCAGGATCCATGGCGGCTCCGGTGGTTTGGATGGGTTCTGTATCAGCTCTTCCTCTCCGTTGTTGTGTTTCCGCCATCCGCAACGTGGTGGTTTTTATGCGGTGGTGGGAAGGGCTGTTTGCCACATCGTAATATGGTTGGCGGACGGAACGTGTTTCCGCACGACGGTCTTGCTCTGGTGGCTCCATCCACCACCCTTGCATACGCAAGAAACGTGCGGATCCTGACAGACCGCGGCGGACGGAATACGGCCTCTGTTGGACCATTGTAATTCGGTGGTCGCAATGACCGTATCCGGAGCGCGGAAATGAACCTTTTCCGCCACCGCCACCAGCGCGGATGGGCTTCCGTCCATCATTGTAATGAACCCCTTAGACTCGATATTCTGTAGCACGATATTCTGACAGTCGATATTTTTGTATCCCGATATTTTGCACTCAATATTAGTGCAAGTCGACAATAAAAACTCGATATTCTGACTGTTTACCCCCCCCCCCCGGATTTGCAACTCTAGATCCTGTGCAGTGTGGCATGCATGCCGTCGTATGAGTGACCCTCAACTTTATATCCAATTGAATGACCGTTTTTTGTTTTGTTTTGTTGTTTGTAAGAATGGAAAGTGTGTTGTATCCTGTGAGTTCCAATTCCTTCTATGCCTGGGCTGGTGTTTGGAAAACTGAGAGCGAATGATTTAATAGAATGTAGGTGTATGGTGTGGAGTAGAAACAACGAGATAGAGACAGTTGGAGGGAGGATGGAGCTATGACAGGTTCTGCCTGCTGTTGCTTTAAATTAAGGACCTAACATTAAATAAAGAACTTACCTCCTACCTGAATAAATTAACTGCTTGGTTAGGAAAATTTTTTGAGTACCCCGAAGAAACTTAACTTACAATGAGATGTAGTTGTAACATGAGTCTGCTATTAGGTATGACACTGTATGTTAGTCTGTCTTAACATTTCTTGTTTGTTTTGGCTTGGTGCATCTCCAGGGCAGTAGAATGCATTCCTACTCCTGAAATTGCACATTCCTGATGCCGCCTTGACCATGTGTGGTAAGGCTTCCTGAAACTATACATTTGTGATGCCACACAAACTGTATATTCCAGATGTTGTTCTCACTTTTCTGCAGTAACTCAGATACTGTCTTGTGGATTGTTACCTGCCTTGTTATGTTGGCCTAGGCCTGGCTGCCATGCTGCTTTTCTTTGCGCACGTTACACTGAGCCGGGCCTTCCTCGCCCTTTGCTCGTGCCAAGTTCTTTTGCACTGTCTGCATTTTCTGTTGTTCACCTTTCTGGGCTCAGTCTGCACAAACATGTACAAGGTCGCATAACAATGTATTCTGGTTCTTCCTGATATGACCAGTCTCGCGCACCCAGACATAACATTATGTGCAATTGCCATGAAGAATTCGATATGCTTTTAATACTGTGGTTTACTAGCGCTTACACACACTTGGAGAAATCCCTTTCAGTGAGAAGAGCTATGATGTCCTGCTGATGTAATTCTGCATCTAGAGACTGAGGTATGGGGGTTCGCTAGTCAAAGCCCAGAGGTCTTCTATTATTATAATAAACTATCTTACTGCAAGGGGAGGGTGGTAATGTTATTTATACGTTTATCCACTGAGCTCTGAGATGCTTTCCCCGTTTGTATTCTATGGAATTGTAACCATGCTGCTTATATTAGTCATATGCATTATGCTATTAGTACTGACACGTGTACTGTACATTAGAGCACGTAAGTTGGAATAAACATTTTAACCTATCCAGTGTCTCTTCCTACGCATCTTGTGGACAAGTACGAGTGAGTGACGAAAGAGTGTTCTTGCTTTTGCGAGTCCTGAGATAAAGATACCGTGTTCTGGGTTGTCCAAACATTAGTACTTGGGTGCTAATGGGATGCTAAGCTAGTTGGGTTGGGGTTTTTGGGTGCTACGGTATATGGTGGCAAACCACTGTATTCCGGGGTCCCATTTTCCTGTGCATAGCTCTGTGTATGTGCAGAAACCTTATGACATGGCGCGACCACCGTGGGGCAGCTTATCTGCGAGACGCTTGAGTAGTACTTGTGCTTGTCCACAAACCCCTCGCGTACGCTTCCGGAGGCGTATGTGATGGTGATACCTCCTATATTGAATGTTTTATAGGTTCTTTCAAGCTTGAAGTTATTAAAAAAGGTTAGTTAGCAGACCCATTTTTGTGCTCCCTGTTAGGTTGTCGAATATAATTGTTTAGTCATGGCTGGTGTGGCGATAGCTGCACATAGTCGAGGAGCACTCCGAGACCACTTAGCTGTGTATGGAGTGCCCGATACTGGGGTCGAGTTGGTCTTTGTGGTTCAAGCCGATGCGGCTTATCACTTTGAAGTGTTTTACACTTGGATCACTTTTGAAGCGGTGGATGCAGGTGATAAGCTGTTTCATGAATATAAGCCCACCGCTGTTCCTGCTGCCTATCGACCCTATACTGCTCTTGAAGTGCCTCTCACGGCTTGGCAGCACCGTGTTTGGTTCAATGGCGCCCTACCACAACCAACTACCGCAGTTCGTTTAGGCCCCTTGTCAATTCAGGGGGCCACTTGGCCTGTATTGGCCGGGTATACCCCGCATCCAAATTATCTGGCATTACCGCTTGCGGAACTGCGCACTATGCATACCGGATTGGTGCGAGTGCATCGAGCCTTGGTGACATACGTTACAGGTAGCCTCCATGGAGCTGCTCCTGTAGTCGCAGGCCAACCAGCTATTGCAGCTGGAGTGACTATAAGTCCTGTCATGGTAAATTCTGTGATGGGCAAACGTCCACAAAATAAGGACGACTATCCTTACTGGCTTGCAGAAAAGTTCGATCAGATAGAAGCAGTGTTTCCACATACATCCCCAGTAGATAAACACCGCATCCTCACGATAAGTTTGCCAAAAGACATAATCCCCGATTTGACATCATGTGAAAACTGGGGTAAGGTATTCGCAGCAGTTTATTCAAAATGTTTTGGAACTCCTTCCATGACGGTTCTACCCTCTGTAATTAAAAAAGTACAGGATGAACATGGCCCTGAAGCGGCTGTGGAATTAGGGATGAGACTAGTGGGAGTGTTTGATGTAGTAGCTGAGCTGATCCTTGGAAATGTCAAGGGCGATGCTATGAACTTTCAAGTAGCGAATGCTTTGGCTTTGGTCCCAGAGTTGGACAGGCCTCGCGAATTACCGAAAATAATAGCCCGGGCTTATAAAACAATTGGAAGAAATAGCCTAGGCAACAAGCCTTTTGTAAAAATGCAAACTCAATCGCAAACACAAGTTATACAAACAAAAAGTGCATCTGAGAAAGATGATAAACCGGTCTTCACTAAAAAGAGTTGGAGACAGAAAAAACAGGGTAAGCAACAAAAGAAGCCGGGGTCGAGAGGCGCTTCCCCAGTTTCGGTTTCTTCTGAACGTACTTATGATTTACGTGATAGGTCAAGGATTAAATCACCAGAAAGGTTTCAGAGCTCTGATACGCGTTCTCCTCGTTCTTCACAGGCCCAGACGTCGTCACAGGCTGGTGGAGGAGGACGTCAAGATAGAGGAAGGGGCCGAGAGGCTCCCCAGGAGCGAGACCAACCTCGACAACAAGTCAGAGGGAAAGCAGAAGACTTTCACCTTCCTCGACCGCAATTTCAGAAGAAAAAGGTTGCCGCTGTCACAGCGAAATATGCCTCAGACCGTGAGAACGAGACTCCAGAATTGGACGTGGGCAGTGACCCTCCTAGACAGCGCCGCGGAAGTTACCATAGTGCGGGAGGCGCTACGTCCTCATATGGAGGCGACAGCAACTGAAACATTCGTTACTGTAGAGACAGCTGACACGAGAGTGGCACCCCCTGACAGACTATATAATATAGTCATACAAATTGAAGGTGACATACCGCGTGAAATAAAAGGGATTTTTTGGGAAAATCTAACCTCTTCATATGACATTTTGTTAGCAGAGGTGGATTGGCCACCCCCATTCGTTTTAGCTGCACATAAAGGAGAGGAGGTAATCCTTCCAAGCTTTTCACGGCATGTCCCAAAGGACAAAGCTGAAGCACTTGCAGCTGAGTGGGCTGTGTACCTGGCACCAGCGTTATACCGCAACCATGTGGGATGGGATGAAGAATCACCTCCTCATGCAATACCTTTGCGGTCACTACCGCAGCCACAACCCCAATATCCCATCAAACGGCAGGCAAAAGGCCCCGTCTCCGAAATTCTGACACAGTTGGAATATCAGGGAGTAATTGAACCATGCGTATCACCTATGAACAATCCCCTTTTCGTGGTTTCTAAACCCGACGGATCGTACCGCTTAGTTTTGGATTACCGGCATTTAAATACTCATTGTCGGAACTTTGCGGTGCAAAATACACACAGTTCTGCGCTTGTAGACAGTCTTGTTCGTAAAAAATACAAAACGACACTTGACCTTTCAAACGGTTTCTACACGCACAACTTAGCCCCGGAGAGTGGTCAATGGACCGCATTCACTTCCGGTGGTAAATTATTCCAGTTCCGGCGTTTACCCATGGGCTACAAAAATAGTCCGGGTATATTCGCCGCCCGTGTTGTTTCTTTGTTAAATGACATTGATCAAGACGCATGTTCGTACGTAGATGACATCTATCTGACGGACGACGAATTATTTCAGCATTTGTCCCGTGTGGACCGCATTATTCTTGAATTTGCGGAGCAGGGTTACAAATTTAACTTTGCTAAATCACACATTGCTGAATTTACAGTTCTGTTCTTGGGCTATGAGCTCAACAACGAAGGTAAGGGCTTAGCCCCCATTTCTTGGAAAAATGTGCACATTTGTGCCCCCCAAATACTCTGAAGAAACTTCAGTCTTTGCTGGGTTTCTTGAATTTCGGGCGTACTTACATTCCCGAATATGCCCAGCGTATCAAGCCTTTGTATGCTTTGATACAACCTACTTATTCAAGGTCTTGCTGGCTGACTGAGCATACCTCAATTCTGCAGTCTTTGCAGACAGACCTTTTGGAGTCTAAATATCTTTTGACTCGTGATAACCACACAAACCTGGTGATTAGAATAATTCCGGGGGCGGTGGGATTCACATACTTAACCTTTAATGAAGGTGATACAGTACCCATCGCATACAAGTCACATCTGTACACTTCCGCTGAATTGCGCTTTACATCTGTCGAAAAAGTTCTAACTGCAGTGCAAATGGCGATTCTAAAAGAACGCGCACTGGCACAGGGAAAGCGGATTCTAGTGGTAACACCCTGTCCTGCCCTAGAGGCAGTAACAAAGGCAAGTGTACCGAACTCAAAAGCAATGCATCCCCGTTGGATACAATGGGCTACATCCTTGACGTCTTCGGACGTCACTTTTGTTTTTGATTCTTCTCTGCAGACTCAGGAGTTTTTGCAGTATGAATTCGTTCATCCTCCTCCTTTGTTTTTATTACCGCTTGAGGATTACAAATGTGTGATCTACACCGATGGTTCGGCGCAACCGGCCACTGGGTCCAAGCACGCTTATTCAGCTGCATGTGCTATTGTTGCGGGTTCCTTTGTAGATGGAAAGTTCAAATCCTCTGCAGTGCATACTCGCACACTTGGAGATAGTACCGCACAATTAGCCGAGCTGCATGCATTGCTACTTGCACTTGAGTTCGCTTCTCAGGATGAGACCACTCTTATTGTATGTGATTCTTTTTACTGTGTACAATCTTACAATGACAATCTGTTTTTCTGGTCGAAAAACGACTACAAAGACGCAAAAGGAAGCACAATTAAGCATAAAATGCTTTGGGTTCGAGTGGCAGAATTGCAACAACGTCTGCCCCTCACACAGGTGGTTCACACCTTAGGCCATCAGCGGGTGGGCGCACACGCTATTGGTAACGATCTGGCAGATGAAGCTGCCCGTTCAGCAGTAGTCACGTGTTCAGTAGCAGCGGTTACCAGGTCCATGTCTAAAATAGACCCTGTTATATTAGCAGCTATTGCTGCAACCAAGGAAGGTAATAATTACCCTACAGGTTTCCCTTCCAAGTATTCTTACACATTAAGTCCCGATCAGGTTCCTTATGTAACTATACCTGACGTTGGAGATCGGCTGATCCCCAACGCGGACCGCAGGAGTGCCTTGATATCAGCTGCACACGAAGGCATGGCTTCGGCTCATGCAGGTGTGTCAGCTACAGTTTCCATCTTGCAGCAGCGTTATTGGTGGCGTGGGTTATATAAAGACACCCGTGCTTTTGTTCTTTCTTGCGACGTTTGTCAACAGATTAAGCCTTCCACGGTAACACGTCCACCACAAACACCGCTCTGCATTGCTAACAGACCCTTTGGGTGTGTTTACTTGGATCACTGCGGTCCATTCTCATCAGACACTGCTTATAAATACATCTTAGTGGCAGTGGACTCGTGCACACGGTTTCTCTGGGTCTGGCCACAACGGAGTGCTGACGCCCGAAATGTAATCAGGGATTTGCGTGTCTTTGTGGGAATTTTCGCATGCGGCACCTTCCATTCGGACCAAGGTCCAGCGTTTGCCTCTAGGGCTTACAAGGATGCAATGGCTTCGCTTGGGGTGCGGGTGAAATTTTCGTCTCCGTATAGGCCTGAGGGCAACTCTATCGTTGAACGAATGAACCGTGACTTAAAGCAATCCTTAACAGCTAGGGTTTTAGGTACTGGCAGGAACTGGCTGGCCCATTTGTATACCGTTCAGCGTGCACTTAATAATCTCCCTAGAAGACCTCTGGGTGGGCGGACCCCATACGAAATGCTCTTTGGCATAAGAATGTTTGTGCCTGACCTTGAGGGTCCAGACATCGCGGCGCAATCCGCCAAGTTTGATGTAGATAACCATTCTGCTATGTTACAGGACTTACAAGAAGCCCGAGACAAACTTGCAACTACACATTTGCCTTCAGCCACAGATCCTGCGTTGCAGATTCCGGTAGCCGGCTGGCTTCCGAAAGTTGGAGAACTGGTTCGAGAGAAGGTTGAAAACAAAAAAGAATTTGGCCCCTCTTTTCGTGCACCGGTTCCAGTTCTTGGCCTGAAGGGAACACGTACAGTCATTTTACCACCGCTTCCTGGTCGCAAAGAGAACAGATACATCTCAGTTGAAAATGTCAAGCTACAGCGCCTGGCCGATCCTGAATAGTGTCACACCAGCGGTCTCTTGTCCTGCCATTTATCGGACATATGTTCATAGTCCATCTGCACGAACGATCGCTGATGCTGTAATTGAGATGGTTGATTTGCCTGAAACTACGATTGATCCCCAACTCTCCACCAATATCGACGAGGACGAGTATACTTATCCTGCATCAGAATCGGTGGCCCATCAACCAACAACGCCACTAAGCCCGACTCGTTATTCCTTTGATTCGGATTCCACATCTTCAAAAGTTCCGTCCAAGTTCAGTATTTTTATATCCTGGTTTAGAGACAATTTTTTGATTCCCCCTGGACATACATCTGGTTGGTACTTTTCTTGATATTTTTGTTCATGTCCATTGGCTTTGTCACAGTGTTTTTTCTACTAATCAATGGTC
This sequence comes from Calotriton arnoldi, assembly GCA_963921515.1. Taxonomy (NCBI): domain Eukaryota; kingdom Metazoa; phylum Chordata; class Amphibia; order Caudata; family Salamandridae; genus Calotriton; species Calotriton arnoldi. Next base: position 216,671 of record CAWUFW010007752.1, on the reverse strand, counting down.
ACTATTTACCTGAACGCTCTGCTGTAGACTATGTTTCTGGAACTTTGGCTCCTCATTCCTCGTCTCACATCATGAAGCGTGACCACACATTTGTGAACATTTCAGCTTTCCCAGTTGCTGATGGCATCGTATGGGATGCAGTGAACTATCAAATCCATGGTCCGACGGAAATTATTAATGTACCTAATGTCCTTCGTGTTTCAATGGGTGATGTTGTACAAAATAATATTCATTCTGATGATTGGGATGTGCATGCCGTTGAAGCATTGTTTGCCGATTTAAAATATTATGCATCTTTTAATGCTGAAGATCTATATATGAATTCTGCTAATTATGCCGATTTGTATTGTTACCAACATTGGGGTAATCATTTTCTCCATAAGCCCAGTGCCCTGCGTAGTTCTGTTAACTATACCCAATGGGAACATTGTCCAAACCCCTTGCCAGGTAGCTCTCAAACTCTTCGAAATAAGTTTAATTATTTTACTGATTTTAATCGGTCGAACCCTGCATCCTATTATTTTAGACTAAATAACACATCAACTCAGAAAATTATGTTAACACACACCAAATTGCTTTATTCAGGTTCCTTTCTAAGTGCCTTAGCTGTGGGTGGTTATGAGTACTGGGATAATACAGTGGATTTAAAATCTATTTGGGGCTCCAAGCCATGGCAGGTACAGGGAACCGAGGCGTTGCATCGTGCGTGCCTCATCCCTACCCAAATTATGTTCCTAAATGCTTCCATCTATCAGACTACATGTTGGGGCTTAGCAACCACTAAACAATTGAATACGCCATCAATACCATCCCTGTCAAGTTTTCCAAATGAAAGCTCACGATTCAATCTGTCCCTCGTGTCCCTGCAGGCAATGTTACAAAATAACTCGTTTAATGTTTCTGAGCTGGTTCAGTCACCCTGGTTAGTATGGCCTATATCATCTAATGCATGTCAAATGCGTTTTCATAATACTGGTGCTAGCTACACACAGAATAGGCCTGATCCGAGGTTTACTGATGCCCGTACTGTCACTACATACTCTGTTGGTAAATTATGCAAACAATGGCTGCAACATTCGTCCCTTGATTCTGTTAAACAACATTTGTCCCTCCTTACAGGCAATATTGATCTGTCCGACTTTGTTTTGGGACCTCGTGGTCCCCGACCTAAGAGATTCATTTATGAAACGTATAATGAACTCTGGAAGCTATCACAAATGGAAGCTGCTTCCCGTCTTCGGGAAATAGATCAAGCAAATATGGAAAAGGTGCTTGCTGTTGTTGACAATAGTATTAATACCCTGTCTTCTCGCATTTACACTTTAGAGAATATTGTGTCCTCTGTTGTTGATATTGTACAAGATGATGTTTCTGTGTTATATCATGGTCAGAATCAATTGCGCTCAGTTATGCAGTTTGCATGGACTTTACAAACACTTAAGTTAGGTAAAGTGCCTTGGCATTTTTTGAACACCTCTGCCTTATTTCTACCTTTTAACTTAACTGACAAACAGCAATTTATGTCCATGAAGGATGCAACTTACACTCTATTACATATCGAAAAGGTGGATCCTTTGCCGTTCTCTGTTGCAGAACTCGATTCTGCTGTATGGCTAGTCCATGGGGTTATAGCTTTACCATTTTCCTTGTTTGAATTTGACTCGTGCATGAAACATTATCCTGTGGGCCGTTACCGGCCATTGGGCAGTGCTTTCCTGCATGAACTCTGGTCCTTGCCTTTCATGTATAAATGCCTTCGGGACGGCAAGGAAGTCTTTCTCACGGGGGAGTACTGCGACTCGACTATAGGTCATTCGCTTATTTGTAAACACATTAAATTGCATGGCTCATGCAGCGTTTCCTCTCCTAATCTTGCTTGTGTGCTGAAAGGTATTCCTGCTCCTGTTATTTCACCTACTTTCACTCTCCTTTCCAATGGTAGTTATTTACTTTTAAATAACGAAAACTGTTGTGGCCTGCAGGCTGGCATTCCTTACATTGTAACAGTTTCGCACAGGGTTGTCTGCTGCAAAAATGTGCTGTTTCCTCCCCCTCACGGCAAGGTTGATATCTCTATTTGGCCTTCCATCCCTACCCTGGAAGCAGATTTCAATAGACTGAGCAGAATAAAGGCACTATTATTAAACGAGGAAGTTATGCTCACGTCCGCCCGGGAGACATTCATTCTCCAGGTGGCGAGTACCCACAGTGAAATACAGGCCCTTTTAAACACTAATCTCCCCCAACATTTTGGGGAGTTAATACATCGTATTTTTAACGCATCTAACACTGAAGGCCTAGTGCACTTTTTTAAGGTCGTGGGGTCGGGTTTGGTGTCCTCCTTCCAAACTATTTTTGGTGTCATCCCGGCTTTCATACATTCTATTTTTTCCAGTGTCTTTGGCGGTTTCCCATTGATCCTCGCTTTAGCGGCTGGTGTCTTGCTCTTAATTTGCTTTCTGCGCAATGGCTGCTCCCCGATGGGACCTGCTCGATCCAGAACGCCTCCAGCTGCTCCGTGAGCGCCTTTTGGCTGGTTTTGGTGTCTTGCCATTGGCGACACTGAGTGTGTCATATACTCTTTCATTTCGCTTTGCGTATTTCACTTGCGTGCAACCTGTGATGACTTGTGTCCGCTGTCCTTTCACCTGGACTCTGGATTATTGCCTCTCCAATTCGTCATTGTCTGTTCCGGATTTTGTTCAGTTGATGGGTCCCTTAGAGGCCCATGAGCAGGACTGTTCCGTTGCTGGCAGTATGGCACGTGCGGCTGCACTGGGGATTTTGGCGCAATGGGATATCTGGGCGGCTGCCCAGGATCTCCTACAACGAAGCTGTTTCAATTATCACGCAAGCTGTCCCGCATTGCTTCTGGATGCTCCCTTTGCTGAGGAGCATTCCTGCTCTTTGAACTCATGGATTGGATGGCATCTATGTTTTTTGACGATTCCAATGATGAACTCTTGGAGGGTATGGCTTTTTTCTGCACTTTCACTTTCATGGATTGACCTGCCCTTCGCCGTTTGGGCGCTCCCTGTGCTCCGACGTCAATTTTCTCCTCTGATGGGCCTCTGTCCTGGCCGCCAGACTGTCCCGGGGAGGGTGTCTTGTGGATTGTTACCTGCCTTGTTATGTTGGCCTAGGCCTGGCTGCCATGCTGCTTTTCTTTGCGCACGTTACACTGAGCCGGGCCTTCCTCGCCCTTTGCTCGTGCCAAGTTCTTTTGCACTGTCTGCATTTTCTGTTGTTCACCTTTCTGGGCTCAGTCTGCACAAACATGTACAAGGTCGCATAACAATGTATTCTGGTTCTTCCTGATATGACCAGTCTCGCGCACCCAGACATAACATTATGTGCAATTGCCATGAAGAATTCGATATGCTTTTAATACTGTGGTTTACTAGCGCTTACACACACTTGGAGAAATCCCTTTCAGTGAGAAGAGCTATGATGTCCTGCTGATGTAATTCTGCATCTAGAGACTGAGGTATGGGGGTTCGCTAGTCAAAGCCCAGAGGTCTTCTATTATTATAATAAACTATCTTACTGCAAGGGGAGGGTGGTAATGTTATTTATACGTTTATCCACTGAGCTCTGAGATGCTTTCCCCGTTTGTATTCTATGGAATTGTAACCATGCTGCTTATATTAGTCATATGCATTATGCTATTAGTACTGACACGTGTACTGTACATTAGAGCACGTAAGTTGGAATAAACATTTTAACCTATCCAGTGTCTCTTCCTACGCATCTTGTGGACAAGTACGAGTGAGTGACGAAAGAGTGTTCTTGCTTTTGCGAGTCCTGAGATAAAGATACCGTGTTCTGGGTTGTCCAAACATTAGTACTTGGGTGCTAATGGGATGCTAAGCTAGTTGGGTTGGGGTTTTTGGGTGCTACGGTATATGGTGGCAAACCACTGTATTCCGGGGTCCCATTTTCCTGTGCATAGCTCTGTGTATGTGCAGAAACCTTATGCCACACAAACTGTATATTCCAGATGTTGTTCTCACTTTTCTGCAGTAACTCAGATACCTGCTTTCTAAAACTCCATTTTCTGATGCCATGGTTATCCCCCAGCAAGCCAGATTCTCTGCCATTTCCTACATGAGTACACAGGCATCGTGAACCCCTTGCTTTAGCAGCTACAGTGGGGGTGGAGTTCTTCATGGGCTTCATCTGGCTGCAGCTCGGCAGACAAAGGCTCATGGATGAGCGAAAGGATCAATGATTGACTGAAAGGATGGATGGATGAGTGAAAGGGTGGATGAAGAGATGGATGAGTTAAAGGATGCATGGATAGGTTTGAATATGGATGGGAGATGGACGCAATGGTGAAAGACTGAATGATGGATGAAAGAATGAATGACTGACAGAATATAAAAGTTAAATGGTAGATATCAGCAGGTGGATGGAACAATGAAAGGATGAATGGATAGATGGAAGAGACAAGCGATCTCTTCAGGGGAGGGGCATGATGACTTGCTTTGTTTGCTTGCTGCCACAAAAGCTCTGGTTCGAAGTGGAGGGTATTTTAATTTTCTGGCTATTCCCTTGCATGAGTCGCTCTTCATTTGTTATGTTTTAGTTTATAAAGAACCACTGATTTTGTCTGATTTCTGAACTGAGAATATTTCTACTTTCTTTTCAATTCTAACTTGTCTCCTCCGTAATCTTACAGTTCTGCTTTTGTTACTTCCAGACTTGCCTTTGTAAGGTCCTGTTTTCTTTTTGTAAACCCTTTTGGATCCAAGCAGTGTGATGCAAAACTGTTAAATAAATAGAAAATTCAAGATAGAAGAAACGCTGTGGTAACATAGGTGCTTACTTGCCAGTTTGGGGGTCATTTTGATGGCGGTTGGACCACATCCGATGGCTCATCCGTTGCGGTCCAACCTCCATCTGCTGCTGCGATCCGACCGACACATTACAATGCGTGCAGTGGGAGTCAGCAAGCAGAGGGACAGTCCGACGCTGTCCGACGGGCTCAAGGAGCCTGTCGGACCATTGGAGGGTCAGTAATCCCTACAATAGGGGCAGTGCCTGTTCAGGCACTGCCATAGGGATTACAATGTCCCTTTCCGCCTGCTCTTTCATGGCGGTTCACCCACCATGAAAAGGTAAGCGGAAAGTGACTTTGGGGGTCCCTAGCGGGCCCCCTTGGCCCTCCACTATAGGGCCTGGGGGGCACCTATGATGCCTCCTAAACATCCCTGCCACACAGTGCAGGGATGTTTTTAAAGTGTACATTTTGTATTGCGGCTTGTGCTGCAGCCTGCAGCACAAGCCTCAATGGAAAATATACACTTTGCAACCGTTGTGAAAGTGGTTGCAATATAATAAGGGCAGCAGGACTGCTGACTCCTTGTCCGGCGGTCCCGCTTCTACTACGGTGCCGGTCAGACGAGAGTCCGACCGGCATCGTAATGATGCCCATTGTGTTTTTTGTGTTCATTGGTACCATTTATAGAACAACCTCTGTTCTAGCTGTGTTACAAGAAAAGCTACATTTAAAAACAGAAATGACTAGTAAATGGTGCACCCCATGTTTGATATAATTAAGCATATGATAAGAGAAGTAGAGGGAGCACAGAGTAGAATCCCTGGTCCAAATCTAGAAATAATGGGTCTTATTCCCAACTTTTTGGCTATTCACAAAATTTGAGTGTAAAGTTATTCAAAAAGTTTAAGTTACTACTGCTAAGTAGTAGTAAGTCCAGCAACACACATGGACTACCAATAGTACTGCAACAACATCCCATTGAAAATAATGAAGGCAGGGACTTTAAATAAAACCCCAAAGAAAATCATCTTAAATTAAACTAAATTATTTGAGATAGCTAAAAATATAAATACATTTAATATAATGTTAAAATATATAAAACTACTATATATTATTTAAAAAACCATTTTTAAACATAAAAATTAATGTCACCTTTTTAAATATTACTAAATTACTTATAATGGATTGTATACATCACTTTCAATAGTTGTTAAAGCATATTAAAAATATATACAATTTTCTTTATGCGAAATGTATTACTTATTTTAACCTTCAGGAAAAGCAATTTAATTTAATTTAATTAATATATGTAATTTATTTAAAGAATTAATTCGAAATAAAGGAAAAAGTACAGTGGAATTTTTCTTATTTTGTTCTAACTGAAAATAAATATATAACATTAATTTACATCAATATTTAAAGTAAAAAATATTTATAATATCTTATTTTGAGCTAAATAAACTTTTTTATTTTCCCCTTTACTTTACCACACCGAGTTCTCCATCTCACATGTGGAGTCTCTCAGTTTCTAAATATTAAATTTAAAAAAAATTTTTTTGTGAAGTTTTAATTAAATAATAAATTCCCCATACGGATTTTTTTTTTAATATGCTTAATAACTATTAAAAGCGATGTATATAATTGATTATAAGTAATTTAATTATGTTTACAAACATGCCACATTTTATAATTAAATAAGATTTATGTACTATATTATGTATTTTTTTGCGTAAATTAAAATCTTTTCATATTTTTCACTATTTAATTTAAGAACATTTAATTTAATATTGGGTTTTATATAAAATCCCTACTGCCATTATTTTCTGTGGGATGGCGTGGTTGGCCATGGCTGGTGATGTACCAACTACTGTTTTTTTAGAATTAACTTTAGAAGAGCAGTTTATAAATAGCAATGGACTTATTCTTTTGTGGGTGGAGGACGTTTCTCCTTAAACCTACCTTAACCCTCTCTAAATCTCTCTTTACTCCTTCCTAATCGCCTCACCATTTGCAGTAAGTATGCCCCTTTTTCTAGCCACTCCCCTGTGTCCCTCCCACATTCACTACTAAAACCTTACTTACATGTGTGGAGATTCTGCAGTTGGGGCGGAGATCTCTGCACATATAAGTGTAGGAGAGCCTGAGGTGTAAACCCTGCATGTAGGTTTGTGAATAGCATTTTGTAGCACGTTTTAAGGTGCTACTAAATGCACTATATAGTCCAGGTTCAGAGTCAAGCCTAAAATGGTTTAGCCACACAAGAGCAAAGTTCACAATAAAAACCAAATGATTTACTCTTAGAGGTTATTGATCCTTCTCCAAATTCACAGAAAAAACTCAACATTTAAAAGGAACTGAGGACTCATAATACAATGAAATTCATACCAATTGCTACATTCAGTTCATTTGTGCTTTCATTGCCAACTTCGTCCTGGATTAAATATCTATGCAGAAACTGAGCACGATCTAAACATCCAAAACCCAACCTGAGTTACCATCAGTGAAAGAACATCGACCAAACATCATCTAACATTGTATTTTTATTTCTTTTGATTACTCTATGAAGATGATTTCTGTACAGCTGTGACAGAAAGTAAGGGCTTAAGTTCCTTCCCAGTTTCCTGCTTACTCACAATATTTAAAAGCCTCACACCATCTCCTGCTATGTTTAAGTAACTTAGAGACATGATCCACCACCCCTGCTGGGCAGTGTCCCAATACTTTGACAATGGGCCTTGTTTAAACCACTTTTTGAACCCCGCAGGGCCTATCTGTCTGAGGTAGAAAAGAGCAGTCAATATACAATTATCACTTCTATATGAAACTAATTGTAGTTAAAAAAAACTAAAGATGTTTGTGGTTGATCACAACCTTCAGAGTTTATTATCCTCAGGAGGTAATGCAGGCCATCGTTCTTTCCTTCTAAGAGAACCTCAGGATGGAGCTCAATGGGTCCTCTGGATTTATCAACTACGTTAATCGGTTTTGACCAGGTGATTCTCCTGCAGATGCTACAGCAGAATATGCTTCATGATGCAACATTAAGATTAAATACATCTTTCATATCTGAAAGACATCACAGCAATGTTACCCTGGCTGCTTTCATTTATTATTCCCTAAATCCTCACAAGGAGTGCAGAAGGTTTGGGCATTCTTTTGTATTGTTTACCGGATCTCAATGGTCAGGCGTATTCACAAACACACATGAACCTGGTGGTGTGAAAACTAAAAGTGAAGGATGCTAGCCTGCACCCGGATTTCTCTGACTTCTTTCTTGCTATTAACGGCTATTGACAGCTGAGTATATCAATGAAATAAAAAATAATGGCCTTTCACAATAAGTCCAACGTTACCTAAAATACACAATGTTTTAATTGGATTTATTATATCTGCTTTTAAATAATACCATTTTAATTAATAATTTCTTTTTCCACCAGATTACAAATCCATTACATAATTACAGATGCAGAATTGCTGCAAAAGCCAACAGGCTTATCTTAAAGTGCCTGTGGACAATTCTGCCATTTTGAGACGGCAAAAAAGCTTAATGGGACAAAAGAGAGCAAGAGAGTGAGGAGTAATTAAAGCACCAATTTCTGTCTGAAAGGAATTGATTATATTACTGTGGGAACTTCTCTAAACTGGAGAAGGCATTCATGGGAATGACGGTCTCCAAAGAACTATGGAACTGTTGAATATTTCCTGTTATAAGGATATTTGAAAGGGTCCTGCTCTATTTGGAGGAGTTAAATTCGAGCTTCAGCTACATTTTTTCAAATAGGAAATAGCTTTATATTTTAGGTAGCATATTCTGTCATACTGGAGTCTACCAAGAAATATCTCTTGGATTTTAAGTCACACCATGTTGTTGTAAAAGTAGGGATGTTTATGGTGTGAATTATATAAGCCTTGGCTAATTTTCCATAACCAATGACAGAATATGTCATAAATGGCTTGGTACAACATTTTCAGCTAGTTAAAGTTGAAGCAGAGAAAGACAAGGGAGAATCATCAATAGAACTGTTAAGGAAATATTTGGGGACTTATTACGAGTACGGCGGTCAATAGGACTGCCCTACTCGCTGTGGTGGTCTGACCACCACCACACTGCGGGCCTGCCCGCAGTATTACAAGTGTGGCGGTCAGACCGCCACAGGACTGCTGAGACCGCTGGGGATCCAAGATCCTGCGGCGGTCGTGCAGCGGTCAGGAGTGACAATATTCTGGCACCATAAAAAAGGGTGGGGGAGAGGCAACTAAGGAGGCCCTAACAGGGTCCCCTGCCGCTCCTGAGCCTGGGGGTGCATGCAGGGGGACACATGTTGTGCCCCCCTGGTATTGCACCCCACGTTCCTGCATGGTGTGGCATGCATGACACACCATGCAGGAACGTGCAGTCCATGCTCTCACGGCAGCGGTCTGCATGTTAGGCTCTCCTATGAGCCTAACAGATCGCTGCTGTCAGACCATCCCTGCACCGCCCCCCCACCAGGATTACACTCTAAATCGGGCGGGAGGGCACACCGCGGCTTTGGCGGTCATCCAGCGGACGGTGTGGTACCGTCACTGCTGGAAGACCACCAAACTTGTAATAAAAAATTAAAAGCCTGCCATTATGAGCAAGGGGAAAAGGTGGGCAGATTATTAGCAGCGTAACTGCAACAAAGGGACGTAGCAACAGCCATCCCAGCCATTAAAGATGGCTCTGGAGTCTGGACGCATATTCCTAGACGTGCAAGGCACTGCTGACATCTTCTGAGCCTTCTATGCCACTTTATATAGCTCAAAATCCACAGTGGCAAAGACTGGAAGGAATGTTTCTTACTGACATTAACCTATGCAGCCTTTGTGACGATTGTAGAGCCCTTTTGGAGAGGGACATCACCAAAGAAGAAGTGCCGTAGGCCATCTCCAACCTACCCTACAATAAAGACCCAGGAGAGGACAGTTTCCTGGGCATATTTTATCATTGGATAAAGGAGGACGCAGTGGACCAATGCAATGCCACTTTCCAGGAAGCGGAAAGAACTGGCTCTATCTCCTGAATGTCTTATAGAACAGTGATCACAGTCCTACCAAAGCCAGGCTAAGACCATCTGCTTTGCATAAGCTAATGACCAATCTTCTTCCTGAACATTGATACCAAGAATTTATCATGCATTCTAGCTACCCGACTCAAGAGGGTCACCCTGAGGCTAATACATGATACCCAAGTGGGATCTGTCCCAGGAAGGCCTTCGCATAACCACTTCTGTACCTTAGCCATCTCCTATGGATCTCCAAAAACTCTGCAAAAGACACAATTGCCCTCTCCCTTGATGCTGAGAAGGCATTTGACTGTATAGAATGGGGGTATCTGTTCAGAGTTCTCCTTCAACTGGGTTTTGTGGAAAACTTAATCTCAAAAGTCTGCTGGCACTACGCAGAACCTACTACTCAGGTCACTTGCGGCAGGTTCATGTTGATTGCCTTCCTGGTCGGGAGAAGGACTGGACAGGTGTGCCCCCTCTCACTCCTATTGTTCTTGTTGGCTTTGGAACATCTAGTGGCAGGTACACACCAGTCTCCCCAAATAACAGATATACAGAAAACTGTACGTTTGCCAAGATACTGCTCCACTCGAATTATATCTAGCTCATGCCTACAGACCTAGACAGGTTGCTACCAACCTTGATATCCCTCTTATCGGCCTTCTCTGCTATCTTGGACTACAAAATCAACTGGGAAACTTGCAGCTTCAAGCCTTCTCCACCACTCACACCACTGGAGATGCACAAAGCCAGATTGCAACACAGCCCGTATCTTATGTGACTGTCCCGCTGCTGGCGCGGAAACATTTTTCTTTCATTTAATCAGTTCTACCTGTAATTTACAATCGGGGTCTCCAGCTCTTCACCAAAATCTCTGTAATGGATCTCTGCCACCATTTTAGGATGGAGCATCAATCAAAATCATTTCAATAAACATCATTAATTTAGTCATTTACTTCAGTCAATAATGAAAGTTTTGGATCAGTACAAAAACCTTTATCAAGAACCCAATCAAGTAAATCACAGCATGTGGATTCTAACTTATCAGAACCCATAAAGAGTCCTTTTTGAAAAAGAGCAAGATTTAAAGGAGCATTAAAATAGAATGAGATTGAAGACAAACTCCTCAGCAGAGCAGTTCCAGAAACCCATCTCAGTCTCTTCTCTGATATTAGCATCAGCAAACCTTTGCAGTAATAACTATTCAAAATTAGGCTAAGAAAATAGTCACAGCAGCTGCCATAACCATTAAAGAAAATAGACACCCACAAAGTAGTAGGTGACTTAAGTCACTGTCAGCAGTAGTTCACAGCGAATAGGGTAAAAGTACTAAGGGAAAAGGGATGGTCGCAGCAGAATGGCCTGGACCAGACTGCCTTGACTTCCTGGAGTCAACTGCCCTAATTCTAACTAGGAACATGTATATTATTAAACACAAAAATATATGTAACAATCCATGCTGGTGTTAGGTCATCTTAAACCAATAGGGTAGGATTGTTTGATGGTCTGCTGCTTCTTCCTTCATTCCTATGGTAAACGTAGAAAGTCGACAAGGTGCTATCTTCAAGTGTCAACTTAGTTGCTAAACATTCTTGTGCGTTAGCTCCACTCTGAGTTCCCACAAGAACCCTGCAGTCTAAACTATTAGCTATTCAGTATTCCACTGCGTAACAATGAACTATTGCTGGCTTTAGGGCCCTAGGCACTTTACCACTGCTAGCCAGTGCTAAAGTGCATATGCTCGCTCCCCAAAATGTAATTGTAATTGGTTTCTCCGTGAATGGCATATTTGTTTTACTAGTAAGTCCCTAGTACAGTGCACCATGTGTGCCCAGGGCCTGTAAATCAAATGCTACTAGTAGGCCTGCAGCACTGATTGTGCCACCCACATGAGTAGCCTTGCAAACATGTCTCAGACTTGCCACTGCAGTGTGCAGTTTTAAACTGCCATTTTGACCTGGCAAGTGCACCCACTTGCCAGGCCCAAACTTTCCCTTTTATATCATGTAAGGCACCCCTAAGGTAGTCCTAAGGTAGACCTATGGGCTGGATGCAGTGTATCTAAAAGGTAGGACATGTACTGTTGTGTTTTACATGTCCTGGTAGTGAAATACTGCTAATTACGTTTTTCACTACAGCAAGGCCTATCTCTCCCGTAGGTCAGCATTGGAGCTCCCTTGTAACATCTTACAAGTGTTATCTGCCAATTAGGAGCTGATAGAAAGTTAGAGTTTGGTGTCTCTGGACTCACAATTTAAAAATACATCTTTTAGTGAAGTTGGATTTTAAATTCCAGGTCTGAAAATGCCACTTTTAGAAAGTTGCAAAAAAAACAGTTGATGGACAGAATGCAGAACAATGTCATACATTCACCCCAGTACAGAGATCTGGGCCTAAATCCATCGTTTTTTGCTCACCATGCCATTCCAGTTTGAACCCAGCCATATGCAAATCAGTCTTGACCCTGTGCCTCATGGAAACAGTCCAGCCCGAACTGCCAAGCCAGGTACTCCCTGGACTGGAAACAAGCATCCTAGGACCGGTTTCGGGGTTTCACCCCTCTTCAGCCAGGATAGCTTGATTCCAGTGGTATGGAGAGCACGGGACCCACGTCTGGGCATACCCATCCCACTCGGGGTGACAAATGCAAAAAAAAACAGTTGATGGACAGAATGCAGAACAATGTCATACATTCACCCCAGTACAGAGATCTGGGCCTAAATCCATCGTTTTTTTACTTACCATGCCATTCCAGTTTGAACCCAGCCATATGCAAATCAGTCTTGACCCTGTGCCTCATGGGAACAATCCAGCCCGAACTGCCAAGCCAGGTCCTCCCTGGACTGGAAAGAAGCATCCTAGGACCGGTTTCGGGCTTTCACCCCTCTTCAGCCAGGATAGCTTGATTCCAGTGGCATGGAGAGCACGGGACCACGTCTGGGCATACCCGTCCCACTCGGGGTGACAAATGCAAAAAAACAGTTGATGGACAGAATGCAGAACAATGTCATACATTCACCCCAGTACAGAGATCTGGGCCTAAATCCATCGTTTTTTGCTCACCATGCCATTCCAGTTTGAACCCAGCCATATGCAAATCAGTCTTGACCCTGTGCCTCATGGGAACAGTCCAGCCCGAACTGCCAAGCCAGGTCCTCCCTGGACTGAAAGAAGCATCCTAGGACCGGTTTCGGGGTTTCACCCTCTTCAGCCAGGATAGCTTGATTCCAGTGGCATGGAGAGCACGGGACCCACGTCTGGGCATACCCGTCCCACTCGGGGTGACAAATGCAAAGGCAGTTCAGGCTGGACTGTTCCCATGAGGCACAGGGTCAAGACTGATTTGCATATGGCCAGGTCTAAACTGGGGTGGCATGGTGAGCAAAAGAATGATGGATTTAACCCAGATCTCTTGACTGGGGGGTGAATGTTTTGATTTGTTCTGCATTCCGTCCATCAATTGTGTGTCTTTTGCTTTCTCGCCCTAAGTGCGCCAGGTATGCACAGACGTGGGTCCTGGGCTCACTGTGCCACTGGAATCAAGCTATCCTGGCTGAAGAAGGGTGAAACCCCGAAACCGGTCCTAGGATGCTTGTTTCCGGTCCAGGGAGGACCTGGCTTGGCAGTTCGGGCTGGACTGTTCCCATGAGGCACAGGATCAAGACTGATTTGCATATGGCCAGGTCTAAACTAGGGTGGCATGGTGAGCAAAAGAATGATGGATTTAACCCAGATCTCTTGACTGGGGGTGAATGTTTTGATTTGTTCTGCATTCCGTCCATCAATTGTGTGTCTTTTACTTTTAGAAAGTTGGCATTTTCTTACTTTAACTATATTGTGTGCCTCTGCCTGCCTCTGAATATGCGTCTGGGTCAGGATGACAGTTGGACTGTTTGTGCATTCACTCGAGACAGTCACACAAAGAAAGCTGAGGGGTGCCCTGCATATCCTGATGGCCCATCACTCGGCTGATGAGTCTTCGTGAGCTATAGGTGATGGGAGGAGTTGACACTGACACCTGAATAGGGCTGTGCCTGTCCTCATGCAAACGAGTCTCCACCTCATGTAGTGTGAATCAAGCCAGGGCAGGGAAAGGCAAGGTCTTGTACACTACAAAGACTTTTCTTTGAAGTTTGACTCCTTCAAAGGCTGAAATGGGTATAAGTACTGGACCTGTGACACCATATACTCAGAACACTTCTGGGTTGAGGACATTCTGCCAGGAAGAAGAGCTGGATAGCTGTCAGGAGGGACTGTCACTTTGCTGTTTACTTTGCTGTGTTGGCCTTCTGCTTGCTACTTCTGTCCTGGGAGTGAAATGACTGGACTCTGCTTTCTACATCCTGCTTCCAAGGTTCTTCAAGGGCTTGAGTTGAGCTTGCCTCCTGTTAAGAAGTCTTAGAGTATTCAAAGACTTCACCTGCAACCCCTGGGCCCCTCTGCTGAGGAGCCCTACTTGTCAAGTGGTGCCAATTCCAGTTCCTGGGCCCTTGGAAGTGAGTTTGAGGTGCTACCAAGAAGAAACCAAGGTATCGACGCCCATCGACTTTGGGACTGGCGCCTTTCTGCAACTTTGACACCGTGCCGCTGCCTGCACTAGAGCTATTGTCCCAATCAACGCACCATCCGCGACTTGCACCACAGGCTCCGATGATGCTGCAGCACTTCAGAAGCTCGCCACTACACAGGTCTCGAGCACCGCACCACGGACGTCCGTGGTGCACAACTCTCACTCCTACTCCTGTGGCCAGGCCCGACATGCACCGCTTAAACCGAAGCCTCATTGCTTGACTCTTGAGACCTCAGCGACGCCGCTGCACAGTAAGGAACTGAGGTACCGCACCGGCAACTGCAGCATTACCTCCCCTGCAGCTGTAAGGAACCGACGCACACCTCCCCTGCCTGGCAGTGCGAAACCGAAGCATCACCTCCCCTGCAACAGTAAGAAACCAACGCCTCACCGACCTCTGCGGCGCCTCACCCCCTCTGTGTTTTGCATCACCTTTGTTTTTCTTGACCCCTAGAAGGTACTGTGCTGGGTTCTGCCAGATTCCGTAACAGGCCCTTGCTCCATCGAGGTTGGACTGACTTTGTGGAGTCATCGACCACAACCAAATAGCCCCAATTGGAGCTATTTTTATTTCTAAAGAGCTATACTTGATTTAACCTTTAAAAGTGGTATCTTGATTTGTGCATGTTGAATTTTTGTCATTTTGGTCTTTTTTTATTCAGATAAATATTGGCTATTTTTTAAAACTGTGTGGAGTGCTTTTGTAATGTTTTCACTGTGTTACTGTGTATCTATGTTCAAATACTTTGTATATTGCCTCTGCGATAGGCCTAACTGCTCTGTGCCAAGCTACCAAGGGGGTGGCATGGGTTATCTTAGGTGTGTAACGTACTTACCCTGACTAGAGTGGTGGGTTCTGCCTGGTTTAGGTGCATACCATAGCCAACCAGAAACTCAATTTCTAACATACTATTCAGCATTGTGAATATGTGGCAACTAGAAAACTAACTAAATAGGATGAGAACATGTAGGTTAGGAAAAGAAGAAATACATTTTTAAAGTCAGCACCTTCTACAGATATGACATGTTTAAACAAGTCAAGACTGAATCATTTATCAAATAATATTGTATAGCTCAGCATTTCCTAAAAGCATTTGTTTATTAAAGAAGAATATTAACTGAAAGAAAGAAGGATGATAGAGGCCTAGACTGGCCTAGTAGTGTAATTACAATAGAAATGATTGCTTACTGTAAAAATCATGCTACACATTAATTTTGCACATATAAGAAAAGGTGAAGAAAACACAGGGAGTGACCCTACTAACCAAGAGACAGGGTACCACTGGTAAATGTAAAAACAGAACTCTCTTGGACATCCGCCAAAATTTACCTACGTTCAAGTGCACAATCAACCACAGTTATCCATTATATCATGCATACATATATATTCAACTCAATGAAAACACAGATCTGAACCCAAAAAGCAACCATATATTGCACGAAGACAAAAAACTCATACATATACCATAATCAGGGTTTATTAAAAATCAATAATAAAGTATAACACAGAAAGAAAATTATTTTACACAAATTCATATATTAAAAACATTAAAAACATTAAAAACCATCATGAGAGACAAAAAAACATGTGAAATGCTTAAATTCATCAGACAAAAGGTTATTTCCAAATGGAATCAAATGTATATAGCACCATCCGTCTATTCACTCATTAGTTACATGAGATATCAGTATTATTTGCACATCTAAATTGTATATTGTTGTGTAAACAGCTGGTAGAATGTGGGAGGGTTTTCCTGGCAAAGAAACTAGGAGGTGTCTCAATTACTAGGTATAATAGATTGTAAACTATGTGCATCTCACAGTTAAACCACATATAGTGTTTCTAGGATGTGGGAGGGGTTTGTAACAAATGAAATAATTGGTATAGTCAATGTTTTTTGATTATAGGTTATATTCACTGTGTATATACATATTCTTTTTGTTTTAACTAGGTACATTTTTAACCTAATCTGTTGAGCGAGAGACAAGCTTTATACATGTCCTGATGAAGGTGGTTCTTCAATAATCCACTACCACCAAAACGCGTCGACGCTTGTGTTCTTATATTGGGTTACATTTTGGAACAACCTCATGTCTAATGTAACTAATGAGTGAATAGACGGATGGTGCTGTATACATTTGATTCCATTTGGAAATAACCTTTTGTCTGATGAATTTAAGCATTTCACATATTTTTTTTGTCTCTCATGATGGTTTTTAATGTTTTTAATATATGTATTTGTGTAAAATAATTTTCTTTCTGTGTTATTCTTTATTATTGATTTTTAATAAACCCTGATTATGGTATATGTATGAGTTTTTTGTCTTCGTGCAATATATGGTTGCTTTTTGGGTTCAGATCTGTGTTTTCATTGAGTTGAATATATATGTATGCATGATATAATGGATAACTGTGGTTGATTGTGCACTTGAACGTAGGTAAATTTTGGCGGATGTCCAAGAGAGTTCTGTTTTTACATATAAGAAAAGGCCAATTTTTCTACGTTTCATTCTATCAATAATTTTCGTGTTAATGTCTAGTGTAAATTATGGCATTTATTTAAGATAAATTCTTCTACTCTATCACTGCAATGACCTGCTTTGGTCCCATAAAGGCAACATTCTAGGCCTCGCACTTGCCCTCCCCTATCCACTCCCAAGACCTTTGATTATGCTGCATGACACTTGTGACCTTCCTGCTCTCACAACTCATGAAAGATGGCTCTTGACAATGACACTGACCACACCAAACTTTGGATCCTGCGCCATTGTCACTCTCAACATATACCCACACATGATGAGTGGTTTACTGAAATTTATAAAGTCTATCATACGAAAGAGTTGTTTATTGGCTCCAGGATAAGGTCGATCAGTTTGATCCCCCTTCCTGAGACTTGGGAACGGCACCTACGTACTCTTCCATGATTCTCCGTGACACCCTATGACCCAACCATGACCTTTTACAATCGGCATGGGATCATTTTGTGTCCTCCAGCCCCTTCCCTCTCCTTCCAATCTTCCCCTTACAGTGTGTGA
This sequence comes from Calotriton arnoldi, assembly GCA_963921515.1. Lineage (NCBI taxonomy): Eukaryota > Metazoa > Chordata > Amphibia > Caudata > Salamandridae > Calotriton > Calotriton arnoldi. The sequence goes on along the minus strand of CAWUFW010007752.1, from coordinate 199,252 downwards.
CAGACTGGGAAGCTGACTGAGAATCTCCCCCGCCTCTTCTAAGGTCCCGGACCCCACCTCCCTCTTCGACCGGACCTCTCACCTGGACTCCACCTATCTCCCATATCGTCTGCCTATACTAGAAGAATGTTGTCCAGCTTAGAGCTCCTACTGGACGATACTGTTCAGAAGCATGTTCTTCATGGGGCCTACCCATACCTTCCATTGAATCAGTGCGGGCTGGCATGTTGCCATGCCCGTTAAATTTCCTGTTATCAGGACAGTTTGTTCAGGACCGATTACCAGCCCTCCAATCGATGTGTTATTGGTGGGATGATGGCAATATTATATTGTATTGTATTCAATGTACGGCCTGTTATGTTAACCTTTATTACCCAATAACACCATTAAAAAAAGGAAAAGTAATCGATGGTACTGGTATCTGAAGGAGGCAAACTCACACTTGGAAATGGGTAGCATTTGGGGAAACAAGCATCAAGATCGACTGTAAATCTGCAATTAAATCTCAGACAATCTTGTTAAGTTGAGTTGAAGACACCTTGCAGTTCTTGAAAAGAACATTTCCCTCTCTAATCATGGACTCCTACAACTCGTTGGATGCCCAATACTATCTATTTGAGCAGGTACATAAATCAACACAACAGAAAATGATAAGAATGAGATTTATGTTGTTGCCTATACAAGAAGTTAGACCCACATGGCGCACTGATTCATTCCGAAATCCAAAGTGCAGGCTTTGTGATTACAATCTGAAGTCACTACTTCACCTTTTCTGCTGCTCTCCGATGGTTCAGTCCGGTTGACATCATTATATAAAACAGAGAGGGGCAGCTCCTCCAATATGGCGGAGGAGCGTCGCCCCCCTGCTGAAAGCCAGCAGAGGCAAATGAAAAAAATAAAATCATAACAAAACTATTTTATTATCATTTTATTTTTCATCCTGCAGGCTGCCAGCCGAACTGAGGGAGGGGCAGGGCCATCCATACTGACACTGCAGCAGCAGCACCAGGGAGGAAGGGGGAGTGGTGGGCACTGCTAAGTGCGCATGTCGGTTTTGCCGGCCGTCTGGGGCTGGCCAAACCATCATGTGCACTTAGCCTTTCTCCATCCCAAGCTGTGTTGTACAGCCGGGCGGAGAACCAACCCTCATGCTGGGAATAGTATTCTACACTGCGCAGGCTCCTGGATTGGCATCCGGGAGCCTGCTCAGTGTGCAGCAGTTCCTGGACGTTCAGGAGGCGAGGATTGGGAGCAAGGCGGAGTCCGTCGGAGTGGCAGGTTAGAGCAATTTTATATATTTATACTTCTGTCTTCCGTGATTTTTTGGGGTTTGTATTCCCCCTCCCCCAGCCTCACCACTTCGCAATGCGAGCAGCCGCTACTGAAAACAATTTGACAAGTTGCAGCTATGTCTCTGAGACACTGCCTAAATACTAAAAGCATTTCTGAGCGCTGTCGCTGCTTGAAATTGTTACACGTTAAATTTAAAATACTTTTACAGGCAGCCTAGGTGAATATTGGACATCTATCAACCATAATTAAATCATTTTTAGAAAGATATGATTGTAGACTTACTTTGTTCTCTTTTAACCTTTTGTACATATTTTATCTGCCTTTGTAATTACTCAATTACAATAAACATATGCATACCCACTACAGGTGAGGCTTGGGTGCATATTTTTTCTGCTCCTTTCTTGTCTTGTTGCTGGCACGAATTTAATGTAAATCTAAAACCATTAATTGCATTGGTGTTATTTTGTACTATTTTTGATTTTGTGTCGTGATTTTGTATACAATGCTCTTAACACTTACTTTAGCTGTTGATATCTATTCATTATTTTTATTTTCTATTAATTTTTAATGTAATATCAATTTACCACTGAAAATGTATTGATGTTATTTTTCTCGTTTATTGTCTTTAAACTTCTTAATAGTTTTTTTGTTGTTTTTTGTCTTATTTTCATATTTTAAAAACACAATATGGCTGAAAGCCTTACAAGGGTACACTTGTGATGTGGGGTTAAATCGGTCCCAAGATAGCTGCTTTCCAACAAGCTCTGGACGAACCACTGGGAGAATCCATTAGTACATACCCTTTCTGACAAAAAAAAGGTCTGTTTTGGTGAGGCAAGACATGGGCTGAATCGACTGGTCTGGCAGGGAGTAAAAGACCAAGGAAAAGAGAGGCTATTCAGCATCGGAAAGGCACAGGTGCCGGAGAAGTCCTGCCCCATGACGATGTGACACAGATTGTGTCCCACAATGGAGAAGCTGCAGACAGAGCAAGACCAAGGTCCTCTATACAGGTGATGGGTAGGGGTGTAGCTTGGTTAGAAAGATTGGGGGGTAAGCTTTAGATTTTCCAACAGTCACGCTGGCATATAGTGTTAAAATAAATTATACGACAAGCAGGGCACCTAAGAGGGGCTAAAGGGGCAGTGAAAAGGGAGATGAATGCAGATTGGTAGGGATACAAAGTGAGGGAAAACACAATGGGCCATATTATCAAGAACGGCGATAACATTATCACTGCTTTAGCGGCAGGAAACTGCCGCTAAAGCGGCGATAAGGGGCTTGATAATATGCCCTATAGAATTCCAATTGAAGCCCAGGTTTGATGTCCTTCACACCAGAACCTGGGCTTCTATTGGAATTCTATAGGGCAGTTTCCTGCCGCTAAAGCGGCGATAATGTTATCGCCGTTCTTGATAATATGGCCCAATATTTTGTAAAATAACCAAAATTTTAAAGACTTTCAAAGCAACGAGGAAGTGTGCATTTTTGAGTGTGTTTATGTAAAAATTCCTTATGAAATTGAGCAGACACCAGACCATACTTGACTGATAGCACCTGTACCGAACTATTTGCCGAAAAATACATTTATTAGGGGGTGTAATACCCCCTCCCCCCCTTGAAGCTATGCCCCTGGTAATGGGGTGAGTGGGCAACAGATTTGCTCTTTGGTGCTGAAGGAAGAGACAGGTGCTGGAAAAGAGAGGAGATTAGGGGCGAAGCAGAGTTCTCCCTCTCTCTTTTGGCCCAGAGGTGATCAGCTTAGCAGGGAGTTAATCAGCTGAGGGACTGTAAGTAGCAGTGGTTTTTCCTTTTCTCCCGAAAAGCCTCTTACACTTCACTCACAGCATGAGTGAATGCAGTCCATAGAATCAACCAATCTTTAAAAAGTGCTATCACAACCCTGCACATTTCTAACAACATTGCAATCAGTGAGAACTAAGTCATGGCAATGAAATCCACGAAATGACTTATTTCTCATGGATGCCAGCCAATATGTAACTGGAGTCTTGTATAGAGCAATAACTGTAAAGGACCTGAAAGCTGATTATTTGAATGAATAGGAGTGTTAGATTGGCATGTTAGTGAAACAATCCACACTGGTGTCCACAGAACTCTGCCTCTGATAAAAACAAAAGAGAAAGATTATTGCTGATTCCCAAAGAAAAAACACATACATAACACAAGGATTGTAGACAGACCGCTGAGGCTTAACACAAATGACTCCTAAACCACAGGCCTAGGAACATAGGCAACTGTTGTTTTCAGTAGCGATCACAGAAATACACATTAACACGAACCACAAGAGAAATCCAAAATGGAGGAAATAATGTTACAGACACTGATGAGAGAGCCCACATCTATAATGTCCTTCATTGGGGAAGTGAAAGATAAAAATATCATTCATGGCTGCAGAGGTGAAGATCAAGAAAGCAGAACGTGTCACTCTTCAGGTGCTACTGGATTCGATGGACCTCAGAATAACGGTTGTAGAAGATCAGCTGGACACTCTGATAAAGAGCCAGGACTGGGGGCAAGAAGTATGGTACATAAAGAGAAAATAGTGGACCTAGAAAATGGGAGAAGGTGAAACAATATACGCATCCGGGTTGTACTTGAGACCCTAGAAAAAACAGACATTGCAGTTCCTTACCATGTTCCCAAGATATGCTGAAATGCAATTTTCACCCTATGATGGAATTTCAGAAAGCACATAGAATCAGTTCTTGTACTAGAATGAGCCAAAACTCTCCCAGGCCTATAATTGCATTCCTCATATGGCATCAGCAGGCAAGGCAGGTCTTAACACTGGCCAAACAGCATACCAGACCATTTAAACTTGAAGACCGTGACATTTACATATCAGCAGACCTTTCCCTACAGACATCAATGAAACACTGGAAATTTCTAGCTCCACGCTACAGATTCAAGAAACAACACATCAAGTATAGATTACCTGAGCCAGCCACCATGTTGATAACAATAGATGGACAGAACAAGGAGTTCAAATAACCAGAGGACTAGGAGAAATGTATCTACGCCTCATTGACCCTGGACATGGACGCAATCCTGTAGGACAATAGTTGTGAAAGATGACACCCAGCTCATCCAATGACACCCAGCTCATCCTCTCCCTCACCAAGGAACCCGACATCACCAAGCACAACTTCCAAGAAGGGATGAAAGTCATCGCAACCTGGGTAAAGAACAGCTGCCTGAAACTCAACTCAGAGAAAACAGAAGTCCTCCTCCTCGGCTCCACCCCCTCTGCATGGAATGACACCTGATGGCCCCCCGCCCTCGGAAACCCACCTACCCCGACAGACCATGCACATAACCTCGACATCATATTGGTCTCATCGCTTACTATGAATCGCCAGATCAATGCCGTCTTCTCCGCATGCTTCAATACCCTCCGCATACTATGTAAAACATTCAAGTGGATCCCCTCTGACGCCAGGAAAACGTCACTCACGCCCTCATCAACCAGTAGACTGGACTATGGCAACACCCTCTACACCAGAATCTACAAAAAACTGCTCCGCAAACTCCAGACCGTACAGAATGCCGCAGCCAGACTAATCCTCGATATCCCACGGCACAACCACATCACTCAACACCTCCGCGACCTCCACTGACTCCCTGTAGAAAAAAGAATAACTTTCAAGCTGCTCACATACATCTACAAGACCCTCCACAACATCAGACCTCAATACCTCAACGACCACCTCTCCTTCCATGCCCCCAAGAGAAACCTCCGCTCATCCAACCTCTCCCTAGCCACTGTCTCACGCTTCTACAGGACCAGAGCGGGTGGAAGGTCCTTCTCCTACCTCGCAGCCAAGACCTGGAACGATCTCCCCCTTCACCTCCGGCAAAGCCCGAAACTGCAACAATTCAGGAACGACCTCAAGACCTGGCTCTTCGAATGACCCCAATGGAGCTGCTCACACCCACCCCTCAGCACCTTGAGACCCTAACGGGTGAGTAATGCGCTCTACAAAACCCTGATTGATTGATTGATTGAGGAGGAAAACTGTGTTCAATAGAAAGAGCAATGCTGGTGTGATTGGCACACAGAAAACAAGAAAACACAAACTCAGAGATACGAGAAATGATAAGGATAGAGACAAATCTAGATCCCCATAATAGTTTAATCTTGAGATGACTCAGATGCTTGATGAAACAAACAGAATGAGAATGCTTTGATAATTTGTTGGTGGACCTTTCAGGCTTATGTAAGCAGTGTCCTTTTCCTAGGGTCATAAATGAATGCATGTCTTTATTACCGACTTTCTCATGCTTCTTCATATCTCTACATACTTCAGAAAAGCTTTTGTAACTGTTGCATATTGTTTGACTCAGAGAGGGGGCTTTACCTGGGTTTCTGCTGTCCAGGAGGAAAGGTATAGCATTCCTTTCTATAGTAAAAAGGAGTATAGGTGAGAGGAGAGATTGTATAAGGATCAAACCCACCCAAGAGAAATGCCTTTAGGGGACATCAGGCTGACTTATTAGTAAAATCCTTATATCAAAATCCTTCATAAAAATGTCTACCTTTCTCCTATCCTGAGAAAACATTTCCCTTTTGTATGCCACCCCTTGTATGTGAGAAGTAGCTGTTCGAGGAGATAATATCTGTAGAAGAATAGGACACACAAATTCTCGACCAGTTCAATGTCAACGTCCTTAAACATTTTATTAAACGTGAGTAAACACCTTCCTACATGGCCACAAAACATCGAGGTGCAGCTTTAATTCAGGAAACACTTCTAACCCACTGAGGCAGACAAATTAAGGAGAGACTGGGTGCTGAAGGTGATTCATGCTTGCAAGACAAAATGTACATAACATTCCAATGCTGATATACTCACTCCCCGGAAGAGAGGAGAGGCTATTCCTTTGCACAAATCCCTGCCCTACCATATTATCCTAACAAGGACAGCCCCAGGCAAGAGATTTATATTAGCAAAACTTAAACTATAGGAAACCTATTGGTGGTGGGTCCGATATATGCACCCAATAGTTCAATAGTTTATACAGGATACTAGTGGAATTTGGTAAACTCAGGCTAGTCTTAGGCTGAGATTTGAATATTGACATGAGCACTGCACTAGACAGATCTGCTGGGTCCAACTTCAATAATGGAATGGATGAATCAATCTTCAAAGATGTTATGAGTGACCATGCCCTAGTAGACATATGGAGACTCTTACACCCCAGAGACAGGGAGTGTAATTTTATACCATGTGTGCACAGCATGGGGGATATTCACAAGAAGGTGCGCTAAACATCACCAAAAAATGTTAACGCAACTTTACACATCGCAGTCGATCGCGGGAAAAGAACCCCGTGTTAAACTGGAATTCACAACATGGCGGTACCATGCGATATGTTGCCGAAAACGCGGCCAATGTCCGCGATACAACCACAGCGACGGAGATAAAAACACAAACCCCAACACCAAAAAACAAGCGATGAGCCCATTCGTGAGGAGGAAAGCAGCGATAAGCAGCGCCAGGCCCGTGACACACATATGGCAGGCGGGAATAAGCACAAAAAAAGCAGGAAAAAGAAAGACAAACCAAACAGAAAACAACAGCGAAGCACAATGGAGGCAGTCGGAGCCAGTACACAACCCCACAAGCACCATTGGCAACAAAACATTGGACATGGCAGGCCATCGTGGACAAGGTGAATGCAGCCGGAGAGCCAAGGAGGACAATGGCAGAAAACCAGAACAGCTGGAATGATGCGAAACGCACAAACAAGCAGAAACTCGCCAACAACCAGAAGGCAGCAATGCACACCGGAGGTGGGAGTCCAGTGCCACACCAGGAGCTGGATGACATGGAGGAAATGGTGTCCACAACAACAGTCTGGAGATGGTGGCAGGAGTCGGGGACCGGAAACTGCTCAAAACAACAGACACAACAGCAACAGGAAGAGGGACGACCAGGGACTGGGGGACGGGGGGAGATGGGCACAATGGCACACATGCACAATTAAGCACAGCACAACTGCAGAAAAACCATGCCCAAGAGCAACAACACCAACAAAGAGCACAAGTCACACAAGTCGGCAATATCACACCACTGAACAAGCACAGAAGTGAAAACCACACAGCCTGAAAGGGAGAAGGGTGAGCCAAATCAGAGCTGAAGGGCCATCTCACACACAATGCAGCACACACACTTAGGAAGCAGAGCACCCCAACATCGAACACAAAGTGGTACAAACACCAACATTTGCACAACCGAACACAGGACACAAGTGCACCCGCTTGTGGCCGGTAAATGGACATACGCATCTAGCAAAGCACGAAACAGGGACATGATAATGCACAAGTACCAACCCACAGCCCTGATGGGGTAGCAATGCATGTAAGGCAGGGACCCAGATAGGCCGTGACACACACATTGGCATACAAATAAACACGCAACACAGTTGGAGACAAGTGAACGTGCGGAAACTTTATCAACAATTGCGTGTCAGTACGGCCAAGGGAAGTGCCACGACATGCAGACCAATGCAGCAGCATGTCTGAATGAGGAACGTCGGAAAGGGCACATGTCCACCCCGGGGGAGTCCATCACCAACACAAGTCATTGCCAACCCGCGTTAGTTGTCCGAGCATGGATCAGGAGTCCAGGCCAATGCAGCCATGTCCACTGTCGTCTTGGGACATGTGACCAGATCCCCAACATGCAACCAGGCGTCGGGACACGTGCAATGGGTCACATGCAGTTCTGGCTGCAGGTACCTTGTCACTCATCCATGAACGCGAGTGCAGCAGCGTAGGCCAACAATTCCAATGAGAGATCGTTGTCCACCACATCTAACATGTTGGCGACGTAACCCATCAGCTGTCCCGGACAGATGTGCTGACTCCAACCCCTGGCCCCAATATGCACGAAAGCCCAATCGGGGAGCGGCTCAATGTGGTCACTGCACACGACGACTCGTGCAATCTCCCAGGTCCAGTTGCCAGCATGCATGCCAAACATCCAGGCATGCCATAAACGGGCATCACGGTGAGACTCCTGATCGTGGGCCAACAGGGGGCGCACACACACGTCAAAATCCAGGTCAGCTACCGTAATGTTGTAGAGGCAGACATCCATGGACTACTCGAATAGGCACGAGCGACAATGCAACACAGGCTGTACGCAGGTGACGTTGGCAAGGCGGAAGCTCAGCCTGTAACTGATCCGCAGCACTGCCAATGGCAGTGCCCCCAGTAAATGCAACAGACGTGCACGGTACAGGTCCACATGACTGGAGTTGAGCATGTGTCCGGGATGGTCTGCCATTGCATCAGTGGCACTGATTGAAGCAGTACTGTGCTGACCTGCGCCAGTCCTGTGGATGAAACGCCACAGCTCGGAGCAATGAGCAGTGTCTGTGTGCAACGGGTGCAGGCCTGGGGTGTGGTGGGAGTACGTGTGAAGGCCATTTCACGCAAGCTAACTATGACCAAGGACTTCTGTGTGTGGGATGTGTACACGTTGGTCTCATGTCGGGCAGTGCGTAGTGTGGGAGTCGCCTGGAAATGCTATCGTATCTGTCAGGGGGTGCTGGGCACATGCAAGTCCCATCTAGGAGCTGCAGATGTGCTACCGCCCGATAGTGCAGACAAAGGACCTTTCATCCCTACAGTAACTTCACCATCTGCATGCATACAGGAGATGTACAGAGGCCTGTCGTGGGTGGGGTGGGTTGTCTGCGACCCAGGGAATCATGGATGATATGCCTAGCACGTGGCACATGAGCGGCCCCACTGTGTGTTACATTGCCTCACAGCTGCTCCTCCCTCCCACGAGCTCCCACACATGTGTGCGCTGCGCGGTTGTATCACGTGCACTCCTATGGCACACCATCATCATGCCTGTCCACGCATGTCCAGCGGCATGCCAACAACACCTTTAAGCTGGCCGTGGAGGGTGTGCGGCCACGTGAGTGTAGGTCAACGGTCCGGACAGGGCGAACACAGGTGCATAGTCCATGGCTGGCTGTGATCGCGCTGCGATTGGGGCAAGGCACCTGACTCATGCAGCCGCAGGACTGATACACATAACACTTGGCATGCATGTGCCAAGACCCAAAGCGGTCTTGTGCTCCTACATTTCCCCGTACGTGCGGGCCCGCCCTCCGGGTGCATGCTACATTGCAACATCGACTACTGTGGCCCTGGTGGCGACAACACCCCAACACAAAGACACACTTACCGCACTTCCTGTTCAAGGCCAGACCAGAGCCACGCCCTGATCCCCCTGCCGAATCAGCACACCCCTGCGCTGACCTGACATACGCCGGACCAGCACACGCCGCTTGTGCATGCAGGGGGGGCGGGCGAAGCTACATGTCCAAGGTCTCAGCCACTGCTGAGGTGACATGGTATCCTCCGCTGATGACAGCACACTGTGATGTTGCAGGGCTCCGGCCCATCATGCTGACATAATGACCACACGGACACACTTGCTTAGATGGTGAGAATGGCTACGGGCACGTGCGCCCGCCCACTTTTATTAGCAGGCTCACATGTCAAGTGACACCTGTGCTGGGTGTGTGTGGGGTGTGGGTACACCAGCCATCATGGAGTGCCTGGTGCAGTCAAAAAATGACAAATGTCCATCGTTAAGGACACACCCATTCAACCATAAAGGCCCCATGACTTGAGCTGCCCAGAGTTAGTGACCCCGGATGCACAGCGTCCTGCACGGGCCTACTGCCACGGACCGCTGACTTGCGGTGCACTGGGGCAGGGTCACGAGAGCAGAGCAGGTTCTCGTAGATGACAAAGGGGGTTGTCGCGGAGTGTCTCGGTGGACAGTGGAAGGTGTACCCCCAGGGCATGCTGCAGAGGGCAGAACCACGCAGAAACAGTCACTATGATGGAGATGAATGGAACAGACACATGTCGGACACCAAGTCCGGCCCAGCCAGATGATGATGCAGGCAACCCCCAGGCCATGGACTCAGACGCCACCAAAGTTCAACCAGAGAGTGCCCATGAGTCATTGCGCACAAAGTTAGTGGCACCAGTGCTGATAGGGGATGCCGCATGCGATGAGGCATGTCCAATGGTGTGGACTCCTCCATATCTTACCCAAGACACAGTTCCACATGTTGGACCTACTGGACTGTAGGTAGGCCTGAGGCAGCGGTCAGCAGGGGCCCTCATCCGAGTGTCGCCGGCTTACGTTGGATGGTCCCAGCGGCCTGCGTAGTTCAGGTTCAGTGGCACCACGGGACGCGGACTTGCGGTGAACAGGGTTAGTGGCACCAGGTCAGTTGTTGCTAGTGTTCGTCACCTCCGTAACGCGGATCCGGCTTTCATCCGGACTGAACCGCATCTTCCTCTTACTCCTCTCCGTGCGTTCACTGGTATGGACTCTGCCATTCATGAATCACGACTACGTGCTGTATGTGGGGCCTACTGGACCGCAGTGTAGGCCGGGGGCAGCGGTCAGCACGGGCCCACAGACACGTGTCGTGTGCTTGCGATGCATACCTTTGCTTCACTGATAGAAGGGAGTTTAGTGATATGAACTCAGCAAATAACATCTGGTCACTGCCATCCATAACTCAGGACACAGTTCCACATGTAGGACCCACTGGACCGCAGTGTAGGCCTGTGCCCTCATCCAAATGGTGCCGGCTGGCGTTGAACAGGGTTAGTGGCACCACGTGGTGCCGGCTGGCGTTGAACGGGGTTAGTGGCACCACGTGGCGCCGGCTGGCGTTGAACAGGGTTAGTGGCACCACGTGTCGCCGGCTTGCGATGCAGACTTTTGCTTCACTGATCGGAGGGAGTATAGTGATGTGGACGCTGCCACAGACCTTTTGTCACTGTCATTCAGAAGTCACGACTCAGTACGACATGTGCCAACAACTGGGCCGAAGAGTACGCCGGTGGAGTATGTCAATGAAAAAGGAGTACTGTGGGCCTGCGCCGTGGAGGCCAGCGATGGTCTGCGGAGGCTGCAAAGGTCGCGGGCCTGGGGCTTGGAGCTTGCACCGGCACGTGGAGGGCCCTCTTTGACACACGCCGGTGTCGGCAGGTGAGCGGAGCCTCCTTGGTGCGCTGGGGCAGGCATGACGGGTCTGGGGACCGGCGGCCCGGGGTGCAGCAGGCGCACAGGGACGCAGGCCCCGCTGCGCACGGTGCCAGCCTCGTGGCGGACTGAGAGGCGCCGCCCTGGCAGACACGTTGGCCATTCCAAAAGAGAACCACGCCCAGTGCGACGGGCTTTTTATTCACACCCTACGCAGGCCTGGTGTACGCAGGGCCAACCCACTCCGCCCGCGCATACCGGGGGGGAAGTAACGTGCGACATTTCCACGCTCTGCCCCACAGCCTGTGGGGACATGGTAGCATCCACTGGCCACTACACTCCATGCACCGGCAGTTGATGTCCACATGGCCATTTCCATGGTTTGCACACTGAAGTCTGTCCGGCACATCCACGCCACACCTGGCATTGGGTAGGTTCTCATTGATTAGTCACTTGCCGCTCTCGCACATGCCTGCTCCACACCTCTCCTCAGATTCTGCTATTGTGTGGCTGTGGTGCCATGCCGTGGCTGGGTTGTGTGCATGGCAAGCCCAGGTTCCCAATGGTGTTGTGTTGTCGTGTCTGGTCGGTTGGCATGTTGTGTGGCATGTTGCATGTAGTTCTGCTGCGTGCCCATTGCCAGTGTCGTGAGTTGCAAGACTGCGTGGTGGAGGTGTGTGATGTGTTCATTTGGTACTTACCGACGTGCAATGGATTTCCATAGGTGCCATCCTGGGAGCGCTGGTTGATGATGGACTGTCGGGAGATGTGGGGATCATGCACACTGTCTGGGGAGTTGGCCACGACATTGTTGAGGAGTCCCCAGTGGTGCACTGTTGCCTGCACATTGATGGTATGCGTTTGCTTTCGGTTGGGGTAGTCGTGTGCAGTGTCGGCAGGGAGCAGGAGGGGTACATGTGGGCAGTCAATTGCCCCCAACACGTGAGGGAATCCAGCTATGGCGTGGAACCCTTGCTTGGTCTCCAGCTGCTCCTGTGCAGTGTGGGTGACGTGGCGGTGCTGGGGTACCAGGCTGATGATGGCATCCAGGACAGGTGTGATGAACTTGGATAGGGCTGGCTGTGAGAGTCCTCCGACTCTGGCAGTTGTTGGTTGGAATGTATCAGAGGCCAACAGGTGCAGCACAGCCAGCAACTTTGTCTGCGGAGTGATGTTTGTTGTCCGCTGTGTTGGTGCCGTCAGCCGGTGGTCGATGTGGGTCAGGATGTGGGGGATTGTTGTCCTTTTGGCCCTGGTGTAGGCAATGTCCTCCTCTGGCGTTAGGTCTGTGCGGCTGGTGCGTTTACGGTGTGTCCACTGTCTTTGTGTACGCTGTCTCTGTGGAGGTCCGGGGGGGCGGGGCTGGGTCCTGGGGGTGTTGGCGGTGGGTGTTGTGGGCCTCATGGGTCTCCGAGCTGCATGATCATTGTCTCCATGGCATCTGTGGGTCTTCAGATGTGGCTCGGGGCTGGGCTCCCTTTCATGCTGCAGGTAGTCGTCCTGCTTAACACCAGCAGAAGGCAGGTGTTAAATCCCTGCTGCTACCGCGGCTTATCGCCTGTTTTTGGTTCGCATCGCAGATCTGGCAGTTCGTTGTGAAAGTGGTGTTGTGGTGTTTTCGTGTGTTTTAGCATGGGAACGCCTACTGTGCATCTCATTAGGGTTAGTTGGTGGTGTCACCCGTGGAGATAATTTTGCGGCAGTTATCACGGGAATACTTGCGTTGTCTGCAGTTTGCACCCGCTTGTGAATGGGGCGTTAAATCTATCTCCACTTTTGTTGCGTTAGGGTGGCGATAACTCGGCGAGAAGTCCTTGTGAATGTGCCCCTATGAATACACACACAGATTCCTTCCTAGTATTGCATGCAGTGTTGCCAAATATGTCCTCCTGTGACATTCTAGAAGGGAGCATTTCAGATTATAATCTTTTTCCTTAAATATTATTTTGTCAAAGCAAAGCTTTGCTTTATGCAGCAGAATTTGATTTAACTCTTGGTTGCTAAAGACCCTATCCTTCACGGAACAATTGAAGACAGAAAAGCAGGATGTTGTACACAATTCCTCGTGACAAGTCCTGAGGAGGCCTCAACCTGATAGGCTGAACCACACCCACTCTTTTACTCTTCAGAGGTTCTCACTGGAAATTCCCAGGTGCATATATGGTATTAATATACGTATTTTGAGAAGTCACAAGAATGACATTACATAGGAGCACTTGGTTTGCTTCAGTGCTAACAGTGGCAAAAATAAGTCTTTTAAGGTGCTGGAAATCTGTAACATCACTGAGAAGGGAAAAATGGTTTAGAGAATTAATGATCATGGCTCATTACGAGCGACTGATGTATTAAATAAATGACCACTGCCTATATTCTAGAAAATATGGGAGCACTTCCTACTAACAGGGCGGAGCCAATAATGGAAAATGTGGACTGAGAGTAGAGATAAAAGAATTAGGAGGCTGGTTAATCAGACCATGGCAAAGGAAAGAATGATAAGAGAAAAAGGGTTTTTCTAGAAGGAAGCACCCTGAGGTGTGAATAACAGCAGGTATATTTTTGTACTGGCAGGATACATTCTTCAGGAAGCATACTTACACTTATGACATAGGATGCATTTTATGGAAAAGTAGGGTATGGGGAGGGATGGAAGGTTTATATAGATTTTGGTCTGTATCTTCGGGGTGATCCATAATTGTTCAGATGTAAGATATGATTCAGGAATGAGAACTGTGCTTTGACAAGATATCAGATTAAGGGATTTGGGGGTTGGATGCACGACACAACAGCGAGGTGATTGGGATTTATTGTTTATGTGCATGATGGCATGGTCAAACCATGTCAATGAACCTCTTATTATTAATAATTGATAAATGGAGAACAAAAAAGAGCCTTGTCATCTTGTTTGATACCAAGCTCAGTAGATCAGATAAAAAAACAAAGAAATTCACTAGCACTAACAGATTCGTTCTGAGCATTCTATACTTCATTGGAAGCCCAACAACTTGTGCCACTCCCTCCTAGCTGAGTGCCGCTGCCTGACGCTAAATGCACCAACTGATGGGCACCGCCCCCACCTAGGGGGCGTGGTGCATTTAGTGGCATCAAGGGCAGGAGCCAGGTTAGGGTCTCTTCCGGTCCGGCGAGAAGGAAGGGGCGTAGCCGGGATTCCCTCTAGTGCGTCACCAAGTTGCGCGGGCGACCTCGGACTGTCGGGGGTTTAGAAGTCCTGGACAGGAAGGGGAAGCCCTCTTTTGTCCTCTCACCACGGGCGGAAAGGTGGATCGGAGCTTCGCGAAGTTAGCGATCGAGGCTCAGCGAGCGGAACTGCGGGAGGTCGCGGCGAGTCCTTCGGTCGGGCGCACGGTTTCACCCAGGTGAGAGGGCCTCACGACAGCGTAGTCGGGATAATAGTGAAGGTCTTAGTAAGGTCGGGAAAACGGGGGCTTCACGCTCGCGTGAGCAGGAATTGTGCAGGGGCGCGAGCGGGGGGTTAAGGCACGCAGCGGCGGTGCAGGGCGGCGCTTTTAGCGGGCTCGGGCAAGAGCGCGCGTTTGTTTGGTGGGAGCTACTACCGGAAATGTAGCCCCGGGGCGCTCAGCCGGGCGGGGGGGTTTCCGATGAGGCCAGCCAGTGTTCCGGTATTGGAGTCGGGCCGGGAGGCAAGGCGGGACATCAAGGGCGTCCGGAACCCATCCCGGATGCCCGACCACGCGCGGTACTTCAGCGCTGGGGGACATACAACAATATAGAATGTTTACGGAGTGGCGTGTGAGCAAGGGCGTCTCGAAAGCAGTCTGACCGCGAAGGTCACATGGGCGGAGGGCGGAGGAGGGCCGAAGCACTAAGGGGGCATATCCTGCGAGGGAACGCGCTCGAGCGTAAAGGAGCGGAATGGAGGCTCAGTCATGGCAGTGAGGCAGGGCATGCAACAAAAGCAACCGGGGTGCTCAGCTAGTGAGTAGGCTGAACGCTCGGGGTAATGAGAAGTTAAAGCATGGCACTGCATGTACCGGTAATGCATGGACCGGTGGGGAGCATGGGGATATTGATAATGATAATGGCATGACGACCCGAGCACTCGGCTAGTGAGTAGGCTGAGTGTTATGGGAGGGATTTTAAGACGCATGTGAACTCACATGGTGCGAAAAGGGTAACGTGGGGGCTCTGGGGTAGTGAGTATCTCCAGTGCCCCGGCCAATTGTAAGTTAAGGCATAAGGTTCTGGGGGACAGGCAGCCCGAAGCTGCGAAACCTGATGTGTGTGCGTAAGGAAGGAGACAGGGGGGACATTGTCTAATTATGTTTTGTTCTCGTTAGTGCGAAATGCCACCAAAGCGTGCGTGGGTGGGCAAGGAGGCCCCTGATACTCAAGACGAATTCCGTTCGCTGTCGGCGTTGTGGGAGGTCACTAAGAAAGGGGGTATCGACTGGGCACTACGGACGCTAACATAAGGGGCCGGAACGTGCATGCAGAAAGAAGCCCTGCGGTCCAAGCGTACAAGGCGGACTCCGGAACGGTTCAAGGATGCACAGCAGGGCAAGCACAATAGGATTGCGGACACTCAGGCGACTACCTCAGGTGAGGCGGTGGTAACGGGCCAGCCTCTCGCAACCACAGACATTTTACAGACTTCCGGCGCAGCGGCGCAGACGAGTCAAGTGTTCATGGAGCCACCCCCAGGGGGGGCGATACCTCAGGCCACGGCGCCACCCATGTTAACAAGCGTCCCACAAATCACTGTGCCTCCAACTACAGCGGGGCAAGGGGGGGTAGCGGTGACAGCACCACCCATCACGCAGGCCCCCGCGCCAGTGGTAGCGCACCAAGGCAGCGGTATAGCACAGGTATGGGTCCAGTCAAGAGGGGTGGCACAATCTCCTGTGGTGGTCGCGGCAACATCGCAGGGGCCGGCCAATAGTACTGCGATGCCAGGGCCAGGGGTAGCGGTACAGCCCCTGTTGACACATAGTCCAGTAATGTATGGGTCCGTGTCGCCAGCGGTGGCCCCATCTGCAGGTATCACATGGCATGTGCCTGCAGAAACCAGAGAAAAGATATTCAGGGGTGAGTTTATCGATGTCTTTGACCTCATCAATGCAGGAGTAGTTCCGGGGATGAACAGAGCAGGCAAGGAGGGCGAGTTCAAACAGAAAAAAGTTTGGGTAGAATGGTCAATTAAGAATTGGGTCACAGGGTTCACTATATACGCAGCAATCATGGTAGAGAGGTATCCCACATTGGCGGGCCAGCTGATCAGCTACATGTCCATGATTCACGGGGCGGCATCAGAATTCCCGGGCACGGCTTGGCTGCAGTATGATAACAAGTTCAGGCAAATGAAGGCAGTGCGGCCAGAGGTGGCATGGGACCAGAGACAGATCAATATATGGCATGCAGAATTTTATTCAACAGCCCCCGTTAACAAGACCAATCAGTCCTTTCGAGGGGACAAAGGGACAGGGGATAAGAAACAAGCCTGCTGGCAATTCAATAAGAACGAATGCAATAGGGGTGCAGCATGCAAGTTCAAACATATATGTTCCTTCTGTGGAATACAAGGTCACCCAGAGAATAAGTGCTACAAGAAGGTGGGAAAACCCAAAGAGCAGCCCGCCCATACTCACCCTCAGAACAGGGGCCGCAGCGCACAGGCACCCTAGGAACCTACCTACACCCATTCGGCTCCACGTCTTGACTCACCTACTCAGTAAATACGATAAGACACAAGAAGCACAGTTCCTGCATCAGGGCTTTAAATTTGGCTTTCGCATCCCATCTAGTGCCCCCCCGTCCACGAGTCTGCCATGCAACCAGCGTTCAGTCCTGCAAAATCCGAAGTGGCTAGGGAAAAGATCATGAAAGAAGTAACCCTGGGGAGAGTAGCGGGACCTTTTCAACAGCTGCCAAGGCAGGACTTAGTTTGTTCACCATTGGGTTTAGTACCCCAAAAAGAAAAGGGGAAATATCGCCTGATTCATAACTTGTCAAGTCCACCGGGGTTGTCAGTCAATGATAAATTGGATCCAGAACTATGCGCTGTGCGTTATACCACATTTGACGCTGCAATACAAAAATTACAGAAGTTAGGCGAGGGAGCTCTGATGGCCAAATCCAACATAGAAGCTGCTTTTCGTCTCCTGCCGGTGCACCCAGACGACACCAGGTTGCTGGGCTTTACTTTTGAAGGGAATTTTTTCATCGATCTTTGTATGCCAATGGGGTGCTCTATTGCATGTGCTGTGTTTGAAACATTCAGCCGTTTTATAGAATGGGCGGTCCAGGTACTATTGACATCAACAAACGTGGTACACTACTTGGACGATTTTCTATTTCTAGGTCCACCGGGCTCGCCGGCATGCAGGATGGCCCTGCTGGGCTTCCAGCGTTTGGCAAAGGCACTGGGGGTACCCCTAGCGGAAGAGAAAACAGAGGGGCCAGCAACACAGCTAACTTTCTTAGGCATCGAAATAGACACCATAGCTGGGGTATAAAGACTCCCTCAAGAGAAAGTGAGAGCTTTTGAGGCCGCCATAGATGACTGTTTAGCGGCACGCAAGGTAACGCTGCACCAACTGCAGGTCCTAGTGGGTCAGCTGAATTTTGCGCTCAGGGTGATACCCATGGGCAGATCATTCTCTAGGAGCATAGCAGGGGCAATGTCCGGTTTGCGGGCAAAGCACCACCACACCAGGCTTTCCAAAGAGGTTAGAAACGATCTGGCCACATGGAAGGAATTCTTGAGGGGGTTCAATGGGTCAGTACTGTGGCAACAACCAACTCAAGCGAATGCGGAGTTAGAACTCTACACGGATGCAGCAGGCAGCATAGGGTTTGGGGCAGTGTTGGATACCAAGTGGTGCATGCAGCACTGGCCGGCGGAGTGGGTTATGTCAGGTTTGACCCGCAACATCACTTTCTTGGAGCTATTCCCAATCATTGTGGCATTGCATCTTTGGAGCCCCCTTTTGGAAAATAAGCGCATTGTATACTGGTCTGACAGCATGTCAGCAGTAATGGCGGTTAACAACCAGAGAGCAAAATGCCCATGGGTTCTTCGCTTACTTAAAGAACTAGTGCTAGGATGCCTGCAGCGCAATGTATTCTTTACTGCAAAGCATGTGCCAGGGGTAGATAATGCAGTAGCTGATGCCCTGTCCCGTTTTAAGTTAACAGAATTCAGAGCCCGATGGCCGCAAGCCGACAAACAGATGACGAACTTCCCGGAGGTGTTATGGAAGCTTGGTGCCCCACTGCCCCCAAGCTGATAACCCCATCCCTGGTCCCCAAGACAAAAAGTATGTATGAGAGGGCGTGGCAGTCATACTTAGCTGTCATACAAAGGGCAGGGGGAGTAGAGAGACTATCACCACAAAGTGTCCTGTTATTCATAGTGCAACAGAAAGAGAATGGCAAATCGCTACCCATGGTGAGAAGACAGCTGTTGGCAATTGCCTTCTTTGCGGGGTTGGGGGGGTGGCGGACCCTACAAAAGACCCTAGAGTCAAACGGGCGGTTAAAGGATGGGAGAGATTGGTCCCAGGGGTGAAGGACAACAGGAGACCCATTGATGCTAATAGACTATCTAATATCTTGGAGGTACTACCGCAAGTATGTTTTTCCCTTTATGAAGTGCAGCTGCTGAGATTAGCTTATTCCTTGGCATTCTTTGGGGCGTTTAGAATATCTGAGCTCATACCGGCCTCAAAAACAGATAAAGAGGGGGGAATCAACTTGGAGGATGTTATAATGGCAGTGGATATGCTACAAGTTGGGGAAGGGGACATGGGTCCAGTTAAGAGCAGTGCAGGGGGCCATGTATTGTACGGTAGCTCTGGCACAAACATTTTTGCAAATTAGACCAGGGGGTGGAGACAGCAGGCTATTAATACATGCAGACGGAACCCCCCTCACGACATTCCAGTTCACCCGAATATGCAAACGATCCCTGGAGTGGCTGGGGGTGGAGACGGCCCATTTCACATCTCACTCTTTCCGCATTGGGGCGGCCACTACGGCTGCCACGCTAGGCCTCCCATATGAAACTATCAAGAAAGTAGGTAGATGGAAGTCATCATGTTTTGAGCGGTATGTGAGACCCCAACTGACCTAGTCCCTAGTCAGCCCGGGGGGGCAAGCGAGTGAGCGTATTACACCTCCCCCACGACCCCCCGCCCACTTTCTTCTCTTTTCTATTTTAAAATCAATGCAGGTGTCCCGAGACAGCGGACGCAGGTATGCTGGTGTGGCCACTCCTTTATACGCAGAGCAGGGCAATTCTTCAACAATTCACGGGAAGACAGATCACAGAGGTTGAAAGGAATCGATCACCACTGGGTAGGGATCGGCGGGCAGCGGTTGACAGATTTAACGGCCCATTTGCGGAGCGCTCTGGCAAAGGGCATGCCCGTACCAGAGGTGCTGGTGATCCACTCCGGGGGCAATGACATGATCCCGGCGGGCCGGAGGGGGGTGAAGGAGGCGCTGTTCTCCACACTGTCAGGGGTGAGGAAGATGTTACCAGACACCACTATATTTTGGTCAGAGGTGATCCCACGTCAAGTTTGGGCAAATGGGGCGCCGGCAAAAGCAGTGAATAAGTCAGTGAAGAGGTTGAATCAGAAAGTGGCAAAACTCTTGGAAAGATCACGCATCCGACCCATCAGGCATAAACTCATAAAGGCAACAAGGGCAGAGTTGTATTTGGCAGATGGGGTTCATCTGTCCAACACAGGGTTGGAACTGTTTATCCATACCATTTTAGGAGCCTTGGCGGTGGAGCTAGAAGGTCCAGCGGGGGGAGGTCGAGAGCGCCAGTGAGCTCCTCGTCCTGTGGTGGGGTCCTGGGCAAGAGAAATGGCGGGGACTCCGTTTTGGCGGCGGCTGCTTGGTCCCAGAACAGGGCGTGCAGTCAATTGGGGGCTCCGGGCTGGAGGGAGAGGGGGCTGACCTGCTGGTGGTCCTGGACTCTCTGGCCCTACCCGAGAAGCCGGCGCTTGTAATAAGCAGTTTGTGAATCTACCTGCTGCTCTGGTGGCCGGCTGGCGGTCATCACAGAAGAGAGCAGGGTATTTGGTTGTGGCCTGCTGGTACAACACGCGGCAAAGATGCCTCTGGAGATCCAAGAATGTAAATACAAATATGCAACCCATGGCTCAAGAATGTCTATTTCATAAGCCTACTGTTTTACAATGTGTGTGTTTGGTTTATAATAAATAATAAAGTTGGTCAAGAGTTGACAGTTGTGAGAAGTTGGCCTGTTATATGCTGTCCACTAATTATAGTGGGCACCTTGCACCAGTCCAAACAACCCCTTATTGGAGATAGGTTAAAGACAACCTTATTGAAAGCTATCCTAGTGGTAGCTATGGAGAGCAGCCTTCAGGCTAAGTCTTGAAGGAATGTAAAGCAGCTTGTTTTACCAGTCTATAATCTCTTGAGTGATCAAATGAAAGAGCACCACACCAGGTATATATTCCAAATATATGTATTTATTGCTAAACACACCCCTCTAGTCTCTTTTTGAGGCTAGAGTTCGAAGCTACATAAGTTATAAGTTATTTAAACACAGTAATAGCACAAATACACGTTTGGGCCCTAGGGGCGTACCAAACCATATACCAATAAAGTGGTATAAGAACCACGACTGAGCTAGACACTAGGCCTAGAGCCTCTAGAAGTGCTTGGACCACAAGGAACCACCCAAGGTAGTGACACAGGGGACCCACGGGGGACGCGTGCAGTGTAAATACACAGCCGCGAAACGCCGTTAACTTCTATGGAGAAAGTCGCGGTTTGGAAATTAAAGAAAAGGGACACTTAAAGAAGGACTTGGAGCAAACCCTTTGAGAACTAGGTCGTTCTAGAGTCTCTACCCACGGGAGCACCGGAGTACTCTTGTTACCTCACCCAGGGAAGCCGGGTGCATAGGTGCCTTTCGGGGTCGGGTTTCGTCGTCGATTTGAATGGCGATCTGCTGCAAAGTGCTGTTGGCGACCAAGTGGAAAGTGTCCGGGTGGATCCAAGAGTGGATCGGAGATCGGAAGAACCTGAAAGCAGAGGGGACAGAGTCTGGGTCACTAGCCAGTGACCAGGAAGGCGATGAGCAGATGCCCACCGATGTCGAGTGCTTCAGGTAGGTTGACGGTCGTCTTGACTCTTCAGCCACGAGGTCCAGGAGGCGTTGTCGGCAACCAGGAGCAGGATTCAGGCTGGTACACGATGTTTGTCGAGTGCTGAGGTGTCGGCGACCGCATTGGACCCAACAAGCCTTGGCAACGGCAAGTCTTGATGTAGATGAAGATTGACGATGATGCAGACCAGCAAGGTTTGAGGAACTCACCCAGCAAGGGTAAGTGAGGGCAAGCCTGGAGCAACCAGGGAGCCCAAGAAGAAAAGGATTGGCCTTCGTGAAGGGCTACTAGCCAACGGGCTAGTGACCATGAAGGAGCCTCAAGACAGTGCACGTGGAGCTGGCTCACAGGACACTCGTGGAGTGGAGGCCAGTGATCTTTGGTGCAGTTGGTGCTGGAGGCTAGGGCTACTCGGAGCCCAAAGCACGACTTCGTGGGAGACCCAGAAGAGGATGCACTTGCAAATGCGTGTGGTGTCCAGGGGTCACGGTTCCACGTTACCCACGACAGCTACGGGCCTCAGCTTTGCTGGGGACTCAGGGCAGCCTCGGCGAAGTCTGGAAATCTACCTCTGGTGATGCAAAGACTTCGGCGTCCGACGGGAGCTTAGGCGATGCAGACCGGACAATTGCTTCTTTGGTGCCTGCCAAGCAGGGGAGTCACTCCTTGACCCCAAGGGAGATTCTTCTGTCCTCTAATCTTGTAGTAGAGCGTCGAAGGTCCAGGATTCTGTGTCAGAGTTTCGTCCAGGGATAATCTAAAGTCCTAAGGACTGGGTTCCTATACTTATACTAAGTTTAGGGGTTGGACTACTCTGTGGCCCCACCTATGGGTGGGTCAGGGCAGAGGGGTGGCTACACCCCTTTCCCTTTGTCCAGTTCGCGCCAAAGCAGGGGCTGCAAGCCCCTGATCCGGTTTGAACTGGGGTATGCACTAGGGACACCAAGTGTGCCCCCAGTGCAGGACTTCAAAGCACCCGAAAGTGCTCCCGCCCAGCCCCAATACACACTATCCTGTCTGGGGAGGTGGTCACACCTCCCTGGGACAGGAAACCTATTGTCCAGGCCTCCCCTGCCGGAGTTTCGTCCAGCAGCAGGAGGCCAGACTTGAGTCTGTGGCAGCAGCATCCATTTTGTGATGCCAGGGCTTTAGAAAGAAGTTACCGGCAAGGCCAGGGTTAACATGTCTCTCCCTCTAGAAGGTTGGAATGCTAACCCCGCCGCCAGAATTGGCGGGGGGGGTAGTATTCCAAGATGTTTGACACCAAACACGACATGTTTCGGTGCAGCCATTCCAAAGTTAGCATTTAACGCGAGGTTATAATGCGCTTAAGAGTATATGGTCAGGCTGCACTACAAACAGCATCAGAGAAGGGTCTCCGAACGCTGAAGAGGGGCCCTGCTCATGCAGGGGCACCCTCTCACATAGGAACCACGCACTCTGCCTTCAGGATTGATAAGGCCTGCCATAGGAGTGACTTATAGGTTTATATGTGTGTATGTATATAGTGATATAGGTAACCTATATCACAGTAAGGAGTGCATGCACCACCTTACCCAGGCTGCAGTAGCAGACCTGTGGTGTCAGTTTGGATGGCCTTCCAGGGGTGGCACAATACATGCTGCAGCCCCTGGTAGGCCTCTGAGGTACCTATGCCCTGGGTACATAGTATACCATATACTAGGGACTTATAAGGGCACTCCAGATTCCAATCAGGGATGTGCCTAAGGCACATGGAAACCATTTTAGAGAGGAAGCAGCTAGGCTGGGGTTCTGATTAGCAGGGCCCCAGCCAGACTAAGGTCGAAAAACAGTGAAGCATCAGCAAAAAGTGGGGGTACCCATGTGAAGCAGATCCTACTCTCCTACACAACCCCCAAACGTAGGGACATTAAACTAACCTTGCCCAGTTAAGTCTTCATGTTCTAAGTGGAAGTACCTAGAGAGTCCATCTGCATTGGCATGGTTACTCCCAGGTCTATGTTCCACTGTGAAGTCCATCCCCTGTAGGGAAATGGACCACCTAAGCAGTTTGGGGTTTTCACCCTTCATTTGTTTTAGCCATAAGAGGGGCTTATGGTCTGTTTGAACAAGGAAGTGAGTACCAAACAAGTATGGCCTCAACTTCTTCAGAGCCCAGACCACAGCAAAGGCCTCCCTCTCAATGGCTGACCAACGTTTCTCTCTAGGGGTCAGCCTTCTGCTAATGAAAGCTACTGGCTGATCCTGACCGTCTTCATTCAATTGTGACAGTACAGCCCCTACCCCCAATTCAGATGCATCAGTTTGAACAATGAACTTCTTGGAGTAATCAGGACTCTGTAGAATGGGAGCAGTGCACATGGCCTGCTTCAGGTCATCAAATGCCTTTTGACAGCTAACTGTCCACTGAACCTTTTGGGCATTTTCTTGGAAGTTAAGTCATTCAGGGGTGTCACTATTGATCCATACCCCTTGACAAATCTCCTATAGTACCCAGTCAGGCCTAAGAAGGCTCTCACCTGAGTCTGGGTAGTTGGAGCAGTCGAGTCCATGATAGTCTGGATCTTGCTCTGCAAGGGTTGAACCTGGCCTCCACCCACAAGGTGGCCCAGGTACACAACCTGACTCTGCCCTATCTGGCACTTAGTGGCCTTGATAGTCAGGCCTGCCTTTTGCAGGGCCTGTAAAACATTCCTGAGGTGGACCAGGTGATCCTCCCAGGTGGAGCTAAAGACAGCAATATCATCTAGATATGCTGCACTATAGGCTTCCAGACCTGTGAGGACTGTATTCACCAACCTCTGGAAAGTGGCAGGTGCATTCTTCAGACCAAAGGGCATCACCACAAATTGATAATGCCCACTAGGGTTGAGAATGCTGTTTTTGGCTTTGCAGCATCAGCTAGTCTGATCTGCCAGTAGCCAGCTGTCAAGTCAAATGTGCTTAGATACTTGGCTGAGGCCAAAGTGTCTATTAGCTCATCTGCCCTTGGTATTGGATGGGCATCAGTCCTAGTGACTGCATTGAGACCCCTGTAGTCCACACAAAACCTCATCTCTCTTTTTCCACCACTGGTGTGAGGTTTTGGCACAAGGACCACTGGACTAGCCCAAGGGCTATCTGAGGGTTCAATAACTCCCAAATCCAACATTTTCTGGACTTCAGTCCTGATACAGTCCCTGACATGGTCAGGTTGCCTATAAATCTTATTTTTAATAGGCAGACTGTCCCCAGTGTCCACTTCATGAGTGCACCAGGTGGTCTGACTGGGTGTCAGTGAAAACATGTGTCTAAACTGATTGAGCACCTGTCTACAATCAGTTTGCTGCTGGGTAGTGAGGCTGCCTGCCAAGGCTACACCATCTACTGACCCATCATCAGGGTTCTGTGAGAGCAGGTCAGGGAGTGTGTCACTCTCTTCCTCCTGCCCTTCATCAGTAGCCATGAGCAAGCCCATGTCTGCCCTGTCCACATATGGTTTTAACCTGTTGACATGGAGAACCCTGTGGGGACTCCTGGGTGTTCCTAGGTCTACTAAGTAGGTAACCTCACCCTTCTGCTCAACAATAGTGTGGGGTCCACTCAATTTGTCTTGGAGAGCTGCTGGGGCCACTGGCTCCAGCACCCACACCTTCTGCCCTGGCTGATAAACAGTCAGTACAGACTTTTGGTCATGCCAGGCCTTTTGAAGTTCCTGGCTAGCCTCAAGGTTTTTAGTTGCCTTTTTCATATACTCAGCCATCCGGGAGCGGAGACCAAGTACATAGTCCACTATGTCTTGCTTTGGGGGCTTGAGAGGTAACTCCCATCCTTCCTTCACCAAGCACAGTGGACCCCTGACAGGGTGTCCAAACAAAAGTTCAAAAGGGCTGTAACCAACCCCCTTCTGAGGCACCTCCCTATATGCAAATAAAAGGCAGGGCAAGAGTATGTCCCATCTTCGCCTAAGCTTTTCTGGGAGCCCTTTAATCATGCCCTTCAAGGTTTTGTTGAATCTCTCAACTAAACCATTGCATTGTGGGTGATAGGGTGTGGTGAACTTGTAAGTCACTCCACACTCCTTCCACATTGCTTTTAAGTATCCAGACATAAAGTTAGCACCCCTGTCTGATACTACCTCCTTAGGAAAGCCCACTCTTGGAAAATTCCCAGGAGGGCCCTTGTCACCACAGGTGCTGTAGTGGTCCTAAGGGGAATAGCCTCTGGGTACCTGGTGGCATGATCCACTACCACCAGGATAATCCTGTGCCCAGATGCTGTTTGGGGATCCATGGGACCAACAATGTCAATCCCCACCCTTTCAAAGGGCACCCCCACCACAGGTAGTGGTATCAGGGCGGCCTTTGTAGTGCCACCTGCCTTGCCACTGGCCTGCCAGGTTACACAGGAGTGACAAAACTCCTTGGTGTCTTCAGACATGTGGGGTCAGTGAAAGTGAGGGACAATTCTGTCCCAAGTCTTGTTCTGGCCCAGGTGACCTGCCAAGGGAATATCATGGGCTAGGGTTAATAGGAAGCCCCTGAACTTCAGAGGTATAACCAACCTCTTGGTAGCACCAGGCTTGGGGTCTCTACACTCTGAGTACAAGAGTCCATCATCCCAATACACAGTATGGGGACCACTAGCTT
Source organism: Calotriton arnoldi (assembly GCA_963921515.1). Classification (NCBI taxonomy): domain Eukaryota; kingdom Metazoa; phylum Chordata; class Amphibia; order Caudata; family Salamandridae; genus Calotriton; species Calotriton arnoldi. Next base: position 173,161 of record CAWUFW010007752.1, on the reverse strand, counting down.
TCCCAGCAGCCTCAGCAGCAGCTTGCTGTCTGAGGGGTTCAAGAGAGGGGCAGCTCTGCTGCTCCTGGCTCAGATCTGCCCTGGAAGGTCCCCCTGTCCCCAAGAACTCAACCTGGTCAGGTTCAAGCTCCTCTGGGACAGTTCCTTCCTCAGGACTGAGATCATCCCCCTCAAGGGACTGATCTTCCTTCTGAGCCAAGGGGAAGGCACTGCCTTTACCCTACTACTCCTCCTCTTAGAAGGCACTTGGTCCATTATTCCAGAATCCAAGGCCTGTTCAGTGCTAGACATTTTGGCTTGTGACCTGGTCACAGCAAACACATCTGCAGGGATCCCCAGCATTTCTGCATGGGTCCTGAGCTCCACTTCTGCCCAAGCTGAAGTTTCTAAGTCATTGCCAAGCAAGCATTCGACTGGTAGGTTTGCACTCACCACAACCTTCTTAAGGCCAGTTACCCCTCCCCAGGAGAAGTTAACAACTGCCAGAGTATGGTCTGTTCTGACATTGCTAGCATTGGTCACTTGGTACATCTCACCAAGTATAACTTGCCCAGGATTCACAAGGTCTTGTGTCACCATGGTGACACTTGCCCCTGTGTCCCTAAATGCCAAAGCCTCTCGTCCATTGATTAAAGGCTGTTGTCTGTACTTGCCCAGATTACTGGGACTCACAGAGGAGGTCACATCCATGCCTCCATCACAGACTAACACAGCCTGAGTGAGTTCTCTGACTAGGTCAGAGCCCAACTCAGTACCCAGGGTCAACCCTACTAAACCCTTGGCTGTAGTACTCCCACCACCAACTGTAACTGTACTAGGGGAACAGGTGCCTTAGGGACATTGGTGGGGGCTGGACTTGAGTCTTTGGACTTGGTGCAATCACTGGTCCAGTGGGTCTTTTGCTTACAGACCTTGCACCATGGTTTTCTTTGGCCTTTCCCTTTGGTAGACTGTGAATCCCCACCTGAAGAAGATTTTTGGGGGCCTTGTGAAGACTTTTGATCTTTACCCTTCTCCCCACCCTTTTCAGAGTTCTTAGAATCTTGCTTCTTAGGGTCACCACCTTGGTTCTGTACCTTCTGCCTCACCCTGGTTCTGACCCATTTGTCTGCCTTCTTTCCCAATTCTTCGGGAGAGGTCAGATCAGAGTCCACCAGGTACTGATGCAACAGCTGATTTTGACAGTTATTAAGAATCTGCTCCCTCATTATCAGATTGTACAATCCTGTGAAGTCACACACCTTACTGCCCATCAACCAGCCTTCCAGAGCCTTAGCAGAACAATCCACATAGTCTACCCAGTCTTGAGTCTGTGCTTTTTGGGTATCTCTGAACTTCAACCTGTATTGTTCAGTTGTTAGGCCAAACCCATCAATAAGAGCACTCTTCAAGACCTTGTAATTATCAGCATCCTCTTCTCTTACAGTGAGGAGCTTGTCTCTACCTTTGTCTGCAAAGGAGAGCCACAAGATTGCTGCCCACTGCTCCTGAGGGACCTTCTGTACTTTACAGGCCCTCTCTAGAGCAGTTATCCATTTGTGGATGTCATCCCCACTCTGGTAGGGAGGGACAATCTTGCTCAGGTTTCTATGGTCATAAGACCTTTCCCTATCTCTAGGGACATGGCTGCCACCATGGGACTCTAGTCCCAACTTTCTTCTCTCTCTGTAGAGATCTAGGGACTCCCTGTCTATAGCCAGTTGCTGTTTTCTGAGTTCAAGCTGAGCTTCCTCATATTGAATCAGCCTCTTTCTCCTCTCATGAGAGGATTCCCTCCTATGAGAGGAGACAGAGGTCCCTATTGAGGTGCCAGAGTGGTTAGACTCCTGAGAAGGAGACCTAGACCTTCTGGGCACACTCACAATCCTTCCTGGGGGGACAAAGTGGGGGTCATCTTGAGCCTCCTCCTCATCCACAGGAGGAATTGGGTTATCCAGGTCAGGGTCATTGTCACCCTCCTGGTCAGTTCCAGAGGGGGGGCTGGGGGTGTTGCTACCCCTGGCCCCATCCTCATCTTCTGCCCCACCCTCTGCTCCTACCCCTTCAGTCCCTAAGGGCCTGCTGAGATCATAAGCCTCTAACATCTCTCTCAGATGTTGGGTGGTGGGAGCTTTGGCCTGTCTTCAGTTTCCTCAAATTGCATAATGCTCTCAATTCCAAGAATGGGAGTGTATCATACTTGGAGGAAGAAGCCCAGGGGCTTCTGGCAAGGACTCACTGGGTCCTGGCTTTGAAGACATCACTAGTGAGGTGTGGTGTATGCACTACCTACTCTAGTGTGGCCTACTAAAATCTCTTGAGTTGTAGAAAGGGTGTGCTATCCCTTAACACACAACTCTAAGTTCAGTAGAACTTACTGTATTCTAAGCTTAATTTATATGTACCTTAGGTACCTTTAGTGGTTTTCAGTTGATCAATTCAATTGAGATTATCTGGTAAAACAATAGCAAGCTGGAATCCCACACGCTGCACACCAATGTGAGAAGTTGGCCTGGCATATGCTGTCCACTAATCATAGTGGGCACCTTGCACCAGTCCAAACAACCCCTTATTGGAGATAGGTTAAAGACAACCTTATTGAAAGCTATCCTAGTGGTAGCTATGGAGAGCAGCCTTCAGGCTAAGTCTTGAAGGAATGTAAAGCAGCTTGTTTTACCAGTCTATAATCTCTTGAGTGATCAAATGAAAGAGCACCACACCAGGTATATATTCCAAATATATGTATTTATTGCTAAACACACCCCTCTAGTCTCTTTATGAGGCTAGAGTTCGAAGTACATAAGTTATAAGTTATTTAAACACAGTAATAGCACAAATACACGTTTGGGCCCTAGGGGCGTACCAAACCATATACCAATAAAGTGGTATAAGAACCACGACTGAGCTAGACACTAGGCCTAGAGCCTCTAGAAGTGCTTGGACCACAAGGAACCTCCCGAGGTAGTGACACAGGGGACCCACGGGGGACGCGTGCAGTGTAAATACACAGCCGCGAAACGCCGTTAACTTCTATGGAGAAAGTCGCGGTTTGGAAATTAAAGAAAAGGGACACTTAAAGAAGGACTTGGAGCAAACCCTTTGAGAACTAGGTCGTTCTAGAGTCTCTACCCACGGGAGCACCGGAGTACTCTTGTTACCTCACCCAGGGAAGCCGGGTGCATAGGTGCCTTTCGGGGTCGGGTTTCGTCGTCGATTTGAATGGCTATCTGCTGCAAAGTGCTGCTGGCGACCAAGTGGAAAGTGTCCGGGTGGATCCAAGAGTGGATCGGAGATCTGAAGAACCTGAAAGCAGAGGGGACAGAGTCTGGGTCACTAGCCAGTGACCAGGAAGGCGATGAGCAGATGCCCACCGATGTTGAGTGCTTCAGGTAGGTTGACGGTCGTCTTGACTCTTCAGCCACGAGGTCCAGGAGGCGTTGTCGGTGACCAGGAGCAGGATTCGGGCTGGTACACAATGTCTGTCGAGTGCTGAGGAGTCGGCGACCGGATTGGACCCAACAAGCCTTGGCAACGGCAAGTCTCGATGTAGATGAAGATTGACGATGATGCAGACCAGCAAGGTCTGAGGAACTCACCCAGCAAGGGTAAGTGAAAGCAAGCCTGGAGCAACCAGGGAGCCCAAGAAGAAAAGGATTGGCCTTCATGAAGGGCTACTAGCCAACAGGCTAGCAACCGCGAAGGAGCCTCGAGACGGTGCACGTGGAGCTGGCTCACAGGACACTCATGGAGTGGAGGCCAGTGATCTTCAGTGCAGTTGGTGCTGGAGGCTAGGGCTACTCGAAGCCCAAAGCATGACTTTGTGAAAGACCCAGAAGCGGATGCACTTGCAAATGCGTGCGGTGTCCAGAAGTCATGGTTTCACGTTACCCACGACAGCTACGGGCCTCAGCTTTGCTGGGGACTCAGGGCAGCCTCGGGGAAGTCTGGAAATCTACCTCTGGTGATGCAAAGACTTCGGCGTCCGACGGGAGCTTAGGCGATGCAGACCGGACAATTGCTTCTTTGGTGCCTGCCAAGCAGGGGAGTCACTCCTTGACCCCAAGGGAGATTCTTCTGTCCTCTAATCTTGTAGTAGAGCGTCGAAGGTCCAGTATTCTGTTTCAGAGTTTCATCCAGGGATAATCTAAAGTCCTAAGGACTGGGTTCCTATACTTATACTAAGTTTAGGGGTTGGACTACTCTGTGGCCCCACCTATGGGTGGGTCAGGGCAGAGGGGTGGCTACACCCCTTTCCCTTTGTCCAGTTCACGCCAAAGCAGGGGCTGCAAGCCCCTGATCCGGATTGAACTGGGGTATGCACTAGGGACACCAAGTGTGCCCCCAGTGCAGGACTTCAAAGCACCCGAAAGTGCTCCCGCCCAGCCCCAATACACACTATCCTGTCTGGGGAGGTGGTCACACCTCCCTGGGACAGGAAACCTGTTGTCCAGGCCTCCCCTGCCGGAGTTTCGTCCAGCAGCAGGAGGCCAGACTTGTGTCTGTGGCAGCAGCATCCATTTTGTGATGCCAGGGCTTTAGAAAGAAGTTACCGGCCAGGCCAGGGTTAACATGTCTCTCCCTCTAGAAGGGTGGAATGCTACCCCCGCCGCCAGAATTGGCGGGGGGTAGTATTCCAAGATGTTTTGACACCAAACACGACATGTTTCGGTGTAGCCATTCCAAAGTTAGCATTTAACGCGAGGTTATAATGCGCTTAAGAGTATATGGTCAGGCTGCACTACAAACAGCATCAGAGAAGGGTCTCCGAACGCTGCAGAGGGGCCCTGCTCATGCAGGGGCACCCTCTCACATAGGAACCACGCACTCTGCCTTCAGGATTGATAAGGCCTGCCATAGGAGTGACTTATAGGTTTATATGTGTGTATGTATATAGTGATATATTTAACCTATATCACAGTAAGGGGTGCATGCACCACCTTACCCAGGCTGCAGTAGCAGACCTGTGGTGTCAGTTTGGATGGTCTTCCAGGGGTGGCACAATACATGCTGCAGCCCCTGGTAGGCCTCTGAGGTACCTATGCCCTGGGTACATAGTATACCATATACTAGGGACTTATAAGGGCACTCCAGATTCCAATCAGGGATGTGCCTAAGGCACATGGAAACCATTTTAGAGAGGAAGCAGCTAGGCTGGGGTTCTGATTAGCAGGGCCCCAGCCAGACTAAGGTCGAAAAACAGTGAAGCATCAGCAAAAAGTGGGGGTACCCATGTGAAGCAGATCCTACTCTCCTACAACAGTGAATCAACAAAATAAAATTGCGGTATCAAAATTAATAAAGGCTACGCAGTGAAGACCAACTACAGACTTAGGGGTCGATTCCGATTCGGGCCGGAAAAAGCACCGACCGACTCGGATCCGGAAAAAATACCGACCGACACGTACCCGTGGCGCCCGACACGCCAAGTACGATGCAAGGCGCGAAAAATCCGACCGACACGTAACGAAACCAAGTCGACCGACCGAGCCGCACGGAAAACAGCAATCCGGCCGGAAAAACACGCGAATCCAACCGACCGACACGCACCCGGAACAAATCCGACCGAAACGTACACGCTAACTCCAAACCGCTAAGTACGATACAAGGCGCGAAAACCACGAGCGAGTCGGACGGAGGACAAGCCGTACGACCGACACGCATACAAAACCGAGCCGAAGCAACACAATACACCGCGACCGACGCGTACGCAGCATAGAAAACTGCACAAACACAGCGTGAACGAAACGGAGAACACCGTACGAGACCAATGCAGGGTCCGACTCGGTCACAAGAACGTTTCCAACATACACAAACAGCACAAAGGAAAAATCACCCAAAAAAAGGCCAAACAAGCAATTACCAAGCCAATAAATACTGGGGGGGGTGGGGACAGAGAACAAAGACACACCCACAACTCCACCTATATAAAGGACACAAATCACTACCATGAGCCTTTGCAAATGCCATTCCACTGCCAGCACCCAAGAGAAAGCAACCACACACCCACAGCTCATCCCTCACACAAGCCACACACCATCAGCACACCAACAAATACCTACCTCACATACACCCAGCAAAACACACACTCACACACCCTCACCTGCACACCAACACACACCTCACTCACCATCACCACCCATCACCATGCCCCCCAAGAAGAATCACAAGTTCCTAGATTGTGAATTGGAAGTCCTGGTAGACGAGATCCTCAGGGTAGAGCCACAGCTGTTTGGCACATTGGTCCAACAGACCCCCATGTCCCAGAAAACCAAGATGTGGGAGAGAATCATCAACAGGGTGAACGCACAATCACCATGTCTGCGCACAAAGACCGACATCCAGAACAGGTGGTATGACGTGCGCAGGAGGGTCCGGGAGCTGCTCAAGAAAGACTACCTCATCAGCCAATACACCGGCAGTGGCCCTCCTGCCAAGCCAGTATACCTCAGGCCCTGGGATGAGAAGGTGCGGGCCATCCTTCCGCCAGTGAGCGTATATGGACTAGAGAACATCCCAGAGCCTGGTGAGTACACAACAAATGTACACAATTTTCTGACACAAAACACACACACATCACTGTCAAGGGGAGAGTCAAACCATGCACTCATAGCAATTACACAGCAACCAGAACAGAATCATCCCAAAATGTGTATGTCAGTCAGATAAACACAACACATGCCATCAAAAAGTAACATCCAACCGTGCCATCACATGTACAAACACAACTACAACTACAGCTAGGCAGTGGCACAAATAGAACTAACAAACACATCCAGACATGTAGCCACCACAACAACACCAACACACAGTGAAGACCACTCAAAGGAAGGAATTCTGTGTATGCTGGCCAAGTCTGTGTAGCCAATAGCATCATGGGAGTCGCAGTCACACATATTGCCCCCCCACAACTGTCCCATCAACACCACCATGAACCATGCACACATCACAGGGAGTGGAGAAGGACTCACAAGATGGCTGACACTGGCTACTGCTGTGGGGAGCACAAGGCCCTGCTGCCAACTGTGCACCAACAAACAGCAGGACACCACTGACTGACATCCTGAGAGACAACTTACACTCCCTGCAATGCAAGCACGTTCCATGGCGGGATATCTGGCTGGCTGGGTGGGAAGGGGGACTTGCAGCACTGACTATAGTCACCAGCACCTCCCCTCACACCCCCCAACACAAACTCCACAGTACCCACCTGGTAGAATGCAATGCCCTCCATCCTAACACAAGATCCCACAAAGCACCACCACCCTGGGTTATGTTGTGTGAAGCACAGGGACACTCTTGGGACTCTTAGCCAAACAACTGCCAGGACAACACTCCCAGCCATCCTGTCAGCACAGCCAGCCCACCCCACAGGGAAGCAGAGTCAAAAGGAAGGAAGCATGGGCATGCTGGGAAGGGGGGTGGAGGCAATAGCATGATGGGAGTCGTAGTCACAGACATTGCTCAGCCTCACAACTGGCCCATCAACACCACCCTGAACCATGCTCACATCACAGGGAGTGGAGAAGGACTCACAAGATGGCTGACACTGGCTACTGCTGTGGGGAGCACAAGGCCCTGCTGCCAACTGTGCACCAACAAACAGCAGGACACCACTGACTGACATCCTGAGAGACAACTTCCACTCCCTGCAATGCAAGCACAGTCCATGGTGGGATAACTGACTGGCTGGCTGGGTGGGAAGGAGGACTTGCAGCACTAACCATAGTCACAAGCACCACCCCTCACACCCCCCCAACACAAACTCCACAGTACCCACCTGGTAGAATGCAATGCCCTCCATCCTAACACAAGATCCCACAAAGCACCACCACCCTTGGTTATGTTGTGTGAAGCACAGGGACACTCTTGGGACTCTTAGCCAAACAACTGCCAGGACAACACTCCCAGCCATCCTGTCAGCACAGCCAGCCCACCCCACAGGGAAGCAGAGTCAAAGGAAGGAAGCATGGGCATGCTGGGAAGGGGGTGGAGGCAATAGCATGATGGGAGTCGTAGTCACAGACATTGCTCAGCCTCACAACTGGCCCATCAACACCATCCTGAACCATGCTCACATCACAGGGAGTGGAGAAGGACTCACAAGATGGCTGACACTGGCTACTGCTGTGGGGAGCACAAGGCCCTGCTGCCAACTGTGCACCAACAAACAGCAGGACACCACTGACTGACATCCTGAGAGACAACTTACACTCCCTGCAATGCAAGCACGTTCCATGGTGGGATAACTGACTGGCTGGGTGGGTGGGAAGGAGGTCCGGCTGTCAACCAAACACAAGCAATGCAGACCATGTTCACACCCCAGAAAATACATAGAAATGCCCAAATAATGCAGGACAATGTGCCACACCAATATCAACCCCTGACTGTGACGACTTAGGACAATGCAATGTACAGGCCCGCACCCAGAGGCACAGTCACAACTGTCATGTGTGTCAACCATTGATGCCTGCAGAAACATGACATACATTGTTTGTGTCTCCCAAAAACAGGTGATGATGGGGACACAGCAGCAGACGCTGAGGAGTCCCAGTCCCAGGCTCAAGAGGATGCCGAGCTCACTGGCGTCGTACAGCCTCTGTCCTCCTCGGACGATGAAGAACAACCTGGCACATCCGGTGCAAGTCAACATGCAGCACCAGCAGGACCACCAGCTGCAGCACCAGCAGGACCACCAGCTGCACCCCTGCACCCACCCCTACAACGACTGTCACCACGAATACCATCCCTGCCGACATGGACAGAATAAGGAGCAACACCAGCACAGTGACCCTGGACCAACCTGGGGCCATGGACACCACCACCACCACCAACCCCCAAGGTGGACCAGGGTTATCTGTGCGTGCCACTGCACACACTGCACATGTCAGCAGGGGTGGTGGGAGGGGTGGGAGACAGAGGTCGCTGCTTGCAGACGTTGCTGGTGTGCATGACGACCCACAACTGGTACGCATAGCTGATGCGTACCAGTCCAGCACCGGAGAGCTCAGACAGGTAGTGGGGCTCCTCAGAGACATTAAACAGCAGCAGGCTGCCCATCATGCCCGCTTGGACTCCCACATGTCCCACGTGGAGTCACACATGTCCCGTGTGGACTCACACATGTCCCGCGTGGAGTCCAAGTGGGATGCACTGCATGAGATGACGGCGGTGCACAGGGACATTTTACAATGCCTCCGCCAGATGAACAGCAACCAGTCCACACCTCCCTGTGTGCCAACAACATCTGGTGCCGAACAAACTGCAACTGCCACAGGGAGGGAGGAGGACTCTGGCGGAGAGTCCCCTGCACCGCAGCAGCCTGCACTTGAGGGCCCCCCCAAGAAGAGGGGTCGTCCGAGGAGGGAAAAGTGAGAGGCCGATGGCCAAGCGCAACTCCCAGGAAGCCTGAACCTGTTCTGGATGTTCGCCTTTGTGCACAGACTGTTCACCCTGTTGACGGCAACACTACTCCCACACATTGCATGGGGAGTACAAGTTGGACCAATGTGTCAGACAACTGTGGCCCCGATACTGGGGATCCTGTCTACCCGGACTTTCAATTCACCTAGGAACTTGGGATTGCAAGATTCATGTACAGCACAACCCATCCTATGCACTATTAACACAAATGTATCACAATAAACACACTAATACACCATACTTGCCTCTGTCGTGATTCCAACGTGGGTGCTGTTATGGGGATGATGAACTGCAAAATTACACTGTGTATGCGAACTGCAACAGCAAGGACAACACAGGCATGTGAGTACAGGCAACGTGACACACATGAGGGAGACACACCACCAGGGCTACACGACACATACACACCTAGGCCATCTGACTCATTGCCTACACTGATGTTGCCAGGGAAGACGGTGCAATGCACAGACACCACACCCATTCCCAGTTGTAGTCAAGTAGCCCACTGGTGCAGTAAGCAAATGGCAGTCAAATGTGTGACCACAGACAACGCACATCACAAAGTGAAGCACAGGTTTATTACACAGTTGCAACATGCCGTAACCACTACAGATGCAAGGTAACCCCACCTGGTAGCGGGCACACAGTCAACAACTGTAGACGGAAGGAAGTCCATGGGTGTGGCGCACATCACCTGTAGGGACACAACAGCTACCAGCCTGGATGTGCAATCACGTCGTCGGTGGACACAGTTGACCAAACGAATCTGAAAGTACCCTGTGAAGGACAGAAATGACACACAGTCAAAAGCAATGGAGTACAGGACAGAACAGCAAAACTCATGCACAATACATGTTACAAGATACCCACCCAGAACCAAGTTAGCATGTCAACACTGTTGGGGAGTACAGCCCACCTGTCACCACACATCGCAACACACATCCAGTCAAGTAGCCCATGGACACACTCCAACAGCACCAGAGCACCACCCACACATCATGCCAACTCACATCATTGACATGACACCTCAGGATACTCACATTCAGCTAAAGAAGTTGGTGATGAGCTGTGTGCGGACATCACCATCACCATCACCATCATCATCATCGTCACTGGCATCGAGGTCCAGGCCAGGATCCTCCACAGGTGGCGGATGTTGGTCATTGTCATCCTGGATGAGAGGCAACTCCTTCCGCACTGCCAGGTTGTGGAGCATGCAGCAGACGATGATAATCTTGCACACTTTCGCAGGGGCATATGGGAGGGACCCTCCGGTCTTGTCCAGGCAGCGGAAGCGGCTCTTCAGGAGACCAAAGGTCCGCTCAATCACTCTGCTGGTCCGACCATGTGCCTCATTGTAGCGCATCTGGGCAGGTGTCACAGGGTTCCTGAGGGGTGTCAGCAACCACGGCATGTTGGGGTATCCCGAGTCACCTACGGACAGACAAGTGCACATTAGCTGACTTGGAAAAGTGGGCGGAATACTACAGATCAGATCACACACAATGGCACAAAGTCAGTACACACCGACAAGCCAGGCACGCTGGTTCTGCATCTGTGCCATCATCCTGGGGATGCGACTACTCCTCATCACAAAGGCATCGTGTGCTGAACCAGGGAAACGGGCACACACGTGTGTGATGGTCATGTCTGCAAGACACACCACCAGTGCATTGACCGAGTGGTAGTGCTTGCGGTTCCTGTAGGCCTGCTCCTGGGCCTGTGGTGGTACCAAAGCCACATGTGTCCCATCAATGGAGCCAATTACATGCGGCATCCTCCCCAGGGCATAAAAGTCACTCTTCACGTCAGTGAGTCGTACGCAGTCTAGGGAAATAGATGTACCGGTTCAGGAAGAGCAACATTGCCGCCAAAACATTGCGGAGCACACGGCTGAACATGGTCTGTGACATCCCACCAGCAGTCGCCACAGTATGTTGGAAGGTACCGGTGGCAAAGAAGTGTAGGGCTGCCATCACCTTCACCTTGGGGGTCAGCGCTGTAGGATACGGCCGGCCAGGCTGCAAATGTGGGGACAACTGCACTGCCAAATCCTCAATCAGCTGCCTGGTGAAGCGGTACCGTCGGATGCTGTCCCGTTCCACCATCGTTGCCAGGTCTGGGAATGGCCGATGGACAGCAGGAGCCCTGCAGTGCAGAGGAGAAGTAAGCAAGATTGTCAGTCACCCCACATATGCGGCATTGAACACACTCAAGATCCCAACATACATCATTATGAGGCACAACTACATGAAGTGTGCAGTACCGGAAGGACATGTATGGTACATACATGGCCAACATCTGTCAACACGGTCCTACAGGTGGCATCAATTTGTCCCAGGTTGGCCCATTGGATATCATGATGCCGTGTCACAGATCCCATCTCCTGCTGCCGTGTCACAATCACCCCCCACAGTGACATGTGAGGACAGATGTGCCCCAGGCACCACAGCTCAACGACCGGTACATTCCCAGGGACCCTGTAATGCCACATGGACACTGGCATCACATGGAGTATCATGTGTACACCACAGCAAAACAAACATGACCCCCACAGGTAGTGGCCCCACTTGCCACGGCAGGACAGACATGGACGTCTGTGACACACACGCACAACATCAGAGTCCATGCACACACAACGTGTATGTGGAGACTGTCTCCCATTGTGCACATGAAATCAGAGACATTGTAAACACTACATGCACAAAGACTGTGGAGGTCCATCACTATTGTGCCACTAGGACACCCTGGCTCAAACATACCGTCCCACATGGGACTCACGGGGTATGTGACATGACATACACAAACACCACTGTGAAATGTGACCATGGCACATGCACAGATATGAACAGTTGCACATCACAGTGGTCACGTACACGTAACACCAAGGATCCTGTCCCCATGAACACGTGCACAGCCTGGGGGTGGCTGCCCACAGGTGACACCTACAGGACAACATGTACACCAACATACACACAATAGGAAATGCAGCCTTACATGCCTTATGATAAGGTTTGGACAGGCTGTCGTGATGTAGGTGTGCCCCTCACTCCCTGGGAGCTATCTGTGGCTGGCATATGTCCATCTGAGACAGGCATGCTGACATATGCCAGTCACATGTACAGTGATGCGTTGTACTGCAATGGACCGATCGGTGCCTCCGGCCGGCCCATTGCTTTCAATGTGTGGGGGTACGCGTTGTACCCCTGTGCGCGTTGAACTGCAATGGACCGATCGGTGCCTCCGGCCGGCCCATTGCTTTCAATGTGTGCGGGTACGCGTTGTACCCCTGTGCACGTTGAACTGCAATGGACCGATCGGTGCCTCCGGCCGGCCCATTGCTTTCAATGTGTGCGGGTACGCGTTGTACCCCTGTGCGCGTTGAACTGCAATGGACCGATCGGTGCGCACCCATTGACAATGGGCTTGCCTGGCAACGGACACGTTTTCGAATTTCGAATGAGTCGGTTGCTGGAAAATCAGTTGGTCACCCACAACAATGTTGCAAAATCATGTATGTCATGAAGTTGAAGATTTGAAGGATGCTGTGGGCGTGTTTTGGTGCTGCTATTCCATGGATTGGCCAGATTCAGAAGATGCAAACGACTTGGACCTATCACTTTGGACACAAGGGACAGTATCTGCCTCTCCAGCACATATATATTGCTGGCTGTTCCCCTGAGAGCCCACTTGCCTGCACTACATGCTCCAAGACGACATCTGCCACTGCACTGCTGCTGTCTCTGCCCCTCTGGACCCTGCAATGGCACGTACTGTGGAGAGAGCCCCAGCCTTCAGCCTTGAAGAGAACCAGGCCCTGCTGGACAGCCTACTTCCACAGTACAGCAAGCTGTATGGGACACCAGGGGAGCAGGTGAGTGTCCTGTGCACTGCCTTTCTGAATGTGCATTTTGTCTGACTAGCAAGGCTGAGAGTCTGCACGCCACTGGCTAGCAGGCTCACTGAGTAGTTGTCACCCCCATAGTGTGTAGTGACTTGCACTGGACAGGTATGGTGCAGTGACAGTGCTTCTGAACAGGGTTTTACTCCCCATGCAATGATACCATGTAGTGACTTCTGGAAAACTGTCCATGGGCAGCCGTGCACTGCCTGTGTACACCATGTGCCCCTGTGATTGCGACATGTATATGCAACTGTGTCATGCACGGATATGTTGCATGTGTAGTAATGGCCTTATCACTTTGTCATCCTGACAGGCTTCTGCCCATCGGAAGCAGGAGATCTGGAAGGACATCGTCCGGGCTGTCCGGTCCGTGGGGGTCTACAAGCGCCGGATCCGCAACTGCCAAAAGAGGTGGCAGGACCTTCGGGGCTGGACCCGGAGGATTGCACGGGTCCAGCTGAAGCTGTCGCCTCCTCGCAGGAGGGAGGAACACGGACCCTGACCCCCACATGCTCAGGATCCTGGCGGTGGTCTTTCCAGACCTGGATGGGCAGCTGAAGGCCAGAGAGCAGCAAGGAGGGGGTGAGTCAAAGACTGCACTGTGAACTCTGTCTAACATGCTATGTGCCCTCCTCGGGCCTGGTTAAACTGCCACAGTACAGCAGTCATGTTGTCCAGGAGCCATGTCCCTCTATTGTGCACTGCCCACTCCTCATCTGATACCCAGGTGTGGCCCTTACATGCAGGGAATTCTGTCACTTAGGACTGTGTCCTTGCAGTTTGCTTGACTCAAGGTGGGAGACAGCATCTGTTTCCCTGACTCTGTGGTGGGCATCATGGGTGGGTCCATTGCTTACACAATGCCTGTATTCTGACATGTATTCAGCGTGTTACTTTGATCTGTGGTCCAATTGCTGAGCTGATCCACCACATGTGGCTGGGGTATCTGGCACACACCCATGCTGCGGGTGGGAACAATGTTTGGGCCCCAGGAGTATGTATATGACGTGTGTCACACATACTTAGCCAGCTGCCTACAGTCCAGGGCTCATCCCTCATTCATGTGGGGCTGGACAGTCATGCCTACTCCAGGCCATACAATACACTCTGTACTCCCACTCCCGTGTATCAGCTGACACATTGTGCGCAGTGATTTGACCCCTCAGGTGTCTGCCTCTGTGTCAGTGTGCTGTGGATTAGTCGCCAGGACTGCTGTGGAGTTTCTTGGTAGGGGCTCAGCATGCCACTGGAGATGTGACCATAGGAGACGATACTTGTGTGTCACATAGGTGTCTGATCAGCTGCCCATGCAGACTGGGGCATGTGAATGTGAAGTTCAGGCAGCTGTTCCCCATTCACAGCAGAGTGTGAGGGGCTCAGGTTCAGAGGGTAGTGTCACAGGTCTCCCATATGTCCAATAGGTATGACCTGGACAGATGAGGGTTGAGAGGATGTGTTGTGGGGGGATGTACATGTGCACTTGTGCAGCTCCAGGACTTGCATTCCCCATGACCTACTATTGTGACACAGTGCAGAGTGTTGTTGTCTGGCTGCAAAGTCATACATCACTGAGACAGTGATGTATGACTTTGCAGTCATGCCTCCACCATGGCATGTGTCTACTGATTGGTGAGCCTGCAGGGGAGTGACATGTACTACATGTACACCATAGTGGCGCTGGCTATCAGGACATGGGTGCATCATGGTGTCTGTCGCTGGTATGCATCACATGCATTTCCTATTTGACTCTGGGCATCCCTTTCATCCGGAAACCTGTACTGACTCAGTGGCAAGAGCTGTGATGTGTGCATGTCCACATGCCACACCGTGTCCTCTGCACTGTCCAACTACTGTGTACTTGGTGCATGTGTCCACACTGGGGTGTTGCAATCCAACAGACACCAGACAGATGGGTGCAAGGCCATGTGGGATGTGAGTGCCATGCTTGGCATCAGACTGACAATTGGCTTCTCCTGTTCAGTTAGGGCACTTTTAGCAATGTACAACTAATGATGCCAGGGCTTGCTCTGTGATGTGCTGTGCTCACAGTGGTGTGTGCATTTTGTGCAGGTGACTGATGTCTGTCTGTTTCCCCATTGTTTGCAGATACATCCACGGCCACGGAAGGGGACAGCTCCACGGACCAGGAGGAGCCAGAGAGCCAGACTGGGTCAGCAGCCGAGGAGTGGTCGGAGGGACCCAGTGGCACGGAGGGCGAGGGGAGCCACACCGAGGAGTCCTCAGCAGCATCCACCTCAGCTGAGGACCAGAGCAACTCGGAGGATGACTCCCTTGTGGAGGCGGGTGTCAGCAGCCACCACACCCCAGCTAGTGTTGCTGTCCCCGCCACCACCAGCACCACCACCGCCCTCCCATCGGCTCCCATTCCCCAGGTCCGTGGAGGCTCCCATGTCCGGGAGCGTGTCTCCTTTGGGCCAGGCACCGCAGCCCCTGCCCCTGTGTCCCCTGCTGCCCTGAGTGAGGAGTCTGTGTACCTCCTTCGCCAGCTCCATGTAGGCCAGACAGCCATGCTGAGTGTCCTCCATGCGCACACCGCGCTGTTGACTCAGCTGGTGTCGTTCATGGAGGGCATCTCATCGGGCATGTCTGACCTACAGAGGGGCAATAGGTCCATGGACTCCTCCCTGACGGCAGCAGTGTCCCTCCTCAAACGGTCCCTCACCCCTCCTGCCTCTGCTCCATCCACACTCCCCAGCACCTTACCCATCCCAAGCACACACACACCGGCACAGGCACACACCAGCACACACACATCCAGCACACTGACACACACGCCAATGACAAAACGCACACGCACGCACATTCAGGGGACTGAAGCCAGACTCACAGGGGATGGGGCCCTGGAACACACACACGCATCCACATGCACTGCGCAGTCCTCAGTTCCCTCTCCCTCCAAAGCACCCTCCCTTGCCTCACCTGCAACCCCAAAGTCACAGCAGCTCTTCCTCTGTGACCTCGGCCTCTTCCCCACCGATGAAGCTGCTCCAGCATCCCGGGGAAGAGGAAGCCCACCCACACGGAGCAGAGTGCCCTCGCCCCCGGACACCCTCCCCCAGGCGCAGACGGACTGAGGCCCCCACCCGCAAGTCCCCACGGAGTCCTAAGAGCAAGACCCCGCCACCGCCCTGCAGCTCAAGCACCAGGTCTCCTTCCTCCATCCCTCAGGCCCCCACTCCACAGGTGCCCCCACCACACCCTGCCCCAGGTTCCCCCACCCACAGATATACCATCCCCAAGAGGCTCCAGCCTTCTCCCCTGCCACTTGCTCTCCCAGCACCACACCCCCCGCTGCGCTTGTCTGTGCCACTGATGTGGTGAGGGTGTCCTCCCCCTCTGTCCAACCCACCTTGCCTGTTCCCCATTCTCCTCCCCTGGAGGTAGGCACTGCAGTGGAGTCCACTACCGCCCTGTCTGACTTGGGCACTGCAGTGGCGGACCTGTCCACTCCATCTGCAGGGTCCACTGCAGTTGTGCCGGCACCCACGACATCTGAGTCATGCCCCCAGTTGTGCCGGCACACACCATGTCAGACACCTCCACTGCAGTTGTCAGTGGCTCTCCAGCACCCACCACCCCTTCCCTGACTCCCCTGGTGAGCCCTGATCCTGTCCCTGCGGTGCCTGGCCTGCCCCCGGTTGCCCCTCCTAGTGGATTGTCCCTGGTTTTGTGCAGGCATGCGTAGGGTGACATCTGCCAGTGTCACCCTGTTTGAACTTTGACAATGGACTGGCCATTGGCCTTTGCTCTTTTTTTCTGGACGTCGTTTTCATTCAACACATATGCTGAATAAAGCAACTTTATTTTCTCTAGTGCTCATGCTTCAGATGTACATGTTGTTGGTGCTGCTAACCATGCCCTTGCTGCAGTGATGGTGATATCTGGTCTCATGATTATGAAGTGTTACTGTGCAGGAACCCATGTGGTCCAGGGGGAATGTGTCCTATCATGTGGTGTATCCATGTCATCCATAGCAGCATCTGAGGGTGTCATGTGTTCAGTATTTGGCAATGGGATTTCCTACTTACATTAGCAATTTCATATCTGTGGCTTCCACCCCTGCACATCTGTTGTGCCTTCCATTGTTGGATTTGTCTACTTCCCTGACCGTGTTGCCATCTCCACTGGACATGCAGGTTTGGGCATCAATGGGGAAGGACTCATCCGTGTAGTCAGTGCAACATTGCTATACAAGTGTGTTGGATCTGTGCTGATGATTCCGTTGGCACATCCATGACCAGGCTGATGTGACGGGAGCCCTCATTTGGTGCTAATTGTTGATTGTGTGACCAAGTGCTCAGCTGACATGATGGGGCCCTACTGAGGCAACATATGGCACAGCTTTCCTCACACAGGAGTGGAGTCCCCTCATGGCAGTGTGTACACGTGTGACATTGCCTGCGCCCAAGGTGTGTGTTGTATGTGCATGTCTGTGTGTTCACTTCCATTTATCTGCGCATGCTGTGATCCCTAGTGTTGTACCTGTTTGTGATGCTTGCTGACTTGAGCTATGTTCCCCCAAAGTCTTCTCCCTGTGTTCTCTGTGATGTGGGTGCATGGCACATTACTGGTCATCAGGGTGTCACCCATAGGTGTGTTTGCTGTCAGGGCTGAGTTTGTGTGCAGACGCAGATGGGTCACAGTCAGGTTTCCCTTGGCACTTGTTGTTTGCCCCTGTCATGTGATTTTCAGTTCGTGTTATCTTTAAGTTATTGTGACACGTTGTGTGTGTGACTGCTGGCACTCCTCAGGGTCCGGGCTGTGATGTTGGTTGTTGTCTATGTGTGTTCTTTGTGGGTGACCTTGGCTTCTTCATTGGTGTGTGACTGTGGCTGGGATCCCATTGGTTGGTGTGGTATCGCCGTCATGTCCATGTACAGCGTAGTGTGCAGTGTGTCAGACATTCAGGAGTCTTGTTGAGTGGCCATGTGTGATGTGTTTCTGCACCTTGGTTCCCACCCACCACCCTGGAATAGTCATGGGTCCATGTGCAATGTCACCAGTGCATGTGTACTTCACTGCTGCACATTGTTGGAGGTCGAGGGGTGTGGTCTTGAGTGTGTGCAGATGGGAGTTGTTGCCCAGCTAGACCCCTGCCTCCATGTTGGCCTTGGCTTACTGGCCATGCTGATTGATTTGTGCTTGTGTCGGTGTGATGGTAGTTTGTTGCTCAGGACACATGACTGTGGTTCACAGTGTGAACCACATTCAGCTTTGTCATCAGAGTGGGATTTATATGCAGCCAAGGGTCACCACATTGTGGGGGCCCTGGGGGTGGTGCTGTGGTGTGTCTGTGTCTTGCTGTGTCAGTTGTTGTTCCTACGTTCCTGTGTGACATGTGTGTTTTGTGCTCCCTCTCATCTGACAATGCCTGCTTGCCCACATAGGGGATTTGGATCCATGAGTTACCTTAGTGTGGCAGTGTATGCACATCTGTATGATTGGTATTCAGCTCTCCTCATGTGTTGTGTGGTTACCTGGGGACACTGGCACCCCCCTCACCTGCTGTGTATGATGACAGTGTTGGTCTGCCTGTTTGTGTTTGTGCATCTGCACCACTGCATTGGCATATCTTGGGTGTGCCATTGGCTGTATGTTGTTTGGTGTGTTTCCCCTGCTGTCCCTGGGACTCCTAGGTCATCGGTCAGCACAGTGATCATGGTTTGTGTGTCCCATTGCTGCCATGGTATGGTATCTGTTCACCTCACATCTGCTGTCTCCACAGGATATCTGCATTTGTGTGCCCATTGGTGCAAATATGTGGTTCTGCATTCTGATGGTCACTTCTGTCATTGTGTCATTGATGAATGTTGACGGTGTCAGCCACCATGGGTGTTGTTTGTCTGCACATGGCCAAAGGAATGTCTCATTTGCACTGCAGTATTTGGCTCACCCAATTTATGTTGCAATGGGACACATACACTACTTTGCCACAGATGAGTTTTTGGTTCTGTGACCAGGAATGATCCATGCAGTTTGGCAGTTGCAGCTCTTTCTTTGTCAACACTTACCTTTTGGTCACTGTGATGATGGGGGTGTAGACCCCATTGCCACAATGGTCAAAATGTGCTTCAGCTATGGACCCCACACTTCCCTTTTGGTCACTGTGATGATGGGGGTTTAGACCCCATTGCCACAATGGTCAAAATGTGCTTCAGCTATGGACCCCACACTTCCCTTTTGGTCACTGTGATGATGGGGGTTTAGACCCCATTGCCACAATGGTCAAAATGTGCTTCAGCTATGGACCCCACACTTGCCTTTTGGTCACTGTGATGATGGGGGTTTAGACCCCATTGCCACAATGGTCAAAATGTGCTTCAGCTATGGACCCCACACTTGCCTTTTGGTCACTGTGATGATGGGGGTTTAGACCCCATTGCCACAATGGTCAAAATGGGCTTCAGCTATGGACCCCACACTTACCTTTTGGTCACTGTGATGATGGGGGTTTAGGCCCCATTGCCACAATGGTCATGGGCTGCTTGCATTGTGGGTGCCACACACATATATGTGTGGCACATGTGCTAGGGGGTCACATTGTATGTTCAAAGTCATGTTCGGTGTTGTAGGCATTTGACACAGCCTACACACGCTTGTCATGGTGGTGGGGGTTGTCTTTATCTTGCATTCCCTAGGTTGTGGTGTGCTGGTTGTGTCATGCATTGTCCATCCTATGAGTGGGGGTGGTAGTAGTGGTAGGCATCCAGCCCCCCTGGGTGAGGGTGGTAGTCGTGGTAGGCATCCAGCCCCCTGGGTGAGGGTGGTAGTAGTGGTAGGCATCCAGCCCCCCTGGCTAAGGGTGGTAGTAGTGGTAGGCATCCAGCCCCCTGGGTGAGGGTGGTAGTAGTGGTAGGCATCCAGCCCCCTGGCTAAGGGTGGTAGTAGTGGTAGGCATCCAGCTCCCCTGGCTAAGGGTGGTAGTAGTGGTAGGCATCCAGCCCCCCTGGCTAAGGGTGGTAGTAGTGGTAGGCATCCAGCCCCCCTGGGTGAGGGTGGTAGTGGTGGTAGGCATCCAGCCCCCCTGGGTGAGGGTGGTAGTAGTGGTAGGCATCCAGCCCCCCTGGCTAAGGGTGGTAGTAGTGGTAGGCATCCAGCCCCCTGGCTAAGGGTGGTAGTAGTGGTAGGCATCCAGCCCCCCTGGCTAAGGGTGGTAGTAGTGGTAGGCATCCTGCCCCCCTGGGTGAGGGTGGTAGTGGTGGTAGGCATCCAGCCCCCTGGGTGAGGGTGGTAGTAGTGGTAGGCATCCAGCCCCCTGGCAAAGGGTGGTAGTAGTGGTAGGCATCCAGCCCCCCTGGGTGAGGGTGGTAGTAGTGGTAGGCATCCAGCCCCCTGGCTAAGGGTGGTAGTAGTGGTAGGCATCCAGCCCCCTGGGTGAGGGTGGTAGTAGTGGTAGGCATCCAGCCCCCCTGGCTAAGGGTGGTAGTAGTGGTAGGCATCCAGCCCCCCTGGCTAAGGGTGGTAGTAGTGGTAGGCATCCAGCCCCCTGGCTAAGGGTGGTAGTAGTGGTAGGCATCCTGCCCCCTGGGTGAGGGTGGTAGTGGTGGTAGGCATCCAGCCCCCCTGGGTGAGGGTGGTAGTAGTGGTAGGCATCCAGCCCCCCTGGCTAAGGGTGGTAGTAGTGGTAGGCATCCTGCCCCCCTGGCTAAGGGTGGTAGTAGTGGTAGGCATCCAGCCCCCTGGCTAAGGGTGGTAGTAGTGGTAGGCATCCTGCCCCCCTGGGTGAGGGTGGTAGTGGTGGTAGGCATCCAGCCCCCTGGGTGAGGGTGGTAGTAGTGGTAGGCATCCAGCCCCCTGGCTAAGGGTGGTAGTAGTGGTAGGCATCCAGCCCCCTGGGTGAGGGTGGTAGTAGTGGTAGGCATCCAGCCCCCCTGGGTGAGGGTGGTAGTTGTGGTAGGCATCCAGCCCCCCTGGCTAAGGGTGGTAGTAGTGGTAGGCATCCAGCCCCCTGGCTAAGGGTGGTAGTAGTGGTAGGCATCCAGCCCCCTGGCTAAGGGTGGTAGTAGTGGTAGGCATCCTGCCCCCCTGGGTGAGGGTGGTAGTGGTGGTAGGCATCCAGCCCCCTGGGTGAGGGTGGTAGTAGTGGTAGGCATCCAGCCCCCCTGGCTAAGGGTGGTAGTAGTGGTAGGCATCCAGCCCCCCTGGGTGAGGGTGGTAGTAGTGGTAGGCATCCAGCCCCCCTGGGTGAGGGTGGTAGTTGTGGTAGGCATCCAGCCCCCCTGGCTAAGGGTGGTAGTAGTGGTAGGCATCCAGCCCCCTGGCTAAGGGTGATAGTAGTGGTAGGCATCCAGCCCCCTGGGTAGGGGTGGTGGTGCGCATTCAGGCCCCTGTGTGCATATGTGGCATTGGTGATGGGCATCCCGCCCCTATGGTGCTGCTGTTGCTGGTGTAAGTATATTCAGCATCCCCGTGTGTGTGTGTGATGTGTCGTGTACGTGTTGTATGTGTTTTGTGGTTGGTGTCTGGCTTACCTTCTGCGCCGTACGCGTCCGTGCCTGTTCCGGTAGTAAATGTAGAATATTGGTATGATCGGGACGAAGGGATTCATGGTTGGTTCGTGTCGTTCGTCCTTCTCGTTGCTTGGCGTCGTCCTCGTCGCTTCGCCTCGTCCTCGTCGCTTCGCGTCGTCCTCGTCGGTGCCATGTTCGTCTCGGAGCCGTGGATCGTGTTGTGGCGCGAATCGGAGCTTATGTGCGCCTCTCCCGGATGCTTTGACGTGCCGTGCGTAGCGACGGGTTCAGAGCGTACGGAAAGCGCATCATACTTGTCCGGCCGGACGGGGCTGCATTTTTCCTTCCGTGCGACTCGATTCGGCGTTTCCGGATTCGCCTCGGTCGGAGAACAGGACCTGGTTTGGGTGAGTACGGCTCGGCCGGATTTTTTGCTGTTGTGCGCATCGTACTTGCTCGTTCGGTGTACTGTACGGATCGGTCGGGAAACAGGCTTTCGCATGGCTTTTTTCCCGACCGAATGGTATTGGGTGCGCCTCCGACCGAGATCGGAATCGACCCCTTAGTGTGTTTACTGGGGACCAACCTCCATGGCGAGGGGAGGGGGGCGATTCGCACGTCGTATGCCCATTAAAGCTATTACGCACCACAAAACTAACATAATGTGGCATAAAAGGGCAGAATGTATACTCAATTCTAACTTTGCCTAAACTGAAAAGGCTAAATGCCATATGTGACTCCAGTGGTGTAGCTAGGGGGGGAGGGCAGGGGGAGCGGTCTGCCCCGGTCGGCACTTTTTTGGGTGCAGCAGAGGTGAGCAATTCGATTCTGCACCGGGACCGGCACCGGCAGTCACTGGGCGGCCAACTCAAGGACCGCCCCGGGCGGCAAAAGCTCTAGCTACGCCACTGTGTGACTCACGCAGAAAAAATCCACACTGTACTTAGCAAATGTCACAAATATTAATGTGAAAGATACTGCACAATTGCTCTGTGGCAGGGACAACCTCTGAGGAAAAACTTTAGATAATATAAAAGAACCATGTCTCTCCCAGGGGGTTCACGCATAACAGGTGTCCACATTCTTCCACAAGCCTACACATAGAAACAGGTGTGCTCTTCAAATAAAAGAAAATAGATTGCCACCACGGTAACAGATCAAGTGCTCCTGGCACTTGCACACCACACCATCATATGAATGCGCGTTGCCGATACACTGCTTTCGTTCTTATGCAGACCAATATGCAGCATTATTGGTCAATTTAAAATGCAGCATGCAACATCTTCAAGGTAAGACATGATAGTGATTGTGCTGACTACGCTTATACATGAGGGTGGAGACTTACTAAGCTTTTGCTCTATGTTTGCGACACAAAAGTGACGCAAAACTGCGCGAAATCTTTTTTTTCTAATTTACTTTCCAGCGCTAAACAAGTTTAGCGCTGGAAATAATGTAAAAGTAATGCGAAGCAGTGCATAGCGCTGCTTCGCATTACTTTGTGCCATGAGGGAGTGCCAAGGGTGGTGCATGGGCGTTCCCATGCAACCACCCAAGGTTTCTCACACTAAACCCAATTTACTAAACACAGTAGATTGGGTTTAGCGTGAGAAAACTGTGCCCTCTTAAACTAGGCGCAAGGAAAGAGAAATGCTTTCATTTCTCCTTCTTTTTCCGACTTTGCATGTGTGCTGCACTGTGCAGCACGCATACAAAGTGGGAAAAGCTTTCCCTCGTGTCTAGGCATAGAATTTTGAACAGGAAGGGTATCCTTCCTGTACAAAACCTATGCTGGACTCACACACACACACACCCTAGCGCTATGGCGCTAAGGTATGTGGGTGGCACACAGCAGCTGTAATCAGCGCAAGGTAAAGAGGAGGAGAGAGCCATATCTTTGAAGATATGGCGCTCTCCTGCTCCCTCCCTTTTGCGCACCGCAGCGCAGCCTCGCGGGGGCTGCGCTGCGTGTTTTTTTTGTTAATCTCCCCCGAAGTGCGTTACCATTCATGTATGTGATGCTGCAATGGTGACAACATGTACGAGGGGCCAGAGTGAAAGAATAAATGCAGATGGAACCACAAGCCCACTCCCCCATCTGGTTCACATATCTTAGGAAGAAGGAGTGATTTGATCAATGGTAGACAGTAACTATGGGTCCCCATCTTTCACAAACTACCATTTTAAAAAATGCCTACCTTGCTCATCAGACTAAATGTTTTTGCTCAACTGGTGGTGGTAAAGTTACCTGTTAGAGGGCCCAGAAGTCAGGGCAAGGCTTCCGGAATAGAAAACCATTGGGAAGATGATGCCACACAACTTCTCTTGCCACAGCTATTGCCAGCCTGTGTTTCAAAATCGCATCCTCACCCATTGAAGAAATGGGGATTCCAAGGTCATCGTAATGTCTTTAACAGCATAAAGTGGTAAAACATGCACATGATATACATGTAGCTCCTCCTTCTCTGAGGCTGCCCAACAACTGACACTCCACACACATCAATCACCCACGCTCACATTCAGCACTCGAGATCACAAAAGCTGAACTATATACCTGACAATAGCACATGTTTTCATCATTCTACAGATGTCTGAGTAAACTGTATTCTCTTGGGTTACTGGGGTAATTTAAATAGCAGAACTCAAGATTAACAAGTCAATCAAAATTAATAATGCTCTAACCTACTTTTTCTGCTATGGCAAACAGTCACTCTTCAGTTGACCGACATTATCTGCAGTAGCCACACCCGACAGTATGTCTCACATTAATTGCATGGTGCAGCAAAGGCTACATGCAATAGGAGTTACTATGTATAGGCGGAAAAAGAAAACATGGCATGGACCCTTAATCGAGGTAGAAAGACTGCTATGTAAGTGACATTATTTTCTAACGTATATATACCTTAAATACATACTACCTGTTGGCCTAGGAAGACTTCTTGCTGCTTTACAAGCTCACGTCACATTCATCTATAGAGGAGACAACCAGACAATTGTAAAAAATATAACATGCAAATACTTTTGAAACTTCTTGAATCTGAAGTGATGTGACTGGAGGCTTTGTGCAGGAGGAAGCAAGCGTCCTCTTGAGAAGTGTTGTCTGTAACACCCAGCTGCACTTTTATCACTCGGGGAACTGCCAAGTGCTGCTACCCTTCCAAGTATGTGCTAAGGGAATTTGAATTAAATGAATGAAGAAATAAAACCGTACTGATTCAGATGAGCATAGCCTTGTAAAGGCAAAACGATGCCCTTAGTACCAGAGGTAAGTGTTGTTTACTCCCTTAAGAACTATTCATAATGCATTGAATTTTATATTTTTGGCTATTTGCCACCAATGATAATTTCTTAAGAGTGAAGGGTAGCTCCACCCATTTTGAGTGACAATTAAATAACCAGCATAAATCACATCTGCCAACACCTGTAAACAGTACTAGAAATGAGTAGAAACTGATTGGATTCATTTTCTGGCAGCTTTTGTTAAAATAAAACGTTCTGGGCTGGTTTCTGTGCATCCCTCCACCTGTGCCCTGAAGCAGTGGGCCACCACCGAGGCACATGTAGCAGTGCCCATGCATTTGGTTCTGTGTTGGGCACACCAGCAGTCAACTGGGGGTATATTGGGCTCTTTTGTTCCCTTCTTCAGCGCATTCCAGCTGCAAGTTCTGGATTTCATGGACAGCCAGTGTTTTTTATCCTTTAATCAAATTGATGCTGGACTTGAAACAGATATCAGAGGTTAAATAGACCCGAGTTGGAGCCTCACACTTTATCTCCAGACAGAGGAGCCCTTTAGGAAAGCAAAGGCACAACTGATCACTTCATAACCTACGAAAAGATAAACTGAGAGGTGTCAGGGGTCTTCACTCTCATAAACTCTGCATTTGTGTATAGTATGTAGAACTGTGTCTTCTCTAGGAATGCCTTGTATGTTTTTTCTTTCTACAATATGAATACCAATCATTTATACAGCAAACAATAACTTTTTATATAGTGTCTCGCACCATGTTTCTGACATATTAAGCGCTATAAGCAACTGGTGCTCCTAATATCCAATTAGATGGTATTTAATCTCCCTACATCAGCGGAAGGGAGGCTTCCTGGGATTCAAACTTATGATCTGCAAATCACAACATGTGTCAGTAGCGAGCCTTCAAATCACTGAGCCACTGTGCCTTTACAAATCAAAATGATTGTTGGTAGTGTCAATACTACCCAACAGAATCGATTAAACCAGCTATAGAATAACACAGATTAAGTTGCCTGCATTTTAGATACAGTTGTTTGCACTCAGCACATAATTCAGTAAGTTACTTCATTAAGCTTCCGACTTGCAGGTTACACAATAAAGTCTGCATCAAACACATTAACCTGCTGAGCTACCTTACAAAGATTACAAAGACCTACATTTACCTACAATGCTCTGTAGTAGGCATTTTAACCCTCTAGGCTATTTTTGCTTTAAACCTGTGAACAGAAATCGCACACAGAAAGCCCCGGCAAATGCATTAACTACCTAAGCTGTCTAAAAAGTAATGTATCCTGCAGCATACTGGATACACATAGACCTCTGCAGCAGACCTATTCACCTTTTCAGACATCTGATGTGTTGTTCGTTTGTTACTAATTAAGGCAGAATAGCATTACTATCACATATTTAATTGCTATCAAATTATCTAGGCAAAAGAAACAATTGATGGACGGAATGCTGGACAATGCAAACATTCACCACCAGTCACAAGGATCTGGGTTAAATCCATCATTCTTTTGCTCACCACACCACCCCAGTTTAGACCCAGCCATATGCAAATCAGTCTTGACCCTGTTCCTTGTGGAAACAGTCCAGCCCGAACTGTCAAGCCAGGTCCTCCCTGGACCGGAAACAAGCATCCTGGGACCGGTTTTAGGGCATCACCCTTCATCAGCCAGGCTAGCTTGAATCCAGTTGTGTAGTGAGCACGGGACCCACGTCTGGGTATACCCTTCCCACTTAGGGCGACATATGCAAAAGAAGCAATTGATGGACGGAATGCTGGACAATGCAAACATTCACCCCCAGTCACAAGGATCTGGGTTAAATCCATCAATCTTTTGCTCACCACACCACCCCAGTTTAGACCCAGCCATATGCAAATCAGTCTTGATCCTGTTCCTTGTGGGAACAGTCCAGCCCGAACTGCCAAGCCAGGTCCTCCCTGGACCAGAAACAAGCATCCTGGGACCGGATTCAGGGCATCACCTTTCATCAGGCAGGCTAGCTTGAATCCAGTGGTGTAGTGAGCACAGGACCCAAGTCTGGGCCTACCCTTCCCACTTAGGGCGACATACGCAAAAGAAACAATTGATGGACGGAATGCTGGACAATGCAAACATTCACCCCCAGTCACAAGGATCTGGGTTAAATCCATCATTCTTTTGCTCACCACACCACCCCAGTTTAGACCCAGACATATGCAAATCAGTCTTGACCCTGTTCCTTGTGGGAACAGTCCAGCCCGAACTGCCAAGCCAGGTCCTCCCTGGACCGGAAACAAGCATCCTGGGACCGGATTCAGGGCATCACCCTTCCTCAGCCAGGCTAGCTTGAATCCAGTGGTGTAGTGAGCACGGGACCCACGTCTGGGCATAGCCTTCCCACTTAGGGCGACATATGCAAACGAAACAATTGAAGGACGGAATGCTGGACAATGCAAACATTCACCCCCAGTCACAAGGATCTGGGTTAAATCCATCATTCTTTTGCTCACCACACCACCCCAGTTTAGACCCAGCCATATGCAAATCAGTCTTGACCCTGTTCCTTGTGGGAACAGTCCAGCCCGAACTGCCAAGCCAGGTCCTCCCTGGACCGGAAACAAGCATCCTGGGACCGGTTTCAGGGCATCACCCTTCATCAGCCAGGCTAGCTTGAATCTAGTGGTGTAGTGAGCACGGGACCCACGTCTGGGCATACCCTTCCCACTTAGGGCGACATATGCAAAAGAAACAATTGATGGACGGAATGCTGGACAATGCAAACATTCACCCCAGTCACAAGGATCTGGGTTAAATCCATCATTCTTTTGCTCACCACACCACCCAAGTTTAGACCCAGCCATATGCAA
Organism: Calotriton arnoldi; assembly: GCA_963921515.1. Classification (NCBI taxonomy): domain Eukaryota; kingdom Metazoa; phylum Chordata; class Amphibia; order Caudata; family Salamandridae; genus Calotriton; species Calotriton arnoldi. The sequence continues at coordinate 145,286 of CAWUFW010007752.1, read as the reverse complement.
ATCAGTCTTGACCCTGTTCCTTGTGGGTACAGTCTAGCCCGAACTGCCAAGCCAGGTCCTCCCTGGACTGGAAACAAGCATCCTGGGACCGGTTTCATGGCATCACCCTTCATCAGCCAGGCTAGCTTGAATCCAGTGGTGTAGTGAGCACGGGACCCACGTCTGGGCATACCTTTCCCACATAGAGCGACATGTGCAAAAGAAACAATTGATGGACGGAATGCTGGACAATGCAAACATTCACCCCCAGTCACAAGGATCTGGGTTAAATCCATCATTCTTTTGCTCACCACACCACCCCAGTTTAGACCCAGCCATATGCAAATCAGTCTTGACCCTGTTCCTTGTGGGAACAGTCCAGCCCGAACTGCCAAGCCAGGTCCTCCCTGGAACGGAAACAAGCATCCTGGGACCGGTTTCAGGGCATCAACCTTCATCAGCCAGGCTAGCTTGAATCCAGTGGTGTAGTGAGCACGGGACCCACGTCTGGGCATACCCTTCCCACTTAGGGCGACATATGCAAAAGAAACAATTGATGGACGGAATGCTGGACAATGCAAACATTCACCCCCAGTCACAAGGATCTGGGTTAAACCCATCATTCTTTTTCTCACCACACCACCCCACCCCAGTTTAGACCCAGCCATATGCAAATAAACCTTGACCCTGTTCCTTCTGGGAACAGTCCAGCCCGAACTGCCAAGCCAGGTCCTCCCTGGACCGGAAACAAGCATCCTGGGACCGGTTTCAGGGCATCACCCTTCATCAGCCAGGCTACCTTGAGTCCAGTGGTGTAGTGAGCACGGGACCCACGTCTGGGCATACCCTTCCCAATTAGGGCGACATATGCAAAAGAAACAATTGATGGACGGAATGCTGGACAATACAAACATTCTCCCCCAGTCACAAGGATCTGAGTTAAATCCATCATTTTTTTGCTCACCTCACCACACCACCCCACCCCACCCGAGTTTGGACCCTGCCATATGCAGTTCAGTCTTGACCCTGTTCCTTGTGGGAACAGTCCAGCCCGTACTGCCAAGCCAGGTCCTCCCTGGACCGGAAACAAGCATCCTGGGACCGGTTTCAGGGCATCACCCTTCATCAGCCAGGCTAGCTTGAATCCAGGGGTGTAGTGAGCACGGGACCCACGTCTGGGCATACCCTTCCCACTTAGGGCGACATATGCAAAAGAAACAATTGATGGACGGAATGCTGGACAATGCAAACATTCTCCCCCAGTCACAAGGATCTGGGTTAAATCCATCATTCTTTTGCTCACCACACTACCCCAGTTTAGACCCAGCCATATGCAAATCAGTCTTGACCCTGTTGCTTCTGGGAACAGTCCAGCCCAAACTGCCAAGCCAGGTCCTCCCTGGACCGGAAACAAGCATCCTGGGACCGGTTTCAGGGCATCACCCTTCATCAGCCAGGCTAACTTGAATCTAGTGGTGTAGTGAGCACGGGACCCACGTCTGGGCATAGCCTTCCCACTTAGGGCGACATATGCAAAAGAAACAATTGAAGGACGGAATGCTGGACAATGCAAACATTCACCCCCAGTCACAAGGATCTGGGTTAAATCCATCATTCTTTTGCTCACCACACCACCCCAGTTTAGACCCAGCCATATGCAAATCAGTCTTGACCCTGTTCCTTGTGGGAACAGTCCAGTCCGAACTGCCAAGCCAGGTCCTCCCTGGACCGGAAACAAGCATCCTGGGACCGGTTTCAGGGCATCACCCTTCATCAGCCAGGCTAGCTTGAATCTAGTGGTGTAGTGAGCACGGGACCCACGTCTGGGCATACCCTTCCCACTTAGGGCGACATATGCAAAAGAAACAATTGATGGACGGATTGCTGGACAATGCAAACATTCACCCCCAGTCACAAGGATCTGGGTTAAATCCATCATTCTTTTGCTCACCACACCACACAAGTTTAGACCCAGCCATATGCAAATCAGTCTTGACCCTGTTCCTTGTGGGTACAGTCTAGCCCGAACTGCCAAGCCAGGTCCTCCCTGGACTGGAAACAAGCATCCTGGGACCGGTTTCATGGCATCACCCTTCATCAGCCAGGCTAGCTTGAATCCAGTGGTGTAGTGAGCACGGGACCCACGTCTGGGCATACCTTTCCCACATAGAGCGACATGTGCAAAAGAAACAATTGATGGACGGAATGCTGGACAATGCAAACATTCACCCCCAGTCACAAGGATCTGGGTTAAATCCATCATTCTTTTGCTCACCACACCACCCCAGTTTAGACCCAGCCATATGCAAATCAGTCTTGACCCTGTTCCTTGTGGGAACAGTCCAGCCCGAACTGCCAAGCCAGGTCCTCCCTGGAACGGAAACAAGCATCCTGGGACCGGTTTCAGGGCGTCAGCCTTCATCAGCCAGGCTAGCTTGAATCCAGTGGTGTAGTGAGCACGGGACCCACGTCTGGGCATACCCTTCCCACTTAGGGCGACATATGCAAAAGAAACAATTGATGGACGGAATGCTGGACAATGCAAACATTCACCCCCAGTCACAAGGATCTGAGTTAAATCCATCATTCTTTTTCTCACCACACCACCCCACCCCAGTTTAGACCCAGCCATATGCAAATAAACCTTGACCCTGTTCCTTGTGGGAACAGTCCAGCCCGAACTGCCAAGCCAGGTCCTCCCTGGACCGGAAACAAGCATCCTGGGACCGGTTTCAGGGCATCACCCTTCATCAGCCAGGCTACCTTGAGTCCAGTGGTGTAATGAGCACGGGACCCACGTCTGGGCATACCCTTCCCAATTAGGGCGACATATGCAAAAGAAACAATTGATGGACGGAATGCTGGACAATACAAACATTCTCCTCCAGTCACAAGGATCTGAGTTAAATCCATCATTCTTTTGCTCACCACACCACCCCACCCCACCCCAGTTTAGACCCAGCCATATGCAAATCAGTCTTGACCCTGTTCCTTGTGGGAACAGTTCAGCCCGTACTGCCAAGCCAGGTCCTCCCTGGACCGGAAACAAGCATCCTGGGACCGGTTTCAGGGCATCACCTTTCATCAGCCAGGCTAGCTTGAATCCAGGGGTGTAGTGAGCACGGGACCCACGTCTGGGCATACCCTTCCCACTTAGGGCGACATATGCAAAAGAAACAATTGATGGACGGAATGCTGGACAATGCAAACATTCTCCCCCAGTCACAAGGATCTGGGTTAAATCCATCATTCTTTTGCTCAACACACCACCCCAGTTTAGACCCAGCCATATGCAAATCAGTCTTTTTTCGCCCTAAGTGGGATGGGTCTGCCCAGACGTGTGTCCCTTGCTCACTGTGCCACTGGATTCAAGCTAGTCTGGCTGAAGACGGGTGACATACCCTGAAACCGGACCCAGGATGCTTGTTTCTGGTCCAGGGAGAACCTGGCCTGGCAGTTCGGTCTGGACTGTTCCCATGGGGCACAGGTTCAAGACTGATTTGCATATGGCTGGGTCCAAACTCGGGTGGCGTAGTGGGCAAAAGAATGATGGATTTAACCCAGATCTTTTGACTGGGGAGAATGTTTGCATTGTCAGCATTCCGTCCATCATTTGTTTGCTGTAACACTTTTCGCCCTAAGTGGGATGGGGATGCCCAGACGTGGGTCCCTTGCTCACTGTAACACTGGATTCAAGCTAGCCTGGCTGAAGACGTGTGACATACCCTGATACCAGTCCCAGGATGCTTGTTTCCGGTACAGGGAGAACCTAGCCTGGCAATTCGATCTGGACTGTTCCCATGGGGCACAGGGTCAAGACTGATTTGCATATGGCTGGGTCCAAACTGGGGTGGCGTAGTGGTCAAAAGAACGATGGATTTAACCCAGATCTTTTGACTGGGGGAGAATGTTTGCATTGTCAGCATTCCATCCATCATTTGTTTGCTGCAACACTTTTCGCCCTAAGTGGGATTGGTATGCCTAGACGTGGTTCCCTTGCTCACTGTGCCACTGGATTCAAGCTAGCCTGGCTGAAGACGGGTGACATACTCTGAAACCAGTCCCAGGATGCTTGTTTCCCTTTCAGGGAGAACCTGGCCTGGCAGTTCGGTCTGGACTGTTCCCATGGGTACAGGGTCAAGACTGATTTGCATATGGCTGGGTCCAAACTGGGGTGGCGTAGTGGGCAAAAGAACGATGGTTTTAACCCAGATCTATTGACTGGGGGAGAATGTTTGCATTGTCAGCATTCTGTCCATCATTTGTTTGCTGTAACACTTTTTGCCCTAAGTGGGATGGGTATGCCCAGACATGGGTACCTTGCTCACTGTGCCACTGGATTCAAGCTAGCCTGGCTGAAGATGGGTGACATACCCTGAAACTGGTCCCAGGATGCTTGTTTCCGGTCCAGGGAGAACCTGGCCTGGCAGTTCGGTCTAGACTGTTCCCATGGGGCACAGGGTCAAGACTAATTTGCATATGGCTGGGTCCAAACTGGTGTGGCGTAGTGGGCAAAAGAACGATGGATTTAACCCAGATCTTTTGTCGGGGGAGAATGTTTGCATTGTCAGCATTCCATCCATCATTTGTTTGCTGTAACACTTTTTGCCATAAGTGGGATGGGTATTCCCAGACGTGGGTCCCTTGCTCAGTGTGCCACTGCATTCAAGCTAGCCTGGCTGAAGATGGTTGACATGTCCTGAAACCGGTCCCAGGATGCTTGTTTCCGGTCCAGGGAGAACCTGGCCTGGCAGTTCAGTCTGGACTGTTCCCATGGGTCACAGGGTCAAGACTGATTTGCATATGGCTGGGTCCAAACTGGGATGGCGTAGTGGGCAAAAGAACGATGGATTTAACCCAGATCTTTTGACTGGGGGAGAATGTTTGCATTGTCAGCATTCCGTCCATCATTTGTTTGCTGTAACACTTTTCGACCTAAGTGGGATGGGTATGCCCGGACGTGGGTCCCTTGCTCACTGTGCCACTGGGTTCAAGCTAGTCTGGCTGAAGATGGGTGGCATACCCTGAAACCGGACCCAGGATGCTTGTTACCGGTCCAGAGAGAACCTGGCCTGGCAGTTCGGTCTGGACTGTTCCCATGGGGAACAGGGTCAAGACTGATTTGCATATGTCTGGGTCCAAACTGGGGTGGCGTAGTGGTCAAAAGAACAATGGATTTAACCCAGATCTTTTGACTGGGGGAGAATGTTTGCATTGTCAGCATTCCGTCCATCATTTGTTTGCTGTAACACTTTTCGACCTAAGTGGGATGGGTATGCCCAGACGTGGGTCCCTTGCTCACTGTGCCACTGCATTCAAGCTAGCCTGGCTGAAGACGGGTGACATACCCTGAAACCGGTCCCAGGATGCTTGTTTCCAGTCCAGGGAGAACCTGGCCTGGCAGTTCGGTCTGGATTGTTCCCATGGGGCACAGGGTCAAGACTGATTTGCATATGGCTGGGTCCAAACTGGGGTGGCATAGTGGGCAAAAGAATGATGGATTTAACCCAGATCTTTTGACTGGGGGAGAATGTTTGCATTGCAAAGAATAGGGGCCCCCTGGTACTAGGTTAGATATCATGTTTTATTAATTTTGACCCAATTGTGATTGGTATAGTTTCCAAACGGATGATATATATCGATATGAGTAATAGAGTGTAGTATGTATGTATGATGAATGTGTGTAGTTAGGATGTTGTTCAAACTTAGGTCTCTGTAGCACTAGATTCATTATGTTTTTATATCTTCAACAGAATTATGAATTTTGAATAAATTACTTTTGTATTTTTCTAAACACTAGTGTCACTATTTTTTATTTCTTACTTTAAATATTCCTTATTTTGACATGTTCTGAGATTCTCACTGTCTTGAAGTTGCCCTAGATTATTTACAATAGGAGAATGTTTGCATTGTCAGCATTCCGTCCATCATTTGTTTGCTGTAACACTTTTTGCCCTAAGTGGGATGGGTATGCCCAGACGTGGGTCCCTTGCTCACTGTGCCACTGGATTCAAGCTAGCCTGGCTGAAGCCGGGTGACATACCCTGAAACCGGTCCCAGGATGCTTGTTTCCAGTCAATGGAGAACCTGGCCTGGCAGTTCGGACTGGACTGTTCCCATGGGGTACAGGGTCAAGACAGATTTGCATAAGGCTGGGTCCAAACTGGAGTGGCGTAGTGGGCAAAAGAACGATGGATTTAACCCAGATCTTTTGACTTCGGGAGAATGTTTGCATTGTCAGCATTCCGTCCATTATTTGTTTGCTGTAACACTTTTCACCCTAAGTGGGATGGGTATGCCCAGACGTGGGTCCCTTGCTCACTGTGCCACTGGATTCAAGCTAGCCTGGCTGAAGACGGGTGACATACCCTGAAACTGGTCCCAGAATGCTTGTTTCTGGTCCAGGAATGGCATGGCAGTTCGGTCTGAACTGTTCCCATGGGGCATGGGGCACAGGGTCAAGACTGATTTGCATATGGCTGGGTCCAAACTGGGGTGGCGTAGTGGGTAAAAGAACAATGGATTTAACCCAGATCTTTTGACTGGGGAGAATGTTTGCATTGTCAGCATTCCGTCCATCATTTTTTGCTGTAACACTTTTCGCCCTAAGTGGGATGGGTATGCCCAAACGTGGGTCCTTTGCTCACTGTGCCACTGCATTCAACCTAGCCTGGCTGAAGACAGGTGACATACCCTGAAACCGGTCCCAGAATGCTTGTTTCCAGTCCAGGGAGAACCTGGCATGGCAGTTCGGTCTGGACTGTTCCCATGGGGCACAGGGTCAAGACTGATTTGCATATGGCTGGGTCCAAACTGGGGTGGTGTAGTGGGCAAAAGAACGATGGATTTAACCCAGATCTTTTGACTGGGGGAGAATGTTTGCATTGTCAGCATTCCGTCCATCAATTGTTTGCTGTAACACTTTTCACCCTAAGTGGGATGGGTATGCCCAGACGTGGGTCCCTTGCTCCCTGTGCCACTGGATTCAAGCTAGCCTGGCTGAAGACGGGTGACATACCCTGAAACCGGTCCCAGGATGCTTGTTTCCGGTCCAGGGAGAACCTGGCCTGGCAGTTCGGTCTGGACTGTTCCCATGGGGCACAGGGTCAAGACTGATTTGCATATGGCTGGGTCCAAACTGGGGTGGCGTAGTGGGCAAAAGAATGATGGATTTAACCCAGATCTTTTGACTGGGGGAGAATGTTTGCATTGTCAGCATTCCGTCCATCATTTGTTTGCTGTAACACTTTTTGCCCTAAGTTGGATGGGTATGCCCAGATGTGGGTCCCTTCCTCACTGTGCCACTGGATTCAAGCTAGCCTGGCTGAAGACAGGTGACATACCCTGAAATCGGTCCCAGGATGCTTGTTTCTGGTCCAGGGAGAACCTGGCCTGGCAGTTCGGTCTGGACTGCTCCCATGGGACACAGGGTCAAGACTGATTTGCATATGGCTTGGTCCAAACTGGGATGGCGTAGTGAGCAACAGAACGATGGATTTAACCCAGATCTTTTGACTGGGGGAGAATGTTTGCATTGTCAGCAATCCGTCTATCATTTGTTTGCTGTAACACTTTTCGACCTAAGTGGGAAGGGTATGCCCAGACCGTGGGTCCCTTGCTCACTGTGGCACTGGATTCAAACTAGTCTGGCTGAAGACGGGTGATATACCCTGAAACCGATCCCAGGATGCTTGTTTCCGGTCCAGGGAAAACCTGGTCTGGCAGTTCGGTCTGGACTGTTCACATGGGGCACAGGGTCAAGACTGATTTGCATATGGCCGGGTCCAAACTGGGCTGGTGTAGTGGGCAAAAGAACGATGGATTTAACAGCAGATCTTTTGACTGGGGGAGAATGTTTGCATTGTCAGCATTGCGTCCATCATTTGTTTGCTGTAACACTTTTCGACCTAAGTGGGATGGGTATGCCCAGACCGTGGTCCCCTGCTCACTGTGCCACTGGATTCAAGCTAGCCTGGCTGAAGATGGGTGACATACCCTGAAACCGTTCCCAGGAGGTGTCGTTTCCGGTCCAGGGAGAACCTGGCCTGGCAGTTCGGTCTGGACTGTTCCCATGGGGCACAGGGTCTAGACTGATTTGCATATGGCTGGGTCCAAACTGGGGTGGCGTAGTGGGCAAAAGAACGATGGATTTAACCCAGATCTTTGACTGGGGGAGAATGTTTGCATTGTCAGCATTCTGTCCATCATTTGTTTGCTGTAACACTTTTTGCCCTAAGTGGGATGGGTATGCCCAGACGTGGGTCCCTTGCTCACTGTGCCACTGGATTCAAGCTAGTCGGGCTGAAGACGGGTGACATACCCTGAAACCGGTCCCAGGATGCTTATTTCCGGTCCAGGAGAACCTGGCCTGGCAGTTTGGTCTGGACAGTTCCCATGGGGCACAGGGTCAAGACTGATTTGCATATGGCTGGGTCCAAACTCGGGTGGTGTAGTGGGCAAAAGAACAATGGATTTAACCCAGATCTTTTGACTGGGGGAGAATGTTTGCATTGTCAGCATTCCGTCCATCATTTGTTTGCTGTAACACTTTTCGACCTAAGTGGGATGGGTATGCCCAGACGTGGGTCCCTTGCTCACTGTGCCACTGGGTTCAAGCTAGTCTGGCTGAAGATGGGTGGCATACCCTGAAACCGGACCCAGGATGCTTGTTACCGGTCCAGAGAGAACCTGGCCTGGCAGTTCGGTCTGGACTGTTCCCATGGGGAAGAGGGTCAAGACTGATTTGCATATGTCTGGGTCCAAACTGCGGTGGCGTAGTGGTCAAAAGAACAATGGATTTAACCCAGATCTTTTGACTGGGGGAGAATGTTTGCATTGTCAGCATTCCGTCCATCATTTGTTTGCTGTAACACTTTTCGACCTAAGTGGGATGGGTATGCCCAGACGTGGGTCCCTTGCTCACTGTGCCACTGGGTTCAAGCTAGTCTGGCTGAAGACGGGTGACATACCCTGAAACCGGTCCCAGGATGCTTATTTCCGGTCCAGGGAGAAACTGGCCTGGCAGTTTGGTCTGGACTGTTCCCATGGGGCACAGGGTCAAGACTGATTTGCATATGGCTGGGTCCAAACTGGGGTGGCGTAGTGGGCAAAAGAATGATGGATTTAACCCAGATCTTTTGACTGGGGGAGAACATTTGCATTGTCAGCATTCCGTCCATCATTTGTTTGCTGTAACACTTTTCGACCTAAGTGGGATGGGTATGCCCAGACGTGGGTCCCTTGCGAACTGTGCCACTGGATTCAAGCTAGCCTGGCTGAAGACGGGTGACATACCCTGAAACCGTTCCCAGGATGTTTGTTTCCGGTCCAGGAGAACCTGGCCTGGCATTTCGGTCTGGACTGTTCCCATTGGGCACAGGGTCAAGACTGATTTGCATATGGCTGGGTCCAAACTGGGCTGGCATAGTGGGCAAAAGAACGATGGATTTAACCCAGATCTTTGACTGTGGGAGAATGTTTGCATTGTCAGCATTCTGTCCATCATTTGTTTGCTGTAACACTTTTCGCCCTAAGTGGGATGGGTATGCCCAGATGTGGGTCCCTTGCTCACTGTGCCACTGGATTCAAGCTAGTCTGGCTGAAGACGGGTGACATACCCTGAAACCGGTCCCAGGATGCTTGTTTCCGGTCCAGGGAGAACCTGGCCTGGCAGTTCGGTCTGGACTGTTCCCATGGGGCACAGGGTCAAGACTGATTTGCATATGGCTGGGTCCAAACTGGGGTGGCGTAGTGGGCAAAAGAACGATGGATTTAACACAGATCTTTTGACTGGGGGAGAATGTTTGCATTGTCAGCATTCCGTCCATCATTTGTTTTCTGTAACACTTTTTGCCCTAAGTTGGATGGGTATGCCCAGAAGTGGGTCCCTTGCTCACTGTGCCACTGGATTCAAGCTAGCCTGGCTGAAGACAGGTGACATACCCTGAAACCGGTCCCAGGATGCTTGTTTCTGGTCCAGGGAGAACCTGGCCTGGCAGTTCGGTCTGGACTGCTCCCATGGGACACAGGGTCAAGACTGATTTGCATATGGCTTGGTCCAAACTGGGATGGCGTAGTGAGCAACAGAACGATGGATTTAACCCAGATCTTTTGACTGGGGGAGAATGTTTGCATTGTCAGCAATCCGTCTATCATTTGTTTGCTGTAACACTTTTCGACCTAAGTGGGAAGGGTATGCACAGACCGTGGGTCCCTTGCTCACTGTGCCACTGGATTCAAACTAGTCTGGCTGAAGACGGGTGATATACCCTGAAACCGATCCCAGGATGCTTGTTTCTGGTCCAGGGAAAACCTGGTCTGGCAGTTCGGTCTGGACTGTTCACATGGGGCACAGGGTCAAGACTGATTTGCATATGGCCGGGTCCAAACTGGGCTGGCGTAGTGGGCAAAAGAACGATGGATTTAACCCAGATCTTTTGACTGGGGGAGAATGTTTGCATTGTCAGCATTCCGTCCATCATTTGTTTGCTGTAACACTTTTCGACCTAAGTGGGATGGGTATGCCCAGACCGTGGTCCCTTGCTCACTGTGCCACTGGATTCAAGCTAGCCTGGCTGAAGATGGGTGACATACCCTGAAACCATTCCCAGGATGTTTGTTTCCGGTCCAGGGAGAACCTGGCCTGGCAGTTCGGTCTGGACTGTTCCCATGGGGCACAGGGTCAAGACTGATTTGCATATGGCTGGGTCCAAACTGGGGTGGCGTAGTGGGCAAAAGAACGATGGATTTAACCCAGATCTTTGACTGGGGGAGAATGTTTGCATTGTCAGCATTCTGTCCATCATTTGTTTGCTGTAACACTTTTCGCCCTAAGTGGGATGGGTATTCCCAGACGTGGGTCCCTTGCTCACTGTGCCACTGGATTCAAGCTAGTCTGGCTGAAGACGGGTGACATACCCTGAAACCGGTCCCAGGATGCTTATTTCCGGTCCAGGGAGAACCTGGCCAGGCAGTTTGGTCTGGACTGTTCCCATGGGGCACAGGGTCAAGACTGATTTGCATATGGCTGGGTCCAAACTGGGGTGGTGTAGTGGGCAAAAGAACAATGGATTTAACCCAGATCTTTTGACTGGGGGAGAATGTTTGCATTGTCAGCATTCCGTCCATCATTTGTTTGCTGTAACACTTTTCGACCTAAGTGGGATGGGTATGCCCAGACGTGGGTCCCTTGCTCACTGTGCCACTGGGTTCAAGCTAGTCTGGCTGAAGATGGGTGGCATACCCTGAAACCGGACCCAGGATGCTTGTTACCGGTCCAGAGACAACCTGGCCTGGCAGTTCGGTCTGGACTGTTCCCATGGCGAACAGGGTCAAGACTCATTTGCATATGGCTGGGTCCAAACTGGGGTGGCGTAGTGGGCCAAGGAATGATGGATTTAACCCAGATCTTTTGACTGGGGGAGAATGTTTGCATTGTCAGCATTCCGTCCATCATTTGTTTGCTGTAACACTTTTCGACCTAAGTGGGATGGGTATGCCCAGACCGTGGTCCCTTGCTCACTGTGCCACTGGATTCAAGCTAGCCTGGCTGAAGATGGGTGACATACCCTGAAACCGTTCCCAGGATGTTTGTTTCCGGTCCAGGGAGAACCTGGCCTGGCAGTTCGGTCTGGATTGTTCCCATGGGGCACAGGGTCAAGACTGATTTGCATATGGCTGGGTCCAAACTGGGGTGGCGTAGTGGGCAAAAGAACGATGGATTTAACCCAGATCTTTTGACTGGGGGAGAATGTTTGCATTGTCAGCATTCCGTCCATCATTTGTTTGCTGTAACACTTTTTGCCCTAAGTTGGATGGGTATGCCCAGATGTGGGTCCCTTCCTCACTGTGCCACTGGATTCAAGCTAGTCTGGCTGAAGACGGGTGACATACCCTGAAACCGGTCCCAGGATGCTTATTTCCGGTCCAGGGAGAACCTGGCCAGGCAGTTTGGTCTGGACTGTTCCCATGGGGCACAGGGTCAAGACTGATTTGCATATGGCTGGGTCCAAACTGGGGTGGTGTAGTGGGCAAAAGAACAATGGATTTAACCCAGATCTTTTGACTGGGGGAGAATGTTTGCATTGTCAGCATTCCGTCCATCATTTGTTTGCTGTAACACTTTTCGACCTAAGTGGGATGGGTATGCCCAGACGTGGGGCCCTTGCTCACTGTGCCACTGGGTTCAAGCTAGTCTGGCTGAAGATGGGTGGCATACCCTGAAACCGGACCCAGGATGCTTGTTACCGGTCCAGAGACAACCTGGCCTGGCAGTTCGGTCTGGACTGTTCCCATGGGGAACAGGGTCAAGACTGATTTGCATATGTCTGGGTCCAAACTGGGGTGGCGTAGTGGTCAAAAGAACAATGGATTTAACCCAGATCTTTTGACTGGGGGAGAATGTTTGCATTGTCAGCATTCCGTCCATCATTTGTTTGCTGTAACACTTTTCGACCTAAGTGGGATGGGTATGCCCAGATGTGTGTCCCTTGCTCACTGTGCCACTGCATTCAAGCTAGCCTGGCTGAAGACGGGTGACATACCCTGAAACCGGTCCCAGGATGCTTGTTTCCAGTCCAGGGAGAACCTGGCCTGGCAGTTCGGTCTGGACTGTTCCCATGGGGAACAGGGTCAAGACTGATTTGCATATGGCTGGGTCCAAACTGGGGTGGCATAGTGGGCAAAAGAATGATGGATTTAACCCAGATCTTTTGACTGGGGGAGAATGTTTGCATTGCAAAGAATAGGGGCCCCCTGGTACTAGGTTAGATATCATGTTTTATTAATTTTGACCCAATTGTGATTGGTATAGTTTCCAAACGGATGATATATATCGATATGAGTAATAGAGTGTAGTATGTATGTATGATGAATGTGTGTAGTTAGGATGTTGTTCAAACTTAGGTCTCTGTAGCACTAGATTCATTATGTTTTTATATCTTCAACAGAATTATGAATTTTGAATAAATTACTTTTGTATTTTTCTAAACACTAGTGTCACTATTTTTATTTCTTACTTTAAATATTCCTTATTTTGACATGTTCTGAGATTCTCACTGTCTTGAAGTTGCCCTAGATTATTTACAATAGGAGAATGTTTGCATTGTCAGCATTCCGTCCATCATTTGTTTGCTGTAACACTTTTTGCCCTAAGTGGGATGGGTATGCCCAGACGTGGGTCCCTTGCTCACTGTGCCACTGGATTCAAGCTAGCCTGGCTGAAGCCGGGTGACATACCCTGAAACCGGTCCCAGGATGCTTGTTTCCAGTCAATGGAGAACCTGGCCTGGCAGTTCGGACTGGACTGTTCCCATGGGGTACAGGGTCAAGACAGATTTGCATAAGGCTGGGTCCAAACTGGAGTGGCGTAGTGGGCAAAAGAACGATGGATTTAACCCAGATCTTTTGACTTCGGGAGAATGTTTGCATTGTCAGCATTCCGTCCATTATTTGTTTGCTGTAACACTTTTCACCCTAAGTGGGATGGGTATGCCCAGACGTGGGTCCCTTGCTCACTGTGCCACTGGATTCAAGCTAGCCTGGCTGAAGACGGGTGACATACCCTGAAACTGGTCCCAGAATGCTTGTTTCTGGTCCAGGAATGGCATGGCAGTTCGGTCTGAACTGTTCCCATGGGGCATGGGGCACAGGGTCAAGACTGATTTGCATATGGCTGGGTCCAAACTGGGGTGGCGTAGTGGGTAAAAGAACAATGGATTTAACCCAGATCTTTTGACTGGGGAGAATGTTTGCATTGTCAGCATTCCGTCCATCATTTTTTGCTGTAACACTTTTCGCCCTAAGTGGGATGGGTATGCCCAAACGTGGGTCCTTTGCTCACTGTGCCACTGCATTCAACCTAGCCTGGCTGAAGACAGGTGACATACCCTGAAACCGGTCCCAGAATGCTTGTTTCCAGTCCAGGGAGAACCTGGCATGGCAGTTCGGTCTGGACTGTTCCCATGGGGCACAGGGTCAAGACTGATTTGCATATGGCTGGGTCCAAACTGGGGTGGTGTAGTGGGCAAAAGAACGATGGATTTAACCCAGATCTTTTGACTGGGGGAGAATGTTTGCATTGTCAGCATTCCGTCCATCAATTGTTTGCTGTAACACTTTTCACCCTAAGTGGGATGGGTATGCCCAGACGTGGGTCCCTTGCTCCCTGTGCCACTGGATTCAAGCTAGCCTGGCTGAAGACGGGTGACATACCCTGAAACCGGTCCCAGGATGCTTGTTTCCGGTCCAGGGAGAACCTGGCCTGGCAGTTCGGTCTGGACTGTTCCCATGGGGCACAGGGTCAAGACTGATTTGCATATGGCTGGGTCCAAACTGGGGTGGCGTAGTGGGCAAAAGAATGATGGATTTAACCCAGATCTTTTGACTGGGGGAGAATGTTTGCATTGTCAGCATTCCGTCCATCATTTGTTTGCTGTAACACTTTTTGCCCTAAGTTGGATGGGTATGCCCAGATGTGGGTCCCTTCCTCACTGTGCCACTGGATTCAAGCTAGCCTGGCTGAAGACAGGGTGACATACCCTGAAATCGGTCCCAGGATGCTTGTTTCTGGTCCAGGGAGAACCTGGCCTGGCAGTTCGGTCTGGACTGCTCCCATGGGACACAGGGTCAAGACTGATTTGCATATGGCTTGGTCCAAACTGGGATGGCGTAGTGAGCAACAGAACGATGGATTTAACCCAGATCTTTTGACTGGGGAGAATGTTTGCATTGTCAGCAATCCGTCTATCATTTGTTTGCTGTAACACTTTTCGACCTAAGTGGGAAGGGTATGCCCAGACCGTGGGTCCCTTGCTCACTGTGGCACTGGATTCAAACTAGTCTGGCTGAAGACGGGTGATATACCCTGAAACCGATCCCAGGATGCTTGTTTCCGGTCCAGGGAAAACCTGGTCTGGCAGTTCGGTCTGGACTGTTCACATGGGGCACAGGGTCAAGACTGATTTGCATATGGCCGGGTCCAAACTGGGCTGGTGTAGTGGGCAAAAGAACGATGGATTTAACAGCAGATCTTTTGACTGGGGGAGAATGTTTGCATTGTCAGCATTCCGTCCATCATTTGTTTGCTGTAACACTTTTCGACCTAAGTGGGATGGGTATGCCCAGACCGTGGTCCCTTGCTCACTGTGCCACTGGATTCAAGCTAGCCTGGCTGAAGATGGGTGACATACCCTGAAACCGTTCCCAGGAGGTGTCGTTTCCGGTCCAGGGAGAACCTGGCCTGGCAGTTCGGTCTGGACTGTTCCCATGGGGCACAGGGTCTAGACTGATTTGCATATGGCTGGGTCCAAACTGGGGTGGCGTAGTGGGCAAAAGAACGATGGATTTAACCCAGATCTTTGACTGGGGGAGAATGTTTGCATTGTCAGCATTCTGTCCATCATTTGTTTGCTGTAACACTTTTTGCCCTAAGTGGGATGGGTATGCCCAGACGTGGGTCCCTTGCTCACTGTGCCACTGGATTCAAGCTAGTCGGGCTGAAGACGGGTGACATACCCTGAAACCGGTCCCAGGATGCTTATTTCCGGTCCAGGGAGAACCTGGCCTGGCAGTTTGGTCTGGACAGTTCCCATGGGGCACAGGGTCAAGACTGATTTGCATATGGCTGGGTCCAAACTCGGGTGGTGTAGTGGGCAAAAGAACAATGGATTTAACCCAGATCTTTTGACTGGGGGAGAATGTTTGCATTGTCAGCATTCCGTCCATCATTTGTTTGCTGTAACACTTTTCGACCTAAGTGGGATGGGTATGCCCAGACGTGGGTCCCTTGCTCACTGTGCCACTGGGTTCAAGCTAGTCTGGCTGAAGATGGGTGGCATACCCTGAAACCGGACCCAGGATGCTTGTTACCGGTCCAGAGAGAACCTGGCCTGGCAGTTCGGTCTGGACTGTTCCCATGGGGAAGAGGGTCAAGACTGATTTGCATATGTCTGGGTCCAAACTGCGGTGGCGTAGTGGTCAAAAGAACAATGGATTTAACCCAGATCTTTTGACTGGGGGAGAATGTTTGCATTGTCAGCATTCCGTCCATCATTTGTTTGCTGTAACACTTTTCGACCTAAGTGGGATGGGTATGCCCAGACGTGGGTCCCTTGCTCACTGTGCCACTGGGTTCAAGCTAGTCTGGCTGAAGACGGGTGACATACCCTGAAACCGGTCCCAGGATGCTTATTTCCGGTCCAGGGAGAAACTGGCCTGGCAGTTTGGTCTGGACTGTTCCCATGGGGCACAGGGTCAAGACTGATTTGCATATGGCTGGGTCCAAACTGGGGTGGCGTAGTGGGCAAAAGAATGATGGATTTAACCCAGATCTTTTGACTGGGGGAGAACATTTGCATTGTCAGCATTCCGTCCATCATTTGTTTGCTGTAACACTTTTCGACCTAAGTGGGATGGGTATGCCCAGACGTGGGTCCCTTGCGAACTGTGCCACTGGATTCAAGCTAGCCTGGCTGAAGACGGGTGACATACCCTGAAACCGTTCCCAGGATGTTTGTTTCCGGTCCAGGGAGAACCTGGCCTGGCATTTCGGTCTGGACTGTTCCCATTGGGCACAGGGTCAAGACTGATTTGCATATGGCTGGGTCCAAACTGGGCTGGCATAGTGGGCAAAAGAACGATGGATTTAACCCAGATCTTTGACTGTGGGAGAATGTTTGCATTGTCAGCATTCTGTCCATCATTTGTTTGCTGTAACACTTTTCGCCCTAAGTGGGATGGGTATGCCCAGATGTGGGTCCCTTGCTCACTGTGCCACTGGATTCAAGCTAGTCTGGCTGAAGACGGGTGACATACCCTGAAACCGGTCCCAGGATGCTTGTTTCCGGTCCAGGGAGAACCTGGCCTGGCAGTTCGGTCTGGACTGTTCCCATGGGGCACAGGGTCAAGACTGATTTGCATATGGCTGGGTCCAAACTGGGGTGGCGTAGTGGGCAAAAGAACGATGGATTTAACACAGATCTTTTGACTGGGGGAGAATGTTTGCATTGTCAGCATTCCGTCCATCATTTGTTTTCTGTAACACTTTTCGCCCTAAGTTGGATGGGTATGCCCAGAAGTGGGTCCCTTGCTCACTGTGCCACTGGATTCAAGCTAGCCTGGCTGAAGACAGGTGACATACCCTGAAACCGGTCCCAGGATGCTTGTTTCTGGTCCAGGGAGAACCTGGCCTGGCAGTTCGGTCTGGACTGCTCCCATGGGACACAGGGTCAAGACTGATTTGCATATGGCTTGGTCCAAACTGGGATGGCGTAGTGAGCAACAGAACGATGGATTTAACCCAGATCTTTTGACTGGGGGAGAATGTTTGCATTGTCAGCAATCCGTCTATCATTTGTTTGCTGTAACACTTTTCGACCTAAGTGGGAAGGGTATGCACAGACCGTGGGTCCCTTGCTCACTGTGCCACTGGATTCAAACTAGTCTGGCTGAAGACGGGTGATATACCCTGAAACCGATCCCAGGATGCTTGTTTCTGGTCCAGGGAAAACCTGGTCTGGCAGTTCGGTCTGGACTGTTCACATGGGGCACAGGGTCAAGACTGATTTGCATATGGCTGGGTCCAAACTGGGCTGGCGTAGTGGGCAAAAGAACGATGGATTTAACCCAGATCTTTTGACTGGGGGAGAATGTTTGCATTGTCAGCATTCCGTCCATCATTTGTTTGCTGTAACACTTTTCGACCTAAGTGGGATGGGTATGCCCAGACCGTGGGTCCCTTGCTCACTGTGCCACTGGATTCAAGCTAGCCTGGCTGAAGATGGGTGACATACCCTGAAACCATTCCCAGGATGTTTGTTTCCGGTCCAGGGAGAACCTGGCCTGGCAGTTCGGTCTGGACTGTTCCCATGGGGCACAGGGTCAAGACTGATTTGCATATGGCTGGGTCCAAACTGGGGTGGCGTAGTGGGCAAAAGAACGATGGATTTAACCCAGATCTTTGACTGGGGGAGAATGTTTGCATTGTCAGCATTCTGTCCATCATTTGTTTGCTGTAACACTTTTCGCCCTAAGTGGGATGGGTATTCCCAGACGTGGGTCCCTTGCTCACTGTGCCACTGGATTCAAGCTAGTCTGGCTGAAGACGGGTGACATACCCTGAAACCGGTCCCAGGATGCTTATTTCCGGTCCAGGGAGAACCTGGCCAGGCAGTTTGGTCTGGACTGTTCCCATGGGGCACAGGGTCAAGACTGATTTGCATATGGCTGGGTCCAAACTGGGGTGGTGTAGTGGGCAAAAGAACAATGGATTTAACCCAGATCTTTTGACTGGGGGAGAATGTTTGCATTGTCAGCATTCCGTCCATCATTTGTTTGCTGTAACACTTTTCGACCTAAGTGGGATGGGTATGCCCAGACGTGGGTCCCTTGCTCACTGTGCCACTGGGTTCAAGCTAGTCTGGCTGAAGATGGGTGGCATACCCTGAAACCGGACCCAGGATGCTTGTTACCGGTCCAGAGACAACCTGGCCTGGCAGTTCGGTCTGGACTGTTCCCATGGCGAACAGGGTCAAGACTCATTTGCATATGGCTGGGTCCAAACTGGGGTGGCGTAGTGGGCCAAGGAATGATGGATTTAACCCAGATCTTTTGACTGGGGGAGAATGTTTGCATTGTCAGCATTCCGTCCATCATTTGTTTGCTGTAACACTTTTCGACCTAAGTGGGATGGGTATGCCCAGACCGTGGTCCCTTGCTCACTGTGCCACTGGATTCAAGCTAGCCTGGCTGAAGATGGGTGACATACCCTGAAACCGTTCCCAGGATGTTTGTTTCCGGTCCAGGGAGAACCTGGCCTGGCAGTTCGGTCTGGATTGTTCCCATGGGGCACAGGGTCAAGACTGATTTGCATATGGCTGGGTCCAAACTGGGGTGGCGTAGTGGGCAAAAGAACGATGGATTTAACCCAGATCTTTTGACTGGGGGAGAATGTTTGCATTGTCAGCATTCCGTCCATCATTTGTTTGCTGTAACACTTTTTGCCCTAAGTTGGATGGGTATGCCCAGATGTGGGTCCCTTCCTCACTGTGCCACTGGATTCAAGCTAGTCTGGCTGAAGACGGGTGACATACCCTGAAACCGGTCCCAGGATGCTTATTTCCGGTCCAGGGAGAACCTGGCCAGGCAGTTTGGTCTGGACTGTTCCCATGGGGCACAGGGTCAAGACTGATTTGCATATGGCTGGGTCCAAACTGGGGTGGTGTAGTGGGCAAAAGAACAATGGATTTAACCCAGATCTTTTGACTGGGGGAGAATGTTTGCATTGTCAGCATTCCGTCCATCATTTGTTTGCTGTAACACTTTTCGACCTAAGTGGGATGGGTATGCCCAGACGTGGGGCCCTTGCTCACTGTGCCACTGGGTTCAAGCTAGTCTGGCTGAAGATGGGTGGCATACCCTGAAACCGGACCCAGGATGCTTGTTACCGGTCCAGAGACAACCTGGCCTGGCAGTTCGGTCTGGACTGTTCCCATGGGGAACAGGGTCAAGACTGATTTGCATATGTCTGGGTCCAAACTGGGGTGGCGTAGTGGTCAAAAGAACAATGGATTTAACCCAGATCTTTTGACTGGGGGAGAATGTTTGCATTGTCAGCATTCCGTCCATCATTTGTTTGCTGTAACACTTTTCGACCTAAGTGGGATGGGTATGCCCAGATGTGTGTCCCTTGCTCACTGTGCCACTGCATTCAAGCTAGCCTGGCTGAAGACGGGTGACATACCCTGAAACCGGTCCCAGGATGCTTGTTTCCAGTCCAGGGAGAACCTGGCCTGGCAGTTCGGTCTGGACTGTTCCCATGGGGCACAGGGTCAAGACTGATTTGCATATGGCTGGGTCCAAACTGGGGTGGCGTAGTGGGCAAAAGAATGATGGATTTAACCCAGATCTTTTGACTGGGGGAGAATGTTTGCATTGTCAGCATTCCGTCCATCATTTGTTTGCTGTAACACTTTTCGACCTAAGTGGGATGGGTATGCCCAGACCGTGGTCCCTTGCTCACTGTGCCACTGGATTCAAGCTAGCCTGGCTGAAGATGGGTGACATACCCTGAAACCGTTCCCAGGATGTTTGTTTCCGGTCCAGGGAGAACCTGGCCTGGCAGTTCGGTCTGGATTGTTCCCATGGGGCACAGGGTCAAGACTGATTTGCATATGGCTGGGTCCAAACTGGGGTGGCGTAGTGGGCAAAAGAATGATGGATTTAACCCAGATCTTTTGACTGGGGGAGAATGTTTGCATTGTCAGCATTCTGTCCATCATTTGTTTGCTGTAACACTTTTCGCCCTAAGTGGGATGGGTATGCCCAGATGTGGGTCCCTTGCTCACTGTGCCACTGGATTCAAGCTAGTCTGGCTGAAGATGGGTGACATACCCTGAAACCGGTCCCAGGATGCTTGTTTCCGGTCCAGGGAGAACCTGGCCAGGCAGTTTGGTCTGGACTGTTCCCATGGGGCACAGGGTCAAGACTGATTTGCATATGGCTGGGTCCAAACTGGGGTGGTGTAGTGGGCAAAAGAACAATGGATTTAACCCAGATCTTTTGACTGGGGGAGAATGTTTGCATTGTCAGCATTCCGTCCATCATTTGTTTGCTGTAACACTTTTCGACCTAAGTGGGATGGGTATGCCCAGATGTGGGTCCCTTGCTCACTGTGCCACTGCATTCAAGCTAGCCTGGCTGAAGACGGGTGACATACCCTGAAACCGGTCCCAGGATGCTTGTTTCCAGTCCAGGAGGACCTGGCCTGGCAGTTCGGTCTGGACTGTTCCCATGGGGCACAGGGTCAAGACTGATTTGCATATGGCTGGGTCCAAACTCGGGTGGCGTAGTGGGCAAAAGAACGATGGATTTAACCCAGATCTTTGACTGGGGGAGAATGTTTGCATTGTCAGCATTCTGTCCATCATTTGTTTGCTGTAACACTTTTCGCCCTAAGTGGGATGGGTATGCCCAGATGTGGGTCCCTTGCTCACTGTGCCACTGGATTCAAGCTAGTCTGGCTGAAGACTGGTGACATACCCTGAAACCGGTCCCAGGATGCTTATTTCCGGTCCAGGGAGAACCTGGCCTGGCAGTTTGGTCTGGACTGTTCCCATGGGGCACAGGGTCAAGACTGATTTGCATATGGCTGGGTCCAAACTGGGGTGGTGTAGTGGGCAAAAGAACAATGGATTTAACCCAGATCTTTTGACTGGGGTGAATGTTTGCATTGTCAGCATTCCGTCCATCATTTGTTTGCTGTAACACTTTTCGACCTAAGTGGGATGGGTATGCCCAGACGTGGGTCCCTTGCTCACTGTGCCACTGGGTTCAAGCTAGTCTGGCTGAAGATGGGTGGCATACCCTGAAACCGGACCCAGGATGCTTGTTACCGGTCCAGAGACAACCTGGCCTGGCAGTTCGGTCTGGACTGTTCCCATGGGGAACAGGGTCAAGACTGATTTGCATATGTCTGGGTCCAAACTGGGGTGGCGTAGTGGTCAAAAGAACAATGGATTTAACCCAGATCTTTTGACTGGGGGAGAATGTTTGCATTGTCAGCATTCCGTCCATCATTTGTTTGCTGTAACACTTTTCGACCTAAGTGGGATGGGTATGCCCAGATGTGGGTCCCTTGCTCACTGTGCCACTGCATTCAAGCTAGCCTGGCTGAAGACGGGTGACATACCCTGAAACCGGTCCCAGGATGCTTGTTTCCAGTCCAGGGAGAACCTGGCCTGGCAGTTCGGTCTGGACTGTTCCCATGGGGCACAGGGTCAAGACTGATTTGCATATGGCTGGGTCCAAACTGGGGTGGCGTAGTGGGCAAAAGAATGATGGATTTAACCCAGATCTTTTGACTGGGGGAGAATGTTTGCATTGTCAGCATTCCGTCCATCATTTGTTTGCTGTAACACTTTTCGACCTAAGTGGGATGGGTATGCCCAGACCGTGGTCCCTTGCTCACTGTGCCACTGGATTCAAGCTAGCCTGGCTGAAGATGGGTGACATACCCTGAAACCGTTCCCAGGATGTTTGTTTCCGGTCCAGGGAGAACCTGGCCTGGCAGTTCGGTCTGGATTGTTCCCATGGGGCACAGGGTCAAGACTGATTTGCATATGGCTGGGTCCAAACTGGGGTGGCGTAGTGGGCAAAAGAACGATGGATTTAACCCAGATCTTTGACTGGGGGAGAATGTTTGCATTGTCAGCATTCTGTCCATCATTTGTTTGCTGTAACACTTTTCGCCCTAAGTGGGATGGGTATGCCCAGATGTGGGTCCCTTGCTCACTGTGCCACTGGATTCAAGCTAGTCTGGCTGAAGACGGGTGACATACCCTGAAACCGGTCCCAGGATGCTTATTTCCGGTCCAGGGAGAACCTGGCCAGGCAGTTTGGTCTGGACTGTTCCCATGGGGCACAGGGTCAAGACTGATTTGCATATGGCTGGGTCCAAACTGGGGTGGTGTAGTGGGCAAAAGAACAATGGATTTAACCCAGATCTTTTGACTGGGGGAGAATGTTTGCATTGTCAGCATTCCGTCCATCATTTGTTTGCTGTAACACTTTTCGACCTAAGTGGGATGGGTATGCCCAGACGTGGGTCCCTTGCTCACTGTGCCACTGGGTTCAAGCTAGTCTGGCTGAAGATGGGTGGCATACCCTGAAACCGGACCCAGGATGCTTGTTACCGGTCCAGAGAGAACCTGGCCTGGCAGTTCGGTCTGGACTGTTCCCATGGGGAACAGGGTCAAGACTGATTTGCATATGTCTGGGTCCAAACTGGGGTGGCGTAGTGGTCAAAAGAACAATGGATTTAACCCAGATCTTTTGACTGAGGGAGAATGTTTGCATTGTCAGCATTCCGTCCATCATTTGTTTGCTGTAACACTTTTCGACCTAAGTGGGATGGGTATGCCCAGATGTGGGTCCCTTGCTCACTGTGCCACTGCATTCAAGCTAGCCTGGCTGAAGACGGATGACATACCCTGAAACCGGTCCCAGGATGCTTGTTTCCAGTCCAAGGAGAACCTGGCCTGGCAGTTCGGTCTGGACTGTTCCCATGGGGCACAGGGTCAAGACTGATTTGCATATGGCTGGGTCCAAACTGGAGTGGCGTAGTGGGCAAAAGAACGATGGATTTAACCCAGATCTTTTGACTGGGGGAGAATGTTTGCATTGTCAGCATTCCGTCCATTATTTGTTTGCTGTAACACTTTTCACCCTAAGTGGGATGGGTATGCCCAGACGTGGGTCCCTTGCTCACTGTGCCACTGGATTCAAGATAGCCTGGCTGAAGACGGGTGACATACCCTGAAACTGGTCCCAGAATGCTTGTTTCCGGTCCAGGGAACTGGCATGGCAGTTCGGTCTGAACTGTTCCCATGGGGCATGGGGCACGGGGCACAGGGTCAAGACTGATTTGCATATGGCTGGGTCCAAATTGGGGTGGCATAGTGGGCAAAAGAACGATGGATTTAACCCAGATCTTTTGACTGGGGGAGAATGTTTGCATTGTCAGCATTCCGTCCATCATTTGTTTGCTGTAACACTTTTTGCCCTAAGTGGGAAGGGTATGCCCAGACGTGGGTCACTTGCTCACTGTGCCACTGGATTCAAGCTAGCCTGGCTGAAGACAGGTGACATACCCTGAAACCGGTCCCAGGATGCTTGTTTCTGGTCCAGGGAGAACCTGGCCTGGCAGTTCGGTCTGGACTGCTCCCATGGGACACAGGGTCAAGACTGATTTGCATATGGCTTGGTCCAAACTGGGATGGCGTAGTGAGCAACAGAACGATGGATTTAACCCAGATCTTTTGACTGGGGTAGAATGTTTGCATTGTCAGCAATCCGTCTATCATTTGTTTGCTGTAACACTTTTCGACCTAAGTGGGAAGGGTATGCCCAGACCGTGGGTCCCTTGCTCACTGTGCCACTGGATTCAAACTAGTCTGGCTGAAGACGGGTGATATACCCTGAAACCGATCCCAGGATGCTTGTTTCCGGTCCAGGGAAAACCTGGTCTGGCAGTTCGGTCTGGACTGTTCACATGGGGCACAGGGTCAAGACTGATTTGCATATGGCTGGGTCCAAACTGGGGTGGCGTAGTGGGCAAAAGAACGATGGATTTAACCAAGATCTTTGACTGGGGGAGAATGTTTGCATTGTCAGCAGTCTGTCCATCATTTGTTTGCTGTAACACTTTTCGCCCTAAGTGGGATGGGTATGCCCAGACATGGGTCCCTTGCTCACTGTGCAACTGGATTCAAGCTAGTCTGGCTGAAGACGGGTGACATGCCCTGAAACCGGTCCCAGGATGCTTATTTCCGGTCCAGGGAGAACCTGGCCTGGCAGTTTGGTCTGGACTGTTCCCATGGGGCACAGGGTCAAGACTGATTTGCATATGGCTGGGTCCAAACTGGGATGGTGTAGTGGGCAAAAGAACAATGGATTTAACCCAGATCTTTTGACTGGGGGAGAATGTTTGCATTGTCAGCATTCCGTCCATCATTTGTTTGCTGTAACACTTTTCGACCTAAGTGGGATGGGTATGCCCAGACGTGGGTCCCTTGCTCACTGTGCCACTGCATTCAAGCTAGCCTGGCTGAAGACGGGTGACATACCCTGAAACCGGTCCCAGGATGCTTGTTTCCAGTCCAGGGAGAACCTGGCCTGGCAGTTCGGTCTGGACTGTTCCCATGGGACACAGGGTCAAGACTGATTTGCATATGGCTGGGTCCAAACTGGGGTGGCGTAGTGGGCAAAAGAATGATGGATTTAACCCAGATCTTTTGACTGGGGGAGAATGTTTGCATTGCAAAGAATAGGGGCCCCCTGGTACTAGGTTAGATATCATGTTATATTAATTTTGACCCAATTGTGATTGGTATAGTTTCCAAACGGATGATATATATCGATATGAGTAATAGAGTGTAGTATGTATGTATGATGAATGTGTGTAGTTAGGATGTTGTTCAAACTTAGGTCTCTGTAGCACTAGATTCATTATGTTTTTATATCTTCAACAGAATTATGAATTTTGAATAAATTGCTTTTGTATTTTTCTAAACACTAGTGTCACTATTTTTATTTCTTATTTGAAATATTCCTTATTTTGACATGTTCTGAGATTCTCACTGTCTTGAAGTTGCCCTAGATTATTTACAATAGGAGAATGTTTGCATTGTCAGCATTCCGTCCATCATTTGTTTGCTGTAACACTTTTTGCCCTAAGTGGGATGGGTATGCCCAGACGTGGGTCCCTTGCTCACTGTGCCACTGGATTCAAGCTAGTCTCGCTGAAGACGGGTGGCATACCCTGAAACCGGACCCAGGATGCTTGATTCCGGTCCAGGGAGAACCTGGCCTGGCAGTTCGGTCCGGACTGTTCCCATGGGGCACAGGGTCAAGACTGATTTGCATATGGCTTGGTCCAAACTGGGGTGGCATAGTGGGCAAAAGAACGATGGATTTAACCCAGATCTGTTGACTAGGGGAGAATGTTTGCATTGTCAGCATTCGTCCATCATTTGTTTGCTGTAACACTTTTTGCCCTAAGTGGGATGGGTATGCCCAGACGTGGGTCCCTTGCTCACTGTGCCACTGGATTCAAGCTAGCCTGGCTGAAGCCGGGTGACATACCCTGAAACCGGTCCCAGAATGCTTGTTTCCAGTCAATGGAGAACCTGACCTGGCAGTTCGGTCTGGACTGTTCCCATGGGGCACAGGGTCAAGACAGATTTGCATATGGCTGGGTCCAAACTGGAGTGGCGTAGTTGGCAAAAGAACGATGGATTTAACCCAGATCTTTGACTGGGGGAGAATGTTTGCATTGTCAGCATTCTGTCCATCATTTGTTTGCTGTAACACTTTTCGCCCTAAGTGGGATGGGTATGCCCAGACGTGGGTCCCTTCTCACTGTGCCACTGGATTCAAGCTAGTCTGGCTGAAGACGGGTGACATACCCTGAAACCGGTCCCAGGATGCTTATTTCCGGTCCAGGGAGAACCTGGCCAGGCAGTTTGGTCTGGACTGTTCCCATGGGGTACAGGGTCAAGACTGATTTGCATATGGCTGGGTCCAAACTGGGGTGGTGTAGTGGGCAAAAGAACAATGGATTTAACCCAGATCTTTTGACTGGGGGAGAATGTTTGCATTGTCAGCATTCCGTCCATCATTTGTTTGCTGTAACACTTTTCGACCTAAGTGGGATGGGTATGCCCAGATGTGGGTCCCTTGCTCACTGTGCCACTGCATTCAAGCTAGCCTGGCTGAAGACGGGTGACATACCCTGAAACCGGTCCCAGGATGCTTGTTTCCAGTCCAGGGAGAACCTGGCCGTTCGGTCTGGACTGTTCCCATGGGGCACAGGGTCAAGACTGATTTGCATATGGCTGGGTCCAAACTGGGGTGGCGTAGTGGGCAAAAGAATGATGGATTTAACCCAGATCTTTTGACTGGGGGAGAATGTTTGCATTGTCAGCATTCCGTCCATCATTTGTTTGCTGTAACACTTTTCGACCTAAGTGGGATGGGTATGCCCAGACCGTGGTCCCTTGCTCACTGTGCCACTGGATTCAAGCTAGCCTGGCTGAAGATGGGTGACATACCCTGAAACCGTTCCCAGGATGTTTGTTTCCGGTCCAGGGAGAACCTGGCCTGGCAGTTCGGTCTGGATTGTTCCCATGGGGCACAGGGTCAAGACTGATTTGCATATGGCTGGGTCCAAACTGGGGTGGCGTAGTGGGCAAAAGAACGATGGATTTAACCCAGATCTTTGACTGGGGGAGAATGTTTGCATTGTCAGCATTCTGTCCATCATTTGTTTGCTGTAACACTTTTGCCCTAAGTGGGATGGGTATGCCCAGATGTGGGTCCCTTGCTCACTGTGCCACTGGATTCAAGCTAGTCTGGCTGAAGACGGGTGACATACCCTGAAACCGGTCCCAGGATGCTTATTTCCGGTCCAGGGAGAACCTGGCCAGGCAGTTTGGTCTGGACTGTTCCCATGGGGCACAGGGTCAAGACTGATTTGCATATGGCTGGGTCCAAACTGGGATGGTGTAGTGGGCAAAAGAACAATGGATTTAACCCAGATCTTTTGACTGGGGGAGAATGTTTGCATTGTCAGCATTCCGTCCATCATTTGTTTGCTGTAACACTTTTCGACCTAAGTGGGATGGGTATGCCCAGACGTGGGTCCCTTGCTCACTGTGCCACTGGGTTCAAGCTAGTCTGGCTGAAGATGGGTGGCATACCCTGAAACCGGACCCAGGAGGCTTGTTACCGGTCCAGAGACAACCTGGCCTGGCAGTTCGGTCTGGACTGTTCCCATGGGGAACAGGGTCAAGACTGATTTGCATATGTCTGGGTCCAAACTGGGGTGGCGTAGTGGTCAAAAGAACAATGGATTTAACCCAGATCTTTTGACTGGGGGAGAATGTTTGCATTGTCAGCATTCCGTCCATCATTTGTTTGCTGTAACACTTTTCGACCTAAGTGGGATGGGTATGCCCAGATCTGGGTCCCTTGCTCACTGTGCCACTGCATTCAAGCTAGCCTGGCTGAAGACGGGTGACATACCCTGAAACCGGTCCCAGGATGCTTGTTTCCAGTCCAGGGAGAACCTGGCCTGGCAGTTCGGTCTGGACTGTTCCCATGGGGCACAGGGTCAAGACTGATTTGCATATGGCTGGGTCCAAACTGGGGTGGCGTAGTGGGCAAAAGAATGATGGATTTAACCCATATCTTTTGACTGGGGGAGAATCTTTGCATTGTCAGCATTCCGTCCATCATTTGTTTGCTGTAACACTTTTCGACCTAAGTGGGATGGGTATGCCCAGACCGTGGTCCCTTGCTCACTGTGCCACTGGATTCAAGCTAGCCTGGCTGAAGACGGGTGACATACCCTGAAACCGGTCCCAGGATGCTTGTTTCCAGTCCAGGGAGAACCTGGCCTGGCAGTTCGGTCTGGACTGTTCCCATGGGGCACAGGGTCAAGACTGATTTGCATATGGCTGGGTCCAAACTGGGGTGGCGTAGTGGGCAAAAGAATGATGGATTTAACCCAGATCTTTTGACTGGGGGAGAATGTTTGCATTGTCAGCATTCCGTCCATCATTTGTTTGCTGTAACACTTTTCGACCTAAGTGGGATGGGTATGCCCAGACGTGGGTCCCTTGCTCACTGTGCCACTGGGTTCAAGCTAGTCTTGCTGAAGATGGGTGGCATACCCTGAAACCGGACCCAGGATGCTTGTTACCGGTCCAGAGACAACCTGGCCTGGCAGTTCGGTCTGGACTGTTCCCATGGGGAACAGGGTCAAGACTGATTTGCATATGTCTGGGTCCAAACTGGGGTGGCGTAGTGGTCAAAAGAACAATGGATTTAACCCAGATCTTTTGACTGGGGGAGAATGTTTGCATTGTCAGCATTCCGTCCATCATTTGTTTGCTGTAACACTTTTCGACCTAAGTGGGATGGGTATGCCCAGACGTGGGTCCCTTGCTCACTGTGCCACTGCATTCAAGCTAGCCTGGCTGAAGACGGGTGACATACCCTGAAACCGGTCCCAGGATGCTTGTTTCCAGTCCAGGGAGAACCTGGCCTGGCAGTTCGGTCTGGACTGTTCCCATGGGACACAGGGTCAAGACTGATTTGCATATGGCTGGGTCCAAACTGGGGTGGCGTAGTGGGCAAAAGAATGATGGATTTAACCCAGATCTTTTGACTGGGGGAGAATGTTTGCATTGCAAAGAATAGGGGCCCCCTGGTACTAGGTTAGATATCATGTTATATTAATTTTGACCCAATTGTGATTGGTATAGTTTCCAAACGGATGATATATATCGATATGAGTAATAGAGTGTAGTATGTATGTATGATGAATGTGTGTAGTTAGGATGTTGTTCAAACTTAGGTCTCTGTAGCACTAGATTCATTATGTTTTTATATCTTCAACAGAATTATGAATTTTGAATAAATTACTTTTGTATTTTTCTAAACACTAGTGTCACTATTTTTTATTTCTTATTTTAAATATTCCTTATTTTGACATGTTCTGAGATTCTCACTGTCTTGAAGTTGCCCTAGATTATTTACAATAGGAGAATGTTTGCATTGTCAGCATTCCGTCCATCATTTGTTTGCTGTAACACTTTTTGCCCTAAGTGGGATGGGTATGCCCAGACGTGGGTCCCTTGCTCACTGTGCCACTGGATTCAAGCTAGTCTCGCTGAAGACGGGTGGCATACCCTGAAACCGGACCCAGGATGCTTGATTCCGGTCCAGGGAGAACCTGGCCTGGCAGTTCGGTCCGGACTGTTCCCATGGGGCACAGGGTCAAGACTGATTTGCATATGGCTTGGTCCAAACTGGGGTGGCATAGTGGGCAAAAGAACGATGGATTTAACCCAGATCTGTTGACTAGGGGAGAATGTTTGCATTGTCAGCATTCGTCCATCATTTGTTTGCTGTAACACTTTTTGCCCTAAGTGGGATGGGTATGCCCAGACGTGGGTCCCTTGCTCACTGTGCCACTGGATTCAAGCTAGCCTGGCTGAAGCCGGGTGACATACCCTGAAACCGGTCCCAGAATGCTTGTTTCCAGTCAATGGAGAACCTGACCTGGCAGTTCGGTCTGGACTGTTCCCATGGGGCACAGGGTCAAGACAGATTTGCATATGGCTGGGTCCAAACTGGAGTGGCGTAGTTGGCAAAAGAACGATGGATTTAACCCAGATCTTTGACTGGGGGAGAATGTTTGCATTGTCAGCATTCTGTCCATCATTTGTTTGCTGTAACACTTTTCGCCCTAAGTGGGATGGGTATGCCCAGACGTGGGTCCCTTGCTCACTGTGCCACTGGATTCAAGCTAGTCTGGCTGAAGACGGGTGACATACCCTGAAACCGGTCCCAGGAGGCTTGTTTCCGGTCCAGGGAGAACCTGGCCAGGCAGTTTGGTCTGGACTGTTCCCATGGGGTACAGGGTCAAGACTGATTTGCATATGGCTGGGTCCAAACTGGGGTGGTGTAGTGGGCAAAAGAACAATGGATTTAACCCAGATCTTTTGACTGGGGGAGAATGTTTGCATTGTCAGCATTCCGTCCATCATTTGTTTGCTGTAACACTTTTCGACCTAAGTGGGATGGGTATGCCCAGATGTGGGTCCCTTGCTCACTGTGCCACTGCATTCAAGCTAGCCTGGCTGAAGACGGGTGACATACCCTGAAACCGGTCCCAGGATGCTTGTTTCCAGTCCAGGGAGAACCTGGCCGCTTCGGTCTGGACTGTTCCCATGGGGCACAGGGTCAAGACTGATTTGCATATGGCTGGGTCCAAACTGGGGTGGCGTAGTGGGCAAAAGAATGATGGATTTAACCCAGATCTTTTGACTGGGGGAGAATGTTTGCATTGTCAGCATTCCGTCCATCATTTGTTTGCTGTAACACTTTTCGACCTAAGTGGGATGGGTATGCCCAGACCGTGGTCCCTTGCTCACTGTGCCACTGGATTCAAGCTAGCCTGGCTGAAGATGGGTGACATACCCTGAAACCGTTCCCAGGATGTTTGTTTCCGGTCCAGGGAGAACCTGGCCTGGCAGTTCGGTCTGGATTGTTCCCATGGGGCACAGGGTCAAGACTGATTTGCATATGGCTGGGTCCAAACTGGGGTGGCGTAGTGGGCAAAAGAACGATGGATTTAACCCAGATCTTTGACTGGGGGAGAATGTTTGCATTGTCAGCATTCTGTCCATCATTTGTTTGCTGTAACACTTTTCGCCCTAAGTGGGATGGGTATGCCCAGATGTGGGTCCCTTGCTCACTGTGCCACTGGATTCAAGCTAGTCTGGCTGAAGACGGGTGACATACCCTGAAACCGGTCCCAGGATGCTTATTTCCGGTCCAGGGAGAACCTGGCCAGGCAGTTTGGTCTGGACTGTTCCCATGGGGCACAGGGTCAAGACTGATTTGCATATGGCTGGGTCCAAACTGGGATGGTGTAGTGGGCAAAAGAACAATGGATTTAACCCAGATCTTTTGACTGGGGGAGAATGTTTGCATTGTCAGCATTCCGTCCATCATTTGTTTGCTGTAACACTTTTCGACCTAAGTGGGATGGGTATGCCCAGACGTGGGTCCCTTGCTCACTGTGCCACTGGGTTCAAGCTAGTCTGGCTGAAGATGGGTGGCATACCCTGAAACCGGACCCAGGATGCTTGTTACCGGTCCAGAGACAACCTGGCCTGGCAGTTCGGTCTGGACTGTTCCCATGGGGAACAGGGTCAAGACTGATTTGCATATGTCTGGGTCCAAACTGGGGTGGCGTAGTGGTCAAAAGAACAATGGATTTAACCCAGATCTTTTGACTGGGGGAGAATGTTCGCATTGTCAGCATTCCGTCCATCATTTGTTTGCTGTAACACTTTTCGACCTAAGTGGGATGGGTATGCCCAGATGTGGGTCCCTTGCTCACTGTGCCACTGCATTCAAGCTAGCCTGGCTGAAGACGGGTGACATACCCTGAAACCGGTCCCAGGATGCTTGTTTCCAGTCCAGGGAGAACCTGGCCTGGCAGTTCGGTCTGGACTGTTCCCATGGGGCACAGGGTCAAGACTGATTTGCATATGGCTGGGTCCAAACTGGGGTGGCGTAGTGGGCAAAAGAATGATGGATTTAACCCAGATCTTTTGACTGGGGGAGAATGTTTGCATTGTCAGCATTCCGTCCATCATTTGTTTGCTGTAACACTTTTCGACCTAAGTGGGATGGGTATGCCCAGACCGTGGGTCCCTTGCTCACTGTGCCACTGGATTCAAGCTAGCCTGGCTGAAGACGGGTGACATACCCTGAAACCGGTCCCAGGATGCTTGTTTCCAGTCCAGGGAGAACCTGGACTGGCAGTTCGGTCTGGACTGTTCCCATGGGGCACAGGGTCAAGACTGATTTGCATATGGCTGGGTCCAAACTGGGGTGGCGTAGTGGGCAAAAGAATGATGGATTTAACCCAGATCTTTTGACTGGGGGAGAATGTTTGCATTGTCAGCATTCCGTCCATCATTTGTTTGCTGTAACACTTTTCGACCTAAGTGGGATGGGTATGCCCAGACGTGGGTCCCTTGCTCACTGTGCCACTGGGTTCAAGCTAGTCTTGCTGAAGATGGGTGGCATACCCTGAAACCGGACCCAGGATGCTTGTTACCGGTCCAGAGACAACCTGGCCTGGCAGTTCGGTCTGGACTGTTCCCATGGGGAACAGGGTCAAGACTGATTTGCATATGTCTGGGTCCAAACTGGGGTGGCGTAGTGGTCAAAAGAACAATGGATTTAACCCAGATCTTTTGACTGGGGGAGAATGTTTGCATTGTCAGCATTCCGTCCATCATTTGTTTGCTGTAACACTTTTCGACCTAAGTGGGATGGGTATGCCCAGATGTGGGTCCCTTGCTCACTGTGCCACTGCATTCAAGCTAGCCTGGCTGAATACGGGTGACATACCCTGAAACCGGTCCCAGGATGCTTGTTTCCAGTCCAGGGAGAACCTGGCCGTTCGGTCTGGACTGTTCCCATGTGGCACAGGGTCAAGACTGATTTGCATATGGCTGGGTCCAAACTGGGGTGGCGTAGTGGGCAAAAGAATGATGGATTTAACCCAGATCTTTTGACTGGGGGAGAATGTTTGCATTGTCAGCATTCCGTCCATCATTTCTTTGCTCTAACACTTTTCGACCTAAGTGGGATGGGTATGCCCAGACCGTGGTCCCTTGCTCACTGTGCCACTGGATTCAAGCTAGCCTGGCTGAAGATGGGTGACATACCCTGAAACCGTTCCCAGGATGTTTGTTTCCGGTCCAGGGAGAACCTGGCCTGGCAGTTCGGTCTGGATTGTTCCCATGGGGCACAGGGTCAAGACTGATTTGCATATGGCTGGGTCCAAACTGGGGTGGCGTAGTGGGCAAAAGAACGATGGATTTAACCCAGATCTTTGACTGGGGGAGAATGTTTGCATTGTCAGCATTCTGTCCATCATTTGTTTGCTGTAACACTTTTGCCCTAAGTGGGATGGGTATGCCCAGATGTGGGTCCCTTGCTCACTGTGCCACTGGATTCAAGCTAGTCTGGCTGAAGACGGGTGACATACCCTGAAACCGGTCCCAGGATGCTTATTTCCGGTCCAGGGAGAACCTGGCCAGGCAGTTTGGTCTGGACTGTTCCCATGGGGCACAGGGTCAAGACTGATTTGCATATGGCTGGGTCCAAACTGGGATGGTGTAGTGGGCAAAAGAACAATGGATTTAACCCAGATCTTTTGACTGGGGGAGAATGTTTGCATTGTCAGCATTCCGTCCATCATTTGTTTGCTGTAACACTTTTCGACCTAAGTGGGATGGGTATGCCCAGACGTGGGTCCCTTGCTCACTGTGCCACTGGGTTCAAGCTAGTCTGGCTGAAGATGGGTGGCATACCCTGAAACCGGACCCAGGATGCTTGTTGCCGGTCCAGAGACAACCTGGCCTGGCAGTTCGGTCTGGACTGTTCCCATGGGGAACAGGGTCAAGACTGATTTGCATATGTCTGGGTCCAAACTGGGGTGGCGTAGTGGTCAAAAGAACAATGGATTTAACCCAGATCTTTTGACTGGGGGAGAATGTTTGCATTGTCAGCATTCCGTCCATCATTTGTTTGCTGTAACACTTTTCGACCTAAGTGGGATGGGTATGCCCAGATGTGGGTCCCTTGCTCACTGTGCCACTGCATTCAAGCTAGCCTGGCTGAAGACGGGTGACATACCCTGGAAACCGGTCCCAGGATGCTTGTTTCCAGTCCAGGGAGAACCTGGCCTGGCAGTTCGGTCTGGACTGTTCCCATGGGGCACAGGGTCAAGACTGATTTGCATATGGCTGGGTCCAAACTGGGGTGGCGTAGTGGGCAAAAGAATGATGGATTTAACCCAGATCTTTTGACTGGGGGAGAATGTTTGCATTGTCAGCATTCCGTCCATCATTTGTTTGCTGTAACACTTTTCGACCTAAGTGGGATGGGTATGCCCAGACCGTGGTCCCTTGCTCACTGTGCCACTGGATTCAAGCTAGCCTGGCTGAAGATGGGTGACATACCCTGAAACCGTTCCCAGGATGTTTGTTTCCGGTCCAGGGAGAACCTGGCCTGGCAGTTCGGTCTGGATTGTTCCCATGGGGCACAGGGTCAAGACTGATTTGCATATGGCTGGGTCCAAACTGGGGTAGCGTAGTGGGCAAAAGAACGATGGATTTAACCCAGATCTTTGACTGGGGGAGAATGTTTGCATTGTCATCATTCTGTCCATCATTTGTTTGCTGTAACACTTTTGCCCTAAGTGGGATGGGTATGCCCAGATGTGGGTCCCTTGCTCA
This sequence comes from Calotriton arnoldi, assembly GCA_963921515.1. NCBI lineage: Eukaryota > Metazoa > Chordata > Amphibia > Caudata > Salamandridae > Calotriton > Calotriton arnoldi. The sequence goes on along the minus strand of CAWUFW010007752.1, from coordinate 110,919 downwards.
CTGTGCCACTGGGTTCAAGCTAGTCTGGCTGAAGATGGGTGGCATACCCTGAAACCGGACCCAGGATGCTTGTTACCGGTCCAGAGAGAACCTGGCCTGGCAGTTCGGTCTGGACTGTTCCCATGGGGAACAGGGTCAAGACTGATTTGCATATGTCTGGGTCCAAACTGGGGTGGCGTAGTGGTCAAAAGAACAATGGATTTAACCCAGATCTTTTGACTGGGGGAGAATGTTTGCATTGTCAGCATTCCGTCCATCATTTGTTTGCTGTAACACTTTTCGACCTAAGTGGGATGGGTATGCCCAGATGTGGGTCCCTTGCTCACTGTGCCTCTGCATTCAAGCTAGCCTGGCTGAAGACGGATGACATACCCTGAAACCGGTCCCAGGATGCTTGTTTCCAGTCCAGGGAGAACCTGGCCTGGCAGTTCGGTCTGGACTGTTCCCATGGGGCACAGGGTCAAGACTGATTTGCATATGGCTGGGTCCAAACTGGGGTGGCGTAGTGGGCAAAAGAATGATGGACTTAACCCAGATCTTTTGACTGGGGAGAATGTTTGCTTTGCAAACAATAGGGGACCCCTGGTACTAGGTTAGATATCATGTTATATTAATTTTGACCCAATTGTGATTGGTATAGTTTCCAAACGGATGATATATATCGATATGAGTAATAGAGTGTAGTATGTATGTATGATGAATGTGTGTAGTTAGGAAGTTGTTCAAACTTAGGTCTCTGTAGCACTAGATTCATTATGTTTTTATATCTTCAACAGAATTATGAATTTTGAATAAATTACTTTTGTATTTTTCTAAACACTAGTGTCACTATTTTTTATTTCTTATTTTAAATATTCCTTATTTTGACATGTTCTGAGATTCTCACTGTCTTGAAGTTGCCCTAGATTATTTACAATAGGAGAATGTTTGCATTGTCAGCATTCCGTCCATCATTTGTTTGCTGTAACACTTTTTGCCCTAAGTGGGATGGGTATGCCCAGACGTGGGTCCCTTGCTCACTGTGCCACTGGATTCAAGCTAGTCTCGCTGAAGACGGGTGGCATACCCTGAAACCGGACCCAGGATGCTTGATTCCGGTCCAGGGAGAACCTGGCCTGGCAGTTCGGTCTGGACTGTTCCCATGGGGCACAGGGTCAAGACTGATTTGCATATGGCTTGGTCCAAACTGGGGTGGCATAGTGGGCAAAAGAACGATGGATTTAACCCAGATCTTTTGACTAGGGGAGAATGTTTGCATTGTCAGCATTCGTCCATCATTTGTTTGCTGTAACACTTTTTGCCCTAAGTGGGATGGGTATGCCCAGACGTGGGTCCCTTGCTCACTGTGCCACTGGATTCAAGCTAGCCTGGCTGAAGCCGGGTGACATACCCTGAAACCGGTCCCAGGATGCTTGTTTCCAGTCAATGGAGAACCTGGCCTGGCAGTTCGGTCTGGACTGTTCCCATGGGGCACAGGGTCAAGACAGATTTGCATATGGCTGGGTCCAAACTGGAGTGGCGTAGTGGGCAAAAGAACGATGGATTTAACCCAGATCTTTTGACTGGGGGAGAATGTTTGCATTGTCAGCATTCCGTCCATTATTTGTTTGCTGTAACACTTTTCACCCTAAGTGGGATGGGTATGCCCAGACGTGGGTCCCTTGCTCACTGTGCCACTGGATTCAAGCTAGCCTGGCTGAAGACGGGTGACATACCCTGAAACTGGTCCCAGAATGCTTGTTTCCGGTCCAGGAATGGCATGGCAGTTCGGTCTGAACTGTTCACATGGGGCATGGGGCACGGGGCACAGGGTCAAGACTGATTTGCATATGGCTGGGTCCAAATTGGGGTGGCGTAGTGGGCAAAAGAACGATGGATTTAACCCAGATCTTTTGACTGGGGGAGAATGTTTGCATTGTCAGCATTCCGTCCATCATTTGTTTGCTGTAACACTTTTTGCCCTAAGTTGGATGGGTATGCCCAGACGTGGGTCCCTTGCTCACTGTGCCACTGTATTCAAGCTAGCCTGGCTGAAGACAGGTGACATACCCTGAAACCGGTCCCAGGATGCTTGTTTCTGGTCCAGGGAGAACCTGGCCTGGCAGTTCGGTCTGGACTGCTCCCATGGGACACAGGGTCAAGACTGATTTGCATATGGCTTGGTCCAAACTGGGATGGCGTAGTGAGCAACAGAACGATGGATTTAACCCAGATCTTTTGACTGGGGGAGAATGTTTGCATTGTCAGCAATCCGTCTATCATTTGTTTGCTGTAACACTTTTCGACCTAAGTGGGAAGGGTATGCCCAGACCGTGGGTCCCTTGCTCACTGTGCCTCTGGATTCAAACTAGTCTGGCTGAAGACGGGTGATATACCCTGAAACCGATCCCAGGATGCTTGTTTCCGGTCCAGGGAAAACCTGGTCTGGCAGTTCGGTCTGGACTGTTCACATGGGGCACAGGGTCAAGACTGATTTGCATATGGCTGGGTCCAAACTGGGGTGGCGTAGTGGGCAAAAGAACGATGGATTTAACCCAGATCTTTGACTGGGGGAGAATGTTTGCATTGTCAGCATTCTGTCATCATTTGTTTGCTGTAACACTTTTCGCCCTAAGTGGGATGGGTATGCCCAGACATGGGTCCCTTGCTCACTGTGCCACTGGGCTCAAGCTAGTCTGGCTGAAGATGGGTGGCATACCCTGAAACCGGACCCAGGATGCTTGTTACCGGTCCAGAGATAACCTGGCCTGGCAGTTCGGTCTGGACTGTTCCCATGGGGAACAGGGTCAAGACTGATTTGCATATGTCTGGGTCCAAACTGGGGTGGCGTAGTGGTCAAAAGAACAATGGATTTAACCCAGATCTTTTGACTGGGGGAGAATGTTTGCATTGTCAGCATTCCGTCCAACATGTGTTTGCTGTAACACTTTTCGACCTAAGTGGGATAGGTATGCCCAGACGTGGGTCCCTTGCTCACTGTGCCACTGCATTCAAGCTAGCCTGGCTGAAGACGGGTGACATACCCTGAAACCGGTCCCAGGATGCTTGTTTCCAGTCCAGGGAGAACCTGGCCTGGCAGTTCGGTCTGGACTGTTCCCATGGGGCACAGGGTCAAGACTGATTTGCATATGGCTGGGTCCAAACTGGGGTGGCGTAGTGGGCAAAAGAATGATGGATTTAACCCAGATCTTTTGACTGGGGGAGAATGTTTGCATTGCAAAGAATAGGGGCCCCCTGGTACTAGGTTAGATATCATGTTATATTAATTTTGACCCAATTGTGATTGGTATAGTTTCCAAATGAATGATATATATCGATATGAGTAATAGAGTGTAGTATGTATGTATGATGAATGTGTGTAGTTAGGATGTTGTTCAAACTTAGGTCTCTGTAGCACTAGATTCATTATGTTTTTATATCTTCAACAGAATTATGAATTTTGAATAAATTACTTTTGTATTTTTCTAAACACTAGTGTCACTATTTTTTATTTCTTATTTTAAATATTCCTTATTTTGACATGTTCTGAGATTCTCACTGTCTTGAAGTTGCCCTAGATTATTTACAATAGGAGAATGTTTGCATTGTCAGCATTCCGTCCATCATTTGTTTGCTGTAACACTTTTTGCCCTAAGTGGGATGGGTATGCCCAGACGTGGGTCCCTTGCTCACTGTGCCACTGGATTCAAGCTAGTCTCGCTGAAGACGGGTGGCATACCCTGAAACCGGACCCAGGATGCTTGATTCCGGTCCAGGGAGAACCTGGCCTGGCAGTTCGGTCTGGACTGTTCCCATGGGGCACAGGTTCAAGACTGATTTGCATATGGCTTGGTCCAAACTGGGGTGGCATAGTGGGCAAAAGAACGATGGATTTAACCCAGATCTGTTGACTAGGGGAGAATGTTTGCATTGTCAGCATTCGTCCATCATTTGTTTGCTGTAACACTTTTTGCCCTAAGTGGGATGGGTATGCCCAGACATGGGTCCCTTGCTCACTTGTGCCACTGGATTCAAGCTAGCCTGGCTGAAGCCGGGTGACATACCCTGAAACCGGTCCCAGAATGCTTGTTTCCAGTCAATGGAGAACCTGACCTGGCAGTTCGGTCTGGACTGTTCCCATGGGGCACAGGGTCAAGACAGATTTGCATATGGCTGGGTCCAAACTGGAGTGGCGTAGTGGGCAAAAGAACGATGGATTTAACCCAGATCTTTTGACTGGGGGAGAATGTTTGCATTGTCAGCATTCCGTCCATTATTTGTTTGCTGTAACACTTTTCACCCTAAATGGGATGGGTATGCCCAGACGTGGGTCCCTTGCTCACTGTGCCACTGGATTCAAGCTAACCTGGCTGAAGACGGGTGACATACCCTGAAACTGGTCCCAGAATGCTTGTTTCCGGTCCAGGAATGGCATGGCAGTTCGGTCTGAACTGTTCCCATGGGGCATGGGGCACAGGGTCAAGACTGATTTGCATATGGCTGGGTCCAAACTGGGGTGGCGTAGTGGGTAAAAGAACAATGGATTTAACCCAGATCTTTTGACTGGGGGAGAATGTTTGCATTGTCAGCATTCCGTCCATCATTTTTTTGCTGTAACACTTTTCGCCCTAAGTGGGATGGGTATGCCCAGACGTGGGTCCCTTGCTCACTGTGCCACTGCATTCAACCTAGCCTGGCTGAAGACAGGTGACATACCCTGAAACCGGTCCCAGGATGCTTGTTTCCAGTCCAGGGAGAACCTGGCCTTGCAGTTCGGTCTGGACTGTTCCCATGGGGCACAGGGTCAAGACTGATTTGCATATGGCTTGGTCCAAACTCGGGTGGCGTAGTGGGCAAAAGAACGATGGATTTAACCCAGATCTTTTGACTGGGGGAGAATGTTTGCATTGTCAGCATTCCGTCCATCATTTGTTTGCTGTAACACTTTTTGCCCTAAGTTGGATGGGTATGCCCAGACGTGGGTCCCTTGCTCACTGTGCCACTGGATTCAAGCTAGCCTGGCTGAAGACAGGTGACATACCCTGAAACCGGTCCCAGGATCCTTGTTTCTGGTCCAGAGAGAACCTGGCCTGGCAGTTCGGTCTGGACTGCTCCCATGGGACACAGGGTCAAGACTGATTTGCATATGGCTTGGTCCAAACTGGGATGGCGTAGTGAGCAACAGAACGATGGATTTAACCCAGATCTTTTGACTGGGGGAGAATGTTTGCATTGTCAGCAATCCGTCTATCATTTGTTTGCTGTAACACTTTTCGCCCTAAGTGGGATGGGTATGCCCAGACGTGGGTCCCTTGCTCACTGTGCCACTGGATTCAAACTAGTCTGGCTGAAGACGGGTGATATACCCTGAAACCGATCCCAGGATGCTTGTTTCCGGTCCAGGGAAAACCTGGTCTGGCAGTTCGGTCTGGACTGTTCACATGGGGCACAGGGTCAAGACTGATTTGCATATGGCCGGGTCCAAACTGGGCTGGCGTAGTGGGCAAATGAACGATGGATTTAACCCAGATCTTTTGACTGGGGGAGAATGTTTGCATTGTCATCATTCCGTCCATCATTTGTTTGCTGTAACACTTTTCGACCTAAGTGGGATGGGTATGCCCAGACCGTGGTCCCTTGCTCACTGTGCCACTGGATTCAAGCTAGCCTGGCTGAAGATGGGTGACATACCCTGAAACCGTTCCCAGGATGTTTGTTTCCGGTCCAGGGAGAACCTGGCCTGGCAGTTCGGTCTGGACTGTTCCCATGGGGCACAGGGTCAAGACTGATTTGCATATGGCTGGGTCCAAACTGGGGTGGCGTAGTGGGCAAAAGAACGATGGATTTAACCCAGAACTTTGACTGGGGGAGAATGTTTGCATTGTCAGCATTCTGTCCCTCATTTGTTTGCTGTAACACTTTTCGCCCTAAGTGGGATGGGTATGCCCAGACGTGGGTCCCTTGCTCACTGTGCCACTGGATTCAAGCTAGTCTGGCTGAAGACGGGTGACATACCCTGAAACCGGTCCCAGGATGCTTATTTCCCGTCCAGGGAGAACCTGGCCTGGCAGTTTGGTCTGGACTGTTCCCATGGGGCACAGGGTCAAGACTGATTTGCATATGGCTGGGTCCAAACTGGGGTGGTGTAGTGGGCAAAAGAACAATGGATTTAACCCAGATCTTTTGACTGGGGAGAATGTTTGCATTGTCAGCATTCCGTCCATCATTTGTTTGCTGTAACACTTTTCGACCTAAGTGGGATGGGTATGGCCGGACGTGGGTCCCTTGCTCACTGTGCCACTGGATTCAAGCTAGCCTGGCTGAAGACGGG